>CM060431.1:144072173-145272173 GCA_030545235.1 Helianthus tuberosus | reverse complement strand
TCACAACCCTGTTCGGGCACATGTTCGCAAAGTGGTTGGGATCACCACATGCGAAGCAGACTCGGGCGTTGACCGCGGGGGCCTGAGCCGTTTGTTGGCCTTGTGGGGCAGGGAGCAGAGCTTGATGAGCAGTGGCTTGAGCTGGTGCTTGACGGGGACCAGTACGGCAGTTAGCAGTGAAGTGGCCATACATATTGCAGTAAGCGCAGAAACGGCAGGCGAGACCCACCGGGTGATGATAAGAACATGTTGGGCAAGCCGGGTGGGGGCCTGTGTACGCACGCTTTGCAGGCGGTGCATAGGTAACTGGTGCCGGGCGGTGGTGAGATTGCTGCTGAGCCGAGATGGCTTGGTGTGGAGCAGCAGTGGTAGTGACAGCACAGTTCTTGTTGCTGGAGCTGTTGTTGTTGTTGTTCTTCTTTCGGCGTGAGGACTTTGACGGTTGAGCAGCGGCGGTTTCGGCGGCTGGTGCGGTGGTGACTTGGTGCAGGTTCTTTGAAGCTTTATCCCAAAAATTGGCTTTTACTCGCTTGTCGTTGATGTCGGCGGCAAGGAAGTATGTTTCTTCGATCGTTGCTGGCTTTGCGGCATGCACAAAGTCTGCAACACAGTCGGGTAGAGCTCGAATGTACTTCTTGATCGTCATGTCGGGCGTCTTCACTTGATTGGGACAGATGATGCTGAGCTGCTTAAAGCGGGCACTCAGGGCTGTGTTGTCACCTTCTTTCTGCTTGATATGCCAGAATTCGTCCTCCAGCTTTTGGCGTTCTTGGGGAGGGCAGAATTCATCCATGATAATGGCCTTCAACTCTTCCCATGTCAGCTCATAGGCTGCATCGTTTCCGCGTTTGTTTCTCTCGGTCGTCCACCAGTCTAATGCGCAGGACTGGAAGACGCCGGTAGCGTTTAGAGTGCGGAGATTTTCCTGACATCCACTCTGGCGCAGAGTGACTTCGACGGAATCGAACCATTGAAACATAGCCGTTGGGCAATCTTCTCCAGTGAATTCCTTTGGATCGCAAGCCTTGAACTGCTTAAAGCTAAAAGCAGTCTTGGGAGCAACTTTAGGAGTTTCGGTTCTGGACTCCTCAGATGATTTGCTAACATTCTCATAAATCTCACTCACGATCTGAGGCACAACCTTTGCCACTTGTTTAGCGAGGATGGCAGCAAGGAGTTTGTCTCTCTGTTCCTGGAGAGAGAGTCGTGGGTGACGGGGTCCAGATGATGGTCCAGTTGACATTGTCTGCAGCAGACATCGTCATAGGTCTCAGACACGTCATAATCGAATCTCACCTCACACGTCTAATACTACTATAGCTCAGGAACACAGTCATATAACCACAGATTCACATAAGCACAGAAGCACATCAGCACGTGAGGCACAGAAACACAGAAGCACATAAGCACGTAGGACACAAAACACAGAAGCATACAAGCACGTAATTCACTTAGAGCATATGGGAGCAGTCAGAATACAGAAACCTATCATTCAAAGTCCGCGAGCGTTCGAGAAGGGCGTTCGCGCATAGCATAACGAGTAGTATAGTATGAATAATATAGCAAGCAACATAGTGTACGGTGGTTCCATATGGTATTAGCGATTTGTCAGCGTTTTGAGATGGATAAGCAACGCAGGTCGTGCGTGTCGATCAAGGTGAAAGCAAAAATCAAATAAGTCTCCAAAAATTAAACATATAAGCAGGTAAATACACATATAAACACATAAAATCGACGAATCATCAGAGTCAGCAGTTGCGGGCTCAGAATCGAAACACACAAAAATCGAGAAATAGATCGTCTGCGGCTATTAGACATTGACTATCCAAAGTGATTCGACTATTCTCAAGTACTTGTTGCACATGCTTTGACCTTCAGGACTGTGCTTTTGCCTCGATTCTTGGGCGTTCGGCACGCGTCCCTTTAGTTTCAGCGTGACTTCAAGTCGTTGGAGTCCGTCGAGACTTTGGTGAGAGTTTTGTAAACCAAGTAAAGGTCGAAACAAATCGTCAAGGTTAGGGTTTCACCCCTAGCTTAACAGCTTCGTTCCTGTTTTGATAAAATAAAAGAGAATTATGCGTCAAAGTATGGATTTCACTCCCATTTCGACGCAATTTCCCGTGTTTATAGATAAAAATGTGGGTTGAACAAGCAATTTAGTCGAGAGTTTGCGGTTTTCACACCTAATCTCGACTTAGTTGCTCACTCATATTTGAAAATTCGAGTGCTGTGATAGTGTAGCGTAGGCAAGAATAGCGAGAAATAGCAAGTATGCTCACACATAATCCCTACTGGATATGCACGAGTCGGTCTGTTGGTTCCTAACTGTAGACTAGGTCTCTAAGACATCGACCCAGACTAGGTCGAGTCTTGCCTAATTCCCAATAGTTATGGCTCTGATACCAATCTGTCACACCCCAACCGATGGCGGAAACATCGGGGCGTGGCACTGAGCGAAACAGATTGTCCAGAAGTTTCCATAACAACTATATTTACCAAATATTTAAAGCAACACGTCCCATACCATGTCATAAATGATAATACAATTATTACAGAAAAGATCTAGTCAATTTGTTCTGTTCCGACAACTCAGATTTTCATTACAGACAATTGTTTATTGTTAACCTAGGTCTTTCCTAGCCTCGATTTCACAGCAAAGAAAGCAAATAAGCATCCTAAGCACCAGTCACATACGTTAAAGTAAAAGTCAATACACATAGTGTAAAGGTGAGCATACAAGTTTGATAATAGCATATAGAGTTCGAAGTCCTTACGCATAACCAGCACGTACACAGTGTAAAATGAGGCATGTTAGTTATCGACATGAACCTATCGATACCAATGACTGCGGGTTGACTGCCCAAGGCAGTTCGCAATACACACTCACCACTGTGAGCCATGTAGGTAATTGTCCTTAACAACCCCTGAGTGAACAGGTGCTGAGTCCAAACTAATAGTACTATCGTTGCTAAGGCAGGTAGACAACATTCCACGTGTAAACATAACAAACAAGCATTCATTAAGTCACGTATAACATGCGGTAATTGGTTAGCGATTAAAGTATTGCGTAGTGTGTTCGATGTGATTTTGTATAAGTAACGTATGTAACACCCAAAAGTGCGTAAAGCAAAAAGGGATCGAGTATACTGATGGATTGAAGGGAGCGCTAGAGAGTAGGGTTAGCCTGAACAGATTGATAGCATAACGATAAGCGACGCGTAAAACGATACAGAGTGCAAGTGGGTAGGACAGCAGTTCGATCGGATGGTAGTCCGATCGGACAGCCGGTCGTTCGAGTGACAGTCCGTTCGGACGGTCGTCCGGTCGGATGACCGTTCGAGTGGATCGTTACTTCCTTTGGGAAGGATGTGTTTGTGTATGATGGCTTGACTTTTGAAGTTTTCGTTGTAGCATTCTAAAAACATTGAAGTATCTCTACCTTTTAGGTCGATCGATCGATCGAACGACCGTTCGATCGGGCGACAGTCCGATTTGTTGGGCACTTCAGAAAGGACAAGTTCTCAGCAGGTTGTCACTCGATCGGATGGGTGTTCGATTGGGTGGCATCCCTTGTGCATTGAACATGTTGAAAATTGTTTAAGTGTTGAAGTCAGAACATCACATGGTCGAGTAGTAGTCTGATCGAATGGTAACCCGATCGGTCAGCCCTTCGTTCAATGTTCATCCTTCAAGGTTTTGAAAACAAAAGTTAAGTGTGGGACCAAGGTGTAGATCGAACGGGTGACAACTCGTTCGGACGACAGTCCGATCGGACGGTAGTCCAATCAGACGACATTCCGTCTTGGCCGTTCCGTTCGTCTTACACTTGGTTGTTTTGATAGTTTGTCGTTTTATCGAGATGTTTTGATAACGTGTTAAGCAACAGAAACCTCGTCAATACTTGGTACTCCTGATCGGACAGGAATCACCCAATGTGTAACACCCCGAAAATGGATTTGGTAATCAAAACGCGTTAATACTAAAAGACGGGTAAAGCACCGTTGGTAGTAAAATTTACCCGACGAATATCAGGATTTAAATAAATAAACTTGATGTTAATTAAAAGAAGGGTAAATACTTTGAGGAAAACAAAGTATATAAAAGGCCCGAGTTGACGGGACTTAAAATATAACGGGTAGGGAAACACCCCAAAGATATATAGGTTTCGTACATATATATTAAATATCGGTTATGAACAAGATAAAACAACTAGGAAGTAAATAACCTAGTTAAATTACAAGTCTTGTAGTAATAAAGAAATTGGTTAAAATACACACAATGTAACTTGGGTGAATTAGAGGGGCCATAAGGGACAAACTAGAAACAAGTTTTAATTAAATAAAACTCTCTACACCAAAACACACACCTTGAGTGTGTGTTCTGGTCGATGTCTTCCACAGGAGCAAAGGAGTTCCTTTGTTCAACCCTAACTTGCCTAAATCCAAGAAATTGAGAGGCCAAATCAGTCCCAAATTGAAATCCAAGCTCGTATTCATGAACACCTAGTTGAAAGGATCACAAGGTATGTAAAATTGTGACGTTTTGATCCATCTCAAATTCTAGGTTATTTGTAAGAAACTGAAATTTAGCTTGATTATGTCATGCATGAGTGAATCTTGAAGTAATATGATGTCTAGGAGTAAACCCTAGTCAATAACATGTTAGATTGTTGGAAAAACTATGAGATTCATGATGATCCATTGATAAGCTAAGTGGGTTTTATGTTAATATGATGAACACTAGGAAATAGATTGTTGATCTAGTGTAAATTGACAATTTTGAAGTGATTTCAGAAATTATAGAAGTTAACCACTTTGTAAGATGGTTGATTTATGTGAAATTTGGGCTAAGAGATAAGCTAGAGACATGATAAATAAACATGTAAAATTCTGCCCTTAAGGTGTTCGTTGAAATGCCTCAAAGAAGGCTCGAAACTAGAATTTTTGTAGTTAAAACTCCTAATTGTGATGTTTTGGCTATTATGCTAAAAGTGAATAAGAAGAGTACTAAATGTGATAAACACGGTTAGAACCTTGGTTAAAACGGTGGTCTAAAGATAACGCCTACCGGGTAATTAAAGAATGCTAAAACTAGTTGATGAGCCCGAATGTGCAATTAGTATACTAATGGGCATTTGACTTTTATAAAGTCAAACTGGCCTATAATATGATAAATGGTCATTTTTGATATGAAATGCGTAAGGTGGAACAATCGTATTAAATTATGATTAAACTAACCACCTTGAAAACGGTGATGATAGTTTGACGCGTAACAAGCTAGGTGGAAGCTTGATGAGGGAGCGGGTCAAACGAATCAAGAAGGAAAAGAAAAGCGTAGTTCGGATGCAAGGTAAGTGAAACTTACACACTTTGTAGAATACTTGTTTACTTTCAAAGTAAGAAATGCGATAACGATAATAATGAAAATATGGTTTCCGACGCGATTGGTACGAGTCGGAACATATAAAGATGATAAAAACCATGGTTTATGGTAAAAATGATAAATCGGTAAATCGGTCATGTAATGATCAAGAGATTATGAGTTTGATAAGATTACCGCGTAGTGTAATCTAATATTGAGAAAAAGGGGTAAAAATGGAAATTTAGTCAAGTGTCGACTAATATAAATTGAAAATAAAAAGGGCACCCATGGCGTAAGCCGAACGGGTCAAATTTGTAAGAAGTGAGTTAAAGAGAAAAGGAGGGGTCAAATGGTAACATCCGACATGGGCCGGATGTGTAAATTTGAAATTTGAAAACCCCGTTTTACTACATATGTAAATGTTTGGTCATATGAGCCAAACGGGTCAAATGGTGATGATATCACCATTTGACAATAATAACTAATCTTGGTTGTCAAGTCATATGCAAACAGAAACGAGTAGCAAATTCCGGGATAATTGCGACGCTATAGAATATTGGTTAATAAATGCGAGGTATAAACGGGTCTATACGTTGATCCGAGCCAGGTACGCACAAATAGGTTGTAGTAAGAAGTGCAATTTGGTCAAATATTAGTGGAAGTCCTTTATAGTAAAAATGAAGGCTTAAATGTGACCAAAACGCCTTTGTTAGCAAATTCGAACAAACAACCTTTAAAGGTTGTTTGGAAACAAGTTTTATGATTAAGCAAATACTTAGAATAAGGATAGAAACTGAAAAATGTATTATATTAGTCAAATGGCGCTTTTTGAGTTTTGCCGTAAAATAATGATTCGAGAGGTAAAATTTGGTTTATATAGATCGCCACATTAAGCCCACCATAAATACAGTTGTGGTGGGAGATTATAGTATAAGAAATGTGGTGATGAAGTGCTAGAAGAAATCGAAAGCGATTTGAGGCTCGAAAGCGCTCAAATACCCTTAACGGGTCAAAAATAAAAGTATTAGCGAAACGGGTTAAGAATGTGTAATAATCCGTGATTTGAATCTTATACAATAGGAAATAATCATAATAATACGTTTACAAAAGAAGCAAGGGCTACAAACAAGTTTGTTAGATGAAATCACGAACGGGTCAAAAGATGGTAAAAAGGGTAATAAGCCGAAGAGTTAAACTCTGAAATTTTATTATGAAAGATGTTGGATCTTAACTCCATTAGATGGAGAATTAAATTACGGACGCGTAGGAAAAAGAATCGGGTAAAACGGATCAATAACGAAGAAGTTATGGTCGTTTCCGTGAAATCAGGTCGTGCAGGGATTGTACAGCAACAGCAAACGACTTTCTGTTGAAAACAGGCGCTCGCGTAGCGCGAGCATCCGTAGCGCTACGCGAGCCCCTAAACTCCGAAAATTCTTGAATTTTATCAATTTTAACCCCTGTACTTGTTTGGACTTGATATTTGACTATCGAAACTAACTTTTAAGTTGGTTTTGATCCTAGGGGAAAGTCAAGAGTGCACGGATGAAGATCAAGCAGCTACGAAGAACCGAACACACGAGATTAAAGCTTCCGCACAACATTACGTCATAACTTTTAAATGGCGAACTTATCTAAATTTTGTTTAAAACTTTTAAGTTGTAAAAGATTTAATTTACTCGTATTTTTCTAAGGATACTTAATGATAAATTCATGTTTGTTTTCGTTAATTGCACGAAAACCCTTAGATTAATAACATGGGTGTTACAAGTTGGTAATCAGAGCCCAAGGTTAAAGGGTAAAGTGTTCGGTTCGAGACTTGATCGCAAATCCGGTAAGTACAAGTATGTTAATAGTTTAGTATGCTAAAGTGTTGTAAACAACACATAGGGCTATCGTGTGGTACACGTTACCCCAATTAAAAAGATGGATATGTTTGACGAAAATACGCGCGTTGACGCGTATAGTAGAAAAAGCCTTGTATTATAATACGGGCGATTATTGAAGTTGACATTACTAACTCTTGTGAATGTTTTAATTGAAGGACACTCGCGTCTGAAGATGACGGGAGTGAACGAATTATGGATATGATGATGGAACGGTCCGAGGTATGACAGGAAGAGCATACTCATCAAGGACCTAAATCGCGTAACGGTCGCGAACAAGACTAATGACAAGAGAAGCCCGTTAAGGCAAGCATTACCAGGTGCACACTTTTAAATTTAATCGCACGAGTCGTTATATGCAACAAACACGTAGGTAATAACGGTTGCATACACATATGATAGAACTTGGAAAACCCGATTTCCAAGAGAAATTTAATAGGAAATGTGTTATTCACAATGATGAATAACAAATGAATAACAAGACTTGTTTATATAGAAACTTGGACGAGAGTGATCATCCAAGTAAGTATTCTCAATATAAATCCTATTGAGAAAAGTAGTGATCACATCAATAAATGTGAATAAATGTTTATAAAAAGGGACATTTTACATGTTCAAGGATAAACGACTAAAACTAATAATTGTTAACTAACAATTAAATAAAGTTTTATCAAATGAAACCATAAACATGGAAATAAATTGAGGAGTTACTTACATGGGACGTGATGTGGTAATTATAATAAGGTCACGCGTACCATGTGTTGATCGCTTACTCTGGCCAAGTAAGTAGTGAACACATGATAGCATGAGCTTCTTATAATGAGCGCAGTTATGTCCGATGTAGTAAGGTCAAGATGAATGAAAATTTAAAGGATCCTTAGGGTCAAGAAATCTTATGGGCATACTCGTATAAATGGTTTCCGCGGGAACCATAAAAACGATGTATGGCGCACATAGAAATAAAAGACCCAAGGAAATTCGTGACATAAGTCATTTTTGACGAAACAACCATGGTAGACAAAAAGGGCATTGTAAAACCAAAGTATAAATGACCCGCGGGGTCATAGAAACAAAGGTATTGCCCACGCGAGAAAGACGATCAAAGTCGTTGACTTTGGTCGTAGTAAAGAAATGATGATGATGATGATAATCATCATTCATAGTCTATAAGACTGTCAAGGATGGTCAAATAAAGAATAAAGGTTTGGTTGAATAAAAGCGAGGGCTTCCGCTAAGACAACCAAACAAATTAAAACGAAAACTTGATGTATACCGGAATGCCTGCACTAATAATGACTTCGGTAAAGTACCCGGTTGATGGGTAAGGATTTAAACACATGCGTAAACCGAGAAACGAGAACACGAATTTAAAGTCAAAAGACTCGGATTTTGAGTTATGACTAAAAGACCATAAAATTTCGTAAACAGAAATTTTGATAATTATATTCAACTATCTTGAGATTGAAAGGGTTGAATAAAGTATAATGCTTGAAGGCATAAGTAAGCGCAAGCCGGATAACGGTAAGCTTGAGACAAATGATTTTCAAACGTAAAGAGAGTGCTTTGACACCAAATGTATATTTTAATAAGACACGAGTAAAAAAAAAGAGTGATCTACGGGATCAACATAACCTTTAGGGTTATAAACAAATGAGAGATCTACGGACTAAAATGACCCACGGGTCATGATTAGAAAGAAGTTATAAGGACTTCGCCCTAAAGAGGTGAATGTCTAATCAAAATAGCCCATAAGGCTAAGTGATAAAACCTACGGGTTAGATTGGATAAAGCGAGGAATTCAGTTAAGAATCCTCGCATAAAAACTAAGACTGTAAAGGATTAAATTACGGACTGTCAATATCCTGGTATGGATGATTGACACAAGCTAAAGAAAAGATCCTAAAACTAAAACTTCGGTTTTAGTAAGAAAAAATGTTTTTACAAACATAAATTCTGATAGGAATTTAAATAGTAAGCGTGAAAGATACAAGTCTTGACTCTGACAGGCGCAAGATGATAAATTCGAAAAGTGATATTTTCAAAAATGAAAGGTTGATACAAATTAAACATGATGTGACACGATCACGGTTAGGGAATGTAATGTGAAGTAAAACCACATTATAACCAAACGAGTGATAAAAGTAACTGAACTAATAAGACTAGTTAATGAGACCGGTTAATGTCACCAAATTCAAATCAAGAAATTTGGTTTGCTTGTAAGCGGTAGATTCGGTATAGTTGAACCGAATGGATAAATTTGAAAACAAAAGAATTAGTTGCTAAAAGTGAAAGATTTCACTAAAGATCTTTAAACGGGTCAAAATAACGGATTCGTAAGGAATTCGATAGTATATGAAAGCGATGAGTATCGCTAAGTTAACTAAACTAGTGGAAATAACGAGATTACGTTATTTTAAGTTGCACTAAGACATATGGGATACGTAGATAATTAGTGACCAAAAAGATGTTACCAGGCTTATCTGGTAATACTAATAATTGGTTAAAAGTATAAGTAATGTTTAAATGATATCTCGGATCAAATACATTGAGTTTAAACTCAATGAATTATGTAAGAAAAGGTTTCGAGGACGAAACCTCTTTAAGGGGGGTAGACTTGTAACACCCCGAAAATGGATTTGGTAATCAAAACGCGTTAATACTAAAAGACGGGTAAAGCACCGTTGGTAGTAAAATTTACCCGACGAATATCAGGATTTAAATAAATAAACTTGATGTTAATTAAAAGAAGGGTAAATACTTTGAGGAAAACAAAGTATATAAAAGGCCCGAGTTGACGGGACTTAAAATATAACGGGTAGGGAAACACCCCAAAGATATATAGGTTTCGTACATATATATTAAATATCGGTTATGAACAAGATAAAACAACTAGGAAGTAAATAACCTAGTTAAATTACAAGTCTTGTAGTAATAAAGAAATTGGTTAAAATACACACAATGTAACTTGGGTGAATTAGAGGGGCCATAAGGGACAAACTAGAAACAAGTTTTAATTAAATAAAACTCTCTACACCAAAACACACACCTTGAGTGTGTGTTCTGGTCGATGTCTTCCACAGGAGCAAAGGAGTTCCTTTGTTCAACCCTAACTTGCCTAAATCCAAGAAATTGAGAGGCCAAATCAGTCCCAAATTGAAATCCAAGCTCGTATTCATGAACACCTAGTTGAAAGGATCACAAGGTATGTAAAATTGTGACGTTTTGATCCATCTCAAATTCTAGGTTATTTGTAAGAAACTGAAATTTAGCTTGATTATGTCATGCATGAGTGAATCTTGAAGTAATATGATGTCTAGGAGTAAACCCTAGTCAATAACATGTTAGATTGTTGGAAAAACTATGAGATTCATGATGATCCATTGATAAGCTAAGTGGGTTTTATGTTAATATGATGAACACTAGGAAATAGATTGTTGATCTAGTGTAAATTGACAATTTTGAAGTGATTTCAGAAATTATAGAAGTTAACCACTTTGTAAGATGGTTGATTTATGTGAAATTTGGGCTAAGAGATAAGCTAGAGACATGATAAATAAACATGTAAAATTCTGCCCTTAAGGTGTTCGTTGAAATGCCTCAAAGAAGGCTCGAAACTAGAATTTTTGTAGTTAAAACTCCTAATTGTGATGTTTTGGCTATTATGCTAAAAGTGAATAAGAAGAGTACTAAATGTGATAAACACGGTTAGAACCTTGGTTAAAACGGTGGTCTAAAGATAACGCCTACCGGGTAATTAAAGAATGCTAAAACTAGTTGATGAGCCCGAATGTGCAATTAGTATACTAATGGGCATTTGACTTTTATAAAGTCAAACTGGCCTATAATATGATAAATGGTCATTTTTGATATGAAATGCGTAAGGTGGAACAATCGTATTAAATTATGATTAAACTAACCACCTTGAAAACGATGATGATAGTTTGACACGTAACAAGCTAGGTGGAAGCTTGATGAGGGAGCGGGTCAAACGAATCAAGAAGGAAAAGAAAAGCGTAGTTCGGATGCAAGGTAAGTGAAACTTACACACTTTGTAGAATACTTGTTTACTTTCAAAGTAATAAATGCGATAACGATAATAATGAAAATATGGTTTCCGACGCGATTGGTACGAGTCGGAACATATAAAGATGATAAAAACCATGGTTTATGGTAAAAATGATAAATCGGTAAATCGGTCATGTAATGATCAAGAGATTATGAGTTTGATAAGATTACCGCGTAGTGTAATCTAATATTGAGAAAAAGGGGTAAAAATGGAAATTTAGTCAAGTGTCGACTAATATAAATTGAAAATAAAAAGGGCACCCATGGCGTAAGCCGAACGGGTCAAATTTGTAAGAAGTGAGTTAAAGAGAAAAGGAGGGGTCAAATGGTAACATCCGACATGGGCCGGATGTGTAAATTTGAAATTTGAAAACCCCGTTTTACTACATATGTAAATGTTTGGTCATATGAGCCAAACGGGTCAAATGGTGATGATATCACCATTTGACAATAATAACTAATCTTGGTTGTCAAGTCATATGCAAACAGAAACGAGTAGCAAATTCCGGGATAATTGCGACGCTATAGAATATTGGTTAATAAATGCGAGGTATAAACGGGTCTATACGTTGATCCGAGCCAGGTACGCACAAATAGGTTGTAGTAAGAAGTGCAATTTGGTCAAATATTAGTGGAAGTCCTTTATAGTAAAAATGAAGGCTTAAATGTGACCAAAACGCCCTTGTTAGCAAATTCGAACAAACAACCTTTAAAGGTTGTTTGGAAACAAGTTTTATGATTAAGCAAATACTTAGAATAAGGATAGAAACTGAAAAATGTATTATATTAGTCAAATGGCGCTTTTTGAGTTTTGCCGTAAAATAATGATTCGAGAGGTAAAATTTGGTTTATATAGATCGCCACATTAAGCCCACCATAAATACAGTTGTGGTGGGAGATTATAGTATAAGAAATGTGGTGATGAAGTGCTAGAAGAAATCGAAAGCGATTTGAGGCTCGAAAGCGCTCAAATACCCTTAACGGGTCAAAAATAAAAGTATTAGCGAAACGGGTTAAGAATGTGTAATAATCCGTGATTTGAATCTTATACAATAGGAAATAATCATAATAATACGTTTACAAAAGAAGCAAGGGCTACAAACAAGTTTGTTAGATGAAATCACGAACGGGTCAAAAGATGGTAAAAAGGGTAATAAGCCGAAGAGTTAAACTCTGAAATTTTATTATGAAAGATGTTGGATCTTAACTCCATTAGATGGAGAATTAAATTACGGACGCGTAGGAAAAAGAATCGGGTAAAACGGATCAATAACGAAGAAGTTATGGCCGTTTCCGTGAAATCAGGTCGTGCAGGGATTGTACAGCAACAGCAAACGACTTTCTGTTGAAAACAGGCGCTCGCGTAGCGCGAGCATCCGTAGCGCTACGCGAGCCCCTAAACTCCGAAAATTCTTGAATTTTATCAATTTTAACCCCTGTACTTGTTTGGACTTGATATTTGACTATCGAAACTAACTTTTAAGTTGGTTTTGATCCTAGGGGAAAGTCAAGAGTGCACGGATGAAGATCAAGCAGCTACGAAGAACCGAACACACGAGATTAAAGCTTCCGCACAACATTACGTCATAACTTTTAAATGGCGAACTTATCTAAATTTTGTTTAAAACTTTTAAGTTGTAAAAGATTTAATTTACTCGTATTTTTCTAAGGATACTTAATGATAAATTCATGTTTGTTTTCGTTAATTGCACGAAAACCCTTAGATTAATAACATGGGTGTTACACAATGTCACACCCCTAATTTCCACGTGTCACCGGTGGGCTCGGTGGGGGTATCGTGACGTCGTTGGTATCATCATAGACAAGCAACACAATATAATAATGCACAGCGGAAGCAAAAGATAGATACATTTCAACTTTAAAATAAAATGTAATAATAAATATCACGAGTAGTTGAAACGGATCCACAGGCGGATCGAAATAAAATAGGATAATTGTTCAACAGTTTATTTGTCGTCCAAGCTGCGAGACCTATTGTGGACGCTCTAGAAGCCTGCCAGCCTATTACGTGTAGTACCTGCACTTAATCTTTTTGGGAAAAATACGTCAGTTTACACTGGTAAATACAATTCGACTGACTCATTTTGAAAAGGTTGAAAATTGATTTAAATGCACAAGGCACAAAACATTTTTATTAACTTAGGTCAATTATTTAATATAATAATCATGTGAACGAATTACATGTTACTTGCGTTCAGTGGCCCGGATCTAGTCCGGGCTAAAGATCAATGGACCCACCACATTAAAGAGTTATACACGGAAAGGTGTACGCCTACACCCCGTGCTCAGGTCGTGGCCATCTCGTAGGATGATGCCAAGGATATCCGGGACATGGTCAATTAATCCCCCAAAGGCCTTAAGTGAACAAGACTGTTTAAACGAGCCAATTAAATTATTCCAACTACCCACGCAACAGTGGAGGATTTAATGCCCGATCAAGCGGTATTCTATATACCGTAACCCAAGCCCGTATAGGGAAAATAAGCCAAAGAGTATTTACCTGAATAAGTATCAATCACAATCAAGAAAAATGCAAGTATCTTTTACTGGTGCTCCTAATCTGGAACAAAGGTTTATAATAACCTATTAGATTTCTAACGGGTCTTTATTTAAGCCTAAGCCTAGACCGGTTAGTTTTAAATGACGATACGGTTCACGCACGATTAAGCGAAGACCGGATGGAATGTGAATTTGACCCGACAAGTTTGAAAACTTGTATAATATGGGTTTACTAAACACATTCTGGATTTTGAGACGAAAATGATAATGTTTGACCCGTTTCGGCCAATTTATGTAAACTAGTTACATAAACCGAACCGAACGCGAAAAGTGCGTTACGGGCGACCATGAGAGTCATATGCAAGTTCCCTGAGATAATATGCTCTAAATATGTTATAATATCAGTAAGTTATTTTCTATTTTGCCCGGAACGGATTTAAAATCAATTTATGCCTTATAAGGGCATTTCGGTCATTTAAGGAGGTTGTAAAAGAGTTTATTCGTAAATCTGAGTTATGGGTCTGATTACTACAGAAAATATACTTAACTTATTATGTTATAACAGTGTGATATGACCCATATGTAAAACTTATCATTTAAAATCAAACTATGCACCCTAGGGGCATTTTGGTAATTTCACAAGGGCTAAAAATGCCAAAACTGGAAGTCTGAGTTTATAAAGTTGTACTTACTGTTTTTATATGAAAATATGCTAATTACATCAGTAGGTATAATTCTTATATGCTTGATATGGTTATAGTATATACTATGCGTTAAAAATGCCTAAAAAGGCGATTTAGAGCCGTTTCCGGGTTTGTAAAAGAAAGCTGAGATTTTTATATTTCCAGAAGACCCAAAATACTTTATTTAATAAATAAAATCAGTAGGAAGTGGTTTGGGGTCAATCGGATTTATAAAACTCGTTTTATGGCCAAAAAGGGCAAAATCGGTATTTACCGAATTTAACTTAAAGACCTATGTTATGCTCTTCCAAAAATTAAATAAAAATCTTTAAAAATATCAAAATATTATATAACATCAGTGTATAAAAAGTTTGATACCAAAAAGTGGGTTAAAATAGGCTTTGCGCTAAATGCGCTATTTACTTAACATAAAGCTTGTGATTTACGATATTGAGCATATCTCTTAAACTAGGCCACAAACTGATATGAAATTTTCGGTGCATGTTTATAAATCAGTAACAAGGGTTTCTACTCTTTCACTTTTTCAAAAATCACGTTTTAAATTAAAAAGGGCAAAATAGTCAACTTTAAGCATAAACCGGTAACATGCATATGAATGGGTTAACCATGGAATCAATTTGTAAAATTCCAGAGAGTTAATCATATATGAAAGTTGGTCAAAAATATGCTCTAATGCAGATCTTAACATGCATGTACGAATCAGAACCGATAGTCAAAGAAAAAGTCCATTTATGAGACTTTCGGTTCCGATTCAGGTGTAACACAGAAAATTGTCGAGTTGATCAAGTTGAAACATGTTCTTACATTATTTATAAAGTTATTTTGATGATCAAACAGGTTGCATGTAGCCTACATTGTTAATCAAGCTTAAATTTGCAAAAACATATTCTGTTGACTTTTTATGAAGAACTTTGACTCAACAATTAGCATGCTTAGAGTGTGAATCTGAACATACCCTTTTAGGGGTTTGTTATACTCATAAATACCAACTTGTTGGTACTTTTGATTCGAGATATGACTGAGCACATTTCGTTTAATTGCAAAGTCAAACTATATTTACGATATGTTTGACTTTTAGTAAGAACACTAAGCTAGAATGGATTTGAGGATGATATAAACACTTACAAAGGTCCTAACAAGCTTAGTGATCACTTATGAGGCTGCCTTGTCGACCAGAAATGCTCCAGAATCGTTTTGTGAATTTTTGAAGTTCAAGTGTTTGAATGTTTTGCAACTATGGTGATCTTTAAAGAAAGTTTGATCTGATTTATGGCTGTTTCAGATGTTTATGGATGTTATATAATCAGTCCAAGGGTGCTTCCTTGCATGAAATTTGATTGGTGAAGAGCCTGAGTCGAAAACAGCTGGATACAATTCGAAAACAGTCAGAACTGGCAGCTGCCAGTCGTTTTCGTCGCTGGGCAGTCGCTCGCGTGGCGCGAGCCCTTCCTCGCGTGGCGCGACCAAGTGGTTTACCAGCTTTTCAAGTTTTAGCCATTTGCAAATCAGTCCCTGATCTTTGAAACGTTGTTTTGTTCATTTATTTAGCACTCTAGACCCTCAAATCTGATTTGTAGGAACCTTGGGACTTTTATAAGCTTGGGTATGTCCTCGGTTCACTTTGCGCTTACCCGAAAAGTCACGAAATTCACGATTACGTATTTGACCTTTCGTATACGGTTTTAATCATAACTTTCTCATACGTTTACGAAACTTCATGAAATTTTTATCACATATTCTCATGAGTATATTTTATCATTACAAGGCTTCGGGTTTGCCAAAAGATCACTCAGAGGTATAATTTCAACATGTTGACACTTTTAGTCCCTGTAGTTTGTAATTCCTCACTTTCTTTCATTTTTCGCTTCGTATGATCCATGATTTACCCGTTTAAGATTATAAACATCATGTAGGGTTATTGTAGGGCTTATTTATTCATTGTTGACACTTTGAACCCTTGAATTTACATAGTTTCACCGTTTGTCAACTTTAGTCCCTCTAAAGTTTGTTTTCAAATATTCAAAGCTTATGACACGTGTCAAGACATTATGGGACGTAAATTTCCGAGGTGTTACACCCAAACCCAACCAGTTAACTGTTCGAGACGGTGTTCCATGTTTAACCTGAAATCAGTAGTCTCGTGGATAGAATCCAGATCTTGAACCAACACAACCACAAGAATGAGTTGTAGGTCAGCACAAGCTCCTATTCTATCGGTTTTGAAGGCATTGAGTGTAAAAGAGTTGAAAGAAAGTTGGAAAACCATCTTTGAATCCTTTTTATTGAGAATATGTTTAGATCTATGAAAGATCTTTGTTTGTTTATGAGGAAATCGGTTAGATCTAAGTTGTTCTTGGTGGATTGAGGCCAAAACATGAAGTTCTCAAGAACACATGATGACGTCATCCTAGAACACCTTGAATCTTGATGATTTCACTGTTAAAAGTTAAGATTCAAAAGATAGAAATGTGTAGAATCGTGTGTAGATCAAAGATGTACAAGATTTTGGTTGAGATCTTACCGGAATTACGAGAAATCGGAGAAAAAGCAAGGTTAGAGCGCTGGTCGGACGTCAGAGAGCAAAAGTGGAAAGTTTGATGGTGACATGGGGTATTTATAGGGTTACCCAAAGTGGAAAGGAGCTGGTCGATCGATTGGCAGTCCGGTCGATTGGCTGATCGATCGAGCTACAACTTGATCGGATTGCTGGTCGATCAGCTGGTCGTCCGATCGATCAGTCACCTGGTTTGAGTGTTCGGCGCGACAAGTTTCGCTGTTTCGATTGCGATAGCGAGCGTTGCGATGCGATAGAATTTTCTAGTCAAATTACTTTTAATCCCAGCTACTATATCAACATACAAGCATCCTTATTTCGTGTTCGTTTAGCGTTTGTTATTTGATTGCGATTGAGTTTTGATTTCGTTTCGATTGATTACCACACATATCATAAATAAACATGCATAAGTAACACATAAGGCACACACACACGTATAACAATAACCAAAATGCGTAATTCGAGTTGCGAGTGCGATTGCGATAGCGATAAAGCGATTAAACATGCAATAAACAGCGACTACTATGCGATCATTAATAGATACTCCACATAATACAACTAAGGCGATAACAAAATAGACTATCTACAAGTCAAAGAAGTCAAAACAGGAATTGAGCAAGGAGAGACAGATCACAATTAGCAATCTTTTCTTCCTTTGACTTCAATCTTGACTTTGACTTTGAACTTCGAAACACGGGGTGTTACAGGACTAGGTCCAAACCTTATATATAATTGATGGTCCTTTTGTGACCTAGACTAAATGTAATTCATATACATTTAAATAACATTCATTAGGAATGTTCGTAACCTACTAGCCTATATAGTTTAATGATACCATGGCTAATGTGTGTTAGGTCATTAGGATGATGACTAGCTATTGTTATGCAACTAAGCAATTATTTAATTTGATGTTAGTACCAAGCTTCGAGTATGGCAAACTCGGATCAGACAAACAACAGTCGCGATACTAATGATGCGACAAATGCTAATGATGCGACAAATGCTAATGATGCAACAAATGTGAACCTCAATGTTAATGGAGTTAATCTCCAAGCTGTGATTGACGCAGCTATTAGAAAGGCTATGAAAAAGGTCATGAAAAGGTTCAAAGAGCCGAATGCTACTTGCTCTAAAACACATTCCTCTGCTCATGAGAAGAGCTTTATTCATACTTCGAATGCGAAGAATAAACCAAATAAGTTGATAGTGAGGAGCCCCGTTCCTCTAAAGGATGTACTTACGAGTACTTTTTCTCTTGCAAGTCAAGAGACTTTAATGGCGAAAAAAGGGCCATTGATTGCATAAAATTGTTGGATGAAATAAAAACCCTTATGTATATCAGCGGTAGTGCTGAGAAAGACATTGTGAGGTATGTATCACAGTCATTCAGGGGCGATGCCCTTAGTTGGTGGAAGACATTAATAAAGTCACAAGAAAGATACCCTTATACAATATGGGATGGTCCAAGTTTATGGACCTTATCAGGAAAAACCTGTTGTCTGCGACACGGAATGGAAAAGGTGGAATAAGAATTTTCTGACTCTCACCATGAAAGATCTAGACTATCGACAGTATGTTACAAACTTTACGTCATTGTCTGGGATAGTGCCCTATTCGGTTAACCCAGAATCTAAGCGTAATGCATTATATATTGGTGGTTTAGCATCGGAAATAAAAGGGCATATTAAGGCTTCAAAGCCTGCTTCTTATAAATCCACTATGGATCTATCTCAGCCACTCATATTAGATGGGTTAAGAAGTAAATCAGTCAAAAACTGAGACTGCCGGAAAAAGGAAAAGGGAGGAGGATAACTCCCGGAAATCTAAGAAAAAGGGTAAGTTTGAGCTTAATAAGAACCAACAAAAATCTAATAAGAAGCTTGTACGCAAGACCTGCAGCAAAAGGCACTGGGGATAGTGTCGAATGTACCAAGGGCCAAAGCAATGAGGCATCTGCAAAAGGATTGGTCATAGGTCCCATGAGTGTAGAAATATAAGGAATGCAGTCTGTTTCGGCTGTGGCGTTAAGGGCCACACCAGAACTAACTGCCCTAAAATTTTCAAGGGAGGTATAGCTAAGTATAGAAAGTCTAAGAATGGAAGCACCTAAACTCTCCTGATAAATGCCATATGCAGTTCATATCAATAATGACACCAGGTACATCCCTTATCGTGAATCAATTGCTAAGAATTCTGTTTTGATACACGTGCTACTAAGTCTTTTATATATCATAAGCTTAGCAAACTTTTAAGATTTTTCCCATAAGAACTCCATATTTTTAAGTATAAGGTAAAACTTACCGACGAAAATCATAGGAACCACTTCTTATATTCTTGTCGGAAATCTTCATTCATAAATCTAAAGTACTCTTTCTCCAGATAGAGTACGATAGTATATGTTATTTTATTTTGTTATCTCATTGATTTCTATCAACTGCGAATGCTAGACTATGTTTGATAAAAGCTCCATATGAGGATTGGCGTATCCTAGTGTGTCCCAAAGATTACTTCCATGCCTGATCAGTATGGAGGTTTAATGCATGGAACCACTAAGATATCCCAATGGTCATATTGTACTAAAGTTAGCTAATGGTATTCAAAGAAGATATCCAGTATAGAAATGTCCAAATAAGTGTCACTAGTTAAAGCATCTATGCATTCATAAAGAAAACGTGTCATTTATATGGCACGGATAACGATAGATGAATTAAAGCCTGAGATTCAGAATATCTCTGTCATCTCTGTGAATCTCGATTGTCCTCTTCGTAGAACTGCCCTGTTTACCTCTTGAGAGGCAGGTAGAGTTAAGATTATATCCCACTTAAAGCTGCGTCTATTGAAAAATCTCCATATAGGTTAGTACCGATGGAAATGGAAGAACTAAGAGCCAATTAGATAAGCTTTTAGAGAAGGTTTCATAAAGCCTAGATTCAAAATTCTGAAAGCTCTGGTATTATTAATTAAGAAAGACGGTTCATTATGCTTATGCATTGATTACCGCAACCCTATTTAGGCAACAATTAAGAATCGCCATCAACTGCCAAGGATCGTCGATTTGTTCGACTAACCGTGAGGTTAGCTATTCTTTAAGATTGGTTTAAGCAATAGTTGGGATAACCATCTCACCTTAAATAAGCTCTCCTATAACTAGTAATTAGTATATAAGCATCAAGGATGCTCCTTTGGAGACCTTGTATAAAAAGGAATGTCAAACGTCCGTTTGATGGACAAAAGTTTAGTAAGTCCAACTATCAGGATCTGAAATTACCCTGGAGACAACGGATAGGTTCATATGAATCTGTGATCGTCTGAAAGCTGCCAGTAATCGGTAGAAAATCAATATTGATGAGAGTCGCAAACCTCTTGAGTTCTCCATAAGGAACAAGATTCAACAGAAAGTACCACCCTAGAAAGGTGTTCTGCATTTTGATATAACGGACAAGTTAAACTCTAAAATATTTTGGACCATTCGAGAAAATTGAATATATCAAGATCGGTAGCCTATAAGCTAAAACTTACCTAAGGAACTTGATGGTATTCAATGTGTTCCACACTGGTGAATTAAGGATATGTCTCGCCGATAAGTCAATAGCATTATCACATAATGATATGTAGGTTAATGAAAACTTATGGTTTGATGAGAAACCAGTATCGATTAAGGATCGACAGGATTAGAAGTTTCGAAAGGAAACAGGTACCTATTGTATAGGTCAACTGGGCCCATAAGAGGCCTCTAATATGCTGTGAAGGTTAAGCCCATTATACGACAGAAAGTACTTCCATCTTTTTGAGCAAATCTCGAGGTTGAGATTTCTTTTAAGGGGGTGAGGATGTAACACCTCGTAAAATCGCGCCCAATGATGTGTTGACACGTGTACTAAACCCTAATGAAGTCAAACGTTGATTAGTAGGGACTAATTTTTTGAAAAATTAAAAACTTTGAATATGAAAGGACTGAAAGTGTCAACCTACTTAAACTAAGCCTCAGAATAACCTTACACGGTATTCATATTCACAAATAAGCCACTTGTTGATCAAGAGGAACCGTTTGCGTAAATATTTGAAAGTTTGCTCGACAAAGGGTTAAAAGCGTCAACATGTTAATTCTTACCTCTGAGTGACATTTTAACAAACCCGGAGCATTATTATATCTGATTGTATTCTGGGGAATACATAATATTGGCCAAATAGGGCTTTAATGCCGATAAATGATTATATGCGATATTTTGTGCGTTAAAAGGGTTAAAAGTGTCAACATGTTAATTCTTACCTCTAAATGACCTTTTAACGAACCCGAAGCATCGTGATGTTTGATAATACTCTCGAGAATGCCTAATATGGATAACATAGGGCTTTGACGCAATAAAATGATGATGCGCGCAAATTTGCGCGTTAGAGGGACCAAAAGTGTCAACATCTAAAACTACACCTTAGAATGATAATTTAAGCGAACTGGAGCGTCGTGATATTTATGCATACGATCGGGAACGCCTAATATGAGCCATGAAAGGCTTTGATATCATTAAAAACTATTACGCGCAACCTCGTGTGATAAAAAGGACTAAAAGCGTCAATGTGTAAAACTACGCCTTTGAGAGGCCTTTTGAGCAAACCAGAAACTCCGTGATGCTCGGTCATACTCCCGAATGTGCCTAATATTGGCCATGTAAGGCTTTTATGCCATTTCGCGATGACGCGCGCAAATTCACAAATTAAGGGGTTAAAAGAGGCAACGCGCGAAACTACACATTAAGGTGGTTTTTTAAACAAACCAGGAACTCCGCAATGTTCAGCCGCACCCCTAAGTATGCCTAAGATTTGCTTTTAAATGTTTTTGTATGTTATATTAATATTTCACTTAGAAACATAAAGTCTTGTGCCATAAACGTAACTTTTGAAAGTTAAAAGGTGCTGAAATCATATCAGGGACCAATTCTGCCAAGCTGTTAAAGCTGAAACCCAGACTAGCATCGCTCATGGGTCGCATAGGTCTGCCGAACATTTGGTCATTAATGATCTATGTATCTTAGAAATAATAATATGTAGGAATATATAAACATTGTGCCAAAAGTGCAAGGTTTAAAAGTTTTAAAATGCACATGAAAGAAATAGGGACCAGGCCTGCTGCTGATGCGGGCCGCCAGTGAACCAAACAGCAGCCCAAGTTGCTGAATTCTTTGATTTTGATGGTTTTTCTCCTCTTGTTTCCCCACAAAACCATTTTTAATCAATCCATGGGTTGTACACTGATTATTAACAGCTGTAAAGACACCTGTAACAATCTTAAAGCAGCCCTAAACACATGGCAAGATCTGATCCAATCCCAAAAACTATAAATAGGTGGGTTTTTCACCACTTTCATTTACACCTTCATTCCAATCTTCCTCTATCTCTCAACCTGGAAGTTCCTGAATAATTAAGGAGCATCCTCTGAGTTATATTCAGTACCTAGGACCATATGTAAGTGTCCTTTCGTGACTAGTTTATTTTATTCGGCTTAAAAATCCGAAAAGTCAAACGTTTACGATAAACGCTTTGACTTTTAGTTAGACCGTAAACGGTCAAGCCATTGTTCGCAACGAACATGGCTACGTAATCATAATTAGGTAGGTGTTAAACCCTCAAAAGGGCACCTCCTAAGAATCACGTTTGCTTGGTCAATTGACGAGTCAACGTAATATTGTTTTAAAAAGTCAACGGGTCAGTTTTTCAAAATAATTGCGATATGAGTTTAGAAATGTTCTAAAATATGTTTTATCACTTAAACAAATTGGTAATAATTATTAGAACATGTGTAAACATGTTCGGCTCGTCAATTCCAGTTTTAGGGTCAGTTCGCAACTGAAAGTCACGAAGTTTGACTTCTGCGTTGACTTTTGATTATGAACCGAATTAGATTAGTTTGTTACTGATTTTAGGTTCCGTTATGATCGTAATTTAATGTAGCGTAACCCTATAAGCTTATATTACACGATCATTGTGACATCTGTGTCACTTCAACCATCATACAAATACCAAACCAATGAAATATTGTATTTCATACTTGGGATTTGTATAAATATGTGTATCATTTGCACATATCAATTCTTGTTCGATTTCAAGCTCTAAATCGCTTTCTGGAAGGTTATACGCGAAATGATGCGTAAATATAACCAGTTTAATGCAACAAACACTCTGGAACAGTGACATAGGCTAAACATACCATAAATATCCTTTACATAACTTAGAAAATAAGTTTTGGATGGTTTGGTGTGTTGAAATCAAGTTTATTCGATCGTAGGGACTATTTGTGTCAAACTGCGAAAGTATGCCGATTCGTGTGGTAACGAACATTCCGAAACTTGATCATAAGTTAAACATACCATAAATATCCTTTACATAGCTTAGAAATAGGCTTTGAGGTGTTCGGTATGCTAAAATAAACTTTTTAGTCATTCAGGGACTAAAAGCGTCAAAAAGTGCATAAGTTTGCATTTTCGCGCATATCTTACGTTCTGAATATATCCGGACATCCAAAAATTTATGTAATCATTAAAATATTTTGTTTTAGTGATTGGCATGATAAAATTCCATTCGTCGGGTAATTTGGATCGTTTTTCGCGTCCGTTCGTGTTTCGTCGTAATTAACCGAACAACGCAACCGTACAACCAAACGAACCGACATCCGAGATACTTTAACTTCATTTTGGAGCCTTGAAATGAGGTTAACGGGCCTTAACCGTGTCAAAAATACATCAAAATGCATGTTTTTCAAGTGCAGTGGCTGTTTTTGACATTTCTGGAAACTACACCTAGGCGGGCCGCGTAAGATGAGCTTCATTCTTATGCGGGGCGCGTAGACTACCCAGTTCAGAAATCAGTTTCTGGTTTTGCAGCTTGTTTTCTGGGTTTTGAACAAACCATTAACTGGTTTTAAGGTCCCATAGTATCTTAAATCAGTGGGTGCAAGTGTAAGGTTAAGATTGAAGCTCGGGAATCGAGGAACGATCCTAACGGTTTATCGAAATCTATATAAACCCAAGCCCTATTCCATTTTCTGCACAATTTGGTCTGAATTCACTCTAAGTTGGGGTTCAAAACCTCATACCTGAGTATTTTTAGATCAAAACTTCCTAGCTTGGACCCTTTGTAAGTATTCTTTCGTGCTTTTATGCGTTTTTAAGCACGAAAGTCAAACTGTGTTTGACTTTCTGCTTTGACCAGTCAATGGCCAACACGAAGTTCGTTTGAACTTCGTAACGTGAGCGTAATCACGATGGTCATGGTCCTTTGTGACTATACCTACTGATTACCACGTTATTTAGGCTTAGTGACGAGTCATAGTTTCGGTCAAAATGCGCGTTTATGCTTATTTTGCAACCAAACTATTTTTGGGTATCAAGAACCTTTGTCTTGATATCAAACTTGTTCTCAAACTTCGTTAAACAAGTTTAACTCGTCACTTTTAGATTAGTGCTTATATAGGGTCGTAAGATAAGCGGTCTAAACAATCGCTTAGACTTTCGAACCCAACCCGTTTGGTCAATCATTAGGATTCGACCAAACATATTTTGTGACCATAGTTGTATAGGGAATAACCTTCCGAGGTTATACCTTATGGTCACTTCGTTTAAGTAGTTGTATGATAGGTAGTTTATATGCCTTAGGTAAATGACCAAAATGCCCTTTTTACGCATAAATTCATTTTAAGCATATATAACCTAAATTTTTACATCTAAACTGATTAGGCAACATTATTAGACATATTAAGGCATATAATACTTGTCATAGAACTAGTTAGGCGGTCCGAACGCGTTTTACGCGAATGACACGTTAAAGTAGCATAAGCTACCTAAACGGGTCGTAATGGGTCGTAAGCACTTAGGTTAGGTTTCGATTTAGTATGTAGACTTTGTTAAACCTTATTACA
This sequence comes from Helianthus tuberosus, assembly GCA_030545235.1. NCBI lineage: Eukaryota > Viridiplantae > Streptophyta > Magnoliopsida > Asterales > Asteraceae > Helianthus > Helianthus tuberosus. The sequence goes on along the minus strand of CM060431.1, from coordinate 145,247,174 downwards.
TGAGTTCCTGATGTGCGTGAGTGTTATTATATTTTAATGTATATTTTAACCCCTTTTTACACGTTAGCCAAGTTTTAAATTTATAAAACACTATATTTTACTAACACCAAACACACATATGGGCAAGTGCACCCATCGTGAGCGTAGTATAGTGTTGGCAAGATACCGAGGTCGTCCAAGGACACAAGAGCTTTTAGTACCGGTTTATCCTCAACGTCTAATCAAATCAAAAGTTAGAAAAAATGGTTTTTAAAATAAGAAAAATAAAAACTAACTAAAATGCTGAAAAATAAAATAAAAATAAAAACAGATAGACAAGATGAATCACTTGGCTCCGACTCGTGTTTAGTGTAACCTTTGATTATTTCCGCACTTTTGCACTTTTTAAGAGATTATCTTAGTTATTGTAGTAGGCCCCTCTTTTGAGGGTGACGTTACCCTCAACCCAGTAGTTTGAGTCAGCAAGGATACAATCCTAAAGGGTCGGATTATTGAAAGAAAATTAATTAAGTTATTAATGCATATTATGGTAGGCCCCTCTTTTGAAGGTGACGTTACCCTCGGCTAATTAGTCTGAGTCAGCAGGGATACAGTCCTAAGTAGCCAGATTAAAGTATTAATAGTAGCTTACATATGAGGGGATCAAAGAGTTTGGACCCCCGCCATCCAATACCGGTGGGTATTGAAGGAGGTCCTACTAAATTTGACCCAGGTTCTTGCAGGATCTATACACTGAACAAGGCAAGACTCTTACCAAACCGTTCCCTTAACCCCCGACCAGGTAGCCAACATATCTCCATATAGACCGTGGAGATATGAATGGTGAAAATCTTTTATTTTATATAGACAGTAAAATAATGCCAAGACACCACGGACAAACGATAAGGAAGAATCACCTTCAACATAAGAAACTAGTTATTAAAGTCATTAATACATAACCAAATAAAAAGTGCGAAAAGATTAAAAATAAAAAGTATTACACTAGACACTTGTCTTCACCAAGTGATGTAAGAGACTTAGGCAAACATGGCCTTTGATTGTCAAGAACTCTTACGATCAATCTTGGATCCCGAGATGACTCACACACTCTACGATGGACAATGGATGATGGTGGTGGATGATGGTGTTGTGATGGTGGTGGGTGGTGGGTGAAGTGTGAGAGAGGTGGTGTGCCAAGGGATGGTTTGCAAATGAGCCAAGCACCCCTATTTATAACCTGAACAGAGGCTCGGGCACGGACCCATGTCCATTGGGCACGGCCCCGTGTCCACCTTCCTCTCTGTCTTCATTAATTGCAGTTTGTCTGCATTAGTTGACCACGCCCCAGTGTCCGCTGGGCACGACACCGTGTGCAGAAGCGTATCTGTACTATCAAGATTTCCTTAGATTCTGTGAATCTTAGAGTTGACCACGGCCCCGTGTCCGCTGGGCACGCCCCCATGGTGGGTGATAGAAGCTTCTACAGCTTTGTCTTTTCTGCTGACACTTGGGCACGCCCCCGTGTTCACTGAGCACGGGACGTGTTCAGCCTTCTGTTCTCTTGTTTTGCTTGGGAAGATGCTGTCGGGGAGGCTGGGCATGCCACGTTTGTTCCTTTCTTTGTATTTATGTTAGATTTAGCTGTCTTTTTGCTTCTTTTGTTCATTTGAGCTCATTTAGTCCTGAAAATACAAAAGGAAGACAAAAACACACTTTTTCCAACATTAGTACTAAAAAAGGGTTTGTTTTATGCCACAATTGATGTAATTTATATGTTGCATTTTGTGCACATCAAATACCCCCACACTTGAATCTTTGCTTGTCCTCAAGCAAAACTCTTTATAATGTGGCTTTATACTCCCAAATGGAATTGGTAGAAGAGAAGGTTTTTGGGCTTGTCGTAGAGTGTCGGGATTTCCAAGATTCTATATTTAGTTTTATTTTTATTTATTTACAATCATATTCGTCATGATTTATTGAAAACATTCCATAAGATAAATTACTTATTAGGGCATAACATGCCTTTTTAAAATTCCACTTATATACAAGTTCACATACCTCACGGGGGATCACTCAACACTCGGCCGAAAGATGTATTTTAGTGGATCACTCGAGAGCGGCATGGAACTTACTCCTACCATAAGCTTGCCAAGCAATCAATCATCCTCCTTTTTAACTATACACCTTTGTAAATATCAAGAGGACTTTTGGGTGAAGGGTTAGGCTTGGGTTAAATGTGACAACCCGAAATTAGAACCTTTCTTATATCACGACGTAACATGCTTAAACGTGTGACTAGTTAACTTGTGTGATTAATGATAAGTGAACCTTTCATGTGATTATGTGTTGTGTTTAATTGTGTGCGTATATGTATGCTTGTATGGATAGTATGTGTATATGCTAAGGGAGCCGAGAACCATGAACACGACTCGAGACCATGCGGTCTCGAGTGAACAATGAAACAGTGGGCCGGATGGGCCACGAACCTCATTTAACCCAACCGAGAGCCCATTAGGGTGCATTACTTGGAGCGGATATATAAACTTGATGGATAGCCATGTTGCCATTTTCTTTGGATAGCACACACACTCTCCTACTCCCTCTCACTAAAACCCTAGACACCAAACATCACATTTCTCCCCCTTCTTCTCGGATCAAACCAACCGACCACAAAAAGGATTCTCGGATTTGCTTGTTCACACCAAACAAAGCTTTATCTTTCACCACTACTCCTCTAACCGGTTAGTGATTCTTTCTATGTGTTGTATTTCGGTTGAAGATAATAATGTGTGATAATTTGGTTGATGATAATGAATAATGAAGTTATTTGATAACATGTTTGCCTTATGCATGATGAACATACCCCACTTGAATAACCGGTACTAGGATTGTTGTTGTTCATCTATGATGTTGATATTTGAATTCTAGGAAAAGTCATGATTAGTAAGAATAGATTGGATTGTTAAGAATCATGCTAGTTTGACATATGAATAAGTAGAGATATGTTTGAATATGGTGCCATTATGCTCTCGGTTGAATGTGTGAATGATAAGGATTATTGGTGCATTAAACTAGGTAGATTATGTTAACATGAATCGGTTTCATGAGCTTGTTTGTTCAAAGGATGAAAACCCTAAGGATGAACTAGATGAATATATGATGAATGTGATATGAATGTGTTAGGATATTTGAAACTGCCATGTTTGATCCATTTTGGTTAATTGTTAGACAATTAGACATGTTAGTGCATTGTTATTGGATAGTACATAAAATCACAACAGTGAAATCCCATTGGTCTAGTACAATGTGGAATTCAGCACATGTCCCCAGCCGAGAACTTCAGTCTCGACTCGAGACCACCACGGAACAAGTCGAGATCCCCGGTTGCGACACAGATTGCGAGTCGAGGACCCATAGTCTCGACTCGAGACCAAAACAGCACAACTCGAAATCGCAGTTGCGAGTCCGGTTGCGACTCGAGACCAGAACATGCATGACTCGAGACCTCCACGTTTGCGACTCGAGAACACATGAGCACAACTCGAGACCGCACATGTAACACCTCGCAAATTTCGGGTTTATATTAAAACGACACGTGTCATGTAAAACAAAAAACGCGTTGAAAACCCGGATTTAATAAAGATGTTTTCGGTAGGATTTAAAGTGGCGTCATGTTAAATTGTTACCTCTGAACACCTCATTTATAAATCCCAAGACCCGATATAATATATTGCACATCTATGCACCCTCAATTCAGGGAATTATTGCCTTTAAAGGAAAATTCAAATGCATGATGTGATCCCATGATGAAATGAACGATAAACCGTCATTTACGGGTCTTGTATATGCAATCAAGTGAAACATTGGATAATGGTAGGGTATGTTCAAGCATATAAACACTTATGGGAGGCCCCTACTGATAATTTAAGTCAACAAGTCGTTTATAACGGCTGCCCTTTCGATCCATCAACAAACAACAAAAATCTGCCAAAAGCGGGGCGTCGCGTGGCGCGACGGCCCCTCGCGTCACGCGAGGGGTGCCCAGAGACAGCAGACTTGCTGTAGGCTGTTGTGCGCACTTGTGACCTCCTTGGCCGGTTTTTCTTGCACATACATGGCCCCTAGACATCCCTAAACACTACTTACATGTGTTGATCAATTGTGGATGGCCCTAGGCTTGGTTGTCACTTGCTTATGGTGCTTGAAACTTGTATTTAAAGACCCATTCATGCACAACTTTCATTCACAAATCATTTTCAAGCATTCTGATTATTTGGGGAGCTTGCAACTGATCAAGAGCCTTCCTAGTCATCCATTAATCATCTAGTAAGTCTCTAATCCCTTCTAAATTAATTCTAGTTTAGTTTTTAGCTTAAAAGTCAACATATCGTATTAAACGGTTGACTTCGGGTTTAGTTATCGATAGCTCAGTCGTAACCCGAATTAAAAGTACCGTTAGATAGGTAATTATATGGGTATTAAACCCTTATAAGGGCAAGTACCAAATCCAGACCTAACTAGGTCGTTTGTCGGGTCAAACGTTGACCGAAAAAGTCAACAGAATTACAAAATGCGATTTAATGCACGACTAGCAATCCGCGAGGCGTGCAACCTGTTTTAAACTTAATATAACTTGGTAATAAGTATAAAAACTTGTTTACGCTTGCCCGACTCGACAAATTTCTATTAAAACCCGGTTCGGAACCGAAAGGCGCAAAACTTTGACTTTTGCGTTGACTTCGGTTCTGACCCGTTTTAGTTGGATTTAGACATGCCTTAAAGTCTCATTAGGATTGGGTTACATGCTAGTATAAGCCTCTGTACATGTTTCGTTGATTATCCGATGCATGCACACGTTTCCGTTAATCGCTTAAATTGGACCATAACGCCCTTATGACCTTATAACGAGTATTTTGAAAATGTGGAAATACAATAATCTTAGTTACTGATTATTTAGCATGTACGTAAATTTTCACGTCAAGCGGAGGTCTAGATTAGGAGATATGCGCATTAGCGTAAATAATAAGCTTTTTATTAATTAAACGGCGCGATTAGCGCATAGCCTATCTAAACCCGATTTTCGGTACCAAAACTATTACCCGCTGATGTTAAATAATATTTTAGGATTTTTGAAGATTTTTAATTATTTTTAGGCTGGTCTTAAGATAGGCCTATCGCATTGATTCGGTTAATTACGAATATGCCCTTTTAAGCCATAAAACGAGTTTTATGAATCCGATTGATACCAATCCAATTGCCACTGATTCAAAATAATAAAAATAGTATTTTGAACTTGTTTTACTGATTAGAAAACTCAGATTGGTATTTTAACCCGTACGTCGCTTAAAACGGCTTTATACGCGTATTAAACGTGTAGTTTAGTATTAAGACCATTTTGTCACGTAAGACTTAATACCATTAGACATAACCTGTTAAGTTAAGATGTTCTTCTGATTTAACCAGACTCGTATCTCAGAAGTATAATAAATCTCTTTTATAACCCTTAAAATGACCAAAATACCCCTACGGGGCGTATTTAGGGATTAAACTCGTTATGGGCATTATGGAAGATATCATAATGATATCACCACATATTTAAAGCGTATTAACTTAGGAGACCTGTTCGCGACCCTTTCGGTTACCCGTTATGCATTATACGCGTTCGGTTCGGTTTATGTAACTAGTTTGCATAAACTAGCCGAAACAGGTCAAACGATATTATTTTTATCTCAAAATCCAGAATGTGAATAGTAAACCCATATTAAACAAGTCTTCAAACTTGTCGGGTCTAAATCACATTCTATCCGGTCTTCGCTTAATCGTGCGTAAGAACCGTATCCTTAAAACTAACCGGTCTAAGCTTAAGCTTAATTAAAGATCCGTTAGTATTCTAATAGGTTATATTAAACCTTCGTTCCAGATTAGGAGAACCAGTAAAAGCTATCTGCAGTTTATTCAATTAAGGATTTATACTTGCAAAGGTAAATACTTTTAACTTATTTTCCCTATACGGGCTTGGGTTACGGTACATAGCGTACCGCTTGATCGAGCATCAAATCTTCCACGCTTAGTGGTTAATTGAATAATTTGATCGGCTCATTTTAAACAGATGTGTTTACTTTACAGCCTTTGGGGGGTTAATGACCATGTCCCGGATATCCCTGGCATTATCTTACGAGATAGCCACAACCTGAGCACGGGGTGTAGGCGTACTCCCGTGTATAACTCACATAAGTGGTGTGTCTATTGATCTTTAACCCGGAATACGTTCCGGGCTACTGAACGCATAAGTAACATGTAAATCGTTCACAAGATTATTATATTAAATAATTCTCCCAAGTTAATAAAAATGTTTATGCCATGTGCATCCAAACCAATTTTCAATCATTTATAAAATGAGTCAGTTGAATGTATTTACCAGTGTAAACTGACGTATTTTCCCAAAAAGATTAAATGCAGGTACTAGGCGAAATAGGCTGGGATTCTCCTAAGCATCACTAGAAGTCTCGCAAACTTAAGATGCCGAAGTCTGTTGAACCATAAACAATATTTTATTATTCGATCCTACTGTGGATAAACACCGGATAATTGTGACTTTGTTCACAATAAATAAATTCGGTTGTATCTTATTTTAAATTTGCTTCCGCTGTGCATTATTATATTGTGTTGTTTGACTATTACGTTGCCAACCACGTCACGATACTCCCCCACCGGGCCCACCGGTGACACGTGGAAATCGGGGTGTGACAGGTTGGTATCAGAGCCAACTCTGAGTGAATTAAACACTAGCCTTTTGTGTTTAATCTCAGTTACACAATTGCACATATTTAAACTTTCGAGTCTAGACTTATAACATAGGACAAATTCCACCTTATTCGGTTTTTGTTGTCCTTTAAAACTTTATATTTTTGTTATTGTTATCTTATGTTTTGTTGACAGGAATAACAAAGATGCCTCCGAGATTTTTACGTATGAGAGGACGAGGAGGAAAGGGGCCGACCACCGCCCCCAACGACCATGAAGCTGGGCCATCCAATACTCAAGCTCCTATCCCCGCCGAGAGTGACGGTACTCGGCGGAACCAGAGAGGTCTATTTCAACCGGCAAGACGGTCGGTTTCAAACAGCTCTACGACTCCCGCTCAAGACTCTTATGGGCCACATTCAGAAAATGAGCCTAGAGACCCTCACCATTCCCACATACCGTTACAGCGATCTATGTCGCACCGTCCTTTTGGAGACCCCACTCCAATCTTTCAAGGCCAGTTTAACCCGGCAGATTATATACAAGAACCAGTGGGTTTTAACCCATTGGGGCCGGAGGACCACTTTTCTGGAGGAAACGATATGGATGAGGAAGACGACCCCGAAATGCCCGCATCAGGAACTCCCAACCACCCAATCGAGGTCTCGGATAGTTCCATTTACCACGGACCACCCTATAATGGTCCAGATAGCTTCCAGGCTATCTTTACTCGGCACGAATGGTATTTTACACCTTCTCACCATTCGTCGCCGCATGAGCAGCATCAGCCTCACTATTCTTCGCCACATGAGCAGCAGCAGCATCATCAAGATTCCTCTGGGAATCACCAGTTTGAGGCAGTTACGCCACCGCCTCCACCGCCACCAGTTCAGCCGGCGCCTCCACAGCCGCAAAGACATAGGAGATCCGGAGCCCGGATGTCCACACGAAGAGAAGAGTTTCACTTTAACTCTCCTCTGCAATCAAGTGGCAGAAATTACCAGCCGCTTCCAGAAGTTCCACAGATAGGTGGACCATCAAACCCCTACGCGCAGCAACCGCCACCGACGGGTTTCGATAATCAGATACCAGCATACACGGGTCCTTCGATGTACAACCCGTTTGAGCCACCGACTCACCCTAACCTCGGATACGCTGAAGCCGACCCGTATTTGGTAGCAGCTAACTACAACGCCCTTAACCAGGAGGGACCGTATGGAGGTCCTTGGGGAGTAGGCTACCCAGCACAGGGATACCAGATGCCTACACAACCTCCGTACTACCAACAACCCCCGCCGTCTCTGCAGATGTCGCCACCACTGCATCAGGAAATCCTACAAAGTATTAGGGAGGTGCGGCATGAGGCACGGGAAGACCGAAGGCGTAACCAGGGGATGTTCAAGACCTTGACGAACTTAATCAAGGGAAAGAGCAAGAAGGATCAGTAAATCATTTATGTGTGTATGTAGTCCCTGCGTGGACATTTATCTTTGCACCTAGTCCCTGCGTGGACATCTATTTATGTAATCAGTCCCTGCGAGGACTTATGTTTAAATTTAACCCCTGCGAGAGAAAGTACTTGTTTGACCCCTACGTGGGAAATTGTTTGTAGGGAAAGACCCGTTTAGGGCAATATGTAACCTTCGTAAAATTAATGGAATGTTCGTTTTATAAATTTCAGGGTTGCCATTATGTGCATATATAAATTATAAATGAAATAAATAAATTAAAAATCATTCCTTTTAAATTAATCTGCCTATGAAATTTATTTAATTAAGGATCTTAAAGTGTGAAACCTAGCCACGTGTCAAATATAAGACCGGGCCAAAATGGTAAGACCTGTTTAAAAGATTCAATTCCCTGTTAACATCTTAAAACATGTTAACACTCCTGGCAGAAGTGATTCGTTAAAATCACATACGTCATTTTTATAAAGGAATTCTTTAGAAGATTCCTAACCCAGTTTAATGATCTCTGAATCCTGGGTACATAATCAATTAAGATGATCATATTTTTACCATACGTGGTAATATAATGCCTACGGGCCCTGCTCATTTCCATATGAGCCAGAAGACAGTGGTAGCTTTGACTCCCTGTCTGATAAAGGTAATGAACTAGGTTCAAACCTTAAAAGTCTTGATTCTCTGAAATCATAGCTTATAATTTAAATTGTCCATGTGACCAAGCCTTATGTGCTAATATATATTGTTATTGATTTTGTTTAGGATAAATTTTAAATTGAAATCCTAAATTAAAATGATTAATAAGTTAACCAAATATGGTCTCTGTTTACCATGGTTAACGAGTTACCCTAAGGGGTAATTCCATAATAAACTCCAAAATGAATTATTGTCCTTGTTTTCTGCAACAGTTCAATACAAATGGCTAACTCTAATGAAGTAAATAGTCATCCTGTGGAGCCGAATGAGAACGCCCAGGTTACATTAACGGGCGCTGAACTAAAAGCAATCATAGATGGCGCTATCACCCAGGCTTTGGATAGACAATATGAAGAATACAGTGGTACCCGAAGTAGGACCCACTCTGTATCCCATTCAAAGCCAAGGACACATTCAGAGGCTCATAACAAGCCTCCTCCTAAAAAGGATGTGCCAAAGAAAAACGGTGATGATCGCCAGTCCACCAACCACCAAAGTAATCCATCTCAGCAGTTGGTACTGCATCAGGAACCCCGTAACAAGGGTTGCACATACAAGTACTTCGTATCTTGCAAGCCCCGGGATTTTATTGGGGAGAAGGGAGCCGTCGATTGCATGACATGGCTCGACGAGATGGACACTGTGGTGGACATCAGCGGATGTGCTGAAGGTGATGTGGTTAAATTTGTCTCACAGTCCTTCAAAGGTCAGGCGTTAGCTTGGTGGAGAGCTCTGATGGAGGCTTCCGGAAAGATCCCGTTGTATAGCATGACGTGGGATCAATTCATCGCTTTGATCAAGGAAAATTTCTGCCCTCAGCATGAGGTGGAAAAGATAGAATATGACTTCCTATCACTGGTAATGAAGAACCTCGATTGTCAAGCTTATCTGACGAGCTTCAATACACTATCCCGGTTGGTACCTTATCTGGTAACCCCGGAGCCTAAACGGATCGCTCGTTTTATTGGAGGTTTAGAACCCGAGATCAAAGCCAGTGTAAAGGCTTCTCGGCCAGTTACCTTCAGGTCTGTGACTGACCTTTCCTTATCCCTCACACTGGATGCGGTCCGGCAGAGATCGCAGAGGAATAAGGCGGCCGAGAAGAGGAAGCATGATAATGACGGTTCGAGTAGGTCGAACAAGAAACACCGTTGGAGCGGTGATCACAAGAAGGGATCAGATTCGAAGAAAGATGGGCATCGTTCTGGGGAGAGGCCCACATGCAAAACTTGCAAGAAACAACACTTTGGAAAGTGCAGATTCGAATCAACCTCGAATAACGAGCCCAGGTCTTTCGCTTGTGGTTTGTGCAAGTCCAAGGAACACAAAACCTTGGATTGCAAGAAGATGAAAGATGCAACGTGTTACCGTTGCAACGAAAAGGGGCACATAAAGACTAACTGCCCTAAGTACAACAAGAAGCCAGAGGAGGCTAAGAAGACCAATGCCAGAGTCTTCAGGATGGATGCGAAGGAGGCTGTGCAGGATGATAACGTTATAACAGGTACTTTCCTTGTAAACGATGTTTTTGCAAGAGTACTTTTTGATTCAGGCGCAGATAAGTCCTTCGTAGATCATGAATTTTGTAAATTGTTGAATTTACCTGTCAAAACCCTAAAAGTGAATTATGAGGTAGAATTAGCAGATGGTACCATTGAAGCCGTCTCTACTGAGTTAGATGGATGTGCTATATCCATTAAGAACCATTCTTTTCCTCTATCTCTACTTCCCTTTAAGTTAGCCGGTTTTGACATAGTTCTGGGTATGGACTGGTTATCTCATAACCAGGCCCAAATCGTCTGTAACATGAAGCAAGTAGTGATAAAGACTCCGTCTGGTGAATCACTTACCATTCGGGGAGATACCCAGTACGGACTGCCTGAGCACGTGACTATGCTCAAGGCTTCAAAGTGTTTGAAAAAGGGATGTGTCATTTACATGGCGCAAGTGATCATTGACGAGCCTAAACCAAAGTTAGAAGACATCCCTGTCATTTCGGAATACCCAGAAGTGTTTCCTGAAGATCTACCTGGTCTACCACCAGATAGACAAGTCGAGTTCAGGATCGATATCATCCCCGGAGCGGCACCAGTTGCTAGAACTCCATACAGATTGGCACCCACGGAAATGAAGGAGTTGCGGACGCAGCTAGACGAATTGCTAGCTAAGGGTTTCATTCGACCTAGTTCATCTCCTTGGGGAGCACCAATCCTGTTTGTCAAGAAGAAGGATGGATCGATGCGTCTATGCATCGACTATCGCGAGCTTAATAAAGTCACGATAAAGAATAGATATCCATTGCCCAGAATCGATGATTTGTTCGATCAGCTTCATGGGGCAAGTTACTTCTCAAAGATTGATCTAAGATCAGGATATCATCAGTTGAAGGTTATGGATGAAGACGTTCACAAGACTGCATTCAGGACTCGCTACGGTCATTACGAGTTCCTAGTGATGCCTTTTGGGCTCACTAATGCACCAGCCGCGTTCATGGATCTCATGAATCGTGTCTGCAAGCCTTACTTAGATAAATTTGTTATCGTCTTCATTGATGACATCCTTATTTATTCTAAGAACCAAGCTGACCACGAGAAACACCTTCGGTGTATTCTCAAACTTTTACATCACGAAAAACTCTATGTCAAATTCTCTAAGTGTGAATTTTGGCTACGACAAGTCCAATTTCTTGGACATGTGGTCAGTAAAAGTGGTATCCAAGTGGATCCCGCTAAAGTTGAAGCTGTTATGAATTGGCAAGAGCCAAAGACGCCTACGGAGATACGTAGCTTCCTGGGATTGGCAGGATATTACAGGCGTTTCATCGAAAATTTTTCAAGGATTGCTGCCCCTCTAACTTCCCTAACTAAGAAGAAGATTAAGTTCGTTTGGGGCCCTAAGCAGCAGGAAGCATTCGATATTCTTAAGCAGAAGTTGAGCAACGCTCCTGTGCTTACATTACCTGAAGGCGCTGAAGAATTTGTAGTTTATTGTGATGCATCACACACTGGCATGGGGTGTGTGCTTATGCAGAAAGGCAAGGTGATTGCCTATGCATCACGACAGTTAAAGGTGCACGAAAAGAATTACACCACCCATGACTTGGAATTGGGTGCCGTTGTGTTCGCACTAAAACTGTGGAGGCATTATCTTTATGGAATCAAGTTTGTGATCTTTTCTGATCACAAGAGCCTCCAGCATCTGTTTAACCAGAAAGAATTAAATATGAGGCAACGTCGTTGGATGGAAACTTTAAATGATTATGATTGTGAAATCAAATACCATCCCGGCAAAGCGAATGTAGTCGCTGATGCCTTGAGCAGAAAGGAAAGGGTTAAACCCATTCGAATTAACGCCAAGCGTATGGAGGTAAAGAACAGTTTGATAGAAAGGGTGTTAGCTGCGCAGAAGGAAGCTGTGTTGGAAGCTAACTATCATAATGAAAAGTTAGGAGTAACTGAGGAGCAGTTAACTCTTAGCAAGGACGGAATTTTACGGTTAAACGGACGAATATGGGTTCCGATTTTTGGAGGACTTCGTGATGTCATCCTCCAAGAAGCCCATAGTTCCAAATACTCCGTTCATCCTGGAGCTGATAAGATGTACCAGGATTTAAAGGCAAATTATTGGTGGATAGGCTTGAAAAAGTCTGTGGCCGCCCATGTAGCAAAATGCTTGACATGTGCGCAAGTCAAAGCCGAGCATCAGAAACCGTCAGGTTTGCTACAACAGCCTGAACTTCCTACGTGGAAGTGGGAAATGGTAACTATGGATTTCATTACCAAGTTACCCAAGACAAGGAAAGGCAATGATACGATATGGGTTATAGTTGACCGACTGACTAAGTCAGCTCATTTTCTACCCATCAAGGAGACTTATAGCTCCGATATGTTAGCCCAGTTATACGTTGATAAGATTGTAGCCCTACACGGCATACCTGTAGCTATTATCTCTGACCGGGATACTAGGTACACGTCACATTTTTGGAAGAGTTTCCAGCAATCTTTGGGCACACGTTTGAACTTTAGTACGGCTTACCATCCTCAGACTGACGGTCAGAGTGAGCGTACTATTCAAACGTTGGAAGACATGCTGCGTGCATGTGCAATCGATTTGGGAGGTAGCTGGGATAAGAACCTACCATTGATCGAATTCTCCTACAACAATAGCTACCACACCAGCATAAAGGCTGCGCCTTTTGAGGCATTATACGGTAGAAAGTGTAGATCGCCAGTTTGTTGGGCGGAAGTTGGAGAGGTCCAGTTATCAGGACCAGAGATCGTATTCGAAACGACGGACAAGATTGTCCAGATTCGTAACAATCTTCAAGCTGCCCGGAATAGGCAGAAGAGTTACGCGGATCCAAGTCGTAAGGATTTTCACTTTGAAGTAGGTGACAAAGTCCTACTTAAAGTGTCACCGTGGAAAGGGGTGATGCGATTTGGTAAGAAAGGCAAACTAAGCCCGAGATACATAGGACCTTTCGAGGTTATCGAACGTGTCGGGTCAGTTGCCTACAAGTTGAACTTACCAGAAGAGCTGAGTGGAATTCACAATGTGTTCCACATCTGCAATCTAAAGAAGTGTTCCGCTGACGATTCGCATGTCATGCCACATACAGATGTGCAAATAGATAAGAGCTTAACGTTTGTAGAAAAACCTTTGTCGATTGAAGATCGACAGGTAAGGAAGCTTCGAAGAAAACACATACCTTTTGTAAAGGTCAAATGGGATGCCCGAAGAGGTCCCGAGTATACGTGGGAGTTGGAATCCAACATGAAGGAAAAATACCCTTATTTGTTTCAGTAAATCTCGGGTCGAGATTTATTTTAAGGGGGTGAGGATGTAACACCTCGCAAATTTCGGGTTTATATTAAAACGACACGTGTCATGTAAAACAAAAACGCGTTGAAAACCCGGATTTAATAAAGATGTTTTCGGTAGGATTTAAAGTGGCGTCATGTTAAATTGTTACCTCTGAACACCTCATTTATAAATCCCAAGACCCGATATAATATATTGCACATCTATGCACCCTCAATTCAGGGAATTATTGCCTTTAAAGGAAAATTCAAATGCATGATGTGATCCCATGATGAAATGAACGATAAACCGTCATTTACGGGTCTTGTATATGCAATCAAGTGAAACATTGGATAATGGTAGGGTATGTTCAAGCATATAAACACTTATGGGAGGCCCCTACTGATAATTTAAGTCAACAAGTCGTTTATAACGACTGCCCTTTCGATCCATCAACAAACAACAAAAATCTGCCAAAAGCGGGGCGTCGCGTGGCGCGACGGCCCCTCGCGTCACGCGAGGGGTGCCCAGAGACAGCAGACTTGCTGTAGGCTGTTGTGCGCACTTGTGACCTCCTTGGCCGGTTTTTCTTGCACATACATGGCCCCTAGACATCCCTAAACACTACTTACATGTGTTGATCAATTGTGGATGGCCCTAGGCTTGGTTGTCACTTGCTTATGGTGCTTGAAACTTGTATTTAAAGACCCATTCATGCACAACTTTCATTCACAAATCATTTTCAAGCATTCTGATTATTTGGGGAGCTTGCAACTGATCAAGAGCCTTCCTAGTCATCCATTAATCATCTAGTAAGTCTCTAATCCCTTCTAAATTAATTCTAGTTTAGTTTTTAGCTTAAAAGTCAACATATCGTATTAAACGGTTGACTTCGGGTTTAGTTATCGATAGCTCAGTCGTAACCCGAATTAAAAGTACCGTTAGATAGGTAATTATATGGGTATTAAACCCTTATAAGGGCAAGTACCAAATCCAGACCTAACTAGGTCGTTTGTCGGGTCAAACGTTGACCGAAAAAGTCAACAGAATTACAAAATGCGATTTAATGCACGACTAGCAATCCGCGAGGCGTGCAACCTGTTTTAAACTTAATATAACTTGGTAATAAGTATAAAAACTTGTTTACGCTTGCCCGACTCGACAAATTTCTATTAAAACCCGGTTCGGAACCGAAAGGCGCAAAACTTTGACTTTTGCGTTGACTTCGGTTCTGACCCGTTTTAGTTGGATTTAGACATGCATTAAAGTCTCATTAGGATTGGGTTACATGCTAGTATAAGCCTCTGTACATGTTTCGTTGATTATCCGATGCATGCACACGTTTCCGTTAATCGCTTAAATTGGACCATAACACCCTTATGACCTTATAACGAGTATTTTGAAAATGTGGAAATACAATAATCTTAGTTACTGATTATTTAGCATGTACGTAAATTTTCACGTCAAGCGGAGGTCTAGATTAGGAGATATGCGCATTAGCGTAAATAATAAGCTTTTTATTAATTAAACGGCGCGATTAGCGCATAGCCTATCTAAACCCGATTTTCGGTACCAAAACTATTACCCGCTGATGTTAAATAATATTTTAGGATTTTTGAAGATTTTTAATTATTTTTAGGCTGGTCTTAAGATAGGCCTATCGCATTGATTCGGTTAATTACGAATATGCCCTTTTAAGCCATAAAACGAGTTTTATGAATCCGATTGATACCAATCCAATTGCCACTGATTCAAAATAATAAAAATAGTATTTTGAACTTGTTTTACTGATTAGAAAACTCAGATTGGTATTTTAACCCGTACGTCGCTTAAAACGGCTTTATACGCGTATTAAACGTGTAGTTTAGTATTAAGACCATTTTGTCACGTAAGACTTAATACCATTAGACATAACCTGTTAAGTTAAGATGTTCTTCTGATTTAACCAGACTCGTATCTCAGAAGTATAATAAATCTCTTTTATAACCCTTAAAATGACCAAAATACCCCTACGGGGCGTATTTAGGGATTAAACTCGTTATGGGCATTATGGAAGATATCATAATGATATCACCACATATTTAAAGCGTATTAACTTAGGAGACCTGTTCGCAACCCTTTCGGTTACCCGTTATGCATTATACGCGTTCGGTTCGGTTTATGTAACTAGTTTGCATAAACTAGCCGAAACAGGTCAAACGATATTATTTTTATCTCAAAATCCAGAATGTGAATAGTAAACCCATATTAAACAAGTCTTCAAACTTGTCGGGTCTAAATCACATTCTATCCGGTCTTCGCTTAATCGTGCGTAAGAACCGTATCCTTAAAACTAACCGGTCTAAGCTTAAGCTTAATTAAAGATCCGTTAGTATTCTAATAGGTTATATTAAACCTTCGTTCCAGATTAGGAGAACCAGTAAAAGCTATCTGCAGTTTATTCAATTAAGGATTTATACTTGCAAAGGTAAATACTTTTAACTTATTTTCCCTATACGGGCTTGGGTTACGGTACATAGCGTACCGCTTGATCGAGCATCAAATCTTCCACGCTTAGTGGTTAATTGAATAATTTGATCGGCTCATTTTAAACAGATGTGTTTACTTTACAGCCTTTGGGGGGTTAATGACCATGTCCCGGATATCCCTGGCATTATCTTACGAGATAGCCACAACCTGAGCACGGGGTGTAGGCGTACTCCCGTGTATAACTCACATAAGTGGTGTGTCTATTGATCTTTAACCCGGAATACGTTCCGGGCTACTGAACGCATAAGTAACATGTAAATCGTTCACAAGATTATTATATTAAATAATTCTCCCAAGTTAATAAAAATGTTTATGCCATGTGCATCCAAACCAATTTTCAATCATTTATAAAATGAGTCAGTTGAATGTATTTACCAGTGTAAACTGACGTATTTTCCCAAAAAGATTAAATGCAGGTACTAGGCGAAATAGGCTGGGATTCTCCTAAGCATCACTAGAAGTCTCGCAAACTTAAGATGCCGAAGTCTGTTGAACCATAAACAATATTTTATTATTCGATCCTACTGTGGATAAACACCGGATAATTGTGACTTTGTTCACAATAAATAAATTCGGTTGTATCTTATTTTAAATTTGCTTCCGCTGTGCATTATTATATTGTGTTGTTTGACTATTACGTTGCCAACCACGTCACGATACTCCCCCACCGGGCCCACCGGTGACACGTGGAAATCGGGGTGTGACAGCACAGTCTCGAGTAGAGACCGTACAGTCTCGACTCGAGACCACACACTTGTGCACGCTGAATTGGACTTGCATGATTATGGGCTTAAGTAATTGGGCCGGACTCTTGGGCCTGATGCACAGATCTTATACGTTACTGATTGAACGTGAATGTTAATAGACTGCCATGAATGATACTTGGATGCAATGTGCTAGAAACATACGTGTACTACTTGAATACGAACCTGATTTGTATGGTACAACTATGATAGGACGTGAGTGACCACAATATTGCTTGTTTGACTTTTCTGTGTATCTGCCGAGCAAACCAAGGTGAGTTCACACCCTCTACAAAGCATGGGATTCCCAGGGGTCGGGAATTGGGGTTAAGGAACATGAGTTCCTCGTCCTCCTTGGGTAGGACAGTATAGGTTCAGGAATGTAATTCCTCATCCTTACGGACAGATAACTCGTACTAGACCAAAACTCTATCACGAAGTCCCTCCTTTTTATATCGACTTAATCGCCGGGCCAATGGCGAGCGGGTCATTAGTTAGATAGCGCTATTTAGGTCTGACAAACCTCACACCGTGCCGCAGAGGACGGGCGTGAACTAATGGATCTGGGGCACGTCAATGATGATAGACATTGACAGTTTCAGGGCACATAAACATGACTACAGTCAGCAGTCGATATGGTAACGAGTCTAGTATATGCATGGGGTAGCCCCCACGGCCGAAATGCCAGATAACTAACACGGGGTAGCCCCCACGGCTGGATTGCCAGAGTAACCGGGAATAAACATGACACGTTTTTAACTATGGGGTAACCCCCACGGCAGGATTGCCAGATAAAGGAAAACTGTTTTCGAAACAACTTAAAACGAACACCCAACCGTGAACTCACTCAACTTGTTGTTGACTCGTTACTACATGCTTTGCAGGTCCTTAGGTTCTTAGCTGGAGCTTGCATGGAGGAGGATCGTTGTGGGACATGGACGGCTGTGTGCCATGTTAAACTTTGAAACTATTAAACTTATGTTTTGGCTTTAAGACTTATGCTTCCGCTTGCAACTTAACTGTCACACCCCGACCAGCGTAGAACATACAAAACGTGGCGGAAACATCGGGGAGTGTTGTAACAGAATTAATTGTTTCAAATCCATGGCAATTGAAGTTTCGTTTTATTGATTAAAGTGTTACAATGTCTTAACAAACAAGGAAATACAACATAATTAACTAGTCTTGCATCTTTTATTGTCACTAAAGCCCAAATCTGCCTATGTGTATCTTGATCATCTTACGCAACAATTCCTGAAAAACACATGTGAAAATAGGTACGTCAGCATAAAAATGCCTGTGAGATACATAGGTTTTGTGAAAATAGGTTTCATGACTTATGTTTGAGAAAATGTTTAGTCATAAACCTTGTAATTTGCTTTGTTTTGTAAATCATTTGAAAATCGATAAGATCAGATGATAAGTATAAATAAATGTAAGGTTAAATGAATAACCAAGTAAAATATGTTTGCATAAGATAAGATGTTTATAAATCAATGTCTTGTGAAAAGTATGTTATTTGTATAAAATGTTCTATGTCTCAAACTGAAATGATTCAAATAACGCTATGATATGTAATACCATACAAACACTTATATATAGGAAGTACCAGCGGCGTATCCACCATGCTTGTATCATATTACACACGCATCGTTACTTAATCACTTAATCAAACCAAAACACCAAAGTAATGTTTAACAGTTGTAGAAATGTTTATGTATGGTCAAAGACGGTTCACACGGTTCATAGATACAAACGATTCACAGATACAAACGGTTCACAGATACAAACGGTTCACGGATACAAACGGTTCACAGATATCAACGGATCACATAGTCAAATGATTACAACGGTTCAATATGTAGTATAATGTGTTCATATGCTGGATAAGCATATGCAACAGAAAAGCAATGTAAAACGATGTACTAAGTATGCACAAAATAGACATACGTAGTATGAAATGTAATGTAAAACGATGTACTAAGTACGCACACAATGGGCATACATAGCATAAGATGTAATGAAATCATGTACTATAATGTACTAATGAACATAGCAGGTATATGATGTGAAAACGGGAAAGCATGAATGTAACAAGTAGGCACATGTGTTCCACCCCAAAACAGTTTGGAAAAAACAGTAAAAGAGGGGTCTATGTACTCACCTGAGATTGCTCAGTAGTTCTGGAGTGACAACTAAACAATGCTAGAGATCGCGGATATCAAACGGCACCTAGTAT
Organism: Helianthus tuberosus; assembly: GCA_030545235.1. Taxonomy (NCBI): domain Eukaryota; kingdom Viridiplantae; phylum Streptophyta; class Magnoliopsida; order Asterales; family Asteraceae; genus Helianthus; species Helianthus tuberosus. The sequence continues at coordinate 145,227,981 of CM060431.1, read as the reverse complement.
AGGTAACTATGTTAATAAACCGGACCTAGATCGGAAGATTGGGTAGCATTAGGGTTTGTAAACCAAACGAGTGTAGAGACTCGTGTCATTTGGTTTAACAAAGCCTACATACTAAATGAAACTTAACCTGAGTGATTTCGACCCATTACGACCCGTTTAGGTAGCTTATGCTACTTTAACGCGTCGTTCGCGTGAAACGCGTTCGGACCGCCTAACTAGCCCTATGACAAGTGTTATATGCCTAAACATATTACATAATCAGTTATGTGACAAAGGTTTAGGTTACATAAGCTTAATTACCAATTATACATGAAAAGGGTATTCTGGTAATTTACCTAAGGCATATAAACTACCTATCATACAACTATTTAAACGATGCGACCATAGGGTATAACCTCGGAAGGTTATTCCCTACCTACTATGGTCACCTAATGTGTTTGGTCGGATCCTAATGATCGACCAAACTGGGTCGGGTTCGAGGTATAAGCGATTCATCAGATCGCTTACCCTACGACCCTAGACAACGTGGTAATCAGTGGGCATAGTCCCAAGGGACTATGACCATCGTGATTACAATCACGTTGCGAAGTTCAAACGAACTTCGCATTGACCATTACTGGTCAACGCTGAAAGTCAAACAAAGTTTGACTTTCTGACTCGAAAAGCAGTAAAATAAGGAAAAGAACGAAAGAATACTTACGAAGGGTCCCCGAATGCTAATCCCGATCCAAGAACTCAGGTATGAAACAATGGTTTCAACTTAGAGCTCTCAAAATCAGAATTCTTGTAAGAAATGAGGTTGGGGTGATGGGGTATATATAGTATTCGGGTAACCGTTAGGATCGTTTCAAGGAAACCGTGCCTTAATCGTAACCGTACAAGTGTCGGAAAGTTGTGGTGGCTAAAAACCATCCTTATCAGCTGATTAGGCAAGTGGTGAGTGTGTGGTTGTGGTTAAAACAGCTGCAAACAGCTGTTAATGCAGTTAATCTGGTCCAGAAGGTGGACGCGGCCCGCTTCAGGATCAGGCAAACATAATGCGGGCCGCCTGGGAGTGGCAGATCAGAAATAACTTTCAGAAATTACAGTTTCAGTCCCTGCATGTGTTTAAGCCCATTTCCGGCACTTCTAAGGCCCGTAAAGCCAACTTTAAGGCCCTAAAATGTTGCCTAAACATTGTGGACATGAAACATGCTCAAAAATATGCCGGGTGATGGTTCGTTTGGTCGTACGAACGCGATGTTCGCTTAATTACGACGGAATGCGCATAAGCGCGAAAAACGATCCAAATGACGCAACGAATGGATTTTTCTTAAGGCGAACACTAAAATAAAATGTAGTCATGCTTACATAAATTTTTGGATGTCCGGATGTATTCAGAACGTAAGTTATGCGCGAAAATGCAAACTTGTGCACTTTTTGACACTTTTAGTCCCTGAATGACACAAAAGTTTATTTTAGCATACCGAACACCTCAAAGCCTATTTCTAAGCTATGTAAAGGATATTTATGGTATGTTTAACTTATGGTCATGTTCCGGAATGTCTGTTACAGTTCAAATTGGCATACTTTCACAGTTTGTCAAATTTAGTCCCTGTAAGTGATTAAACTTTGATTTCACCACACCAAACCTTCCAAAACTTATATCTAAGTTATGTAAAGGTTATTTAAGGTATGTTAAGCCTATTTCACTATTCCGGAGTGTTCGTTGCATTAAACTGGTTATATTTACGCATCAGTGCGTGTATAACCTTCCAGAAAGCGATTTAGAGCTTGAAATCGAACATGAGTTGATATGTGCAAAAGATACACATATTTATACAAGTCCAAAGTATGAAATACATTATTTAATTGGTTAGGCATTTGTTTGATGGTTGAAATGACACAGGTGTTACATTAACTATGTTTTGTTTGAACACCAATTGTATTGGTTGGATTTTATAACTACTTATATGCTTGTTCAATATGATTGGTGGCTGGATCCTGGTCAGTCACGCCTCCAAGCGGTAGTACTCCGCAGGTGGATTTTGGGGGTGTGACAGATTGGTATCAGAGCCATTGGTTATAGTGAACTTGGTTTTAATAAGGGAAAGGTTTTATTAAAATCAGACTATAACCTGTACAGTGCTCAACGGTCCACAACGACGCTTCACTCCACATGCAAGGCTCAACATTCTAGGTGATATGATATGTGCATATACTGCCTGCTTGTTAGTTACATAGTACATTGCTCATGGTATGCTTGGTTAGTATAACTACGGTTGCTTGAACACGTGTGCACTTACTCACTTCTGACATCGCACTTTCGCGAACCCCTCTCACTCACGTTCTTCTTATGAAGATCATGTCTGGACGCGTTAACCTGACACAAGCCCAGTTGACGGCTCTGATTAACGAACGAGTTGCCGCAGCACTTGCAGCTGCACACGCAGGAGGTATATCCTGCAGCCCGAACTCATTCTAGGATCTTTAGAATCCTACTCTCGTGAACCAACCTTTGTGTTAAACTCTGTCTTTTTCTTTCACCCACGATAGGTCAGCATGCTCAGCCACCCGTGTGCACTTTTAAGACTTTCATGGACTGCCGACCAACTACTTTTAGCGGCACTGAAGGAGCAGTGGGTCTCCTCCACTGGTTTGAGAAACTAGAATCTGTGTTCGAAATGTGCGAATGCCCTGAGGTGCGCAGGGTGAAGTATGCTACCGGTACTCTCGAGGGTTTAGCCCTCACATGGTGGAACGCTCAGGTCCAAATGTTGGGGTTGGTTGCTGCCAACGCCACCCCATGGGAAACTTTTAAGGAAATGATCAAGGAAGAATACTGCAGTCGTGATGACATTCATAAGCTGGAAGTCGAGTTCTTCAACCTCAAGATGACGGGGTCAGAGATTGAGGCGTATACCAAGAGGTCGAATGAGCTTGCCTTACTGTGTCCTACTATGGTGGACCCTCCATTTAAGCGAATTGAACTCTTCCTCAAGGGCTTGGTGCCAGAGATCCAAAGCCATGTAACTTCAGTGAACCTCGCCACCATCCAGCAAGTTGTTCAGTTGGCTCACCGTCTCACTGATCAGGCGGTGGAACAGAACAAGTTACCAAAGCGCATAGGTGCTGCAACTACTTCTGGTACCTCTAGGGACAACAAACGGAAATGTTCAAGTAAGGGTTCGACTTCTGTTCAGTCCCAGTCTCAGCAGAGAAAGACTGATGACTACAAGAGCCCTAATCAGCAATCGTCTGGTGGTCAAAGCCATGGTGGGTACAAAGGAAATCACCCCAAATGCAATCGCTGCAGCCTGCACCACAGCGGGCCATGCACCAGGGGCAACTGTCATCGGTGCAACAAGCCTGGTCACGCTGCAAAGGATTGCAGGAGCTTATACCCCGCCAATCAGAATCGTCAGCAAGCTCAACAGAACCAACGTCAGCAGCAGCAACAGGGTGATAACAAAGGGTGCTTCCAGTGTGGAGCTGAGGGCCACTTCAAGAGAGATTGTCCCCAGCTGAACAGGAACCAGAACAACAACAACAACAACAATAACAACAATCAGGGGAATGGTAACAATGGGAACAACAACAACAATGGCGCCAGGGGGCGGGCGTTCGTGATTGGCCAAGGCGAAGCAAGGAATGACCCCAATGTTGTGGCGGGTAAGTTCCTTCTCGACGACTTTTATGTTACAGTTTTATTTGATTCGGGTGCCGACACTAGCTACATGTCACTAGAAGTTAGCCAAATGCTTAAGCGTATCCCCACACCTTTGAGCAACAAGCACACTGTAGAGCTAGCGAACGGTAAGAGTTTAGAAGCCACACACGTAGTCAAGGGTTGTAAACTTATTCTCGCTGACCAGACCTTCTCTATCGACCTCATTCCTATTGTCTTGGGTAGTTTCGACGTTGTCATTGGGATGGATTGGTTGTCCCAACACCGAGCAGAGATTCTTTGCAACGAGAAGGTTGTCCGTATTCCAGGTCCCGGCGGTGAACCTCTCATGATTCATGGCGACAAGAGGAGTGCTGTTGAGAACGTCATTTCTCTCCTTAAGGCCCAAAAGTGCTTGCGAAAGGGCCACACTGCCATTTTGGCTCTCGTTACTGAAACCTCAGAAAAAGAGAAGAAGATAGAAGATTTTCCAGTTGTACGCGATTATCCAGAGGTATTTCCTGAGGAATTACCTGGTCTTCCGCCTCATCGCCAAGTCGAGTTTCAGATTGAACTAGCTCCTGGAGCTGCGCCTATAGCTCGTGCACCGTATCGCTTAGCTCCATCAGAGATGAAAGAACTCTCTACGCAACTACAAGAACTCCTGAATAAGGGTTTTATTCGTCCAAGCTCATCGCCCTGGGGAGCTCCAGTACTATTTGTAAAGAAGAAGGACGGTACTTTCAGAATGTGCATCGACTACCGGGAACTCAACAAGGTGACGGTGAAGAATCGTTATCCTCTACCACGCATTGACGACTTGTTCGACCAGCTGCAAGGGTCGAGCTACTATTCAAAGATTGATTTGAGATTGGGGTATCACCAGTTGAGAGTCCGGGAAGAGGACGTCTCCAAAACAGCTTTTAGAACACGTTACGGACACTATGAGTTCTTGGTCATGCCTTTTGGGCTGACGAACGCACCTGCGGTTTTCATGGACTTGATGAACCGAGTGTGCAAGCCTTACCTGGACAAGTTCGTTATAGTCTTCATCGACGACATCCTGATCTATTCTAAGAGTCAGGAGGAACACGAGCAGCACCTACGACTTATTCTGGAACTCCTTCGAACCGAACAGCTTTACGCAAAGTTCTCGAAATGCGACTTCTGGCTTCGAGAAGTCCATTTCCTAGGCCACGTGGTAAACAAGGATGGGATTCATGTTGATCCGTCCAAGGTAGACTCGATTAAGAACTGGCCTGCACCACGTACACCAAAGGAAATTCGCCAATTCTTGGGATTGGCAGGTTACTACAGAAGGTTCATTAAGGATTTTTCTAAGATCGCGCAGCCTCTCACCTCACTAACGCAGAAAGGCGTTGTTTATCGATGGGGAAATACACAGGAGTTGGCATTTCAGCACCTAAAGGATAGACTCTGCAGTGCACCCATCCTTTCCTTGCCGGAGGGCACAGACGACTTTGTGGTCTACTGCGACGCATCAATTCAAGGTCTTGGTTGCGTGTTGATGCAACGAGATAAAGTTATAGCCTACGCCTCACGCCAACTTAAAGTTCACGAGAAGAACTACACTACGCATGACTTAGAGCTGGGAGCTGTTGTTTTTGCACTTAAGTTATAGCGGCATTACCTGTACGGTACCAAGTGCGCCATCTACACCGACCACAGGAGCCTCGAGCATATCTTCAAACAGAAGGAACTGAATATGCGGCAACGACGATGGGTCGAACTACTGAATGACTACGAGTGCTCAATCAGGTATCACCCGGGCAAGGCCAATGTTGTGGCTGACGCCCTCAGTCGAAAGGACATTGCGCCTAAGCGCGTACGAGCTTTACAACTCACGATCCATTCTAGTCTTCCTTCCCAGATACGAGTCGCCCAGCTAGAAGCATTGAAACCAGAAAACGTCAGGGCTGAAGCCCTACGCGGGTCAAGGCGACGCTTAGAACAGAAGGAAGACGGTGCTTACTACGTAACGGGACGCGTTTGGGTCCCACTCTATGGCAACCTTCGAGAGCTTGTGATGGACGAAGCTCACAAGTCTCGCTACTCGGTACACCCTGGTTCGGATAAAATGTACCACGACATCAAAACTACGTACTGGTGGCCTAGCATGAAGGCCCACATAGCGACCTACGTCAGCAAGTGTTTGACTTGTGCGAGAGTCAAGTCCGAATACCAGAAACCCTCAGGCCTACTCCAACAACCAGAGATACCACAATGGAAATGGGAGCAAATTTCCATGGATTTTGTTACTGGCCTACCTAGGTCCCAGCGTGGGAATGATACTATTTGGGTGATCGTGGATCGACTCACAAAATCTGCACACTTCTTGGCTATCAAGGAGACAGATAAGTTCTCCACTCTTGCAGAAATATACCTCAAAGAAGTTGTTTCGAGGCACGGGGTGCCCACCTCTATCATCTCAGATCGAGATGCACGCTTCACGTCAGAGCTGTGGCAAGCAATGCACAAATCCTTTGGCTCACGACTAGACATGAGCACAGCGTATCACCCTCAGACGGACGGGCAGTCCGAGCGCACTATTCAAACCTTAGAAGACATGCTTCGTGCATGTGTAATCGACTTTGGCAACCGTTGGGAAAAGCATCTACCACTTGTGGAATTCTCGTACAATAACAGCTACCACACCAGCATTAAAGCTGCTCCGTTTGAGGCATTGTACGGACGTAAATGCCGGTCACCTCTTTGTTGGGCAGAGGTGGGAGATAGTCAGATCACTGGTCCAGAACACGTGGTATACACGACCGAACAAATTGCTCAAATACGAAAACGCATGGCGGCAGCTCGTGACCGTCAGAAAGTTTACGCCGACATGGGCAGGAAACCGCTTGAGCTCCAGGTTGGGGAGCGGGTACTACTCAAAGTTTCACCCTGGAAGGGTGTGGTTCGTTTTGGTAAACGCGGCAAACTTAACCCACGATACGTTGGACCTTTCGAAGTCATTGAGAAAATAGGCAGGGTGGCCTACAGACTGAACTTACCAGCAGAACTCGGTGCAGTTCACAACGTTTTTCACGTGTCGAATCTGAAGAAGTGTCTGTCAGATGAGACCCACGCAGTTCCTCTGAAGGAACTCACTATCGACGAACAGTTACGATTCGTCGAGGAACCAGTCGAAATTACGGACCGGGATGTTAAGGTCCTCAAGAGCACTAGAATACCTCTCGTTCGAGTTCGTTGGAACTCACGTCGCGGCCCAGAGTTCACCTGGGAGCGCGAAGATCAGATGAAACAAAAATATCCCCAACTGTTCGCAAACAGTACACCCGCTACTGAGGTCGAAGCTACGGAATTTCGGGACGAAATTCTAGATCAACGGGGGGTGGATGTGACACCCCAGGAAAACCGGGAACAACATACAACTTAACTAGCTTCCTCAGTGGGTGCCTACCAAATTTCGGGACGAAATTTCTTTCAACTTGGGGATGATGTGACAACCCGAAATTAGAACCTTTCTTATATCACGACGTAACATGCTTAAACGTGTGACTAGTTAACTTGTGTGATTAATGATAAGTGACCCTTTCATGTGATTATGTGTTGTGTTTAATTGTGTGCGTATATGTATGCTTGTATGGATAGTATGTGTATATGCTAAGGGAGCCGAGAACCATGAACACGACTCGAGACCATGCGGTCTCGAGTGAACAATGAAACAGTGGGCCGGATGGGCCACGAACCTCATTTAACCCAACCGAGAGCCCATTAGGGTGCATTACTTGGAGCGGATATATAAACTTGATGGATAGCCATGTTGCCATTTTCTTTGGATAGCACACACACTCTCCTACTCCCTCTCACTAAAACCCTAGACACCAAACATCACATTTCTCCCCCTTCTTCTCGGATCAAACCAACCGACCACAAAAAGGATTCTCGGATTTGCTTGTTCACACCAAACAAAGCTTTATCTTTCACCACTACTCCTCTAACCGGTTAGTGATTCTTTCTATGTGTTGTATTTCGGTTGAAGATAATAATGTGTGATAATTTGGTTGATGATAATGAATAATGAAGTTATTTGATAACATGTTTGCCTTATGCATGATGAACATACCCCACTTGAATAATCGGTACTAGGATTGTTGTTGTTCATCTATGATGTTGATATTTGAATTCTAGGAAAAGTCATGATTAGTAAGAATAGATTGGATTGTTAAGAATCATGCTAGTTTGACATATGAATAAGTAGAGATATGTTTGAATATGGTGCCATTATGCTCTCGGTTGAATGTGTGAATGATAAGGATTATTGGTGCATTAAACTAGGTAGATTATGTTAACATGAATCGGTTTCATGAGCTTGTTTGTTCAAAGGATGAAAACCCTAAGGATGAACTAGATGAATATATGATGAATGTGATATGAATGTGTTAGGATATTTGAAACTGCCATGTTTGATCCATTTTGGTTAATTGTTAGACAATTAGACATGTTAGTGCATTGTTATTGGATAGTACATAAAATCACAACAGTGAAATCCCATTGGTCTAGTACAATGTGGAATTCAGCACATGTCCCCAGCCGAGAACTTCAGTCTCGACTCGAGACCACCACGGAACAAGTCGAGATCCCCGGTTGCGACACAGATTGCGAGTCGAGGACCCATAGTCTCGACTCGAGACCAAAACAGCACAACTCGAAATCGCAGTTGCGAGTCCGGTTGCGACTCGAGACCAGAACATGCATGACTCGAGACCTCCACGTTTGCGACTCGAGAACGCATGAGCACAACTCGAGACCGCACAGTCTCGAGTAGAGACCGTACAGTCTCGACTCAAGACCACACACTTGTGCACGCTGAATTGGACTTGCATGATTATGGGCTTAAGTAATTGGGCCGGACTCTTGGGCCTGATGCACAGATCTTATACGTTACTGATTGAACGTGAATGTTAATAGACTGCCATGAATGATACTTGGATGCAATGTGCTAGAAACATACGTGTACTACTTGAATACGAACCTGATTTGTATGGTACAACTATGATAGGACGTGAGTGACCACAATATTGCTTGTTTGACTTTTCTGTGTATCTGCCGAGCAAACCAAGGTGAGTTCACACCCTCTACAAAGCATGGGATTCCCAGGGGTCGGGAATTGGGGTTAAGGAACATGAGTTCCTCGTCCTCCTTGGGTAGGACAGTATAGGTTCAGGAATGTAATTCCTCATCCTTACGGACAGATAACTCGTACTAGACCAAAACTCTATCACGAAGTCCCTCCTTTTTATATCGACTTAATCGCCGGGCCAATGGCGAGCGGGTCATTAGTTAGATAGCGCTATTTAGGTCTGACAAACCTCACACCGTGCCGCAGAGGACGGGCGTGAACTAATGGATCTGGGGCACGTCAATGATGATAGACATTGACAGTTTCAGGGCACATAAACATGACTACAGTCAGCAGTCGATATGGTAACGAGTCTAGTATATGCATGGGGTAGCCCCCACGGCCGAAATGCCAGATAACTAACACGGGGTAGCCCCCACGGCTGGATTGCCAGAGTAACCGGGAATAAACATGACACGTTTTTAACTATGGGGTAACCCCCACGGCAGGATTGCCAGATAAAGGAAAACTGTTTTCGAAACAACTTAAAACGAACACCCAACCGTGAACTCACTCAACTTGTTGTTGACTCGTTACTACATGCTTTGCAGGTCCTTAGGTTCTTAGCTGGAGCTTGCATGGAGGAGGATCGTTGTGGGACATGGACGGCTGTGTGCCATGTTAAACTTTGAAACTATTAAACTTATGTTTTGGCTTTAAGACTTATGCTTCCGCTTGCAACTTAACTATGTTTTGTTTGAACACCAATTGTATTGGTTGGATTTTATAACTACTTATATGCTTGTTCAATATGATTGGTGGCTGGATCCTGGTCAGTCACGCCTCCAAGCGGTAGTACTCCGCAGGTGGATTTTGGGGGTGTGACATTAAAGGTAGGTGGTTGGGTTAGTGGTTAGTAAAAGGGCGAAAGGCGTAAAAAGCGTCGGTTTTCGTAAGACTTTTTATTTTTGAAGTTTTTATTTTGATGAAGCCATTATTCAAACAAAGTTATTTTTGCTAAACTTGTTTGTTTATTTCTCTTTTGCTTCATCGTTATCAAATTTTTTTTTAAGAAGTCATAAGAAAAACCGAGGTTGTTACCAAAATAAAGGGTTTAAAAATAAAAAGGTTTTGGTGGGTGAAATGGTGTTTGTTTTGGGTTACGAAATGAAAATGTTTAGGCTCAAAGGGGTTAACTAGGGGATTTTGGGTAAAAAAAAATTGGTGTAGAAATAAAAAGGGTTAGTCCTAATGCCTCCGTCATTTACTTACTCGGGTTTAAGTTGGTAAGGACCGGGAATGTATCATCGTGGCAAGTTCTAGAGTTGTAAGAACCAAGCGGCTATTCACACAAGAAACGAAAAATGAGCATTTAGTTTAAAGATATATATTTGTATGCTCAATAAGGCTCAAAACTCACTTTTTGTGGGAATGGGTTTCTATGTGATCAAGTATATATAATCAAATTTTAACTAAGCTTGTCATGCCGTTTCGTAATTTTCTTATGTTGGTTCTTTTTATCACGACGCTATCGGTTGTAAATTTGTAAAAATATAACCTTTTAGAACTTGAAATTCCCAAATTAAACCTAGACAAGTAAAGAAAATGGAAAATTTTTGAAAAAAAAAAATTGGGGTGATTAGCGGTTCCAATAGAGTTTTGTGTAAGGCTTGTTATTAGGACTTGCAAGATTCAAAGTTTTAGCACCCCCCCCCCCCCCACACACTTAAATTACACATTGTCCTCAATGTGTCCCAAAAATAAGTTTTTAGGTTGATTGAATGTGTAAAAAGGTGTGAAAAAGCAAAATTTTATGTTACTGGGCGTCTGGACACTGCCCCGTGTCGGATGGACACGACCCCGTGGTCAGAGTGCCAGTAACAATTACTTACAGAAGGTGGACACGGGGGCGTGTTGGCTGGACACGACCCCGTGTCTGGCAAAAGTCTTCAGAATTAAACAAACAGCAGGTCTGGGGAAGTGGGCACGGGGGTGTGTCGGCTGGACACGACCCCGTGTAGACAATCTGCAAAGGTGAAAAACAGGTTTCTGGCTTCGTTTTTCCTGCTCCGGCTTTAGTAGTACTAATATTTAGTACTCTAAGCCTCGTATGTACCTGTTTTATCAATAAACACTACACCAAACCATAGCAAGCATCCTAAATTACCATCGTTCAACATCCACATCACAAAGTTAAAAAGAAAAAAAACAAATGCAGAAAATAAAAAGAGTTAAAGGAAAGTAAATTGTTCAACACACGGCACGCAGGCCGGAAATTGTTCATAAGAAAAGTGGGGGTTAACCTGTGGGATCACCAACCAGCTGCTCCTGTCTCTACTCCTCCCGCCTAGTCCATGTCCTAGTCCTCATTGTCATCACCTCCTCCTCCGTGCCCCTCTATGTACTCCCGGATATTCCCAATGTCATCTTGGATGTCGGAAATGTTTCCCTCGTTTGCTCCTACCCGGGTGTACGTGTTGCTCGCAGTGGCGGACATACAGTGTAAGTAGGGGCAACCTCCGCTACGGCTTGGCGCTCCGGCGGTAGTGTAAAATTAGTGTAAATTTTGGAAAAAATTGATGTTTTTTCGATTTCGTTACCGCTTATTTATAAAACGTTACGGCTTGGCGGATTTTCTAGATCCGCCACTGGTTGCTCGCCATGTTATAGGTTTTCCTGCAATAAATCATGTAAACGTTGGAAGTTAGGAAAACCGCCTCCTTGTGAGGAGGATTGGCCTGGATCACCGTGGGGCTGGTATTGGAAATGAGGAGGTTGTTGAAACTGTGGAACGTGAAAGACGAGTGCCTCTTGCGGGTTCCATGCATGCCCTTGGACTCTTTGGAAGCTAACAGACCCGTCTTCGGCTTCATAGATCAAGTTCATGGAGCGGCAGATGTGTATGTCCACTCTTCCCGACCATGGGCTCTTTTGGAATGATCTGGGCATGTTCACGAAGTGCTTGAAGAGACGGTAAATCCATCCCCCGAAGAAGATAGGGGTTGGTGTAGTAGCAAGCCGGTTCCAATGCATGTTGCGGAGCAGGAGGTATGGAACATCGAGGTGTCTGCGGTTGTGAATGCAATGAAGGACCACCAGATCTCTCAACCCAACAACGCCACTACTGTCATGCCTTTGGCTAAGAGAGTAAGTGAGGACCCTATGGATGTAATGGTAAAGCGGGTCCCTCAGCTTAGTACTCTTAGTGTTGCTCGGGTTGTAGTGCCCTTCTCCAATTTGAGTCCAAGCGGCTTGGCGCTCATTTTCATCCAACTCTCGCACCCCTCCGGTGTTCTCTTCATTACCCGCATCTTCCTCCGGATACAACCCAACTATCGACCCAAACTGTGCCATCGAAATCGAGTACTTAGTCCCCCCACATCGGAATTCTACCCCATCATGGTCAAATGGGTCACACCTTGAATTGAACACGAATGTACTATAGAATTCCAGATTGTACTCAGGGACCGAGCGAAGTCGAGTGGTCAGGGCGACTCTTAGTGGGCCGGTAACGAGGTTGTTAAACCGGTCAAGTTGGTTCACCAATGTTAACAGATCCATGCACACTTGTCTTGGGTATTCTTCCGGTCTGGTTCGAAGCACATCGTATCTTGCTTTAGCGTCCTGCTCAGTTGCATTGAACCTTGTGAATTTCTTTGACATCTGAAAGAATACACCAAAAGTTAGCACGAAACAGTAAAAATTTCGGAGAAAACTGAAAACAGTTAGTTGGACACGGCCCCGTGTTCAGCGGACACGACCCCGTGTCCAGGCGTCTGTAACTCAAAAATTTCATTTTTCGACCCGGTCCCGAAAACTTGAAAATTTTTGGTCCAATAGGTGCGGTTTCCCCCGAAAATGAAACCCCAAGTGCCGTTTTTCCCAAAACAAACCGTTTACCCCATCGATTTTATCTTTTTCGGTTCAAAAACAAGGGTTTGGGGTTTTTGTGAGAAATCGGGCAAATATATGAACAATACAAATGGATTTACTTCCTATAACACTAATCTAAACTAATGCTAACAGATTTATGCAGAAATTTGAGGTTCGATCCGGATGAAGTTCAAGAACCCTAGATTTTCCCCAAATTTTTGATGTTTTAACTACATGCAAATACTTAATCTAACTACTAATGATGGTAGAATCATACCTTGATGTTGTTAGAAGTAGAGGAGACGTCGAAATCTGTAACATCCCGAAAATTTCAAATTTCTTAAATTGCAATTAGTTTGCAAATAAATTAGTAAGATAAACTAACTAGGATTTACACTAGCCTAGTTAGTTAAAGACATATGAGTAGTTAGGGGTTAAAATAAAATAAAAACAAAAGGCAAGGGACCAAATGTGCTTAAATTGAAACTAATAATTGGTAAAACAAGAAAAATAAAAACTCAAACACACTTTGGTGTGTTGAGGTCGAACCAGGCAGCAGGGGGGGCGACCAGGCTCCATCAAAACCCTAACATCTACAAAACAACCAAATTGAAGGTCCAAATCTGATCAAAAACAAAAATCGAGCATAGATTATTGATCCTCATCACAAGAGGATTACAAAGTATGTAAAATTTGATGAAAACTCTCAACTTGAAATTCTCATGAAATTGGGAAAATCTGAAATTTATGGTTGCATGTTGGTTTTATGATGAACTAGGAACAATATAGTGTCTAGGGACGAACCCTAGACAAATACAAGTTGAAATCATGTGAAATTTTAGTAAAATCCATGAACACCATTGTAGGTGATTAGTGGGTTATGTAGAACTTGATAAACACTAGGAAATTGGGTGTTGTTCTAGTGTAATTTGACAATTGTGAAGTGACTTCAGAATTATAGAAGCTAATAATTTTGTAAAATGGTTGATGGATGTGAAATTAGGGCTAAGTGATAAGCTAGAGACTTGATATTTAGTCATGTAAAAATCTGCCCTTAAAGTGTTTGTGAAAATGCCTCAAAGAAGGCTTAAAACTGAAATTCAAAGTTGAAACGCATAATTATGATGTTTCAGTGTATTATGCGAATTATGATTTAAAAAGAGTTCTAAACATGTCATAAATGAACTCTATAGGAAAGGACGCAGGAGCGTCAAGTGGACAAGCGGGTGGCGAATCACGTTTGAAGGGCCTACTTTGAAGGTATGTAACTTGATTCGTTACATTTGGGTAAATTTTGATATTTAGCATATATGTAGTTGGATTGTGTATTAAGAGTTGAGTTGGATTAAAGCGATGATGTTCGCTATGTCGAATAATAGGCCAAGAATCTGGTTAGACATCGTTGGTAGTCATCAAAAATGGAGGATTCCTTAGATGAGCCAAACGGGTCGAATAACCAAATAAGGAATGGTAATGCATTGTAGTATAGTTACTCGGTCTTTTGTTATTGTTGACAAATGACATATTAGAATATGAGGATTTAACATGTTGGGTTGTAGGAATGAAATCCGAGAGTTTGGTCCAAGTAAACAAGCAAATCAAACAAAACATAACATTCCAGAGTCTACCGTAAATTACAGTATATACCGTAATTTACGGTAGAGACCAAAATGTTACGGTGGTTCTTTACTGATTTACGGTGGACCAGAAGTTTTAAATAACTACCGTAACTTACGGTATATACCGTAAGTTAGGGTAGAACCCTGAAATTTTTGTAAATTTTGCATACTTTCATTAAATCGAATCCGTTTTAACCGAAGTTTCGATTATGTAATATTTCTAAGTACTCTAATATTAATGTTTAATGTAAACATTTCAGTTTCTAGGTATTCAAGGATTACGGATGACGGTCAAGCAAGCTTTTGAAGAACCGAACACGAACTTTTGAAGCTTCCGCTTAAATTATCTTGGTTTAGAACAATGTTTATGATGTAAAAGATTTGTAAATCATGTTTTGAATGTTTAAACTAATTAGTAGTCAACTAGTATGTGATCCTCATAAAACTTAAATTTTGTTAAATACATTGTGATGTAAGGTACTGTTTATATATAATCTCGTGTATTTACATTAAATTCTTATAAAATTTAGACGGGTGTTACAAAATCTTGCAGAAAAATCGCCCGAACCAGAGCGTTTTTGGGGAAACGGGGCGTGTGGAAATGAAGAAACTGTTTTGAAAAGGGTTTTATCCCGACAGTTGCGCGGACACTGCCCCGTGTCCAGCGGATACGGCCTCGTGCCGAGCAAAGTTGGAATTTTTTTTTAGTGCTCGTGTGAGTGCCCTTATTTCCCAAAAACTTGGTTAGAAGACTTACCGATTTAGATGTCAACCCATTCGTTCGTAACTTACCAGGTATGATGTTGATGCTTTCATTCTTCGACCGTTTGAAGCGAGATTTCTTCCTCTTCATCCTCAATGAATCCTTGATAGAGTTTCAGCCGTTGACCATTGACTTTGAATGGAGGGCCATTCTGAGATTTAATTTCTACTGCACCGTGTGGGAAAATATGGGTGATGGAAAAAGGTCCTGACCACCTAGACTTTAGTTTACCAGGAAATAATCGAAGTCGTGAATTAAACAATAGAACTTGATCTCCTACTCGAAATTCATTAGGTTTAATGTGTTAATCATGCAAGTTTTTCATTCTTTCCTTATAAATTTCAGAGTTTGAATATGCATAATTCCTTAATTCGTCTAATTCATTTAATTGACAAAATCGATTTCTACCAGCAAATTCTAAATCTAAGTTTACATTTTTAATTGCCCAGTAGGCCTTGTGAGCTATTTCTACTGACAAATGACAGCTTTTTCCATAGACGAGCTTATATGGGGTTGTACCTATTGTTGTTTTATAAGCAGTTCGAAAAGCCCATAAAGCATCATCTAATTTATCGGCCCATTCCTTTTGATTTAACCCTATGGTTTTTTCAAGTATTCTTTTTAAACCTCTATTAGTCACTTCGGCTTGTCCGTTTGTTTGAGGATGATATGCTGTTGAGACCCTGTGATAGACCCCATATCTTGTTAAAAAAATTTCAAGTTGATGGTTGCAAAAATGGGTACCTCTATCACTTATTAATGCTTTAGGTGTTCCAAAACGAGAGAATAATTTTTTCAGAAATCTTACCATGACTCTTCCATCGTTTGTTAGAAGTGCCTCGGCCTCGGCCCATTTAGACAAGTAATCTACTGCCACAAGTATATATTTGTTTCCTTTTGACGGTGGAAAAGGTCCCATAAAGTCGAGTCCCCACACATCAAAAATTTCACAAACAAGAATGCCATTTTGTGGCATTTCGTTTTTGGAAGAAATATTACCTGTTCTTTGGCAAGCATCACATGTCTTGATAAGACTTTAGGCATCTTTGTAAATGGTTGGCCAATAAAACCCTGAATGAAATACCTTTCGTGCGGTACTAGCGGCACCATGATGTCCTCCGTATGGACCTTCATGACAATGGCGGAGAATTCTTCGTGCTTCGCTACCATGTACGCATCGCCGGATGAGTTGGTCGGCACACATTTTGAAAAGATAAGGATCTTCCCAAAAATAGTGTTTTACATCAGCAAAGAATTTCTTTCTTTGATGATGTGGTCAACCTTTTGCGACTATACCGCTAGCTAGGTAGTTAGCATAGTCGGCGTACCATGGTTCTTGTCTGTATTCCACCATTTCTAGGGATTCTGTTGGAAATTTTTCGTTGATTTGCTCGTTCCTGGTTGCCTCCAAAGCTGGGTCTTCTAAGCGTGAAAGATGATCTGCTGTGGTGTTTTCTGCTCCTCTTTTGTCTTTGATTTCAATATCAAATTCTTGGAGGAGTAAAATCCACCGAATCAAACGTGGTTTTGCGTCCTGCTTTTTGAAGAGATATCGAATGGCTGCATGATCTGTATAGTCTATTGTTTTAGAAAGAACAAGATAAGAACGAAATTTATCAAAAGCAAATACCACAGCTAGTAATTCTTTTTTAGTTGTTGTGTAATTTTCTTGTGCATCGTTAAGTGTTTTACTAGCATAATAAATTGGGTGAAAATGCTTTTCTTTTCTTTGTCCCAAGACAGCTCCAACTGCAAAGTCACTTGCAACACACATGATTTCGAAAGGAAATTTCCAATCAGGCGCTATCATGATATGTGCATTGACTAGCATTTCCTTTAGGGTTAGAAATGCTTGATTGCAATCCTTGTCAAAGATGAAAGGGGCATCTTTTTCAAGTAATTTTGTTAGAGGCCTTGAAATTTTAGAAAAGTCTTTGATAAACCGCCTATAAAATCCGGCATGCCCTAGGAAACTTCTGATAGCTCTAACGGAGGATGGGGGTGGTAATCGAGAAATAGTGTCTATTTTGGCTCGATCAACCTCCATTCCTTCGCTTGAGATTTTATGACCGAGTACTATTCCCTCCGTTACCATGAAATGGCATTTTTCCTAGTTAAGGGCGAGGTTAGTTTCCTCACATCGGGATAGCATTCGTTCAAGGTTATCGAGGCATTGGTCGTATGAATCCCCAAAGATAGAAAAGTCGTCCATGAAGACTTCCATTGTCTTTTCTATCATGTCATGGAAGATGGCTACCATGCAACGTTGGAAGGTTGCAAGGGCATTACATAGACCAAATGGCATGCGTCGATAGGCAAAAGTTCCATAGGGACATGTGAAGGTTGTCTTTTCTTGGTCTTCGGGTTCTATCGGGATTTGAAAGTAACCTGAAAAACCATCCAAGAAACAGTAAAATTTATGACCGGATAATCTTTCTAACATTTGATCAATGAAGGGCAAAGGAAAGTGATCTTTCCTTGTTGCTTCATTTAATCGTCTATAATCTATACATACCCTCCATCCTGTGACGGTTCTCGTTGGTATTAATTCATTCTTTTCGTTAGTTATTACCGTCATACCTCCTTTCTTTGGAACTATTTGGACGGGACTTACCCAAGGACTATCGGAGATAGGATAAATAAGTCCGGCGTCAAGTAATTTGATGACTTCATTTTTAACCACTTCTTGAACATTAGGATTTACTCGACGTTGTGGTTGTATTACCGATTTGTAGTCATCATTCATTAAAATTTTGTGCGTGCACATGGAAGGACTTATTCCTTTGATGTCTACAAGCTTCCAAGCAATCGCATTTTTGTGTTTTTTCAAAAGTTTAATTAATTTTTCTTTTTCTAAACTACCTAATTTAGACGAAATAATTACAGGTGATTTACCATCTTTGTATAGAAAAGCATATTCCAAACCCTTTGGAAGTTTTTTGAGCTCAAGAGGTGGGTCTTTAGAAGACTCCTTATTGGGTTGCTCATTTTGATCAAGAACGTTAAAAGTTTGTTCTATGGCGACCTCTTCTTCAACAAAGTGGTCAATCTTTTCACTTTATCGGGTGGTTCATCTTCATCTTCAATTAGGGGGTTATTATTGCCGAATGGATATTTCATTGATCGCTCAAGATCGACACTTTTTTTAAATGCCCCTAATTGAATAGATAGATTGTTGTTTTTCCGGTTTTTCAAAGCTTCGTGGGTTTTTACAAAGGGTCGTCCCAACACTAGAGGAGCGTCATCGAGGATGACAAAGTTGGTTGGGATTACCATTTGATTAGTTTGAACCAAGACATCCTCAACTACACCGATTGATTTTATTACTTTCCGATTGGATAGAAAAATGGGTATTTGAAGTGGAGAAAAATCACTAATACTTAATTTTTCGAAAATGTAGTTGGGCATTATGTTAACACAAAGATCTTTATCGATTGTGACAATACTAATAAACGAATTTTGAAAAAAACATGGAACCGGTGTGATGTTAATTTCAAATGGGTCTTCTTTTATTAGCGAAGTTTGATCATTAGTTAACTTAACGCTTACCGTTTCGTCAATTTTAGTGTTAGTGTTTAACTCTTTTAAAAACTTAGCATGAGTGGGTACTAAACAATGATTTTCAAAAGAAGGTGACAAGAGATTAATTTCTTCAAAATTAGACTCTTCTTGAATTTTAACGTTAACGGACTCACCTTTTTCGTTGTTTAACTCATGTGTCGGTTTTTCACTTATTTGTTCTTCCATTTTTACCTCTTCAACTATCTCTTCTTTATTACAAGTTAATTCTTCTCTTGCGCGGGACTCCTCTTCCCTTGCGCGAGATTCTTTTATGTAGCGTTCGATAGTTTTAAGGTGTTCTAATATCCTATCAGTCACTTCGGCGATAGAGTAAGGATCGGGATTTTCAAAGCTTGAATCCGGTTGTTCGATCCTTTGTTCCTCATAATACTTATAAGAAGTAGATGGTTCATACCATTATTCTTCATTGTAAGTATATGGTGGATAAGGGTCGTAATTTTGTTCTTCATAATACTCATATGAGGTGGGTTGTTCACGCCATGGTTCCTCATAATAAACATACGAAGGTGGTGGCTCATATCTTGGTTCCTCAAAGTACGAGTATGAAGACTCATACCTTGGTTCATCAAAATATGAGTATGAGGGAGGAGGTTCATACCTTTGGTCTTCATAGGATGTGTATGAAGTTGATGGCTCGTACCTGGGCTCCTCATAGTAGGTGTATGAAGTGGATGGTTGAAATAAGTTACAATATTAAACCGAGTGAGTGTTACTGAAATTGGTGCAATAATATTCCCTATAATCATCCTCCTCATAGGTGTAGTTGTAACCTCCTGAGTACTGATCCATAAGAATCACTCAGCAGACCACAACAACGTCTCGAGACCAGAAAACAAAAAATGAAAACGGAAACAGAAACAGAAACAGAGGCTGGACACGGCCCCGTGTTCAGTGGACACGGCCCCGTGTTCAGGGTCTGTATCTGGGCGTTTTAATTAAAGTTACTGGTTTCGTTGAGCACGGGGGCGTGTTCAGTGAGCACGGACCTGTGTTCAGGCTTTGTATCTGGGTGTTTTATGAAAAATATGCAGCACGGCCCCGTGTTCAGTGAGCACGGCCCGTGTTCAGGTTACTGTAAATGCAAAACTAAACTAAAATGCAGAAAAGTGTGCGCGCGTTTTGAAAAGGTTTTGAAAAACTGATTAGGCCACCGATTTTAAGCTTTCTTAAAATCCTTGTGTCCCCGGCAACGGCGCCAAAAACTTGATGTGCGTGAGTGTTATTATATTTTAATGTATATTTTAACCCCTTTTTACACGTTAGCCAAGTTTTAAATTTATAAAACACGATATTTTACTAACACCAAGCACACATATGGGCAAGTGCACCCATCGTGAGCGTAGTATAGTGTTGGCAAGATACCGAGGTCGTCCAAGGACACAAGAGCTTTTAGTACCGGTTTATCCTCAACGTCTAATCAAATCAAAAGTTAGAAAAAATGGTTTTTAAAATAAGAAAAATAAAAACTAACTAAAATGCTGAAAAATAAAATAAAAATAAAAACAGATAGACAAGATGAATCACTTGGCTCCGACTCGTGTTTAGTGTAACCTTTGATTATTTCCGCACTTTTGCACTTTTTAAGAGATTATCTTAGTTATTGTAGTAGGCCCCTCTTTTGAAGGTGACGTTACCCTCAACCCAGTAGTTTGAGTCAGCAAGGATACAATCCTAAAGGGTCGGATTATTGAAAGATAATTAATTAAGTTATTAATGCATATTATGGTAGGCCCCTCTTTTGAAGGTGACGTTACCCTCGGCTAATTAGTCTGAGTCAGCAGGGATACAGTCCTAAGTAGCCGGATTAAAGTATTAATAGTAGCTTACATATGAGGGGATCAAAGAGTTTGGACCCCCGCCATCCAATACCGATGGGTATTGAAGGAGGTCCTACTAAATTTGACCCAGGTTCTTGCAGGATCTATACACTGAACAAGGCAAGACTCTTACCAAACCTTTCCCTTAACCCCCGACCAGGTAGCCAACATATCCCCATATAGACCGTGGAGATATGAATGGTGAAAATCTTTTATTTTATATAGACAGTAAAATAATGCCAAGACACCACGAACAAACGATAAGGAAGAATCACCTTCAACATAAGAAACTAGTTATTAAAGTCATTAATACATAACCAAATAAAAAGTGCGAAAAGATTAAAAATAAAAAGTATTACACTAGACACTTGTCTTCACCAAGTGATGTAAGAGACTTAGGCAAACATGGCCTTTGATTGTCAAGAACTCTTACGATCAATCTTGGATCCCGAGACGACTCACACACTCTACGATGGACAATGGATGATGGTGGTGGATGATGGTGTTGTGATGGTGGTGGGTGGTGGGTGAAGTGTGAGAGATGTGGTATGCCAAGGGATGGTTTGCAAATGAGCCAAACACCCCTATTTATAGCCTGAATAGAGGCTCGGGCACGGCCCCGTGTCCATTGGGCACGGCCCCGTGTCCACCTTCTTCTATGTCTTCATTAATTGCAGTTTGTCTGCATTAGTTGACCACGCCCCCATGTCCGCTGGGCACGACCCCGTGTGCAGAAGCGTATCTATACTATCAAGATTTCCTCAGATTCTGCGAATCTTAGAGTTGACCACGGTCCCGTGTCCGTTGGGCACGCCCCCGTGGTGGGTGATAGAAGCTTCTACAGCTTTGTCTTTTCTGCTGACACTTGGGCACGCCCCCGTGTTCACCGAGCACGGGGCGTGTTCAGCCTTCTGTTCTCTTGTTTTGCTTGGGAAGATGCTGTCGGGGAGGCTGGGCATGCCACGTTTGTTCCTTTCTTTGTATTTATGTTAGATTCAGCTGTCTTTTTGCTTCTTTTGTTCATTTGAGCTCATTTAGTCCTGAAAATACAAAAGGAAGACAAAAAAACACTTTTTCCAACATTAGTACTAAAAAAGGGTTAGTTTTATGCCACAATTAATGTAATTTATATGTTGCATTTTGTGCACATCAGTTCCCATACTCATTTGGTTTACGAAACCTCATTCTATCCGATTTTCCGATTTAGGTCCGGTTTATTTACATAGTTACCTATATTAGGTGCCGTTTGATTCCGTGATCCCTCTAGCTTTGCTTAGTTGTTATTCAAGACTTCTAAGCATCCTCAAGTGAGTACATAGTCCCCTCTTTTACTGTTTTCAATGTTTTGGGGTGAAACATGTGTACCTATTTGTTATGTTCATGATTTCAAAGTGTAGATTGATTATACATATTAGTACTTATCTTTTGACAAACTGAATGATTATTTATGGTTTAAACACTAATTTTTCAAAGATCATAAAATAAATTGTTGGATTGTACTTATTTTATACATTCACCAGACAGATTGGTAGTATGATATAGCGCTATAGGATTTGACACCCCATTCCTGTTGTATGGAATGTCAGAAACCGATATTTTATCCAAATAGGGATTGCCTTTGTGGTATTTCTATAGTCTCAAAGGTGTATTTTGATACACTAAGGTCTGAATGAATTCTTAATCACATTTTTGTTGTATATTTTGTTATACTCCCAAAGGTATAGTTTGATATGCTCTCATATGTGATATTGTACAAAACAACATATATTTTGTTAATTACTAAAACATAGTATGATATGTTAGTTATAAAACCAAAGCATAGTTTAATATGTTATTCATAAAATCAAAGCATAATTTGATATGTTAGTTATAAAACCAAAGCATAATTTAATATGTTATTAATAAAACCAAAGTATACTTTTGATATACTACTGAAAACTATTATTTTGACAACTAAAGTATATTTAATATACTATCTGTTTAACTATTTTGGAACTGAAATATATTTTAATATATTACTTATTCGACTTTCTTAAAACCAAAGTATATTTTTATATATACTACAAACCTTTTTATCTAAACATTGTTTTACAAACAACATATTTTGTACAAACTCATTTTACTTAATTATTTAATTATCTATGCATCATTCTTTTACATCATCAAATTTCTTGTAAAATTTCACATGATTTATAAAAGAAAACATTTTTAAAGTTCATGACTATTTTTGTTAAAACATTCTTTTAAACTTACAAGTCATGAATCCTATTTTCAATAAAACCTATGTATCTCACAGGCATTTTTATGCTGACGTACCTATTTTTACATATGTTTCAGGTGCTGCTTTGTGATGATTGTTGATGCATGATACACATAGGATGGACTCGTGCCTTAGCGACTTTAAAATTTGAAAGACAATATTTGTATTTATCTGATTTGTAATAAAACAATGAGTTCATTAATTCAATAAAACGAAACTATTTAATCCATGGTTGTGAAACAATGATTCTGTTACGACACTCCCCGAGTTTTCGCCACGTTTTGTTGTTTTACGTGGTCGGGGTGTGACAATCATATTAGAAATCTGAGTTTTTGCACATGTTCCGTTATTATGCTTAACTTTGACTATTATGCCCTTATGTTATAAAAACGAGATTTTTGAAAATATGAGAGGACAAAAAACTTTATTACTGATATATAAGTATGTCAAATAAATTTGACATCAGTTTCTGGTCTCAAACTAAAGTTATGCAAGATATCGTAAAATGAAACTTTTTGTTAATTAAATTACATTTTTAGCATAAATCATGTTTAAACCCAATTTTTGGCACCAAACTCATTACCTACTGTTTTGATATTATTTTTAGGGATTTTTGGAATTTTTGGTCAGATTATAAACTGACCATATCATTGAGTTATCGTATAATTCGATAAATGATGATAATACCCTTTCTTATTATAAAATGTGATTAACACATGATTAACATGTCAAACCTTTTCCTACTGATGTTATATGTTAAATAAAATATTTTAAACATTTAAGGTTGATCAAAATCTCAGATTTTCATAAACATCTCAAATATCGTCAATTACCGACTTTTACGATAATTAGGTGCATAGTATGGTTTAAAACCATAGTTAACACCTAAGACTTGTTACCTACTGATTTTATAATTAAATTTTAATACTTTAAACAGTAAGTATAAGTCTTGAACTCAGACTTCCAATTTGTCCTTAAAAACATATGTGAAATGACCAAAATGCCCCTACGGTGCATAGTTTGGCCATAAATGGTAAACCTCACTCATGTATGATATCTTACTGATATAACTTGATAAAATAAATATTTTTACTGAATATTTTAGACCAGAACCTCAATTTATTATTAAACCTCTTTTATAAACTTTAAAATGACCAAAATACCCTTACGGGACTTAAATTGGTTTTAAATTCATGTGGGCATAATTGTTGATATCCTACCGATATCACAACATATTTTAAGCATAATAACTTATGGAACTTGTACTTGACTCATCCGGTTACCCGTTATGCATATACGCGTTCGGTACGGTTTATGTAACTAGTTTACATGAATTAGCTGAAACGGGTCAAACCTTATCATTTTTACTTCAAAATCCAGAATGTATTTAGTTTACCCATTTTATACAAGTCTCCGTACTTGTCGGGTCTAAATTACATTCCAATCCAGTCATCGCTTAATCTAGCGTTTCGTACCGTAAACTTTTCTTTAAACTAACCGGTCTAAGTTTGTAACTTAAATAAGACCCGTTAGTAATCTAATAGGTTAATAAAAACTTCATTCCAGATTAGAAGCCCCGGTAAAAGCTACTTGCACTAGTTTGAATAGATCATACGGCTGAGTAGATAAATCTTGCATTTAAAAGCTCAGGTAAATACTTTTAACTTATTTTCCCTTATACGGGCTTGGGATACGGTAAATTATTACCGCTTGGTCGGGTATGAAATATTTAATCGATTAGTGGTTAATTCATTGACTTAACCCATTTTAATCTGTTTTGTTTGATATATAAACTTTTGAGGGTTAATATGACCGTGTCCTGGATATCCTCGACTCATTTCATTTGAAAATGGCCACGACTTAAGCACGGGGTGTAGGCATACACCTGACAGTTGCGTATGTAAAAAGAATATAACCACACGTGAGGATAACTCCTTGTGGGTTTATATTAGTGGTGTGTCTATTAATCTTGTCTCGGCTTCTATCCCGGGCCCTGAACGTATGACAAACATATAAATCTGTATACAAGATTATTTTTATATAATTATCCCAAGTTATAAAAGAATATTTGTGCCTAGCGCATTTAAACCAATTTTCATAAATGTTTTCAAATGAGTCGGTTAATTGTATTTACCAGTGTAAACTGACGTATTTTCAAAAGACTAAGTGACAGGTACTACTCGTAATTGGCTGGAAGCTTTTGGGCATTAAATAGAGGATCTTGCAAATCCGTAATGCCTTATGTCTGTTGAACATGTTGTGTATTTGATTTAGATCTGCCTGTGGATTTAATATTACAAACTCGTATGTAATTATCATTTTAGTATTTTCTGACAATGGGGTTTGTAATAATATTTTTATTCCAAGACTTCCGCTGTGCTATTTTGTGTATGTTTGACTATGATGATATCAATCTTACGTCACGATACTCCCCACCGGGTCCACCGGGCTGAGCTGTAAATATCGGGGTGTGACACCACCGCACCTATTCCCCCATTGTAAAACCCCCACCACCGCACATCCTCCCCCGCTGCACAACCCCCACCACTACAATCAATCACAAACCACAAAACCCTAAAACTCATCAGCCATCAACCCACCCAAATTCATACCAAACATATACAGATTCACAAACATTTCAACAAAAAACCAAACCCACAAAGCAACATTACAAAACATTCAACTAAACCCACAATTCTTAACAACAAATCAACAAAACCCATAAAAAAATCGATCAAAGATTACCTTAGAACACAAATATGTTCTTCTTGAAGGGTGAGACCTAATAAAAGGTTTAATCTTTACAAGGGTTTTGTCTCTTAAAGCAATTCTTCCACAACACACAGGTGTGTGAACTTGTAAAGATGATGCTTCCATGGCTGCCCACCTTCACTGTTCTTGAATCTTGATCATTGTTCACCAACCAAATTTTCTATCTTTAAATACCCTAATTCATTTAGGGTTATCATAGATTCAGTTACAAAACAAAGGTTCAAGAGTAAGAAGATCACAGTGTTGCTTATTGATGTGTGATTCGAGATTGGACGGGTCAAATGTGAAGGCGAAGGTGGTGGTTGGTACGCCGGCCACATATGTGCAGGCGAAGGTGGTGATGGCGGTGGAGGTTTGATGACAGTGGTGGCTGGCGGTGGTTGTTGTTGGTGGAGAAAGGTGATGATTGGTGGTGGGGGTGGAGAGAGAAGTCGGTGATTGTTTCTCTCTCTAGAAAATGGGTTGAAATGAAGAAGATGGTGACAGAGGATTTGGGTTTTATTATTTTTAATCAATAATCAGTTATAATAAATCTACAACGGACCAAAATGTCCCTGAACAAAAAGACAAAATAGGCAGGTTGCAACAGTCAAAAATGAGGTTTTTGAATTTTGGACTAAAATGACAACAAAAGTGAAACCACATGGACCCATATTTAAAAAGTTTGAGATTTGAACTAAAATGGCAAAAGTACACAAACCACATGGACCAAAATGACAGTTTACTCTTAAAAAAATTGTTAAGTATCGTATAGTATAACCCTCGTCTATGTCTCGTACCAGTCTATAAGTGTAGTATAGGTTCCATATAGGCCAATAGGTGTAGTATAGATTCCTTATAGGCCTATAGTACTTCAATACGATAGGTGTAATATTGTATAAAAATTGATAAATATTGTATAAAGAAATTTGTAATTTATTTAAAAAATACTTATTTTTATTAACCTTTGCTAAAACGGTTAATATTGGATAAATTGTTTGTAAAAAACGCCCCTATATACGTCATATATAGGCCTATACGTGGCATATACGGGGCAGGGGTCATATACGAGGCCTGTACAAGGGGTCATGTACGCCACAGACGTATAGACCTATACGCGGCGTATAGGAGCAGTCAGACCAGAGCTGACACCAGTCATGCACTGATTTTGATGTAACCCTTGGCCTATACGAGGCAAGAGGTGTGCAAATAGATAGCTGAGGTGTGTAGATAGTTTGAACCTTAAAAAAAATCCCAAACACCTTAACAACTCTATAATTCAAATACACCAAAGGAAAGAGAAGATCTCTATTGGCAGCTAAAAGGAATTCACTACTACAAAGGAGAAATAAAACAACGCATAACAAAAGAGAAACAAAACAACGCTGCTACTGAAAAAGATACCTGTAACAAATTTATGACTGTTTTGAACGCTAAAAGGTATTTATTAATAGCAGTGAAATCTCTTTAACACATTGAAGGTTTGTGTAACATTTGGATCATAAGTAAACTCTTATTATTAGATACTCCATGGCACATAACTGTATCCTCGGTAAAAAGATGATATATATATTTTTTTAGTGAATTTCAAGGATTGTCTTTTATCTTTATACCCATTTTCAGGCGTTGTCCTTTATGTTTAAAATTGACGAGGTTTGTATTTTATGTTTCAAAATCTTGCAAGGTATATCCTTTGACCCTAACCAAGTTAGTTTTTTCTGTCAAATCTAGTCATGTGCATTGTACATGAGGGTAAAATTGTCTTTTCACCCTATAATATATTAAGTATAGACGTGTATACATAAACAAAAACATGATCTGCTTCTCTCTCTAGCTCTCTCTCTACCCCTCTTTCTCTACCTCTCCTTCACAGCACTCTTCAACATCACCATCACAAAACAACGATTGTCACCAACCCTCCACCACCACCATCTCCACAACACTGCCACCACCCAACCGAACCCCTAGATCGTCGGAGAACCACCTTAAACCTGAGCCATCTCTCTCTCTTTCCTAAACCCCACAAACAATTCATGATTAAAACCCAAAAAATCTCACATCACAAATTCAAATCAAGAAACAAATTTATCAAAGTCCTTGAAGACTTGCGTAAATCCAACCAAAATTTAAAGCAAGACACAAATTCATCAAATCCAAAATTCCCACTTAACAACCTGTGGTGGTTGGGTACAAACTTCCACGGCGGCACAGATGACGGCGAAGCAGATGACGATTGTGCAGATGAAGGCGAAGCAGATGACGATTGTGCAGATAAAGGCGAAGCAGATGACGGCGACGCAGATGAACCACCACCACCCCCGCCGTCCACCCAACACTACCTGCAGTTGAACCACCACGAAACCCCGTAAATCACCACCTGAAAACCGCCTTCCACTTCGTTTTGTTATGAACGAGATAGATTTGAGATCTGGTTTTGTTATAATATTATGACCACCACCCGCTGTCGCCGTACACTTTGTTTTGTAAAACCCTTGCCGTCGGATCACCAGATCTTGATCTTGAATGTGTGTTTAACAAGAGAGAGAAAGAGAGGCTGTAGTATGAACGAGGAGAGAAAGAGACTTGAAGTTGTAATCTGGTTTTGGGTTAACGAGAGAGAGAGATGAGGTAAAAATTGTGTGTTTAACAGGGGAATTGATTTGGGGATAAATGATTAAATAGGGTTTGGGTTGGAGGAGGGTTGGTGATGGTCGTGGGTGTGGGTGGTGTGGGGTGGGGGTGGGGGTGGGGGTGGTGGTGATATAATGGTGGTGTGATCTGATGTTGGAAAGTGGCGGAGATCAAAAAAAAGGGTAGAGAGAAATGCTTTAATGGTGACTGTGGATAGAAAGGGGTAGAGAGAGAGGCAGACAAGGTTTTGGTTTATGTCACATATTATATTAGTTTTGTTAGATTTATTTTTGTTTTATTTGTTAATTTAAAAAAAATAAAAAGACTAAACTACCCTTCAATGATATGATTTAACAGAAAAAACTAACTTGGTTAGGGTCAAAGGATATACCTTGCAAGATTTTGAAACATAAAGTACAAAGCTTGTCAATTTTAAACATAAAGGATAGCGCCTGAAAATAGGTATAAAGATAAAGGACAATCCTTGAAATTCACTCATTTTTTTAAGGTAAAAAGATGATATATATTGCTTTGCTGCTATATATGTAAAATTATTATTTTACCTAAACATATATTTTTTAATATATTTATTGAATTAACAGATAAAATATAATTGATTTGTTGACTTTTTAAAATATGCCACAATATTGGTCAAAGTATTCTCCTTCGCTGTTAAAAAAGTAAAATAAAAAACATTTTCAACTAAAAATATATATACCCCAACGATATTTTCACACTCCAAGTATCCAAAAAGATAATAGATCATTGACCATATACCTCAACGATATTTTCACACTCCAAGTCTCCAAATAATTTATATAGTAGATCATTGACCAAATATGACCTAGCAAGCAATTCAAAGCTTGTTTTCATTTCAAAGTCAACTTTCAAGAAATTGACAATAGTTGGACGTTGGTAGCTAGTTTTTATTTTTTAATATATAATTGAAGTATAGAACCCTACCTTGCTAACTCATTCATATTAAAAACTTATTTTTAAAAAAGGAATAGCGTGCAGTGATTATAAAATATACAAAGGAGATGGACAAAAAACACTGACCTTGAGTGTGAGTACATGCAAGAGGACAAAGATATTCGGGAGAGTTATTCAAGACCTTTTAAACACCTTTGTTATCAATTGTTAGGTTTTCTCTTTGAGTGTTCTTGATATAATATATATTTACTAAAATGAGCAGCAAGAGAACCTCTAGTAAAAGAGGAAAGAGTACAAGAGTTCCATGGCATACAAGCACATATGGGTTTAGTTAAGAGTATCTCCAATGTTCCTTGGACAGTTGGACCCTTACGATGCGTTGGAGTTCATCAGTCCAAAGAAGCTTTTTTAGAAACTAGGTTCACTTTTTATAAAATATAATTACAAAATATATAATAACGAGACTCTCGTTCTTCGTAGGAAATAGCATAGTACAATACTGATTGCAATAACTAAATAAAAAGAATATAAAATATAATTTTATATACCAATCTTGATTCAAGCCTGCTTCTCTGGTGGGTCCTTCACGCGCATTTGATAGCATCCTAGACTCGAGTATTCATCATCTTGAGTCTTGAAAAATACTCCTTGACTGCAACAAAGAGCACACTAAAACGTTGACGATTTTGGTTGAGGCACGTGTTCAAAACGCTTCCCTTAAAACAGATTTCGCGCCTCTACTAAAGACGACGCGTCTGTCTCCCAGGGTACAACAGCTGAAGCAGTATGTACTGCCGAAGATGGCCACGCGCCCGAGGTTACACCAGATAAAATTATAGTGTTAGAACTTGTGGAAAAGAATGATATGAAGATGATGAAATCGAATAGAGAAAACATATCTCTCTAAGTACCCAACACATGGGTCTTCAAGTATCTCCAAGAACTCTTCTAAATTTTTTTCTTCTAAAATTCCACTTTCGATTCTCTACTTGTAATTAGCTTAATCAAGTTAGGCACATAACCTACTTCGCATATCAGAGATATGGGGTAGAGAAGAGTCTCAATTTATTAGAGAAATAAACTCTAATAAAAAACTAATAAATTGACATAAAAACTCTACTAAAATTCTCACTTTATTAGAGGTTTTATTAGAGACATAAACTCTAATAAAAACTAATAAATTGACAAAAAAACTCTACTTAAGAGTTTATCACCCATATGAAGAGTCTAGTAAATAATTATAATTTTACTAAATTATAATTTCACTAAATTAATATCCATTCACACCATCTAAATTTCCAAAAGCTTTTAGGTGTGGCGTCCTTATACAAGGGCATGGATTTGTCTCGGTTCATACAATGAGGTTGGCCCAATGTAAAAAAAAATATTTAAATATTGTGTGTAGTGGGTTAGTGATGATGTGGAAAGTAAAAAGGGTAAAAATATTTGTAGTGTTGGAGATGAAATCGGGGTTTTTAAGGATTTTTAAGACTACGGGGTGTGGATGGGTGTAGTCCTCAAAGGATGATCCGCCACGTAGGCGTCCACGTAAGCGGGTGTGGGGATGGGCCTCTATATATATGTGTGTGTATATGTGTGTATAAAGAAGAAAGAGGAGACCCGGCTTTGGCATCGAAAGGGAGGAAGAGAGGATGGGGACGCCCCTAGGGGGCGGTGTGCTAGCGCGGCGCCGCAGCCCGACGTCCCCCATACCGTCCGGTCTAAGAATATGACTTAATAATGATCTGATATACCATTAATCATCGCAAAACAAAGAGCGTGAATCTTAGAAAGTTGAATGGTTTAAACGTGGAAACAAAATCAAGACTTTGACTTTGAATTTTTCGTCACATACCAAGACACAAACAAGCAATTAAAATCAGTCTATTGAATTTTTAGATCAATAAGAAAGAACTCGGAATCACCTTCTATCCATTGAATGATCTTTAGGAATTGTAGATATATTATATTGTTCCTTTAGAAAACATGTGGCCTAATCCTGCTTGAATGGCAAATTAAATTATTCATTCAATGTATCGGTTAATAACTAGAAGCTTGTAGATTGGAGATTTACATGGGTCTAAAAAGATTGGCCTTTCTTGTCATACTATTAAAGATACAATAGATAAAATAAATTGCTAATAAAACCAAAATTGGTCGTTCTTGTCACATTACTCAAGAAATCATAGATAAAATGAAACTACTAAAAATCCATAAGCGTAAATAGTCGGTGCACTTGCTAAGATGGCCTGCGTTAAACAGAACGAGGCGGAATCAAATCTATATACTTTGACCTCTTTTTGTCTAAGTTATAAAAACTTACAAACAACGCCTAAAAGGGTGAGATGTGGACGAACCTTACCCTTATCCTTTGTGATGAAAATGATTCTCCAAATGAGATTTCCGGCTAAAAACGACATATTTTTGAAGTCAAAGTAATATAAAGTATATTTTCATAGTTGGGGAGGAAAAAAAGGACGGAGAAATGGTTGGATTAGTAACTAGAAAGTAAGTAGAAAGAGGATGTCAAATAACATAAAGGATCACAAATTACCTGGAAAGTAACTAGCACCGACGGCTAGAAAGAAATGCAAACAAAAGAATGCGCCGGGTAGGTTAAGACACCAAGACTATGTTAGCTTTAGGGCATGTTTGGCTTAGCTTATTTTCAACTTATTGAAAAGGACTTTTGGAAAGAAAAATCAGGATTTCCTGACTTTTGCCTTGGTAGAAGTCCTTTTGCCCTAAAAAAGGAAAGGCAAACACAAAAAAAAGGACTTTTGGCTCAAAAAAAGGACTTCTGGCTCAAAATAAGGAAAGCCAAACATGCCCTTAGTTTGTCTTTACTCCCCCTCCCCTCAACTGAGAGAGTATCCACACTTTTTACATGTGCTATCACATATCTACGCATATGTTCAAACCATCTCAATATTTCTAGCACCCTTATCTTATCTAAGATGCGGACACTACCTAGTTTCTCCCAACAAAAACTTCATCCTAATACGTGATTCCTTAGGTGGTATAGGAGATTCTAGGTGTTTCTAGCTGGTCCGCTAATTGAAGGAGCGAACTTGTTAAAGTTAAAGTCCGCTTGTGGAAGAAGGCAGACTTTATATTTTGTTGATCGATTGTATAATTCTCATGTTTATTGAATATCTTATTTATAATATAATATAACTTTTCTTTAATAATTTGCAATAGTTAACATTTAATCATAATCTAAATACATAGTTATGTTTATTTTTATAATAAACTAGTTTTTTACACGCCGCGCGTTGCGGCGGCGCTGTATGCGAGATGATAAATTATAGACTACAATCAACCCGACTCGTATCCGATCTAAACTTATGTTGAAACACAGAGCAATCAGAATTGATGTCGTTGAATGAAAATATATTATATTTGACCCGATTTGTTTCCAAACAAAATTTACGTCGAAACGTAGACCAATCCAAAACATACATAAAATAAACACGTGTGGTGGCATCGTACGCAGCGTGATAAAATATAGACTAAAATTGACCAACTCATTCTTAACTAAATTTACGTCGGAACGTATAGTAACTCAAATTTATCTCGCCGAATGAAACGTATTATATTTGACCCGATTTGTTTCCAAACAAATTTTACGTCAAAACATACATAAAAATAAAACATTTTTTTAATTGACTTGACTCATTTAAAAAAACAACGTTAAAGCATAGACGAACTCGAATTTATATTGACACATACATCAAAATAATAACGTAAGAAATTAGATTTAGAATAAACTCGAAACTCTTGAAACTTGATAGATCAAAATGACATGTATAAAATTAGAGGGTTAATTTTGTCATTATAACAAAGCTAGGGGTAGAAGGGGTTGGTGGCTTATGTCACCGACCTTCTTCTTTAACTTATTATAAATAAATGATTTTGGAAGTTACATTTCAAAATTTTAAATGCGTTTGTTATCCGAATTATCCCATCAATTCTAGTACGTGCTTAAACCTTGGTTGGTATTCATTTTTTATACACAAAAACGTGTTTTTTTATATATATATTATTCACAATACATATGATATTATATGTATTAAAATATAAATAAAATAGTGAAACTTCTTCGCGTGTTGCGGCTAGAATTCGATCAATATCGGTTCGGTTCGTTATGATGGTGGTACACTACTAGCATTCGTATGGAAGCTGAAAGATAAAACTCAAAAATATAGTTGTAGTATGACCAAAAGAACATTGACAAATGTTTCACATTGATCAAAAACTATAAAAAACGAATATCAATACCGATGTTGTTCGAACGAAATTGAAGTGGAACTCATATTGTTGTGAAGGTATCCGTTAGTACCAACACTCGTTATAACTTATAATATAAGAAAGATACTCCATTTCATTGCGTATATAACTCTACTTTCAACAAAATATGTCAAAAAAAAAAAAAAAATATTTACATGTATGGTATAAAAATATCATTCATCATTACAACAAAAACCACTAAAGCAACATATACAACTCATATATGCACAAACTTGTTGCAAAATTTTTTGAACAAATTGGTATAGAACAAAAAACCACTAAAGCAACATGTACAACTCATATATACACAAATTTGTTGCAAAATAATAATATATAAATGTAAAATTGCAGCAATCATCTTATTACTTTAGAGTCAAATAAAATTCCAATTGTTTTATAGTTAAAAAAATACATACTTTCAATTAATATTGTTTTCTTCAACATCACATAAACCTTCTAGAAATTCTAAATCTAGAAAACTAATTATTCTACTACACAAAAAAAGTGCTAATAAAGAGTTTGGAAAAAGTATTTTAAAATTTCCTTGTAATTATAAAATAACAAAACCTTAGATATCATCTAAATACTAATTTAGTTCATTTATGTGGACTGCAATAAAAAATATAATTTGTGGACATAATTTTTTTTTTTTTTTTTTGAAAAACACATAAAAACAAGAATACAATCACCTTAAGCTAAAACTTGTTGCTTATTTATAATATATAATATATAATGGTTTAATTATTAAATGTAGCTAATAAAAAGAGAGAAACGTATAGGGATCCAAATTTTAATCTTGGAGGACAGAACTACAAAACTTCATATAGCAGCAACATTAGACCGCGGGGTATGCTGGGGCGGGGGTTTAGGTCATGGGTTGACACGTGGACTTCGAGGGGTACCGCTGGTCAGTTGCATGTTGGGTCGGTATGGCGGGGCGTGGCTAGCCCGCGTGGGTTGGCCACGTGTTATAATTTTTTTTTTCAATTATTATAAAAATACACACAAAATTTAAATTTAAATTATAGCCACCTATAGCCTAGCTAACCCAGTCAATGAGAGCCGGCCACGGAAGACCGCTAGGCCCGCCCAACGTGCGGGCTGAAACCCTAGCTCAAGGGGCCACGCCGAAACCCAAACCCACCCGGAGTGGTGACTTGGGCGTTTGTACCCAACCCACGCCCCAATCCCCGCCCCATACCCCATAGTCTTAATGACAATTAGAAGCCACAAATGGGGTGGTTCACATCACAAGGTAGAAAAAGATAGATATGTGAGGCTATGCGGTATGGTGATGGTCCTCTCCAGGAGAATGATTCGTAAGATGATCCGCCATGTAGGCGCCACGTAGGATTGGTGTGAGAATGGGGCAAAGAGGATGGAGGTATGGAAATGGGGGGATGGACCTAAAATGTATATATATATTGTATGTATAGGTGTGTGAGAGAGGGGATGGTTGTTTTTTTTTTTTGTCATTTTGTGAACGCCGCCAACGTCCTGGAGAGGACGACCAGGACGCCCAACCGGGGGGGGGGGGGGGGGGAATGGTGTTCCAGCGGCGCCGGACCAAGAACGGAGGGGGGACGACCCCGTACCGTGTAGTCTGAGTCAAGAGGTGAGAGAAATCGATCACAAGATAAAAGGAAATAAATGGCATTATTGTTATGCATTGAAATGACTGAAAAAAACGAAACCTCCGACTTTCATAGAGAATAAAAAAGGAGAACTTGACAAAATAACTTGGACAAAAACCATTTGCTCAAAATTGAAATGATTAAAAAAATGAAACCTCCGACTGTCATAGAGAATAAAAAGGACTGAAATCAAGAACTTCACAAAATAACATGGACAAAAACCATTTGCTCAAATTTTAACTACATTGATTTTTTAACTACATCTTATTATTTTCATATCCATGACCATAACTTGTAAAACTGTTCAGATTTTTTTTTTTTTTAAAGAGAACTTCTATAGAAAAACCGACCCAAAGACCGGGCCGGACAACACCAAACAGACAACGACCCATATTTGAATTTGTTAAATTAATCTTTATTTTGCGACGAGGATGAATATTGTTTTGAGTGGAAAAACTTTCTAAAAGTAATGTAGTGAAAGTGTGAAACGAACCCCGAAATTAATAATTGTGTTCTACACACGACAAAAAATGAGTATGATAGGCTAGGCAGACTTGTGTTTCTAACCATTATTTCATTTAAGATTTTTTACAAATTGATTTAGATTAATTTTACTATTAATTGCAAATAGAATTATTGAAAAAAATGGAAACTTATATTTTTAATGGATATGATTTTATATTTAATACTAGTACTAGGTTAAAAACTCATTTATTACATGGGCTGAATAAAAAATATGAAATAGTCAAAAACAAAGATTTAGAAATTATGAAACGAAGAGATGAAATTAGAGAATTGAGGAAAAAAAAAAGAATGGGTAAAATAAAAGAGACGGAAAAAAAACAATGTTAGGCTTACATGCGATACGTGACACCATATTTAGTTATTTATTAGGTATCTAAATTCAAAAGTAAATTATGCTCTTCACGTCAAACAAAAATATATAGGACCTCAAACACCTTTCTTTTTTTATCACTTTAGTAGGGTCACTTAAGACTCCCCATGGATGCACTCTAAGACCAAAGGGTATGGGTCGTCCCCATCCCGTTCCGGTCCGTCTCCGGCGTCCCACACCGCCCCCGGCGGTCCGTCGGCGTCACCCACGTCCTGGTCAAGACGGCAGCGACGAGCCGGATGGTAGGCCCCCTTCATTTCTTCTCTCTCTCCTTTATTATATAATATATTATATTGATTTTTATTGTGGGGTTGGGTAGTCCTCCACACCCTTGGGTAGTCACCAAGAGGATGCTCCTCCTCCCGTGATGACGTGACGCCTACGTGGCGGGTAGTCTCTAAAGAGACTATCCATTCCATACCCCGTGGTCTAATGAGAGATTAATTTTGTCATGTTTTTTTTTCTTATCTATATAAATGCATGTCTTTTGATCTACTCCAAACCTTATGAAGTCGATGTTGATTTTTTTAATACTTTATTATTATGTGTTTTTCATAGAAATCATAATGTCATCAGGAAAATAGAGTTAATTACTGTTTTCGTCCATGTAGTTTGTCAAAAATTATTATTTCAATCCATTAGTTTAAAAATTGCGATTTCAGTACCTGTGGTTTCACTTTCGTAACCATTTCAGTCCCTGTGGTTTCACTTTCGTAACCATTTCAATTCATTATTCTGTTAAATACAGGGACTGAAATGGTTACGAGGTGGACTGAAATTGTTACGAAAGTGAAACCACAAGGACTGAAATCGCAATTTTTAAAATAATGGACTGAAATAGTGATTTTTGACAAATCACAGGGACGAAAACAGTAATTAACTCAGGAAAATACTTTGTATAACTTTTTTGTATGTGCCCTAGATTGGAATGTTCTTAGGAAACTCTAGATAGAGTTTGTTCCATTGTGCTAAATGAGAATTTGCAGAACTAGAAAATAAGTATCGTTCGGAGCATACCAATTAGGCCAATTCATAAGTGTTTTAGGTGAAACACAAGAAAGAGAGTGATTACATGAATGAAAAAAAGGTGATTTACTTCTTGGTGAAAACCTACTAAAATAGCGAATCTTTCATTCGAGAGAGGGAGGAGATAGGAGAAAGAGTGATTTTAGTGTATTATTATTGTTGTAGTAGAGAGTAGGGGTGTGCAAAAACCGAATTAATCGAACCATAAGCGAATTAATCGACAAAATCGAACCGAAAAAACCGAACCAAATAAAAAACCGGTGGGTCGGTTAATGGTTTTTTTTGAAAACCGAAAGTAGCGGGTCGGTTATGGTCATCATTTTTTCCATACCCACCATAAGCGAACCGAACCGACATGTAATAAATCTTTGTAGGATTTAGGACTTTTCCCCCTTTTTTTTTTTAATATTTGATGTTTTTGACTGAAGATTTTTAGTAGTTATGGATCATTTTGTGGTTTTGGTTGAATGTTTATTTGAATTTATGAAATGTATCATGTCACTTTATTTGAATATTCAATAATAACTGGTACTAATATTATAGATTATATGTATTTTTTAATATTATGTAATATACTAATATAAACAAATATGCAATAACAATTTATTCCATGTTAAAAAAATTAAGCTATTTTTAGATAAGCTAAATACACGGTTAACCACCTATAACCGACCCGCTATAACCATCAAAACCGAATAAACATAACCACCATAACCGACCGATTATGGTTATTGTTATCCAATAACCGACATCGTGGTTATGGTTATGATTTTTGGTCAAAATCGACCCAAAACGACCCAAGCACACCCCTAGTAGAGAGTGTATCTGCAATGGGCCACATCATCTTCTATTAGACTTGGTGTAGTGGGGTGGTCTCCTAACCCACCTCACCACTTTGACGCCGACAAAGATCGTCAAACCATCACAGATGGGGCGCAAAGGGCATTCAGCCCCCTTGGGCTCTAGGCCTCTAGCACATTAAAGAGCACGAGAGATTATGAGTGTGGGGCCAGACTTTTTTCTAACCAGTCAAATCACCATACTCACATGTTTATAAAAAAAGATTAAAAAATTAATTTTGCTTGTAATTAAACGACTATGCCTTGTGAATGTGTAGTTAAAGACTCACTGTCTACGCAACGACGTGACAACTTTCTAGTTATTTCACTATACGTACCTTTAGGGATTTTTTTAAAATAAGAGTACCGCTTTTTAGTTATTCTATTATACATAGTGTAACCAAAACTAAATAAAAAATAAGAATATAATTTTTTAAGGATAAACACACAAACACCTAAAATCTACTTCTACAATTCTCACTTTATAATACTTAAATTTGTATCATTTTGATTGAAATAAACACTTATGCTAGTAGGCAATACACCATCCAAAAAAGTATTAGATGATATTAAAGTTTAGTTGTTTAAAACTAATTAATGCGTAGGAGGCATTAATTAAAAAGCAAATTAAACATCTGAAATAGTTTACCTATGACTTATTGGTCTAGTGATATGACGTCTCTCTTACAAATGTAAGGTTGTGGGTTTAAATCCTTACAAGTGTAAAGTAATGATGGAATTAAGGTGTTAAAAATGTTGATGTTTGAAAAAAGATATCGATTACAATCTAACAAAGATATTTGAAAATCTATATAATCTTTATCTATCTATATAATATAATAAATGAAAATGATTTGTAACACTTAGCATATTGTGATGGAACCTTAAGGTGATTTGAGAGGGAATGCATATATAATATAATAAATGAAAATGATTTGGGACACTTAGAATGTTGTGGTGGAACCTCAAGGTGATTTCAGAGGGAATGCATATGAATAACTCTCTAGAAGGTTTATTTTTGGAAAATTATTTTTTGAAAAATATTAATGTATTCATTCTCTTTCTCAGATGCAGATACATAACATGATCTTATTACAAACCCCTAAAAATCGCTTTCTTCTGCCTCCTACTTCTGCTTGAAGTATCCACAATCAAATCGATATTAGGTAAGCAAATCTTCTTTTAATTGTTGTTAATCCTTTTGTTAATCAAAATAGGTTTGGTTCTTGTAACATATTGGATCCGGTTATCTTGATTATCGAAGGTTATCTTGATTACAAATCAGTTCAGACTAGGACATTTTCTGTTCAGATTTGTTACATCGATTTATTCAAATTAGGCTTTCTTGTTGTTTAATTGTGTTCATCGATTTGAGTTTTGTTCAAACAAGGCTTCTTTTTGTTTAATTTTCATATTGTTGCTTTCATAAATAGCTTCTTTTCTTCCAACCAGAAAATCGATTGTTCTTTTTAGAAGATTGAAGATCGGTGCTTTGTGTTCAATCTATTTCAACAGGTTTTGATTTTGTTTTATCTTATTTTGTTGATGTATGTGACATTTAATTTTATTTTTGAATTAAAATTGCAAGTGAGTGATGCTAGAAGAAGACGATTTCAATTTGGAGGCTAGTAAATTGAAGCAGTGAGCTCTTCAAACCAGAATCGCGTATGCGTTATCCAACCTTCATTCTCTGTGATTAAGGTACTAATTCAGCTGTATGAGTCTATTAGGACAATTATTTATTTTACTTCATTATGGTGGTTATCGAAACAAGTAGATTTGTTTTATTTTAAGTTTTGATATTGTATCTTTGTGAGTTTCTCGTGTAGTTAATGATTTAGGGCTAATGTTTTTTGCTGTCTTATTTAAAACTAGAAGGTTTAAAGACGCACACCAAATGTTTGATGAAATGCTTCAACCAAAATTTCAAGATGTAGATTACCGGCCTCTGCGCTCTTTTCTCTCATTTGGACTTCTTTATTTTTCAAATAATCCCAAGGTATTACTAATTTGCCTCAATATAAGTTTTTTAGGAATTCTTACTTGATTCATATATATTTCTAGATATATAAATACCCGATGATAGTTTGTTTTCAATTTTTGTGGTAACTCGCAGATTATGTTTTCAAACATCATCACTTCGTTGAATTTGTATTTTATACATGTTTTTTTTTTATGTTGATAAGTAGGTATTTTTCTGATATGAATGTTAGCTTGGATGATTCACGGTGAGACACTGGCATATTTGAGGGAATCAGATATGTGACAATTTAGTATTTTTAACATGTTTTAACTTGATGGTGATTCTAAATTACTAATAGTACTCAGTAGAATAACATAATCTAACCCGTGAAGTGTTCTTAGCTTACAAATCAGAAAGTTTGAAGTTAAAATTGGAGCTTATCATCAACATTTGGCTGCTACAACAGTATACTAGTAAGGAACAAGGATCCAAACTCATCTATTTTCTAAATTTTATGATTTTTAAGGAAAATAGGAAGATTAATGAAGATGTAATGGTTGAAATAGATCACAATAAGAAGTTCAGACACTTGGAGTTGTGCACTATTTTAATTTGAATATTTATTCAAACTAGTGGTATCAACCCGGCGCGTTGCGCCAGGGATTAGCGAGTGTTCACTTCGTTGAATAATACAGAGAGTATAAGATTACTCATTCCAAGCATTACGCGTTATGGCTACCAAATGAAAAAGCTCACTTCGATATCTCGAGTTTAAACTATCTGTATTTTTATAATGATTAAGTTTCTTATTAACATTATGACTATTATTATTGACTTATGGTACAATCACAATTTTGTTCCTCTAAAGACCTTATTAAAAAAAATTATGATTGTGACATTTTGACAACAAAACCGAACGGAAGTGAGCCATTGACAAATGGCTTCTAGTCACCTCATCACGCAATGCCACATGGTGGTGCTCCACCTAACACAATGTCACAGCCATGGTTGGAGCCGGTGTGCTCAGTCTTCCGTATGCTATGACCGAGCTTGGTTGGTCAGTCAGCGAGTTGGTTTTTTGATCTTCACGCCTGCACATTTTACTGTATAAAAAGTTAAACAGTTGTATTTCAAGGTACCTGTTGTATCAGTGCTAGTAATTTCATGAGTTATAACTCTACACACATTATGGCAAATGGTTGAAAAGCATGAAATGGTACCTAGTAAACGGTTTGCCCAATACCATGAGCTCGGCGGTGAAAAGCTCGGTCTTTACATAGTGGTCCCGCAGCAGCTCATTTCC
Organism: Helianthus tuberosus; assembly: GCA_030545235.1. Lineage (NCBI taxonomy): Eukaryota > Viridiplantae > Streptophyta > Magnoliopsida > Asterales > Asteraceae > Helianthus > Helianthus tuberosus. The sequence goes on along the minus strand of CM060431.1, from coordinate 145,187,055 downwards.
TATAAAATATAAATAACACAAGTATTTTGTACCATCATTTTCCTCTATATAATAAGTGCATCAGCTGAATTTTGTGGACATAACAGAAGATGGAGTTACGCAGCTCGGATGGACACCTTACAAAGTTAAAATCACCAAGGAGTATCCATGCACTGTCGCGTGAGTGGATTAAGTCCGACAATTCTTCCCAGAGATGTTTTTTAAGACCCTTATGTTGTGGCGCATAAATGCTTATTATAGTAATCTCTCCCGGTGCTGATTTTCTTTCACCAATTGTGGCGAGATAGTATCTATTGTGTATGGAGTGCTTTTTCATAAAAACATCTGGATCCCAAATGTTCGCCAGGCCACCCGACCTGCCGAAGGCATTAACGAAATCAAATTCAAAAGGAGTATTATCCCAGAAGCTACTAACCTCAAAATTCGCTGGATTGCACATCTGAGTTTCCTGCAGTGCTAGAAAGGAAAGTTTATTTTGGCGTTTTAAGTTTCTGATGTGATTCGCCCCTCGGATATTCACGGTAATAAAATTAATTGTAAAAGGTTTGGCGGCTGTTCAATTATATATATATATATATACATATATATATATATTGTTGTGTCAATACCGGCAGAGGCGCGGTGGATGACACGCGTGGGTTGAAGACGATAGATTCAGGCCCACCACAGTCCGGCATAGGCGGCGGAGCGAAGACCGCAACAATTTCCTCTCGAGATCGCTTCCTCTCTCTAGCTGCACATTTGTTTGTTCTTCTGGCTGTATAATAAACCTGATGAAGATGAAAATATAAATTAGAGGATCCAATTAAACATATTAACATGAACACACGTGTGCTGAAGATGAAACGCCAGGGCGAAATCATAATTTTTGAAATGAGGACAAAATCATTAATATATTATTTCCATCTCTAGACGTATCTGAAACAACTTACAAGCATCATCCGCTTGTTTAATAGATAATTTCCTTAACATCATATTATATTAATGAAAGTATACATAGAGTGAAAAACAATTTCTCACTACCGTAAATTGTTTAGGCTCAGAATTGGTTAACCATTGTGGCTGCAAGTAATAAAACTTGCCATGCCTAATAATCAACAGATGCGCAAATTTTTATGCATCATCACAGCTTCTAAACATGCTATCTTCGATGGTTTTGGATGCCAAATGGCAATCATTTCCATCTCTAGACGTATCTGAACACTCGTACCCTCACACAACAACCATGTTATAATACTGCCAGCAGGTACGCTAGGAAGAGATAAAATGTAAAAACCCCAAGTGAGGGTTTAAAAAACCCTCTGAGCAGGGTAGAAACCCCAACATGTGGCATGTGGCCTACACACAAGCCCAACCAACACATGACCCAAAGTCAGGAAAATGTTAAATTTAACGAAAATCAGTAACGACGTTAGTTACCAGCAGATACTAAAACCCAAAATGCCGCCAAGCAAACACAAATTACCCAAAATGCCATAAAACGCTATTCATTCCCTTCGTATATTATTAGTTTAAGATGGAAAATACCCAAAAATTTGAACAAAAACTTGACATGATTGTAAATCGTTTAGGCTCATAATTGGTTATCCATCGCGGCTGCAAGTAATAATACTTGCCACGCCTAAACAATGAACACGCAAAATTCTTTGCAACATCATAGCCTTTAAACACCGTGGCTTGCTTCGATGGCTTTGGATCTTGAATTTATATCTTATACAAATTCTCATCATTGAGCAAAGTAACAACCCAACATCCAGGAATTAATTTCTCTCAGATGAGCTATGCTTCATCATCATCGAGCCAAGCAACAACCCTATCTCATCATCATCCATATCAAGTAATTTATTTCTTTAACATGAGCAAACTTACATCATCATCAAGCTCAGTAATAGGCTAACCTCAACATCATCAACACCCAACAATCCAGCAATAACACTAACAACAACATGCAACAATCTGCATTTACAACCACCATCTCTTCTCTTCATAACAATTATGAAATCAACGATTATAAAGAGCGTTAACGAAATCACTCACATTTTAACACATAAATCCGATTATCAATTTTCATTCTTCAAAATCATTGCATGTATTTCTGGTGATATGACCCTAGGTAAGGTTTAACAAAAAAAACCAAAAATAAATCACACAGTATATCCAAGTACATTTAAAGCAAGACACTTCCATATTAAAAAACCAAAATCAAATCAAACCTGGAGAGCAGCTGGAAGCGGTAACCCCACTGCATCCATCGATTTCACCACCACGAAATCAAAATCATCGTCGATGTTTCCGATTAGGGCCGCAAAATTCGACTACCTTCACCTGAGGCGGGAGGGCAGGCGGCCAAACGACTCACATGTGGGTGAAGAAAAGAAAACCCGCACGACAACGGCGATGGAGTGTAGGTTAGGGTTTGAAACCCCGATGGAGTTCCGGAAAAAAGATCGTCCGGTCGCCGACACCCTCTGCCACCGTCACCGACAGAGAACCATCGACTCCGAAGAGCGATGTGCGGCCGATCCCCTATGTCGACGCCGGAGAGCCTACTCCGTTTCTGCCTCCCATCTCTTCTCTGATCTTTGGCTAGCAAACCCTTCTTTTTCACCTGTGATGGGTTTTTATAACATTGGAGTAGGGCGGTGGCTTTTTTGATACGTGGCAAGTGGGGTTGAAGAAGCCATACACGTGGCTTCTAAAAACGTGGGAGGTGACATCACTTTTGCGCCACTGTTCATTCGGTTTCTCAATTATCATATTTAGATGCTTCATCTTTGGTAACATTTTAAAGTTTTATTTTGTGCTATTATCACGTTTTTATTAGGTTTTTATATTTTTTTGGTATCTTATGTGTTTTGAGTTCTTTTAATTTGTTGTTTTAAACATTGTTTGTATTTGGAAAGTGGATCATGATCATTGATGACCTGTAATTTGGTTCTTCAAATCGTGATTTTTTGTGGATTTGATCAACGAGGCTTAGAGGTAATGGATGTCTTTATGTTTTCTCGATTTTGGATCTAAAATTATGATTCTTCCAAAAGGGATGTTCTGGTTAGTGCTCAACATGATTATTTATGGATGCTGCACATGTATGTGAAAGTTTTTTTAACATATTATGTTTCTGTAGTCATTGTTGATAATGTAGAAACGAGGAAAAATAAGTTTTTGTAATTGAAAAGTTTAGGATTAAAGATTGAAGAGACTATCTGACCAACCAAGTTGGGACATTGCGTAAGGTAGACTGGGGAGACCAGGTTCAACCATGGCAGTAACATCCTAGAAGGCTAAATACCACAATTTTGCATTCTGTGATGCGGTAATCGAAAGCCATTCATGGATCCTTTTCATTCGGTCACATATACACAACTCACCACTGTCAAAACCAAATATTAAAAGAAACTACTAAAACAAAAACAAAAGTCAATAAGAAAACACATACAGAGTCATGTTGATGATAAATCTATAAATTTTAGGGAGTGTTTTAACTCAACAAATTTAATACATCTTGTAAACCTTACCAAGCACCATCACTATGTAGCGTCTTCGGAACAGTAGAGGTGGAACGATATCGACCGAAGGGCTGCAACTATCATCAGAATACAACAAAAGATACATCAAATATTGAAAAATCACAACCCTCCAAAGACATAAATGTTCAAAGAGATAGCTAAAATCATATCTACAAATATACCAACTCATCGTGTCTTTGAGGGAGGGATAAGCCTGCAAAAAAATGAGAATTAACATGTTCAATATGATAACCGCTGTTAGTTAAGGTTCGAATAAAAACCTAGGTCATCAAACAAACCAAGTGTTCATCATTGATAGTCTTCTAAACATAATCCCAATGAATATGACTTTCCATTAAACATAATCATGCGAGTTTAAAGAGGCTAAACGATAAATCGAGAACCAACAAAAAAAGTTACCTCAATTGGTGATAAAAACAATGAATAACTAATGAATAAAAACAACAACAAAAAATCTAACAACTTTTAAGAAGGTGGTAAATATGAACCATAAAGATACCTCGCCAAACAATCTTGAATTCCACAACATTTACATATTCAACTTTCAACATATTAGGTCAACCATCATCTAAGAAACAATAAACACATATCACTATAAACAACTTAAAGAAAATGATTTCAATAAAACTAATCATGTTGAGGAATCATATAGTTTGGCATAACCATAACCAATAGACCATCGAGTAGACAAATCCATGCACACACAAAGAGAAACCACCTATCCTTACTGGTTAAACATCTCAAAAAGTTGTTCATCTAAAAAACTTTCAACACATAATCCCATACTGACCAAAACAGCCACCACTGTGGCGTAGCCACTACTGCCCTATCGGAATCTTTCCGGCTGAAGCTATGAATTGCCGAAAAACAACCACAAGTCACCGAATCTGTCACAACACCACACTCACGGATACTATGATAACCCTAAACTCGACACTATTAAAATTAGCCCTAAATTTATATAAATGGAAACAAATTTACCTTAATGTATGGAGACATAGAGGCTGCCGCAACGATTTACATGCTCAATCACTCTTGAAGTTTGCCCTAATTGCTACTTCGCGGATCTGGCTTTTAATAACTCAAGAGCAACAACTGATTTTGAGAAGGTGATCACCAAAGGAAAAGAATGAGAGAAGCTAGAGTTTCATCAGCGGAGCATGGAGTTGAGGGAGAGATTGACCTAATATTTTTGTTGGTGAAGGAATCAATGTTGAGAGATTAGATAATGGTGTTTTGTTTAGGGTGAAGTAGAAAGGGAAAGAGAAAGCAGAGATTAATATCTGAGAGGAGATGAATGAGGCGGTCAAGAAGAAAGAGAGAGAGAGCAGAGATTTAGGTTTTAATTTCAATTTCAAAAGTGACATATGGAGCCAAATAAATGAATCGATGGGTGTTTTGAATTTTGAAACTAGTGACAAAGGCCCGTCCAAAACTTCATGGGCCCATGTGGGTTTGAAATTTGTAATAATAATAATAATAATAATAATAATAATAATAATAATAATAATAATAATAATAATATAATAGTATATAGATATTATATTTAATTTAAATAATAAAGACATAAGCAATGCATTGTTGTGACAATTCAGACTTTCCCTTCATGTTCCACCTTACGTTGTAACTATGTGAATGTTAATGAACGTGATTTATTGTTGATTTCTTGAATATACGTGAACATACATGGAAATGATTGACTGGTTCATATGTAAAGTGGAATGATATTTGATTCTTATAAAAACCGCACACAAAATAAATATTAGTATAGTCGCACACTGTCAGCATAATGACACACACCTACTACGACCGCACACCTATTTTATTCGGACCCATAACCCTAAAAGGCTGGCCCATAGGTGGCCGCACACCCTTCCTATTGGGCTTTAACGGACCGCACATTCATCTAATGAGGGTGTGCGGTATCTGGTAACTGGTATATATACCGATGTGATGCAAAACCCTAGAAAATCCTTTGCCAATCATTGACGGCAGCAATTTCCTGAAACATTCTCTCTCTCCCTTTCACCAACATTCCTCTCTTTTGGGAAACCCTAGAAAAACATCCTACTTCTTCCTCCTTGAAGATTTTTGGCGCATCATCATCACCATCATCAGCATCAGCATACCCTTTTTGGAAAACTTTTCTTCATCATTTGAAGACCTCTTTTTCCCACTCTCTCGCACACTTTCGAATTTAATCCAAGACGTGGTTGACCAACTTTAAAACAAGAAAATTACATGTCGAGCAAAACAAAGGTGAGTTCACACACTTTACTAAAAGCACGTATTTCTAGTGGTTTGGAACGGAACAAACAACACTTTCCCTGGTTTGGGATTGCATAGTATCCCTGCTTTGGGATATGGTTAAATACTATTTATATTTCATGAACAAGCGTACTAAATGAAACTCTATCATGGAAGTCCCCACTTACTATACCGATTAGTCGCCTGGCCTGGCGAACGGAATATTAGTTGATAGCGCTATTAGGTTTCACCAACCTCACACCGTGCCTGGATAGGATCGGGCGTGAACAGGCCTTGGCAAATCGTCAATGATGATAGACATTGACAAACGGGGCAACAACAATACAACGGGTCGCAAAGTGTTCGGTATTACGGAGTTTAGTAGCTTACATATGGGGTTGCTCCCCATGGCATGATATAAATGAGTAATTTAACAACACAAGTTTTTGGAAATAAAACTGGATAAACCGTGAACTCGCCAACTTTATGTTGACACCCAGCTACTACATGCTTCGCAGGTACTCAGTGACAGCTCAGAAGCTTGCAGCGGGGAGTGTAGTGGTTGCTTGACCCATGTTGGGTTTCTTAATATATAATAATTCTGAACTTTTGAACTCTTGTTTGAACTGTTTAACTTATGCTTCCGCTATTAACTTTAAACGTTGTTTTTGAACTTTAAACTTTGGACTTTAGATGCTGATAGTCACTAATCGTAATGGTAGTGATGAAAACTGTTTTATTATAATTATTGTTCAATATGATTGGTGGTATAATCCTGGTCAGTCACACGTCTCGCGGTAATACTCCGCATGTAAAAATTGAGGGTGTGACAATTGTTGGCATATGTATAAGACTGACACCTCAGCTTCTGTCAGGTCAGCTCATCTTCTCCTTTAATCGTATTATAGTTTGTAAGTTTTAGCTATGAAAAATAGTCCTTATTAAACTAAAAGTTTATGGATGTGAGAGTTAGAATATATTTTTAATGGGAAAATCTTAATTAAAAACACCTAAAGAGCACAAACTTTTTAGCACCAAATTGTCTAAATATATATTTCTTATTTTAGGTCTGTTTTATGTTCATATAATAAATTTCATACTTTTCAGCTGCAGCTAATTTTTCAAACATCTTTCAACAATCAAATTAGTTTCAGATTTTAGCTCTAAATAAAAGTTTAAGCTTTTAGCTTTCAACTTCAACTATGATTAGGTTTTTGTTCCAACTCCAACTTGCCTAATTACCAGATATACTAAATATCATTAACCTATGAGAACTCATTTCTTTTACTTAATTATGACAGGTAGAAATGTTAACTTATTATTAGTTAAGATCGATCTGATATATACGTGGTCTTTAACAATCAAATGGATAAAATGAAAATGGTATATATTTTGTCAAACGACTTAAACAGTTTATTAAGAAAAAACCTATATTGTTTTTCAGTAATGTAGTAGTTTCATAATCAACGTTATATTAATTTTGTAAAACTAAACTTCCATGATGATATAATTTTAGAGGATAAATTATCTGACCCGGTCCTACCTCAAATAACATACTTGTGCTAAGATAATTTTTGTATTTTATATAATGCGCAGTGGCTAGTGATTGACTGGTTGTACATTTTTGACTTAGAAAATGTCCACATTGTGGTTCTTTACAATAGTTTTCTGTAAGACTGTAACTAATCTTCTTCATTTCCGTACACACTCAATTTTTTTGAATATTCAGAGTCAAATCACAAGCGTGTATAAAGTCCCCATATCTATAATGTTATATATAGGCCATCTTGGCATTCTAAACCTCACAAAAACATATCACTTTGCCCACATCAATACCCAAAATGAAAACATTCATGTCTTTTGCAAAACAACAACTTCTTTCACCCTTCAAACACTTCATCCATGCCGACTTTCATGAACTCTTTGAAAGGATGACACTCATCGACAAGTTTCTCTTCTTGGTACGTTAATGCTGCATGCATGTAATTAAACTTTTAATTTACTATAGCTAATTTTGAGATTATAATACTTTGGCAGATCATTCATGGTGTCGATAAATCCGGGATAGGATGGCACCGTTTTCCTGTGTTCTTAGGTCTTACTTACTTGGCCATTCGCCGGATTCTTCATGATAAGTATAATCTGCTCAGTGTTGGGAAAACTCGGGTAGGGGTTCGGTTTGATACCGATGACGTTGATTTCAGGACCGCCAATGGAAAGTTTAACGATCCTTTAAATGAAAGTGCCGGCAGTGAAGGAACTTTCTTTGGCCGTAACATGCCCCCGGTTGATCAGAAAGAGAAGGTATATATTAATCGATGAACTTCAAATTAACACATATCGACATATATATCACTTGCTAGTTATCTTTTCCTACTATTGTTCTAAAATTTCATTGATGTTGAACTTATAACGTTGACTAGTTAATTAGGGTTTCTTTTAGGTTTTGATTGACAAAGAGCACAAGAAAAATATTATATCCTTTTACTAAATATTTTTTTTATCAAGTTAGTCTTAATAGAGACAGGATATAAAAAAGCAACCACGACGTCTTTGCTTTAATTTTCCAACTTTTTAGACACGAACTTTTCCCAAAGTTTTATTTGTAAGATGTTTAGGATGATACGTAGTATTTAAAAAGATTATACATGTTTTTTTTTAAATCCTAGCACAAATCTATACATATACCCTTAAATTTACGTAACATGTTTTGCAAAATAAATTACTGATAGTTGATAGTCATTTGGGTGATTTCCGTGTACTTATGTAAGCATTATTAGGTCTACATTAGGGGAGTATATTAGAGATCATCAATTGTCTCAACCAAACTTAATATTTAGAGCTTTGTATATCTATATATTTTAGGTTTTGTTCATACTAATTAATCCAACTTAATATAAATCTCAAGGTCAGATAAGCTTGACACACGTGATTATCTAAAGTTTTTATAATCATCAAGAGAATTCTTTCCATCTTTAAAGTTAGATTATAAATTAGATGTTTATTACTCTTGTAGATAATACAAAAGTCATATATATATATATATATAGGGCAATGCTAGGTAGAAAACCCTATCTATATGAAAAACCTTAGAAAACCCAACCTCCCGACATTTTTTTTTTTTGAAAAAATTAACACATGTAATATACATGTTTTTAAGAGTTTTGGGCCAAAAAAATCAAAAAAGCGCCGAAGGGATCTTTTTAAAAAAAAAAAAATTTCAGCAATTTCTGTCATTTTTGGCTAACACATGTTAGGCGACCGGACATGGCTGAAATTTGTTTATTTTTTTTAAAAAAATTCCTTCGGCGCTTTTTTGTTTTTTTTGGCCCAAGACACTCTAAAACATGTATATTACATGTGTTAGTTTTTTCAAAAAAAAAATGTCGGGATGTGGGGTAAAAAGGCCGGGAGATTTGGGTTTCCAGAGTTTTCTACCTAAATGTGGGTTTTCTGTCTAGCATTGTCCTATATATATATATATATATATATATATATATATATATATATATAGGATAAGGATCATGTGAGAAGTGATAGGCTAGTTGAGAAACTTGAGAAGCATTCTGGACCACACATTTTTTTAAGCCTTTCGTAATATACACATATGTATAGTTTAAAATTGACTATATACATATATGTATATTGAGTTATACACATATGTATATAGTCAATTTTAAACTATACATATGTGTATATTACGAAAGGCTTAGAAAAACGTGTGGTCCAGAATGCTTCTCAAGTTTCTCATATAGGGTGGACTTCTCTTAGGATCCCTACCCTATATATATATATATATATATATATATATATATATATATATACCAATCGATCCACAGTCATTGTTCAAGATTTGTTATTCTTTCTTTCGTTTATTCATTTGTAATGTAGTTATTGGCAGTACTAGATATTCTAACTGCCACTCCGATATCCCATTAAAACATCACCTATGGTCCACACCAACATTTATAAAATAAGATTAAAACTTTTTTAGTCTAAATACTATTCTTTTTATATAATATGTGACAATGACCTGACTTCCTTTTTGTTTGATGGTAATAGCAATTCTATCCGACATAATTATCAATGAGATTAAAGTGAGATATGATATACACGAAACCCCCCTTTTTAACAAGAATTTTTTACACATAAAAATCATCTAACTTTTCACTTACAAAGATTTAAATTCATTTTTTATAAGAAAAAAACACCATCCTACTAGACCATTAGATCATGAGTACATATCCCGTTTATTAATCACACGTTTGTCTAATCAGTACAAATTAAACAAGCAGGTCTGGAATTTCATTCTTATTATACCTTAAAAAATTTATAATCATTTTTATACAAGTGTCATCCTTTGCTTGTGTTCTTGTCTGAAGCTGAATTTTGTCTTAATTTTGTATTACTATCAAATTTAAAGCAAGTAAATAACTTCTAGATAAAAATGCAACATGCAAAAAGTTCGTTCATCTAATAGTAGTTATTCAATGCAACTCACAATAAACATAAGAAATTTGAAATGGTAGTCGAGCTTTAAAATTAATTAACAGAGAAAATAAATTAAAGACTTATAAATAAAAGGAGTAAATAGATTGGATTTTGGGTGAGACAAATGTACTAAAACATATTTCTGTGTGCAGCTATTGAAGCCAGATCCGATGGTGGTAGCAACAAAGCTTCTAGCACGTAAACAACTTATAGACACCGGAAAGCAGTTCAACATGATTGCTGCTTCATGGATTCAGTTCATGATTCATGATTGGATTGATCACCTCGAAGAAACAAACCAGGTTCGAGTAATCAAGATATTATATAATCTCGTGACATAAGAAGGATGAACTTTTGTACTAACACATAATATGTTACCATGGATTATTATGATAACAGATCGAGCTTAGGGCGCCAGCAGAAGTAGCAAGTGAATGCCCTCTCAAATCTTTCAGGTTCTTCGAGACTAAAGAAATCGACACCGGTCTTACTGACATTAAGAAAGGTCATCGTAACATCAGAACTCCTTGGTGGTATGATTTCTATAATTTAATTAATCATATTTTAGAACCTTGCAATGTTAAAAACTCTCATTAATTAATAGTTATAAAAAAAGAGTTGAAAAAGACAATCATTATATATTCAAGTTAAGAGCGGGATATATATGATATGTACAGGGACGGGAGTGCGGTGTATGGAAGCAACTCAAAGGCTGCTCGTCACGTAAGAACGTTCATTGACGGAAAGCTCAAGATTGGAGAAGATGGTCTCCTTCAACACGACAACGATGGATTGCCCATAGTAGGAGACATTCGTAATAGTTGGATTGGGGTGTCAACTTTGCAAGCCCTCTTTATCCACGAGCACAATGCGGTTTGTGACGCCTTAAAGGTATGTGTGTATATGGTAAACATGTAGCCAGTTATTTTTAGTTCATCAGCTAGCTAGTGGCTTATAATGTACTTATGTCTTTCAGAAAGAATATCCTTATTTGGACGATGAAGATCTGTATCGCCACGCAAGACTAGTAACTTCTGCGGTGATCGCAAAGGTCCACACCATTGATTGGACCATTGAGCTTCTCAAAACTGACATGCTTGTTGCTGGAATGAGAGCTAACTGGTAATTACTTACTTTAAAATAAATAATTAATCTGCTCTTATGTGTTAATTACGTTCTTGAAATGAAGCATATTTACTAATATTTTGTTGAAATATGATATATTAAGGTATGGGCTATTGGGGAAAAGATTCAAGGACACATTTGGGCATGTTGGAGGATCTATTTTGGGAGGACTAGTAGGGCTAAAGAAACCCGAAAACCACGGAGTACCCTACTCGCTAACAGAAGAGTTTACAAGTGTTTATCGAATGCATTCTCTCTTACCTGATCAACTTGTCATAAGGGATGTTAATTCCACACCAGGACCTAACAAGTCTCCAAAGATTACCAAGGAGTACGTAAATCGCACCTAAGTTATTTACTCTTAATTTGAATAACAAGTTACTTCTTTGTATCTTCATGTAAACCAACAAATAAGTATGCTCATAGTTATTAATTTATATTCAGGATTGACATGATCAATTTGATTGGAAAGAATGGAGAAAAGGAATTATCAAAAATTGGATTTACCGCACAAATGGTATCCATGGGACATCAAGCGTGTGGGGCGCTTGAGCTATTCAACTATCCAGTCTGGCTTAGGGACATTGTGTCTCAAAACGTGGATGGGACAGATCGCCCCGACCACATTGACTTAGCATCACTCGACAGTAAGATACTATTTTCGTTCACCAAAGAAAGCGTACATACATGATTTATTTTGATCCTAACATATGATCATGATGCGCACAGTTTATAGGGATAGAGAGAGGAAAGTAGCAAGATACAATGAGTTCCGTAGATCACTTTTCTTGATCCCAATTTCCAAATGGGAAGATCTAACAGAGGACAAAAAAGCTATTGCCACATTGCGTGAAGTGTACGGTGATGATGTCGAAGAGCTTGATCTGTTGGTAGGATTGATGGCTGAGAAAAAGATCAACGGGTTCGCCATTAGTGAAACCTCTTTTATAATCTTTCTAGCCATGGCCTCAAGGTATATATACAAATCACTAAGATAAATAAGATAAAGAGAATCAAAACTGTAAATTAACAAACTAATGGATCAATTATCTATACTAACTAAATATATTGATTCATGTGTGCAGGCGACTCCAAGCGGATAGATTCTTCACTAGCGATTTTAATGAAGATGTGTACACGAAAAAAGGGTTCGAATGGGTAAACACAACAGAGAGTCTGAAAGATGTGTTGGACCGACACTATCCAGAGATGAGCGATAGATGGATGAACTCAACGAGTGCTTTTTCGGTGTGGGATGCGGCCCCAGAACCTCATAATCCAGTACCAATTTATTTCCGTCTCCCCAAGTGATAATGCTTTGATGGAAAAAAAATATGTTACCTGTTTGGTATATATGTATAGGTTTTGCATATGTTGGGGGTGCCTTATTCAATATTTATTTGTTTAATATGCGTTATTTAATTTTCTTATGGAATAAATGAATAATATATTGTATGTATCTTGATTAAATAAAAAGTAAATTGCAAAACTCGTCCTTCAACTCCACCTCCCCTCACCTCCACCGCCGCCGCCACCTCAACTCCACCTCCACCACCGCCACTTCAACTCCACCTCCATACATGTTTCCTCTTCTCCGTTCATCCACTCCAATCTTCCACCACCACCGCCGCAGCCACAGAAATCATCGCTCCTGCTGTTTCCTCCTCTTCGGTCATCCGTCGCTCCTGCTGTTTCCGTACACTTGGTCTGATTTAACAATACCCCCAAAACTAGAAACGGGTCGATTCTCGTTTATACTGTGCAATTGAAAGAAAACAGAGACACATATCGCCATACTTGATGATTTTCTAAAATCACCCGAAAAACAGACAATGGTTTTTACTTTTTTAGTGATTTAGGGTTTTTATGATGGAGGAGGCGATGTATATTGCAGGTTTGGAGTTAAAAGGACTCTTTTATACCAAGTTTCTTAATTACGACGGTTATAAATTTTTTATGTTATATTTTTGTAAGTTTTCTTTTTGCAATTAATACATTCGATTCTTGTTTATACTATGAAATTGAAAGAAAACAGAGACATATATCGCGATACTTGATGATTTTCCAAAATCACCCGAAAATCAGACAATGATGTATATTGTGGGAACTACGGAAACAACAGGAGCGACGGATGACGGTTTCTGCGGCTGCGGCGGTGGTGGTGGAAGGTTGGAGTGGATGAACAGAGAGGAGGAAACAGGTATAGAGGTGGAGTTGAGGCGGCGGCGGCGGTGGTGGAGGTGGAGTTGAGGTGGGCGGCGGCCTTGGTGGAGGTGGAGGTGGGGTGGTGGTGGTGGAGTTCAGGTGGAGGTGGAGGTTATGTTGCGTTAGAGAGAGAGAGAGAGAGAAAGGGAGGTTGTGCAGAATTGAGAGAGAGAGAGGGGGGGATTTATATTTATGTTTTTTTAAATTGTGTTGTTTATTATTTTTTTATTATTTATTTTAGTGTTTAGGATAAAATGACTAAATACCCTTATGTGGGGTACACTTGGTCTGATTTAATCATGAAAAATAATAGAGTTAGAGATAAATGACATAATATGCAAGGGTTTGCAAACATCGAGTACGTTTTTTGTACTTTTGAAGACAAATGACACACTTTGCAATCTGATGTTAACATAAAGGACGAGTTTTGTAATTTACTCTTAAATAAAAGGCAATTGGATTAGATATTGTTAACGAGAGGGGACTTTATAAATTCATTAGTGTTGTGTAATAACTAGAACCTATTAGCAATGTATAGAAGAGAATGGGAGTACGAGAGATGAATTTCTTATTGATATATATCATACAAAATACATGAGCCACTATATATAGGCTATAACATTAATACAAACATAAATGTGACATAGGAGTTAGAAATGTGGATAGTCACTAATAATGGATGCATTTCATAACACTCCCCCTTGACTATTCACATGATGATATACTATTCTTTAATACGCTTGGTGATGCTGCCTCGTTAAAAACCTTGCTAGGAAAACCCAGTGGGACAAAACCTCAGCTAAGGGAAAAAGAGTGCAACGCGTATTGTCTCCCCCTAATACTTCTGGATCAGGTATGTTGCCTCATTAAAGAAAAAGAGTACATACACTCTGTATATTATGGGTACGTTACTCGCCCTCAATTTTACTTGTATATCTTGATGAAGTTGAATCCAATCTTCTGTGACAATTCTTGACTTGATATTTGGCGTAGTCTTCTTTGATTTGGGTGTTGTTGTCTACATTGTCTTCATACAGTATAGCTTGAGCTTCTCTTGATCAACTCTAATCTACATACTTCTTAAATATGCTGAAATCTTCGACCTTCATAACTTGTATCTGGATTGAGATCAAACTCTATGCGAGTCTAATATATATCAATCATAACCCAGGACGCCATATTGTTCTTGTGGAACTATCCCGTGTCTCGAGTTTGTAAATATGTCAAATAATTATTTAATGCGCTTTATAATTCTGCCTTACTGTCATGATTGAATATTAAAATATATCAAGAACACTATTAAAAATGTTTATGGTAATATGTAAAGGTGATAATTATACAATGCATCACTTTATATTATGTCATTATAATTTAAAACATAAACAAATGTCACTATCAACTTTCTTGATCATATAATAACATATGAATCTTTATTATTACTTGTAAATAAGCTTTCTTATACTAATAAATTTTGTTGCTCAAGAAAATATAACAGGCATCTTGAGAATTTTTATGTCCTGTTAATTTGCAAATAATATCTTTTACCACACAAATATTTTATAGAATCAAATCACATATTTAAATATCTAATAGCAACTAAAGAGCTTATACAATTGCAATAACAATGATATACAACAAAGTTAACTAAGTAGCTGTCATATTATAACATATTATCATATAAACATGTGCATTATTGTAAATTCATTAACAGAATTGCACTAATGATTATTTTCAAATAGAACTATTAGACATCACCTTTTAATACCAATTGTATTTTGGTAGTTCATCATAAATTGTCTAAATACTAATAACAAAAACTAATTAATGGACCAATCAAAACTCATAACCATAATAATAAAAGCACATAATGATTTAGAATTTGTAATGTCTCTTTGAAACCCCCCAAAACTAATTAATGGACCAATCAAAACTCATAACCATAATAATAAAAGCACATAATGATTTAGAATTTGTAATGTCTCTTTGAAACCCCAAAATCTAATTAATGGACCAATCAAAACTCATAACCATAATAATAAAAGCAATTTATCCCACAAGTAATAAGTCGATTACAATTCAAAAACCAAAACTAAATCTTCCAATAGTTAGTTGACATACAAGTAGAATTATATTATTAAAATCTTTAGAGTAGTTTCAAAATGACTAATTGTGGAGATTTAAATATATATTGCATATTTGGGACAACTAAATTAATGCATAAATTCACTAGATACTTCAACTTTTCAAACCGTTAATGAAACATACCTATTCAGTTTAGTGTACCAAAACTTCCCTTGAAATCCAATAAAATATTTAATGATAAAAGGGAGATAACCAAGAGGTGTAAGAAATTAGTTACAATATTGTAAATAATCAATTAGAGAAACTAGAAAGATTTTTTTTTAATCGAAAACCATTGTGTTTCTGGTTTACTTTTGCTTTCTTTTCTTCACATCTCAGTGTTTTTCGTAGGTGTTTGTTTGTGAAAGAAAACTATTCAGATACGTTAACACATAGGAAAGTAAACAAAGAAGTAAAAACATTATGATCCTGGTTAAATAAGGATGATGTCAATGTTGTTCATGATAATTTTAATCTTAAATCATAACCAATAAAAAATATCAAGAAAAGCGTAAGTTAATTTTTGAGTTTTATCATACCAACAATCGATGAGAAAAGAGGAAATAAAATTAAAACAATTAATGGTTTTCATACCAGATCAACAATTTTGTCTTTTATCTTTTTCGCCAACGTTGATACGCCATGGTGTCTTGTGTTGATACAATCCAACTTCAAAAGCAATCCGTGCTGATAACGTGTTGTGTAATAACTAGAACCTATTAGCAATGTATAGAAGAGAATGGGAGTACGAGAGATGAATTTCTTATTGATATATATCATACAAAATACATGAGCCACTATATATAGGCTATAACATTAATACAAACATAAATGTGACATAGGAGTTAGAAATGTGGATAGTCACTAATAATGGATGCATTTCATAACAATTACTGAATTCATTACCAATTAGAAGAGACTTTTCCGAACGCATAATCCGCCAATGTTAATGTCAGTCAATTAAGTTTGGGGACTAAAGTATATTTTGAACCGTAAAACTAAAATGTATTAAAGCTAAATGATTATGTTACATACGGCTTAAATTTTGATGTTTGCTGCAAATGTTTATTTTTTGTTAGCAGTGATTATATATAAATATTCAAATACGGTATTTTTTTAAGCCAAACTTGTAAGGATCTACAGAAAACAATGTATTAGGAAACACTAATTCAAAATCAAAACTAAGACAATAACAAGATAAATCCATTAGCCACTATATAATTAAAATACGCCAAAGGAAATGGAAGATCTCTTTTTGTAGCTAAAAGGAATTCACTACTACGAAAGAAAAACAAAACAACACCGTACTAAAAAGATATAACAAATTTACGCCAATTTTGAACATCACAAATGGTAGTTTTTTTAATATTAGTGAAAACTCTTTTAAATATGTAAGGTTTGTGTAACATTTGTATCATAACTAAAATCTTATTATTAGATACTCCATGGCACAGAACGTGTATTCTCGGTAAAAAAAATATGATATATATTGCTTTGTCACTATTATAGTATTATATTATAGAGTTAATTGTCATTTTAGTTCCTGAGGTTTTTCCAAATTTGCCATCTTAGTCCAAATAGTTTTTTTTTCGCCTCTGGGTCCCTAACTTTTCCATTTTTTGCCATTTTAATCACATACCCTAACTCCATCCAAAAACCCTATTTTTAACCAGGGGTATTTTGGGGATTTTAATTTTAAATCTTTTCAATTGCCATTTTGATCCAATTATAAAAAATCAAAAAAATTCTAAAAAATCAAAAAAATTCTAAAAAAATAAAAAAAAATTAAAAAATAAAAAAATTCATAAAAATAAAAAAAATTCTAAAAATAAAAAAATTCTAGAAATAAAAAAATTCTTGAAAATCACAAAAATTCTAAAAAATAAAAAAATTCTAAAAAATCAAAAAAATTCTAAAACATCAAAAAAATTCTAAAAATCATAAAACTTCTAAAAAACAAAAAATTTCTAAAAAATTCTAAAAAATCAAAAAAAAATTCTAAAAAATCAAATAAATTCTAAAAATCATAAAAAGTCTAAAAAATTCTAAAAAATAAAAAAAAATCTAAAAACTCAAACAAACATATTTTAAAGTTTCAAATTCAAAAAATGACGATATATTCCTCGTCCAGACGAATATATTTTCAAGTTTTATCTATTTTGTTGAGTGAATGAGTGGTCATGATTAGATAAAAACCATTTATCCATTTAAAAAACACAAATTTCATTTTAAGTTGACATCTTTCACAAACATTCTTACATTTCCACATTAATTATCACCCTTTTAGCCTTTTTATATATGTTTTCATAGCAAAACTATTTATTACAATAATATTTTCATCTTTAGTTTTGTATCAATTAATATAATTTACTAAATATAAATATCATGAAATATAAAATTTATAAACTAAAGCATAACATGCATGTATGTTAGTTAGTGGTTCTATCTCATTATGACTACTCATTCACTCAACAAAATAGATAAAACTTGAAAATATATTCGTCTGGACGAGGAATATATTGTCATTTTTTGAATTTGAAACTTTAAAATATGTTTATTTGAGTTTTTAGATTTTTTTATTTTTAAGGTTTTTTTTTTTAATTTTTAGAATTATTTTATCTTTTAGAATTTTTTTTTAAATTTTTTGGAATTTTTATAATTTTTTTGATTTTTTAGAATTTTCTTGATTTTTTTGAAATTTTTTGATTTTTTAGATTTTTTTTTTTGATTTTTTAGAAGTTTTTTGATTTTTTAGAATTTTTTTGATTTTTTAATTTTTTAATTTTTTTTTGATTTTTTAGAATTCTTTTTTATTTTTAGAATTTTATTTTTATTTTTAGATTTTTTTTTATTTTTATGACTTTTTTATTTTATAATTTTTTTTTATTTTTTAGAATTTTTTGGATTTTTAAGAATTTTTTTGATTTTTTATAATTGGATCAAAATGGTAATTGAAAAGATTTAAAATGAAAATCTCCAAAATACCCTTGGTTAAAAATAGGGTTTTTGGATGGAGTTAGGGTATGTAATCAAAATGACAACAAAATGGAAAAGTCAGGGACACAGAGGTGAAAAAAAACTATTTATACTAAAATGACAAATTTGGACAAACCTTAGGGACTAAAATGGCAATTAACTCTATATTATATTATACTACATATTAAATTACACCATAGGCTACAGTACATAAAAAATCCTTCCTATTAAGTTTATTTACAAGAATTACATAATGCTATTTGATTAATGAATATGCTATTAGAAATTGAACTTTAAAAGTTTTTCAACCTTTTTTTACTTTTCTTTTCACCATTATTTTCTGTTTTGTTTTTATTTAATCCTTCTTTTTTAATATTTACAAATGTATAATATGTTTTTCATGATTTGAATCACATATTCCATAAATGTGTTTTTAATATATTTTTTGAATTTACTTTTTTTGTTGTTGTCCATATATATGATTTACAGATTTCTAATTATAATTCAAACTTTAAATATTTAGTATTAACGTTGGTTGTAATAACAACTATGTTTGATTGAAAAAAAATATTATGAAATTTATGATCATTTTCTTTTATGATATAGCATTTATAATTTATGTTTAAAAACAATATGAAATTTATTAGCATTTTATTTTATGTTACAACATGTATAATTTATGTTTAAAAATGTCAAAAGGTTAAAATTGAAGACATTACAATTATAACAGTTACATTATATATAATTTCTTGAACATAGACTCTTTGTATAAAACATAACTTTTAGAAAGAAATTAATAGATCTAATAATCAAGGGTGGTACCTATTATTAGAGGTGTTCAGAATTCGTTTCGAATTCAATAAATTCGAAATTCAACTTGATTCGAATTTGATTATCAAGGTTCGAATTCGAGTTGATTCGTATTCGAGTCCAGTAATCGAATTCGAATTGAATACCAATTTACAATTTTCAATTTTCAATTCGAAATTCGAATTCAATTTATATATAATATTTTTAATATGTATACAGACACATATAACTTCTAAATTTGGGTCAAAATATAAATTACATCCATAATCCATAAGTGACAAGTTTATTATTCATAAGATTTTCAAACCTAATGACAAATAGCCTATACTACTTATTTCTAAATTTTTACATAACTTAAAAAACACTATTTTTTACGTGCATGTTTTATTTACGTGTCGGTATAAATATGATTTGCTCTATGTTTCAACGTAGACGTAAAATTTTTCTGGAAAACGAGTCAGGTCAAATATAATACTTTTTCATTCAAAAAACCATTTTTACATGCATATTTTTATGTAGTATAAATTTGAGTTGGTCTACGTTACGATTTGGGAGATGAATCCGGACAAATTTAATATGTATTCGTGCGTATTGTATGTTTCATAAATTTTGTTTCGAATCGTGTGGAGTCAAATTGTAGTTTCCTTTCAATGTATGAGTCGGGTCACATATAAATTTGATTTATTTTACGTTTTGATCTAATCGCGATGCTTATATAGGTTACTTCAGGTTCAATCTGATACGTCAAAACGCGCATTTTCGTACGGTTAACGCTTCACACGACGTTTGGACTAATCCATTCGATGTTTGCAATTTTCTCGCGCCACAACTCGCGCGAGTATTATTGCTAGTTTAATATATATTTTATATGGGCACTCACGTTTAATAAACTTATCCCCCTAAACTTAACTTAATTTTGATTAATAAACTTATCACCCTACACTTTTACTTAATTTTGTGTACACCCCTTGCAGTTTAGTTGGTTGTTTTTTCCCCTCTTTCTTTAACGATTTACACTCCACCATTAACCTTAGATAAATTTATCTTTTTGTGTTTTAACGGATTTTTTCTAACTTGATTTTTATGGGTTTCGCTTTTATATCAACACTCCAAGCAAGTAATTTTTAAATGTGTTTCGACGTGAATTATCGTAATGTTGCTTTTAAATTGAGCAGTTGTTTGAAATACTTTTTAAATCGTTCAGTTTTTTAAACTGTATGACACTCATATCTAAATACACCATTGTGACGTGGGTTTTATCTACGTTTATACCAATGGATTGTAACGCGTGACTGTCGTGTTTATTTTTATATACGTGTTTGGTGTAAACTTTGTTCGAATAACTTGGCTTTCGTAAATATGTTCCGTATCTACGTTTCAAACCCACCGCAGTGAGTATATGTAAAATAATTATTCAAGCGAATCATATACTTTTAAATATATATTTAATTAACAAATAAAATATAATTGATTTGTTGACTTTTTAAAATATGCCACGATATTGGTCAAAGTCTCCTTAGCTGTTAAAAAAAACTAAACAAAAAACATTTTTAACTAAAAATATATACATCAATGATGTTCACACTCTAAGTCTCCAATAAAAATATAGTAGATCATTGACCAAATACGACCTAGCTAGCATTCAAAGCTTGTTTTCATTTCAAAGTCAACTTTCAAGAAATTGACTATAGTTGGTAGCTAGTTTTTAATATATAATTGAAGTATAGAACCCTACCTTGCTAACTCATTTATATAGAAAGCTTATTTTTAAAAAATAATAGCGTGGAGTGATTATAAAATATACAAAGGAGATGGACAAAAATCATTGACCTCGAGTGTGAGTACATGCAAGAGGACAAAGATATTCAGGAGAGTTACTAAAGACCTCCATGACATATAAGCACATATGGGTTTAGTTAAGAGTATATCCAATGAGCACTTGGAGATGAGTCTTTGGATGCCCTTGGACGTTTATCATGAGTTGAGTTCATCCGTCCAAAGAATTAAGCTTCTATGTGTTGCGTCAGGGCCGGCTCCGAAAATCACAAAAAAAAAATTTGGCTCTGTTCGAGATAAAAAATTTGGGCCCTATTCGTAAATCTTCATATAACATAAACTCATCAATCATTCAATCATATATATATATAAATACTAAAAATTCATAATACTACGATAATTGTTATGAAATAGATAAAACAAATTAACAAAAATAGTGTAGCAAAAATGATCAAAGTATCGAACTTACTTGCTAAGCAAACAGTGTGGTTCTCGTAGCGTTTTTTGAAGCAAAGCTCTCGATCAACTCCTTGTAATCCATAGTATCTAATATTTCACTTTCAATAGATATTGTCGTCAACCCGTTTAGCCTTTCTTGTGACATTGTAGAACGTAAATAGGTCTTCAACAACTTCAACTTTGAGAAACTTCTTTCTGCCGATGCCATGGTTACCGGAATTGTCAACAACACTTTATATGCATTTATAGCATAAGGATAAGTAGTACTGCGTTGGAAGATATAGTCTAAAACGTCAAAAGGGTTGTCAATGTGTCTCGGTAAAAATCTAGTAATCAACTTCAACTCCGTATACAATTCTTTTGCATCAATATCGGATTCTCCTTCATACTTCAATGCATCTTCAAGGCGATAACAACACTCCTTAAGCTTGGCTTCATCAAGAGTCTTCAACTTTTTAGGAAACAAAAACCCAAATATTTTTTCGAGTTTCTGGTATTGTTCAAATCTTGTTTCAAGTGAAAAATAGCTTGATCAACAATACTTAAAAAATAATTTACTCTAAAATCCACCTCGGGTGAAAATGTTACTTCTTCTACACCTAACGATTCATCAAATTGTTTTTTTCGATATATCACACGTTTTTTGACGAAATTCCGCATTAACACCTATTCATTTGCAATTTCTCTAGCTTCATCAAGTGCCTTAGAGAACCCCACTTATCTATAATTCTTAAAGAATTTAATTAATTTGTCCACTTCATCAATAGCAATATCAAGAACAACATCTTTTGCTTGCAACCGTTTGCTCACCATATTCACCTTTGATAATAATTCAAACCAAATGACAATTTGTGCCAAAAATTCAAAATCGCCAAGTTCATACTGTTCTAATGATTTAGCTTCACTTATGATTTTAGCATCTCTATCCGTCCCCCTAACTTCTCGCAAAGCTTTTCTTACATCTCCCAGTTGAGTTCTTATAGGCTTAATACTATCTATACGACTTTCCCAACGAGTTGTAGACAATGATTTAAGAGTTAATCCTTTAACATTGTCTTTCAAAATTTGCCACCTATTAATAGAATGGGCAAAGATAGTATATAACCGTTGGATTGTTCCAAAAAATTCCTTAGACTTAGTAATTGTGTTAGCCATGTCACACAATGCTAGATTTAGACTATGACAACCACAAGCACTATAGAAAGCTCTATGTAACGGAGTTAGTCCTTCAACCCACGTGCGGCTCTTAGTCACCGTGCTAAGATCAGCCTTGACACCAACTTGCAACTCGATTCAATGACTTGAACAAAGGGAAACAAAGATTGTGAATAAAGGGAACACTTGTATTGCTTGAGAACTCTTTACAAAGGATGCTTTGTTACAATTTGGAAGGTGATTAGCAAATGAGCCAAGATCACCTATTTATACTTGTGGCTAGGTAATCTAGATCCTTCCTAATCTAGATAATTCTAAGTATAAATATCTAAGATATTTACAACGACTAATCTAGAATGATTAAGGAAAATATCTAAGATATTTTCCTAAGAATTCTCTAGTCTTTAATGATATTTTTGAGCATTGAATCCAAAATCTTCTAAGGAAAAATCTGCCATGGAAGTCCCTTGATGCTGGTAGAAAATTCCAGAATCCCGAGAGTTACGATCTGAAATTTGGCGGGCTGTGACATTCTCCCCCACCTAATCCGTCGACGTCCTCATCGAGTCTTCATGGTACTTCTTGATCTCGTCTTTGAACTGCCATAGTGAATCCTCCGTTTCCCAACTTGCTTCACTATCAGGTAAGTTCTTCCACTTGATCAAGTACTCCTTGTAGCTTGGCACTCCTCGTCGTCGGATGGTGTGGTCGGATATGATCTCGGCAACCTCTCTATCGAATGATGTTACAATAGCTGTTGGTGCCCGCTTGGATACTCCTCAATTTAAGTCTTTCTCATCAGCATGATAAGGCTTGAGATAACTCACATGGAAGACTGGATGAATCTTTAACTTGGGCGGTAATTGTAGTCGGTATGATACTTTGCCAACTCGAGCAACTACTGGAAAGGGTCCTTCATACTTTCTTACGAGTCTTTGTGTACGCCCCTTAGTGACTTGAATTGTTATGGCAAAAGTTTCACCATGACTTGGTCCCCAACTTGGAATTCCACATGTCGCCTTTTATCATCCGCCCATTTCTTCATTCTCTTAGCCGCCTTGTCAAGGGAAGTACGAGCCAAGTCTGCTTGTTCGTGCCACTCCTTTAGACTCTTGAAAGCAGCTGGGCTATTACCATCATAATATGCGGCTAAGGCATTTGGAGTCAATGGTTGACGGCCCGTTACGATCTCGAAAGGGCTTTTCCCCGTTGCTTTGCTTCGCTGCATGTTATAAGAAAATTGTGCAACATCTAAAAGTTTAGCCCAATATCGTTGGTTAGCACTTACATAGTGTCGGAGGTATAACTCGAGTAATGCATTGACCCACTCTGTTTGCCTGTCGGTTTGGGGATGAAAGTTAGTTGAAAAGTTAAGTTCTGTCCCCATAATCTTGAATAGCTCAGACCAAAAACGCCCCGTGAAACGAGGATCTCGATCGCTGACAATGGTTTGTGGTATGCCCCAATACTTCACCACGTGCTTAAAGAAAAGTCTTGCTGTCTCTGCTGCGGTAACATCGGCTGGTGCGGGGATGAATTGTAACATCCCAAAAATAGGTAATCTAATTATTTCTTTTAAGATAGTCATAAGAAGGAAAGTTGAACTAGAAAAATTAAAAGATTAAAACCCGAGGGACTAAAGTTGAAACTTTGAATGAGAGTTCTATTAATTAAGCAAAACAGACACACTAGACACTTCTAGTGTGTGCGTGAGACGTCCAGGAGAAGGAGACAAGAACTAAAAACCCTAGTTCACTAATTCCATCAAATTGGAAGGTGATTTCAAGCTCGAACGATTGTAGGAACTCAAAGTCTCGATCACCAAGGTGTGACTAATCAAGTGGTAAGTCGAATTTCTTGAAATTATGAACTTTAGGAAGTGGGTTTTTACTAAATCATGAGTAATGTTGTGATATGTGTAGCTAGGAGTTAAGATTATGAACTAGGATCCGATTAATGTTCGGTTTTCAGTGATTTAGCTTGTTATGTTAGATGGACATTAGGTGTATGGATGTAGGATAAAAGAATCATATGAACTTATAGATTAGTATGTAAAGATACTAGCAACTTAATGTTCTACAAATACGAAACCCGCCAAGTGTTCGATAAAATGCTTAAAAGAACAAATGGGTGAAATTTGGTAAATTATGATCAAATTGATGTATGATAAAAGTATGTAGAAGATGGAATGATATTTAGTCGGGCTAAACGAATGAATATGTTGATGTAGGCATAAAAGAAGAAGGTTCGAGCGCTAGGAGATCGGACGGCTCACAAGATCGAGGTATGTTGTTTTAAGCATACAAGCTTTACTTTCTAATTGTCATTGTTATATTAGAACCGTAATTATGATAGTTCGTAGGTGATGTGTAGTTGATAACTTAACCCGTCATAAATGGGTCGTAAGAGATGATGATTTATGAAGGAAGTTATGTTATGGTCGGTTGGTCTTGAACTAGCCGTATATTGGAAAGTTATGAAAGAATGAAGTGAAATAGCTAAACCCGTCACGAACGGATTTAGGATGACATTTATGTTGCATTATGTCTAATCCGAAACCAACGGATTATCAAATGTTATGCACTATCTCGTTTGGAGATAGTAAATAAGGACCCGTTCAATGGGTAAATGAAAGTGAAATGGTGATATGGTTATGTGATTACGCGAATGGATGTTAGTTTTTATTTTAAGTTATAATTGCAAGAACAGACTAGTTAAATTTGGTTGTGGTGTAGGTAAATCTGCTATATAGGTGGCGTAGCGAGCTTGGGGGCGAACACCAACATGTACACTTGACTATGCGCTTCCGAAGTAGTCGCCCTTTTGAAACAATATTTTGTTAAACTTGTATTTCTCGAAAAACGCCTTTTGTTATGTAAATTATGGTTTTAGAAACTTAGTCGTTTGTAATTAGTAACTTTAAACTTGCGTCTTGACAGGGTAGTTCAGATTAACACCTGTAACTAGACTAGGGGAGGTGTTGATCTCGAACTAGCCACAAGGGCATTTTGGTAAAAATGTAAATATTATATTTCAAGTTTCAAACCTTGAAGTTTCCATGTGTTTTGGTCGTTTTGATAATAAGGGCGTCACATGAATGTTCCATACTTGGAGAATCTATCAACCACCACAACGATGCTCCCTGATCCTTCTGACTTTGGGAAGCAAGTGATGAAATCCATTGAAATACTTTCCCAAGGGCCATTTGGGATAGGTAAGGGCTCTAACAAACCTCCTGGTTAACGTTGCTCAATCTTGTCTTGCTGGCAAACTAAGCAAGTATTCATGTATGTATCAACATCGTCTGCCATACGTGGCCAATAAAATGTACCTCTGATTAGTGTCAACATCCGTTTGATGCCTGGATGACCAGCCCACTTAGAATCATGGCATTCTTTCAACACGGTTCGCTTAAGATTGCCCCATCTTGGTACATAGAGTCGGTCTCCTTTGGTGAATAAAAGATCCCCTTTTAACCAAAATCGTGTCGTCTTCACATCTCGAGCTAAGGCGACAAGATGTTTGGCAAACGGATCTTGATTTAGGCCTACCTTGATCTGGTCTTGGATATCAATAAGGATGGCAAAAAAGCCCAAGCCCGATGGGTATACCCGAAACCCGAAACATACGGGCCGGGTATACCCGAAGCCCGATGGGTATGGGCCGGGTATGGGATTAAAAAGGAAAAAAATTCGGGTACGGGTATGGGATTTAGTGATACCCGCCCGATACCCAGCCCATTTACCCGAATAATACCCGAAATAATCATATTATAAATTTCCATACACATAAACTTACTACACGCACTTATTACTATAGGATTAGTTCACCGTGTCTTGCTATAGTCTCTTTTAAATAAATACTTGTCATTCTATCCGATGACTATGACTATCAAATTGTTTCTAAACTCTATATTTTGGTTGAAACACATTTGGATGTTGTTTTTAGCAAGTTCTAGTCAGTTATGTATTACCTCAACTATTCAACATATGTTTAACTAGGCAGTAAGTAACATTTTGGATGTTGTTTTTAGCAACTTCTAGTCATTTATGTATTACCTCAACTTTCTTTTTGTTCAGCAATGAAATAGGCTAAACTGCAGTTTTTGTTGGCTACTGCATACTCTTTTTTAGGTAATATGGATGAGGAAGGAGAAGGGATTATGGACTATGATGGTTCCAATATACAAACACATGTTGATAGTAATCAACATAATCAAGAAGATCAACAAACAACCACAAATCAATCTCAAGAGCAAGGGAAACGAACTCATGAAGATTCTATTTTGTCCCAACGGGTATTTTTTAAGAAATTAACGGGTATACCCGATATCCGCGGGTATGCCCGATATCCGACGGGTAATTACCCGAAAAATACCCGACGGGTAACGGGCCGGGTATGGGACAAAGAATTACAATCGGGTACGGGCCTGGGATTACCAATACCCGGCCCAAAACCGGCCCATTGCCATTCCTAGATATCAAATGTCGGGTGTGTAATGTGTCACACCCTGGCTTTGCGGAAGCGTGGGTTTATTTGGTGTGACTTCTTAATACCATAGCTTAATCACAACAAAGCTATATGAAAATAAAACCATGCAGATCATCCATTGATTTAAGTTTGAAAAGTAAAATACCACATCATTGTCTTAAGGCGTTGACACATGCAACGGAAATTACAACCTAATAACATAAAAACATTGTTTGAAAGACACAACCACAAACTTAAAATAGACGTAGTTTAAGAACAGTGACTCGTCCAGGTAAAAGCCACAACCCCTATACTCGGATGATCCCATAACACTACGTAGCGTGAAAACGTAGCATACCGTGCCAGATCCTTAGTTCCCTGAAATACATGTAAGTTGGAAAAATCAACAATAATGTTGAGCGAGTTCATGTGTAAGTGAGTAAGTAAAACCTTTGTAAGTATAAAAATCCCTGGTATGTAGCAAATAAGGAAAAAGAGATCACCAATGGTTTTCAAGGCCATTGATATGTGTGAAGTGCAAGTAGGAAGACTCAAACCTAGCGGATTTATGCGTTGGGCACAAAGTCACCCCGAGGTCCGTTCTGCTGGGCCTGGGGCTGGGCTCGCTACACCCAGATAGATCTACCGCTCCTGTCCCTCGGTCCTACAATGAGGATTAATGGCCTCAAGTTGCGCCTACCCACTCACATGATCTAAGTAGTAGCCCTCCTTACGCTAACCATACCATGTAAAAAGTACTCGTAATCATAGTAACATGTATTTCACCCCCGCAGTTTAGAAAACTGAAAACAGTTAAGAGAAAAGGGGGACATGAACTCACCGAAGTGCGTCTCTAAAATGTATCTCCCAGAAAATCTGCCGTGCGACGACCTACACGTACTAACTTCTATTAGACGGACGACCGTGCCTTAGTTTAAGGTTTAATGTCTTTGGGGAAATAGTTAGGCAACTATTTCGTGTTTACACTTCGTAATTATTTGATAAATATATTCCTTCCCAAGGATGGGGGTTTTGATACATGTGCGTTCGTATAACATCGAAATATATTATTAAGTCTCACTTAATGTAATATATTTTATTTCATTTGTCCAAAAATACTTTACTTCCAAAATATAAATATTTTTCCCAAAAATATTATATTTTATTCCATATAATTTTCCAAAATAATATACTTGTCAAAATACACACTTATGAGTATTTTCTGAAAATACGTAAGTTACGTTGTAAGGTTCGGGTGGTATAAATAATACCGGTGTAACTTAAATATTTATTGTGAAGGCGTTCGCATTGTTTTGGAGCCGTTAATACTTGGTAATATTACTTTTACCCTAAAAATAATATTTACGTAATTCACAAAATAATCATAAAATTTACACAAGTGTTGTTATGAAAATATATATTCTAAATATATATTTTAGCAAGTTTTATTTTGTGAATATCCCACCTCCGACACTTGGAAGTTTCGTAATAAAAATCGTGGCGAAAGTTATATGGGAAAACAAGTTAAAAATATATCCATAACACTTGTGATAAAAATATTTACAAGTGTTAGATTTTTGGAAAAATTTCGCCAGAGTTTCCTCTGTAACTGGAGGTGGCCACGCTTACAAGCGTATCATTTTCTTTTAAAATTTCAAATCAACAATGTTTCCAGCATCAATCAACAAAGTTTCATCATCAAAATAGCCAAAATAAATATAAATCGCAAAACACATGAACTTGTGGTTTGTGTAAAATACGTAGTAACTTTCCCCATATTTTTAGTAGATCTTTCTATAAATAAAATCGGTTTCTCACGAATCTTGTTCTTTCAGAAGATGCATTTGTACATCTTCTTGTCAAATATTACAAAAACAATTCTTTGTTAAAACTTTTTGTCACACAAGTGTCTACACATTTGTGTGTTTACAAAAATCACCTTTGTTTAGGAAAGATCCGGCTTTAAAAATATGATTTCTTTTGACACTTGGTCCTTTGAAAATACCACTTGTAGATCCGTAGATCTACTAGTTTAAAACTCCATTTTGTAAGAAAAATTGTTTTTTTACACAAGTTCATGGTTATAAGTAGTAGTGTTCTTCATCTAACCACTTTTCACACTATAACATACACTAGGTCATGTTCCATGAACATGACTTAGTCGGGTTAGATGACGATCCGAACTAACACTAGCATAAAACAACACTAAATAATCATAACAAAACAAGTCTTATAAGCTTTACACCAATATTCATCTATTAACCACTTTGTTTATATTATTTTAGTAGACTTTAAATTTTGTTCATACATGTTCATAAATTTCAACCGTCAAAATTTTTATTAACCACTTTAGAATAGATCAAAAAGGCGTTTAGAGTCACTTACTACTAGCTCGAGGCTAGGGAAGGAACTAGTCGAGAAACGAGTGGTTAAAAGTGTTGAGGTGAGGTCCTTGACGATCCGCAAGCACCGGGCTTCCTTGTATGTGATCCTTAACCCTTGAGTGTATGTAAAATGGCAATAATGAAAATGGAAAATGGTTGGATGGAAGTGAATGCTCTCGGCAGTGAGTAGCAAAGAAGGGGAAAAGAAATGCAACTTTGTTAAGTGATTTGTGTAAGTCCTTTGTCCTTTAAGCTCTTCTTATAACCATCCATATGCAATTACCCATCATACAATATGTAGGATAGATTTTTGACAACTAAATATAATATTCAAAAAAAAAAAAAAAAAAAAGACATGTGGTGGTTGTGTGAGCTTCTCGGCAGTAGGCAAAAGAAAGAAAGAAAGCAAGCAATTTCTTTGAGTGGTGATGTGCATGGTCATTAAGGACCCTTGTTTACATTTATAAACCATGAAATTCTATTATCCAATAGATAAGATGTTATCTAGATATGAAACACTAGGATTAAAATAATCACTCAAGGACAATGGTGTCACCCACATGGTGACCGAACTCGTTGAGGGGGAGGGGGTATTTGGTTCGATTTGGACTAGGTGATTAGAGATAGGTTATATTTGTTAGGTGATTAAGTTAGTGTAATATTGTGTTGTAATATATAACGGGGGTTAGGGTATTCGGGGACCCTAACTGGCTCAGAAAAAGAAAAAAAAAACAAAGTCAATGACAATATTTTTATGTCCCGAGTTAAGTCCGGTTGTTTGGTTGGATAGTGATCCGTTAAAGTGCTAAGTAAGTATTTAAAGTGTCGTTATTTTATTTTTTTAGTGACACAATTTATTCCCGACACTTTGGAAAGTGTCTAGTAATATTTTTTCAGGTTTTGGCACTTTACCTGAATTTTTATTTAAAGTGCAGAATTTTTGTACGCAAGGTACGTTTTAGGCACATCTGGTCACTATAATTATTACCTAGTGACGCAGTTCTACAATCCTCACCTCCCTACACTCCCTACTAGTGTAGTAATCTATTCCCGGCTCATACTGGCCTTAGAGACAGTAACTGTCTGATGCTGGGTATGTCAGCATGTTTAATGGGTATCCCGTATAGTGTGCTCACTGTGCTTTTTTGCATCAAGGTTGTCATTGAAGTTTTGTGTATAAATGATAGAGTGACAGTATAAAAAGGTGATGCATGAGTATGTATGTATCAGAAATCAGTAAGCAGTTCAATCACAGTTGTAAGCAAGCACAGTAATTAAGCAGTA
Source organism: Helianthus tuberosus (assembly GCA_030545235.1). Lineage (NCBI taxonomy): Eukaryota > Viridiplantae > Streptophyta > Magnoliopsida > Asterales > Asteraceae > Helianthus > Helianthus tuberosus. Next base: position 145,156,022 of record CM060431.1, on the reverse strand, counting down.
ATTAAATATTAATTAATTCGTACGGATACCTGGTTTGGTGAGGGTTGTCACATTCTCCCCCCGTTAAATAAATTTCGTCCCGAAATTTAAGTTCTGCTACTAGATGCAGGGTTCTTAGGAAATAAATGGGGGTATTTCTCTTTCATCCGATCCTCACGTTCCCACGTGAATTCAGGTCCATGCCTAGCATTCCAACGAACTTTGACGAGTTTGACACTGCTCCTGCGAGTTTTATTAACTTTCCAATCCGTGACCTTAACAGGTTCTTCAGTGAAGTGGAGCGTGTCGTCGATATGAACTTCCTCGGCAGGAATGATCACTGTATCTTGTGTTGGACTTTTTCTCAAATTGGATACATGGAATGTATCGTGAACACCATGGAGTTCAGCAGGTAGGTCCAACTTGTAGGCTACAAGCCCAATCCTTTGCAGAATTCTGAAAGGGCCAATGTAAAGCGGATTCAACTTCCCACGCTTTCCGAAGCGTGCCACACCCTTCCAGGGTGAAACTTTTAATAAAACCATATCTCCAACTTGGAATTCCAAATGTTTCCGGTTTGGATCTGCATAGGCTTTCTGTCTGTCGCGAGCCGCTTCGATGCGTTTTCGAATTTGCGCAATCTTGCCCGTTGTTTCTTGGACTATTTCGGGACCAACAAGTTGTCTATCACCTGCATCAGCCCAGCATAGTGGTGATCGACATTTGCGTCCGTAAAGAGCTTCAAATGGCGCGGCTCCAATACTGGTGTGGTAGCTGTTGTTGTTTGAGAATTCGGCCAATGGTAAATGCTTATCCCAGCTACCACCAAGATCCATTACACATGCTCTCAGCATATCCTCCAATGTCTGAATAGTTCTTTCACTTTGGCCATCAGTTTGCGGATGAAATGCAGTACTTAGGTTCAATTACGAGCCAAAAGCTTCTTGGAAGGATTGCCAAATCCTTAATACAAATCTCCCATCTCTATCAGAGATGATCGAGAGAGGCACTCCATGACGTGCAACAATTTCTCGCATGTATATTTCCGCAAGTTTACTCGTGTTGTCCTTTTCTTTGATTGGCAAGAAGTGCGCGGACTTTGTTAGGCGGTCAACTATCACCCAAATTGTATCATAACCCCTGGGCGTCCTTGGCAATTTTGTTATAAAATCCATTGAAATCTGTTCCCATTTCCACTTGGGAATTTCAGGTTGTTGCAGAAGTCCTGAAGGCTTCTTGTACTCAGCTTTCACCTTAGCACACGTTAAACATTTGCTAACATAAACAGCAACGTCGCCCTTCATCCTGGGCCACCAATAATAATCCTTAAGATCCTGGTACATCTTATCCGCACCGGGATGAATAGAGTACCGTGATTTGTGTGCCTCATCAAAAATAACTTTTCTCAAACCACCAAACAGAGGAACCCAAATCCTTTTCATAAAACATAACGTTCCTTCCTCGTTTGGTACTAATTGCTTCTCCATCCCACGGAGATATTCTTCTTCAAGGTTCCTTTCCTTAAGAGCTTCTTTCTGCGCGGCACGAATGCGTAGGGAAAGATCTGTCTGGATAATCATCTCCAAAGCCCTAACCCTTATGGGCTTGATCCTTTCTTTACGACTTAGGGCATCGGCGACCACATTCGCCTTCCCTGGATGGTACTTTATCTCGCAGTCGTAATTGTTCAACAATTCGACCCAACGTCTTTGTCTCATATTCAGCTCTTTCTGGTCGAATATGTGTTGTAGGCTCTTATGATCTGTGAAGATTGTACACTTTGTACCATACAAATAATGTCTCCAGATTTTCAGCGCAAACACCACTACTCCTAGTTCTAAATCATGCGTGGTATAATTCCTTCCATGAACTTTCAACTGGCGTGACGCGTAAGCTATAACTTTCTGGCGTTGCATTAACACGCAACCCAATCCTTGACGTGAGACGTCACAGTATACCACGAAATCATCTGTACCTTCTGGTAGTGCTAAGATCGGCGCATCACAAAGTTTGTTCTTCAATAACCGAAACGCTTCTTCCTGTTTGATTCCCCAATCAAACTTCTTATCCTTCTATGTGAGCGCGGTAAGGGGTTGAGCGATTTTAGAAAAATCCTCAATGAATCTTCGATAATAGCCAGCCAAGCCTAAGAACTGGCGAATCTCGGTCGGCGTCTTTGGAGTCTCCCAGCTCTTTATCGCCTCGATCTTTGTGGGATCAACATGGATTCCATTTCCATTAACCACGTGTCCAAGAAACTGGACTTCGCGTAGCCAAAACTCGCACTTGGAGAACTTGGCGTACAATTGTTCCTTTTTCAGCAACTCCAAAATAGCTCTTAAGTGCTGTTCGTGTTCAGCCTTTGTCTTTGAATAAATCAAAATATCGTCGATGAATATAATCACGAACTTATCGAGATACGGCTTGCAGACTCGGTTCATTAGGTCCATAAAAACAGCAGGCGCGTTTGTTAACCCAAACGGCATAACTAGGAACTCGTAATGTCCATAACGAGTTCTGAAGGCTGTTTTCGGGATACTCTCCTCTTGTATCCTTAGCTGATGGTATCCAGATCGAAGATCGATCTTTGAATAAAAGCTTGAACCTTGGAGTTGATCGAATAAATCATCGATTCTTGGCAGAGGGTATCTATTCTTGATCGTCAGCTTATTCAACTCCCGGTAGTCAATACACATACGAAAACTACCGTCTTTCTTTTTGAAAAATAAAACTGGAGCTCCCCAAGGTGAGAAGCTTGGTCGGATGAATCCTTTGTCTAGCAACTCTTGAAGTTGTGTCGACAATTCCTGCATTTCTGACGGTGCAAGCCTCTAAGGTGCTCTAGCTACAGGCGCGGCGCCTGGAACTAAGTCAATGTGAAATTCCACTTGCCTTTGGGGTGGCAATCCTGGCAAGTCCTCCGGAAAGACTTTAGGATATTCCCGCACGATAGGGATGTCTTCGATTTTCGGCTCAGCGGCTTTCTTATCCACGATGTGTGCCAGGAAGGTAGCACATCCCTTTTGTAAACACTTACGGGCTTTCAGGCAACTGATAATTCTTAAAGGCGTATCCCGCTTCTCCCCATGAACCACAATTGTTTCTCCATCTTCGGTTGGGATCCGAACGACCTTTTCATGACAAACAATCTCAGCCTTGTTGCTTGATAACCAATCCATTCCTACTACCACGTCGAAGCTCCCCAGCTGGACTGGTAGTAGATCCATAGTAAACTCACGCTCTCCCAACTCGATTACACAACCTCTGACCACTTCATTGGCTTCTACTAACTTTCCATTCGCCAATTCGATTGAGTACGGGATATCTAGTTTACTAGCGGCTAAACCAAGCATATTCTTAAATTCTAACGATACGAAGCTATAATCGGCACCAGTGTCAAATAAAACGGATGCAAAGCGTTGGTTTATAGGGAACGTACCAGTGACAACATTGGGATCCTGGCGCGCTTCCCTCGCTTCGATATTGAAAACCCTTCCCCGTGCTTGGTTCAATTCTGGGCAGTTTCTCTTATAGTGCCCAATGTCACCACAGTTAAAACAACCTGGTCTTTGCCCGTTTCCACCTCCATTCCCAGCTTGATTGTTGTTTTGGTTTCGGTTTACAGTACCAGCTTGATTCGTGTTGTTGCCTCGATTTCCATTCCCTCTGTTATTTCCTTGTGCACGATTTCCATTTCCACCACGATTATTGTTTCTATTCCCAAATCCTCCTTGGCCTCCCCGGCCAACAGTGGCCCAACAAGTATCCTTTGAGTGGCCAGTCCTTCCACAAGCTTCGCATACTTTTGTTCCACACCGGCCAGAATGGTGACGTTGGCAGGTGTTGCACTTGGGATGTGTACCCATATATCCCTTTCCTTTCCTCCCCCCACCGGCTGTAGCTCGGGCCGGCGTGCTTGACTCTCCTTTTCTGCCATCACTGCTTGTGCCTTGTTTGAAATTCGAGAATTTTCTTTTGTTACCCCCGGACGACTCTACATGAGTCTCCTTTTTCTTTTGCTCCACATCAGAAAACTTGTTTAGGCGGATCGCCTCCTCAGTGAGGGCTACGCTTAGATCGATCGCCTCAGTGATTGTTGCCGGTTTTGAAGAGGTCACCATACTAATGATTTGAGGAGCTAAACCCCAAATGAAGCGCTCAATCCGCTTGAATTCTGGTGTGACCATATAAGGTACCACATGTGACAGGTCGTGAAACCTCTGAACATATTCCGCAATTTTCGGACCTTCCATCTTCAAATGGCAAAACTCAGTTTCCAACCTCTGGATCTCAGCGCGAGAGCAATACTTTTTGCGCATGAGCTCTTTCAGCTCGTTCCACGTCAATGCGTAGGCTGCGGCTTCACCAAGTGTTTGGACTTGTAAATTCCACCATGACAGGGCTCCGTCCAAGAATAGCCCAGAGATGTAAGTAACCTGCTGATCTGGAGCGCATTTGCTCATGCGGAGAACTGATTCTGTTTTTTCGGCCCAACGAACAAAAGCAACAGCACCTCCGGTGCCATCAAAGTTTACAGGTTTGCAGTCCAGGAACTGCTTGTAGGTGCACCCATGAGGCGGATTGTTGTTGCCGTTATTGCTTGAGCTGCTTCCGCTGGGTCCTCCTTGAGAGGCGGCGTATTGCGCGATGGCGGCAGCGATGATCTGTTGAAGTTCTGCCTCGTTGGCAGGCATGCGTGGATCGCGTTTCGGTGGCATCTTCTAAAAGATGGTTCACGTGAGTCAGGTCATAGTAAGTAAAGTGTACGTATGTAATATCAACACATAACATCTCATGTTATAAATAAATCACCCATATCGATAGCCTCTGTAATGGTTAAGGGCTTCGAGGTAGTAACCATGCCCCTGATCTGGGGTGCAAGTCCCCAAATGAATCATTCAATCCTTTTGAACTCCGGTTTGACTAAGTAGGGGACGACCCTAGACAAGTCGTGAGATTGCTGGACGTATTCAGGAATCTTTGGTCCGTCCATTTTCAATTCCAGAACTCCACCTCAAGCTTCTGGATTTCAGCCCTAGAACAGTATTTCTTCTCCATCATTTCTTTGAGCTCGTCCCAGCTCAGTGCATTAGCAGCATCTTGTACCAAGGGTCTGAACCTGGAGGTTCCATTATGAGAGTGTGCCATCTAGAAATAACCCCGAGATATAGGTAACACCCTGTTGGGGCGAACAGTTACTCATTCTTAGGATGGAGTCAGTCTTTTTGGACCAACGAACAAATGCCACGGTGCCTCCCGTTTCGTCAAAGTTCAAAGGCTTGCAGTTCAGGAACTGCTTATAGGTGCAGCCAGTTGTGGGGGGGGGGGGGGGTTGTTCCCAGTAGTGCCATCACTGTGCTTAGAGCGGAGGGCTTCATGTCGTGCAATTGCCTGTGAGATGCGTTCTTGCAGCTCGGCTTCTGTCCTTGGCAACGTACTGGTGTTTGTGTCACGTCTGGGTGACATTCTCTTCTGTCGAAGTGGTATGAAGCGGGCTAGACAATATTTCAATTGTCTATGAGATACATAGCACCATAAGCCATCATGTAATCACCCAATTTCACACGTAAATATACTCAATGTATGAGTGAGGAAATAATTTCTGAGCCTTCACATAGGCTTGCCAATTTGGCTTGTTGCTTATAATAGAATGAACTCGAGGCTACATCGCCTTGGTCATTCGTGTTTAAGTTATTTCCTGCTACATTGGTTTTCATTAGCTTGACCCGCAGAGTCCACCAGGATTTTTGTGCACTACAAGTCGTTATTACGTGGGCCCCCGTAATAATAAATTGTCTTGCATAGTTACCCCAAATTTTCTCTCGTCCAAGCAGATGATCAATCAAGGAGCAACAGCAGGTGCATCGGCATGAACAGGGTCATGCTCCAATGCGGGGTCAGGAGCAACGCCTGGCTCAGGGGCCACAGTCGGCTCCGGATCAACAAACTCCATCTCAAAATCAGCTGGATCAACAAACATAGGGTCGACAGGGGCTACAGGATCCTCCAAGGGCTGGTCTAAGTGTATGAACTCAATGTCATGGTCTGGATCAAAACCAGGTGGAAAAACATAATCGTCCTCAATATCGCGATCAAACTCAAAGCTGTGTGCGGGAACTGGTGTAGCTGATGACGCCATATCAGGGTCGGCGTCGTGTGAGTAGTGCTACACTCCCTATATATGCAAAGATGCGGACGCCACAGGCTCAAATGAGTCTGGGACAGGCGAATGGGCACGAGCCTCCTCTGCAGGAGCGTCAGCAAGCAGTAGGCTATCACCAGCAACAATAGGGCCTCGCCCTCAAGTGGGTCCTCCTCTAATAGATCGACATCGTCGTCAGAGACAACGTCGGGGGGGGGGGGCATATCAACAACGGGATAAGCGGCAAGGGGCACAGGAGCAGGGATCACCGCGAGTGGCAAATCCCCAACAAGATGGCCATCAGCAGGCTCTGCTACGACATCAGGCAGTGCAAAGGGCTGAAAGTCGTCCTCATCTGTGCTGGTCGTATCGGAAGTGTATACCTCGTGCTCCGATGAAACTATGTCGCCTGATACTATGGTCGTGGGATCTGTAGTGTCCGACTCTCCAGTATCTAAAGAGGAAGCCATGTCGTTTGTAATACAACACACATATGCACAAATAATCAATCATATAGTCAGATAAACACATTAGTCCAATAAGAAATCAAATAGTCCTCCTAGTCCCACTAGCCTCCCAGCCTCCCAGACTGACTCCCTAGTCCCACTAGCCAATTCTCCCAGCCTCTCAGACTGACTCCCTAGTCCCACTAGCCAATTCTCCCAGCCTCTCAGACTGACTCCCTAGTCCCACTAGACAACTACCTCGGCCTCCCAGACCGAGCCTCAGCCTCCTAGACCGAGCCTCAGTGTAACACCCCGAAATTGAATTATTAAATTGCTAGTTTGTTATCATGTTTAACAAAATGAGGTATAATAACTAGGTTAGTAAACCTAGTTAAATGTCTAGCAAATTAAGTAAAGGGAAGAAACTTGTGGCAACTATGATGGGTGATAAACTTGAGGGACTAGGATTGCCAAATTTGAAAATGAATTTAATTAAAACAAAAACTCACACACACAAGGTGTGTGTGTGCGTGAGAACGATCAGGAGCAAGGGGAAACCCTTCTCCTTCAACTACTTACAAGAACTCAAGAATTGAACCTGATTTTGGGGAGAAATCGGATGCATGAGCTTATATTCTTAATCATCTAGACAAGATGAACATGTGGTAAGTTGAAATTTGTGAATTTTTGATCTTACATGAAGTGGGTTATTGATTAATCCACGAATTGGTTTGAAATTAAGCGTGATTATGTGTTAGAATCGCTATATAAAACGTGTATTATGTATGATTTCGGTTAATTTGATGATTTAAGAAGAAACCCACAATGTTGAATGAAGGTAGCGACATGGGTGTTCTACCCATGTCCAATCCTTGTTTGATGTATTTGTTACTAGCTTGAAATGGGTTTGGTGATGTTAGTTTAGGGTTAATTGTATGAATGGAATGTGATTTTGAACACTCTCTTGGTGATTTAGAAGTTGGAAGTTAATGACTATGCTTGAACTAGTTGTAAACTATGCATAGTAGGTTGTACGCACACCAAGTGTTTGATAAAATGACTAGGTAAAGCTAGAAAGTGAAATTGTATGCAAGTTGTGAGTTTACATGTATAGAAAGCGATTGTGATAAAAGTAGTGGTTTACTAACTTGGAAAAATATGCTTTAGATGGTACTCGTATATAAAATCGGGTTGAAAGTATATGTCGGTCAAACTTATGCATTAGGAGCTTGTACATTGTGTTTGAACGAGTGAGGTTGCTATGCGGTCTACTAATCCTTTAGTTAGGGTGAAGATGATGACTAGAATCACCTCCTATGTTCAAGTCTTGTTGAAAGATTGATGTATTATGTGGGTATAATGAATTATTGTTAGATGAAAGTATAGGAATATGATGATGTTATGTTTAATGTTCATTTGGAATGATACATGATGATTAGTAGTTGGTTTTGATGGGTTACGTATGAGTTTAGAAGAATTGTGCATGAAATAGTTGTACGTTATGCTTAAAAGGTAGTACTCACATCAAGTGTATGATGAAATGTATATAGTGTCGTACGTATAGTCGATTATGATGTTACGGGTATTCGATGATAAGTCGATAGTTGAGTATGGTTAATAGTTGACTTTTGAAAGTCAACTAAGTATAAGAAACATGATTTGACTCATGGTCGTAATTGTAGGTTGATGGGAAGTCGTATGGTACATGTTATAGCAATCCGTGTTAAATGTAATGACATGATGAGTTATATGAGTTTAACGTATACGGATATGATTATATAAAGTTGATTATGTATTTTAATGCTTGTTAGAAATGACTAAGGCAAGTTAAGTGTGAATTATGCGAATGATATGAATGTTACATGTACAAATAAGTATGCTAATAAGAGCGTGGTTTCGATGAAATGAAAGTATAGGAATCACGTCGTGACGGACTCAAGTAGGAGGTGTTAACGGGTCAAGATGAGGCAAGGAATCGGATACGAGCACGGACGCATAAGGTAAGTGATTTCTATAATCACTTCTTATGTTCGGATAGGTGATATGGTGTTTTAATTTACTAAACATGATGGTTGAGGTCAAATATGTGACGTAGTCTTATGTCGTAAAGGATGGGATTTAAAGTTGACCAAAATGCCCTTGATGGGTATTTTGGGCAAACGATCTTAACAAGTAGTTTAGGAACAAGTTATTTGATGAGTATAATGTTTTGAACAAGTATGGAAGCGAAGAGTATGGTCTTGGTATGTCATAAACCAATTAATGCGCAAATACCCATAATGGGTCAAATAATTAGAATGTGATAATAAGTCGATAAGGCGTAAGATAAGAATTTCGTTAATCCGGATGTGGGATTTTAAGTTTATATGATAGAATGTGAATTTACAAGCATGTAGGAAGAAACGGGAGGTTAAACGGGTAAACGGTTCGAAAGTTATGCGCGTTTTAGTGCGTTCGGACGTCGAAACGGATCTGCAGAAAAATGCACTTTAGAGAAGCCGTCGCCGACGGGCAAGGAGGCCGTCGCCGACGGGCAAGGGAAAATCAGTTTTTCTCCGACGGGTTATCTTCCTGTCTACGGGGTTTTGGCTACGGGAAAAACTACGGGCCGTCGCCGACGGGCCCTAGGGCCGTCGCCGACGACCTCCCTAAGTCCAAAAGTCTGAAAATTGTTATTTAAGTCGATTTATGTATCGTAGGCTTCGGTTTGTTATCCGTGGACTACGGCAGACTTTCTAAACATGATTTTGATCGATCCTTAGATGTTTATGGGCTATAAATCAAAGTTTAAGTCTCATGTAAATAACGTATAAGTATGTAAGAAGTATGCAAGGTGTTGTACACGTATGTAGATGCGTAATTATGTATGTATGAAATGCTGTAAGAAAGGTATGTACGTATGCAGATGAGTATGTATGTAAGTATAGAGATATGTATGAGTGTATGCATGTATGAAATGTTGTAGGAAGGGTATGTACGTATGCAGAGGTGTATGTATGTATGCATAAAGATATGTATGAGTGTATGCATGTATGAAATGCTGTAGGAAGGGTATGTACGTATGTAGAGGTGTATGTATGTATGCATAAAGATATGTATGAGTGTATGCATGTATGAAATGATGTAGGAAGGGTATGTACGTATGCAGAGGTGTATGTATGTATGCATAAAGATATGTATGAGTGTAGGCATGTATGTAAAGATGTAGTAAAGGTACGTACGTAGGTTGTTGTGTATGTGTGTATGTATAAAGACATGTATGAGTGTACGCACGTATGTAAAGTTGTAGGAAGGGTATGTATGTATGTAGATGTGTATGTAAGTAGGTATGCAAGTACGTATGTATGTATGACTTAGATATGTTGAGTGTTAACTTTATTGATGGTGTACATTGAGAATGAAAAAGTGATGCAGGTACATTACTGAAGCCTCACCAGAAAATGGATACGCAGATGAAATGCTTAAAGTAATGAAAGATGACGAAATGTGAAGTGTATGTGAATGTATCTTGTTTATATAATGTGTGCTGATGTTTATGAATGTATGTGGTGAGTGCAGGTTGTGTGGATAACGGGTGATTAGAACAAGGATTAGAGATCGAAGATCGAGTCATAAGATAGATTGTACGGGAATAATTGAGTATGTACTATTAGGAAACAAGACTTATGCTTTATCTTTGTAGAAGATATATATCAAAACGACCTTTCAAGTAAGTCAAAACGTTGGTAATGAAAGAAAATTTTTATGGTTCGTGTTTTCCGCTGCGACTTTTGTCATGTACGAATTAGGGTCTAACACTCAGCCTCCCAGACTGAGCCTATAACTAACAAATAAAATGTGCTCAACATTTGTTTGTAAAAACGTTTTGGATCTGGACTTAAGTGGTATGCAATGTAAAATTGTTTTCGTGAGAGCCCTAGTGATCATAGTCTAGACTCGAGAAGGAATCCTAGTTCGTTATGATCAGAGCTCTGATACCAAGCTGTCACACCCTGGCTTTGCGGAAGCGTGGGTTTATTTGGTGTGACTTCTTAATACCATAGCTTAATCACAACAAAGCTATATGAAAATAAAACCATGCAGATCATCCATTGATTTAAGTTTGAAAAGTAAAATACCACATCATTGTCTTAAGGCGTTGACACATGCAACGGAAATTACAACCTAATAACATAAAAACATTGTTTGAAAGACACAACCACAAACTTAAAATAGACGTAGTTTAAGAACAGTGACTCGTCCAGGTAAAAGCCACAACCCCTATACTCGGATGATCCCATAACACTACGTAGCATGAAAACGTAGCATACCGTGCCAGATCCTTAGTTCCCTGAAATACATGTAAGTTGGAAAAATCAACAATAATGTTGAGCGAGTTCATGTGTAAGTGAGTAAGTAAAACCTTTGTAAGTATAAAAATCCCTGGTATGTAGCAAATAAGGAAAAAGAGATCACCAATGGTTTGCAAGGCCATTGATATGTGTGAAGTGCAAGTAGGAAGACTCAAACCTAGCGGATTTATGCGTTGGGCACAAAGTCACCCCGAGGTCCGTTCTGCTGGGCCTGGGGCTGGGCTCGCTACACCCAGATAGATCTACCGCTCCTGTCCCTCGGTCCTACAATGAGGATTAATGGCCTCAAGTTGCGCCTACCCACTCACATGATCTAAGTAGTAGCCCTCCTTACGCTAACCATACCATGTAAAAAGTACTCGTAATCATAGTAACATGTATTTCACCCCCGCAGTTTAGAAAACTGAAAACAGTTAAGAGAAAAGGGGGACATGAACTCACCGAAGTGCGTATCTAAAAAGTATCTCCCAGAAAATCTGCCGTGCGACGACCTACACGTACTAACTTCTATTAGACGGACGGTCGTGCCTTAGTTTAAGATTTAATGTCTTTGGGGAAATAGTTAGGCAACTATTTCGTGTTTACACTTCGTAATTATTTGATAAATATATTCCTTCCCAAGGATGGGGGTTTTGATACATGTGCGTTCGTATAACATCGAAATATATTATTAAGTCTCACTTAATGTAATATATTTTATTTCATTTGTCCAAAAATACTTTACTTCCAAAATATAAATATTTTTCCCAAAAATATTATATTTTATTCCATATAATTTTCCAAAATAATATACTTGTCAAAATACACACTTATGAGTATTTTCTGAAAATACGTAAGTTACGTTGTAATGTTCGGGTGGTATAAATAATACCGGTGTAACTTAAATATTTATTGTGAAGGCGTTCGCATTATTTTGGAGCCGTTAATACTTGGTAATATTATTTTTACCCTAAAAATAATATTTACGTAATTCACAAAATAATCATAAAATTTACACAAGTGTTGTTATGAAAATATATATTCTCAATATATATTTTAGCAAGTTTTATTTTGTGAATATCCCACCTCCGACACTTGGAAGTTTCGTAATAAAAATCGTGGCGAAAGTTATATGGGAAAACAAGTTAAAAATATATCCATAACACTTGTGATAAAAATATTTACAAGTGTTAGATTTTTGGAAAAATTTCGCCAGAGTTTCCTCTGTAACTGGAGGTGGCCACGCTTACAAGCGTATCATTTTCTTTTAAAATTTCAAATCAACAATGTTTCCAGCATCAATCAACAAAGTTTCATCATCAAAATAGTCAAAATAAATATAAATCGCAAAACACATGAACTTGTGGTTTGTGTAAAATACGTAGTAACTTTCCCCATATTTTTAGTAGATCTTTCTATAAATAAAATCGGTTTCTCACGAATCTTGTTCTTTCAGAAGATGCATTTGTACATCTTCTTGTCAAATATTACGAAAACAATTCTTTGTTAAAACTTTTTGTCACACAAGTGTCTACACACTTGTGTGTTTACAAAAATCACCTTTGTTTAGGAAAGATCCGGCTTTAAAAATATGATTTCTTTTGACACTTGGTCCTTTGAAAATACCACTTGTAGATCCGTAGATCTACTAGTTTAGAACTCCATTTTGTAAGAAAAATTGTTTTTTTACCCAAGTTCATGGTTATAAGTAGTAGTGTTCTTCATCTAACCACTTTTCACACTATAACATACACTAGGTCATGTTCCATGAACATGACTTAGTCGGGTTAGATGACGATCCGAACTAACACTAGCATAAAACAACACTAAATAATCATAACAAAACAAGTCTTATAAGCTTTACACCAATATTCATCTATTAACCACTTTGTTTATATTATTTTAGTAGACTTTAAATTTTGTTCATACATGTTCATAAATTTCAACCGTTAAAATTTTTATTAACCACTTTAGAATAGATCAAAAAGGCGTTTAGAGTCACTTACTACTAGCTCGAGGCTAGGGAAGGAACTAGTCGAGAAACGAGTGGTTAAAAGCGTTGAGGTGATGAGGTCCTTGACGATCCGCAAGCACCGGGCTTCCTTGTATGTGATCCTTAACCCTTGAGTGTATGTAAAATGGCAATAATGAAAATGGAAAATGGTTGGATGGAAGTGAATGCTCTCGGCAGTGAGTAGCAAAGAAGGGGAAAAGAAATGCAACTTTGTTAAGTGATTTGTGTAAGTCCTTTGTCCTTTAAGCTCTTCTTATAACCATCCATATGCACTTACCCATCATACAATATGTAGGCTAGATTTTTGACAACTAAATATAATATTCAAAAAAAAAAAGAAAAAGACATGTGGTGGTTGTGTGAGCTTCTCGGCAGTAGGCAAAAGAAAGAAAGAAAGCAAGCAATTTCTTTGAGTGGTGATGTGCATGGTCATTAAGGACCCTTGTTTACATTTATAAACCATGAAATTCTATTATCCAATAGATAAGATGTTATCTAGATATGAAACACTAGGATTAAAATAATCACTCAAGGACAATGGTGTCACCCACATGGTGACCGAACTCGTTGAGGGGGAGGGGGGTATTTGGTTCGATTTGGACTAGGTGATTAGAGATAGGTTATATTTGTTAGGTGATTAAGTTAGTGTAATATTGTGTTGTAATATATAACGGGGGTTAGGGTATTCGGGGACCCTAACTGGCTCAGAAAAAGAAAAAAAACAATGTCAATGACAATATTTTTATGTCCCGGGTTAAGTCCAGTTGTTTGGTTGGATAGTGATCCGTTAAAGTGCTAAGTAAGTATTTAAAGTGTCGTTATTTTATTTTTTTAGTGACACAATTTATTCCCGACACTTTGGAAAGTGTCTAGTAATATTTTTCTCAGGTTTTGGCACTTTACTAGTTAGCTTAATGCTGAATTTTTATTTAAAGTGCAGAATTTTTGTACGCAAAGTACGTTTTAGGCACATCTGGTCACTATAATTATTACCTAGTGACGCAGTTCTACAATCCTCACCTCCCTACACTCCCTACTAGTGTAGTAATCTATTCCCGGCTCATACTGGCCTTAGAGACAGTAACTGTCTGATGCTGGGTATGTCAGCATGTTTAATGGGTATCCCGTATAGTGTGCTCGCTGTGCTTTTGTGCATCAAGGTTGTCACTGAAGTTTTGTGTATAAATGATAGAGTGACAGTATAAAAAGGTGATGCATGAGTATGTATGTATCAGAAATCAGTAAGCAGTTCAATCACAGTTGTAAGCAAGCACAGTAATTAAGCAGTAATTAAATATTAATTAATTCGTACGGATACCTGGTTTGGTGAGGGTTGTCACATAATGGCAGCAAGCTCAGCTTTGCGACTTAGTGCATCAGCCACAACATTCACTTTCCCGGGCTTGTACTCCAAGACATAGTCAAATTCAACAAGGAAGTCTTGCCACCTAGCTTGCTTGGGACTTAATTTCTTTTGGGTTTGGAAATAGCTAGTGGCAACATTATCGGTTTTGATAACGAACCTTGACCCGAGAAGATAATGCCTCCAAGTGCGTAAGCAATTCACGATTGCCGTCATCTCATTTTCTTGCACTGTATACTTCTTCTCGGTATCATTGAGCTTGCGACTTTCGAATGCGATCGGATGTCCTTCTTGCATAAGTACTCCGCCAATCGCAAAGTCCGATGCATCTGTGTGTAACTCAAATGGCTTAGTGACATCGTGGAGGGCTAAGACTGGTTCCGACATAATCGCCTCCTTTAATTCTTCAAAACCTTCCTGACAGCGTTGGCTCCACTCCCAAGCTTTGTTTTTCTTAAGTAGATCCGTCAATGGTGCAGCCTTTGCGGAATAGCCCCTGATGAAACGACGATAGTAATTCACCAAGCCAAGGAATGAACGTAACTCAGGTACCTTGGTTGGTCGTTCCCATGCTTGAATTGCTTTAATTTTGGCATCGTCCATCATGAGTCGGCCCTCCTTGATTTTATGGCCCAAGAATTCAACTTCCTCTTGGGCGAACGAGCATTTTTCCAACTTAACATAGAGCTCGTTCTCACGTAATACCTGAAAAACTTGCCGCAAATGCTCCACATGTTCCTTTAATGTGCGGCTGTAGACGACTATATCGTCTAAGTACACACCACGAACTTATCAAGGAAGGGGTGGAAGAGTTTGTTCATTAGAGTACAGAATGTCGCTGGCGCGTTAGTAAGACCGAAAGGCATCACCAAGAATTCGTACGAGCCATACCTCGTGATGCATGTTGTTTTTGCTTCATCCCCTTGGGTGATTCTTACTTGATAGTATCCCGAACGTAAATCCAACTTTGAAATTGCCAATTTGATCGAACAAAGCAGCAATAAGAGGAATAGGGTACTTATTCTTTATCGTGATTTTGTTAAGTGCCCGGTAATCAATACACATTCGAAGGGACCCGTCTTTCTACTTTTGGAATAGTACCGGTGCATCGTATGGGGCTTTTGAGGGACGAATAAAGCCAGCATCCAACAACTCCTTAAGTTGTTTGCGTAACCCTTCCAGTTCTGGTGGTGGTATGCGATATGGGGCCTTTGCTGGCGGTTTAGAACCTGGTTCCAGCTCAATTTCGTGATCAACTTCTCTTCGAGGTGGCAGTTTCTTGGGTAATTCAGCTGATATGACATCCTTGAATTCTTCTAGCACCTTCTCGATCTCCATCGGCACAGCTTCCTTGGGCTTTTCCTCGTCGACCTTTCCTACCGCCAAGTAGCATGGTTCCTTCTTGTTGTATCCTTTCTTGAATTGTATGGATGAAAGGGTCTTTGATCCGTTCTTCGACCCACTCTCTGTGCGCACCATACAAGTCTTCCCCTCATCCAGGATACATAAAGAGTTAACAAACGGCATAAGGAAAACCCGTACCTTATCGAAGAATTCCATGCCAAGCACGATCTTGAAGTCATCCATCTCTACTACGGAGAAGTTAATAAGTCCGGCCCATTCACCAATACAAATCTGAACGTCCTTGGCCTCCCCATGAATTGGTTTGGCACTAGTATTGATTGTCTTCATCGCTCCTGCTCCTTTAGTAAAGTTTACACCAAGTCGCCTTGCTTCCTCTATAGACATGAAATTATGAGACGCTCCCGTGTCAACAAAAAACCGAACTTGGTTGCCCAAAATGATAGCTTGTACGAATTGCAGCCCTTTGTTAGGTGACGGACGTGTTTCAACCATAGCCTTAATTGCGGTTAATATTTGCATCGATCCCATGCAAACATCTTCTTCCTCGTGACCACCTTCGGCTTGGGCAATAATAGCATGCAAGCTGGCTCTCTTGGGGCAGTCTCGAGCAAAATGTGACCCATCAGATATGAAGCACTTAGTATCTTTGCTTAAGGGCTTTTTATCTCGGGCCTTCCATTATGGTGGAGACTTACGTGTAGTGCTTTCTTTGGTTTGGGCTGATTTTTCTCCCGCACCTTTCTCATGGCTACCCTTGCGGTCTTTGTTCCTAGATTCTCTTCGGCTATAATCAGTTAAGCCCTCGGCTATAGCGATTGCCGAAGAGAGATCTTGGACACCGCGTCTTTCCAATTCAGTTTTGGCCCAAGCTTGTAAGCCATCGAGAAAATAGAAGAGAGAATCTTTGTCGGACATATCCGGAATTTCAAGGACAAGTGTAGTAAACTCTTAATATAGTCCTTGATAGTGCCGGTTTGTTTCAACTTCCGCAACCAGCTCTTAGCTTCATTTTCCGCATTCTCCGGATAGAATTGCTTTTTAATTTCTCTAATAAAATCAGCCCAAGTGTTAAGGATACACGTACCTTTTTCAATCTCGGCGTGCTTACGTCGCCATCACAAGCCCATGATTTCTTTTAAGTAGAGTGTGGCTGTTTTGATCTTCGTGGCATCATCAGTCACATTTACACCTTCGAAGTATCGTTCCATCTCCCATAAGAAATCATCAACAGCCCTTGCTTCCCGTTTGCCAATGAAGGGTGTTGGTTTTGGTACTTCGATTCTTGGAGTGAAGCTCACAAAGCTACTTCCAGTTGAAACCACGGCCCTGCTGCAATCGTTTACCTTAGTTTCCAGACCAAGAAGGCTTCGGTGCATATCCATTGATAAGTCATCCATGTCTTTGCGAAGTTTATGGATTGCTTTCTCCATAGCCTCTTTGATGCTTTCATTTACTTTCAGCTGAAACTCAGCCTGAAACAACTCCATTGCAGCCTTCAAGTCGTCGCGAAGGTAACTAAAGCTTGTCTCCAACTCATCCAGGCGTTGTAGTGCGCCATCGACTTGAGCTCCGAGTCTGGTCATCGCCTTCTCCATTTTAGCAACCCGTTTCTCCAAGGTCTTGTCCTTAGATGCACCACGATGTTTCCTTCCTCCATGGGTGTTTCATCCCGTCCACGAGTCTCATCAACAGCAATATTGATGCCTACTCCTTTGTTGCCCGTATCAGCCATTTCCCAGTGAATCGACGTGCTCTGATACCACTTGTCATGGAGTTAGTCCTTCAACCCACGTGCGGCTCTTAGTCACCGTGCTAAGATCAGCTTTGACACCAACTTGCAACTCGATTCAATGACTTGAACAAAGGGGAACAAAGATTCTGAATAAAGGGAACACTTGTATTGCTTGAGAACTCTTTACAAAGGATGCTTTATTACAATTTGGAAGGTGATTAGCAAATGAGTCAAGATCACCTATTTATACTTGTGGCTAGGTAATCTAGATCCTTCCTAATCTAGATAATTTTAAGTATAAATATCTAAGATATTTACAAGGACTAATCTAGAATGATTAAGGAAAATATCCAAGATATTTTCTTAAGAATTCTCTAGTCTTTAATGATATTTTTGAGCATTGAATCCAGAATCTTCTAAGGAAAAATCTGTCATGGAAGTCCCTTGATGCTGGTAGAAAATTCCAGAATCCCGAGAGTTGCGATCAGAAATTTGGCGGGCTGTGACATCTAGGATTTTTTCTAAAAATCTAGTTTGAACTCCTTTGTTTTTTTCTCTCATGTTTGCCCCATTTTCGTAGCCTTGACCACGCATATCACCAATATCTAGATCAAGCTACTCTAATTCCTTACATGTTGCTTCAAAAAGTCCTAAACCCATGGTATCATCAACAAACAAAAAACCTAAAAATGATTCCTCAACGGTCACAGAACTAGAGTTAAAATTCACATACCTCACAATTATGGACATTTGCTTTTGGTGACTTGTATCAGGCGTGCAATCGATGATGATGGAGTAATACTATGCTTGCTTAACCTTCTTGATGATTTCGGTTCTAACTTTATCCCCTAATAATTGTATCAACTCTTTTTGAATATTGTGGCTAAGAAAGTGTACATGACACTCTTCATTCAAAACTCGGCGCACATGTTCTTTCATAATCGGTCAAACTCTTCCAACATCTCAACCAAACCCAAAAAGTTTCCATTGCCTTTTTTATACAACTTCTCATTTGACCCACGAAACGCTAAACCATATTTTGCAAGAAACTTCACAAGTGCAACAATCCTTAAGATGACTTGTTTCCAATAATCTTTTTCTTTTTTAAATTGCTCATATGCCACTTTGTCAATTGTTTCTTTGCATTTCAACATTTGGCGCAATTCAAACCATTCATTCATATTCTTGAAATGTTCTAAACCAACTTCATGTTCTTTAAGTCTACCACTAGCATGTCTCCAATCGTTATAACCTTCATCATCCAACCCACCTTTCGGATGCCCCGTTTAAAAAACTTTACAACAAAAACAATAGAGTTTGTCAAGTTTTTTTCGAATACACTAGCCATTATCTATCGCACGTCTCCCTATTTGATAGTTCTAGTGTGCATGGTATTAGAAAAATGTCTTCCAAATTTATCCACGGGGCCCTTAACAACATCCCTATATCTTTTTGGACCTTTCATAACCAACTCTTTAATCATGTCATTACTAAGCCCACCCCAATTTCTAGGATCAAAAATATCAATATCCGGAACGGGATTAACATCATCTTCACACATAGTAGCTTCTTCATCTACGGTAGCATTAACATTATCTTCACCTGCGTTCACGTTGTCTACACCTACGTTCATATTGTTTTCGCCCACATTAGCTTCTTCATCTCCTTTCACATTGTCTTCACCCACATTATCTTCACCCAAGTTAGAACTAGAACTTTGAGTTTCTTTTGAAAAAAACTTGTGTATTTGATTTTGTTTTACTTCGTCCGCCTTTCATTGCTCTTCCTCTAGCTTATTCCTCTTACGTTTTTGATGGCCGGATAGGTGTTTGTATTTAGGAACGGGAGGCATAATTTCTACATATTAACAAAAAACATCCATTCAATCACAATTCACACGAAGTCTAATACATTTCACATCATAACAGTCTAACCTAGTTATTTTAACACGCTACGTTTCAAATAGTTTCTGTATTTATGGTTTTTTCCCCTTTTGTTTGTTTACCATTCTAAATAAAAGATATTAATACACTTGTACTACAAACAGAACTGAACAAACCTCACTCATATGTTTTTTTTCCTTTTGTTTGTTACCATTCTAAATCAGTAAATCTAAATAAAAAATATGAATACACTTGTACTACAAACAAAATTGAACAAACCTCACCATATTCATTCAATTCATTTACAGCTATATGCCTATATATATCATTATCATAATCCAAATTCTAATATATACATGCAAATTACAAAAAAAAATTAGCATTCAAAAGCGAGCATACATGACACCGCCAATAGGGCTTTCCACGTTTCAACAACAAACAAAAATCAACAAACAATGAAACAAATACCTCCTGGCTCCTGCTGCGAATCTGCGGATGATGATGATAATGATTATTATTATCTGCGAATCGCGATGATGATGAATCCCTACCGTGACTTTCTGTACTTGTGTTCGTCTGTTCGATCAAAAATCCCTGCCGACGTTTGGTTTCTTTACAAACTTTGGGGCCTGTACAGTTATAAGATTTAATGATTTGGGGCAGGGGCATGTACGCTTATAAGATTGGGCTATATATATAAAGAAAATTTAAAAATTTTTGGGCCCTTTTTATGATTTAGGCCCTGTTCTCAAGCCCACCCGGCACATGGGGATAACTGGCCCTGTGTTGCGTCCTTGCATAAGAGCATGGGTTTGGCCCAAAGTAAAAAAAAAATATATATATATATATTTAAACATTGTGTGTTGTGGGTTGGTGATGATGTGGAAATTAAGAAGAGTAAGGATGTTTGTAGTGGTGGAGATGAAATTGGGGCTTTAAGGAATTTTAAGGACATTAAGTGATATAGGGTGTGGCTTCTGAGTGCGATTAATAAGAGTGCACGTAGCAATAAAGATAGTCTTAGAGTTTCTTCTCATACAATTTGGTGTAAATAGATGCACATTGGTGGACTTAGGTAATTATGGGGTGCGGTTACAACCCATGAAGGTTTTTTTATCTTTCAGTATACATGCGATATAATAACAAACGACCCCCAATGAATTACAACATCGACTCCCGTGAAATTTGAAACTGGCTTTCAAGAAAAAATATTTAAGGTTTTAAAGTTATGCAAATATATATATATATATATATATATATATATATATATATATATATATATATATATATATATATATATATAGGGAGCCGCTAGAATGAGAACCACCCCCAGTTATGAGAATCATGAGAACTACTTTCAACCAATCAGAACATGCCAACAGAAAGGGTATATTAGTCATTTACCCAAAACATCAAATCTCATTATCTCTCTTCATTTAAAGCACCTTCTCTCTCCTCTCTCTTTAAATCTCATGTTCTTCTTCATTTATCTTCATTTTTGTCTCTCATTCTCTCTATCTTGAAGAAAATCACAGGCAACCAGAACCATCATCTCTCCCACTCGATATATACATCAGGCGACCACTCAACCCTCCCCCCACCCCTGCTCAAATAAACGACCGGCCACCACTGTGGTGGTGGCGGCACACATCGACGACAAGGCCGGAGAACAGAAACGGAAGCTCCGTTTCACGGCGGAGCCGCCACCCCACAGCTGCCCTCCGCCGCCGCAATCATCACAAAGATGAAGTTATTCGCGGGATGAAGATGAAGACCGATTGTCACAAAACCCCAACCACTGTTCTTCATCTGGGATGAAGATGAAGACCGATTTTGATGTTGTGGTGGTGGTGTTGACCGTAGCGAGGGGACGGCGGCGATAGGCGGTGGCGGAGAACGGCGTCAGTGGTGGTGGTGGTGGTTTCAGGGGCGATGGTGCGTCGGTGGGTAAGTGTTTTTGTTGATGGTGTTCTCGAATCTGATGGGTGTTCTTGATTTTTCTGGGTTTTTTTGAATCTGATGGGTGTTCTTGGGGGTTTGAATTTCTGGGTTTGATTCTGTTGAATCTGGGCTTGAATGTTTGTTCATGTTGAATCTGGGTTTTTGATTTTGGGTATGTACATCATTTTGTTATTGTTGATGGGGTTTCCTTTTTTATTTGATTTTTGGGTATCTACATCATGTTTGGTTGTTATTGTTACTGGGTTTTTGTTGGGTTTGAATCTGGGTTTTTGTTGATGAACTGGGTGCTTTTTTGATGAACTGGGTTTTTGTTGGTTTTGAATCTTGTTGGTTTTGAATCTTGTGGTTTGAATCTGGTTTGTTCTTGTTTGATCAGTGAATGTGGGGTTGATATGTTTTGGATTGGATGGCGATGATGCAAAAAAAAAGATAGATTTTGATGACGATGGCGCGGCAAGGACGGCGGAGGGTAGGTTTTTGAACCTGCAACCCCACTTTGCAGCCTTTTTAATCATCGGAAAAAATCTGAGCCAAACCCCGTTTTTTTTCGAGATACTCTTTTGTTTTGTTGTTGTTGGTTTTTTATATTCTTTTCCCCAGTCGATGACGATAAAAATATATCCGAGACACCTACCGACTTTGCGATTTATGGGTGCGTTCGTCTTGCGTAAACAAGTTTTTGTGTAAAAAAGTCTTTGTGAAAAAAAGTTCAACCGTAAACTTTTACGTCAAACGTAAAAAGTTTAACGTAAAACGTAAAAAGTTTAAAACGTAAAAAAGTTTAACGTAAAACGTAAAAATTTTAACGTAAAACGTAAAAAGATTAAAAAAATTAACGTAAAACGTAAAAAAGTTTTAAAGTAAAACGTAAAACGTAAAAAGTTTTACGTAAAAACGTAAAACGTAAAAAGTTTTACGTAAAAAGTTTAAAACGTAAAACGTAATAAAGTTTAACGTAAAACGTAAAAAGATTAAAAAAATTAACGTAATACGTAAAACATACATTTTTTAACGTCAAACGTAAACTTTTAACGTAAAACGTAAACTTTTTAATGTAAAAATGTAAAGTTTTTAAAGTAAAACGTAAATATTTTAACGTAAAACGTAAAAACATAAAACGTAAACTTTTTAACGTAAAACGTAAACTTTTTAACGTAAAGCGTAAATTTTTTAACGTAAAATGTAAACCTTTTTAACGTAAAACGTAAATTTTTTAACAAAAAACGTAAACTTTTTTAACGTAAAAAGTCGGCCGTAAAAGCGGCGTGTTAAAAAACGACGCGTTAAAAAGCGACGCGTTAAAAAGCGACGCGTAAAAACGTAAAAGGTAAAAGGTTTTTCGTAAAACGTAAAACGTAAAAAGTTTTACGTAAAACGTAAAACGTAAAAAGTTTTTCGTAAAACGTAAAACGTAAAAAGTTTTTCGTAAAACGTAAAACGTAAAAAGTTTTTCGTAAAACGTAAAACGTAAATAAAACGGGACTTAAAAAACGCCGCGTTAAAACGGGACGTAAAAAACGCCGCGTTAAAACGGGACGTAAAAAACGTTAACGTAAAAAACCGGGGCGTAAAACGTAAAAAACCGACGCGTAAGACGTAAAAAACCGACGCTTAAAACGTAAAAAACCGACACGTAAAACGTAAAAAACCGACGAGTAAAACGTAAAAAAAGGGGGCGTAAAACGGGACGGCTTGTAAAAAAACGGGACGGCTAAAACGGGACGGCAGAAAACGGGACGGCTAAAACGGGACGGCAAAAAACGGGACGGCAAAAAACGGGACGGCTAAAACGGGACGGCAAAAAAGGGACGTCTTGTAAAAAAACGTGACGCTAAAAACGGCGCGGCAAAAAACGTGACGTAAATAATGGGGCGAAAAAAACGGGACGTAAAAAACGGGGCGCAAAAAACGGGACGGCTTGTAAAAAACGTGACGTAAAAAATGGCGCGGCAAAAAACGGGACGGCTTGTAAAAAAACGGGACGGCTAAAACGGGACGGCAAAAAACGGGACGGCTAAAACGGGACGACAAAAAACGGGACGACAAAAAACGGGACGGCTTGTAAAAAAACGTGACGCTAAAACGGCGCGCTAAAACGGGACGGCTTGTAAAAAACGTGACGTAAAAAACGGCGCGGCAAAAAACGGCGCCTAAAACCGGGCCTAAAAAACGGCACTTAAAAACTACGGTCGCAAAATCGGCGTGAAAAAACGGAGCGTAAAACGGGTCGTAAAAAAACGCGCGTAAAAAACGTGTGGTAAAAAACCGCCCATAAATTTTTTTTATATAAAAAATCTGATTTTCAAAATTTTTGTTT
This sequence comes from Helianthus tuberosus, assembly GCA_030545235.1. Classification (NCBI taxonomy): domain Eukaryota; kingdom Viridiplantae; phylum Streptophyta; class Magnoliopsida; order Asterales; family Asteraceae; genus Helianthus; species Helianthus tuberosus. The sequence goes on along the minus strand of CM060431.1, from coordinate 145,132,488 downwards.
AATAAAGAAATCTTTTTAAAAAATAAAAAGTAATATAATAAAACTAAAAAGTAATATAATAAAACAAAAAGTAATTAAAAAATAATAAAGTGAAAAAGACAAAAAAGAGTTATTTTACCAATCTACCCCTTTTTATTAAAATATAAAAGACATAATAAGACAAATTTTATTTAATATTAGTTTTTGTTACTTTTAATCTCATCCATCCATCAAGTTAATCTAAAGGCTATAAAGTGGTTCTCATGGTTCTCATAACTGGAGGTGGTTCTCATTTTAGCGATCCCCTATATATATATAGGGAGCCGCTAGAATGAGAACCACCTCCAGTTGTAAGAACCGTGAGAACCACTCTCCACCAATCAGATTTTACCACCTCAAATGGTATATTGGTCATTTACTTAAAACCTGCCCAAATGTTCTTTTTAGTCTGACTTGCAGACATAAATCATCACCCCCAAAAAAGTTGTTCATTTCTCTCTCTCTCTCCCAAGCTTCGATCACCACCATGTTCTCTCCCCTTGGCCACCCCCTCTTCTTTGTTTGTAGCGGCTTCCGGCGACGGACATGCACACCGATAACCCCGGGGCTCAGAGAATAGTGGTGGTGATTGGTTTATGCCGCCCCTCCTCCCCCCCTGTACCCCTTCCTTCTCCGGCCACAAGTCCGGTAAACTCTGTCTATTTTTGCTTCACCACCATCTATTTTTGCTCAGATCTGAACCGGTGGCCCCAAACAGAGGCGGAAGGCGGTGGTGGGGGCGGTGGTTTGGTGGGAGTTTGTGCAGAGACGGAAGGCGGTGGTGGTTTTGTGGGGAGACCGGTGGGGGGTTTTGTGCAGAGATTGGTGGTGGTTTTCTGGTCGACTGGACCTTTTGTCACCACTTGTTGATTTATCTGCTTCAATGGTGATTTTGATGATTTTTGGTAAAGTTGTGAATGCTATTTCTTTTTGGGTTTGTTGTTACTGTCATTTTTGTTTGCTACTGCCATTTTTGAATGTTTAAATCGGTCAGTGAAGGTGGGTTTTTAATTTTGTTGAATCTGGGTTTGAATCTTGTGGGTTTGAATCTGGGTTTGAATCTAGGTTTAAATCGGCTGTGAATGTTGAATCTGGGTTTGAATCGGCTGTGAATGTTGAATCTGGGGTTTGAATGTTGAATCTGGGTTTTTAATTTTTTTTGAATCTGGGTTTGAATCTGGGTTTAAATCGGCTGTGATGATGAAAAAAAAAACTGACGATGACGGGGCAAGGATGGCGGAGGGTAGGGTTTTGAACCAGCAACCCCACTTTGCAGCCTCTGATTATCGGAAAATCTGAGCCAAAAACTTCGTTTTTTTTTCAAGAATCCTCTAGTTCTTTTGATTTTTTTGAGGCGTCGATGATGATAACAAAGTATCTGAGACACATCCCGAGTGTGCGATTTTCTGGGTGCGTTCATTTTTTGCGTAAAAACGTTTTTGTAAAAAAAAAAGTTAACCGTAAAACGTAAAAACTTTTTAACGTAAAACGTAAAAAGTTTTAGGTAAATCGTAAAACGTAAATTTTTTTAAGTAAAACGTAAAAAACGTTAACGTAAAAAAACCGGCGCGTAAAACATAAAAAAAAAGTTAACGTAAAAAAACCGGGGCGTAAAACGTAAAAAACCGGCGCGTAAACCGTAAATAACGTTAACGTAAAAAACCGGCGCGTAAAACGTACAAAAACGTTAACGTAAAAAACCAGGGGGTAAAACGTAAAAAACCGGCTCGTAAAACGTAAATAACGTTAACGTAAAAAACCGGCGCGTAAAACGTAAAAAACGTTAACGTAAAAAACCGGGGCGTAAAACGTAAAAAACCGACGCGTAAAACGTAAATAACGTTAACGTAAAAACCCGGGGCGTAAAACGTAAAAACGGCGCGTTGAAAAAACGACGCGTGAAAAAAACCGGGCGTAAAAACGGCGCGTCAAAAAACGAGGCGTGAAAAGGCCGGGCGTAAAAACGTAAAACGTAAAAATCTGTAAATAAATCTGAATTTGAAAATGTTTAATAAAAAAACTAAGTTTAAAAAATAAAAATCTAATATAATAATACCAAAAAGTAATAAAAAACAATAAAGACAAAAAGACAAAATAGTGTAATTTACTTAAATACCCTTTTGGATTAAAATATTAAGGACATAATAAGACAAAAAATACTTAATATTATTTTTTAATATTTTTAATCTCATCCATCCATCTACTTGATCTAATGGCTAGAAAGTGGTTCTCGCGGTTCTTACAACTGGAGGTGGTTCTCATTCTAGCGGTCCCCTATATATATATATATATATATATATATATAGGGTGAGGATCATTTCAGAACCCAAATTTTTTACGGAACCTGCAGAACTAATTACAACCACTCATTTTATCTTATTTCCCCTTATATAATTTAACAACTTTACTCTAAGGCACATAATTACTGTTCAATTTTACATCTTTTTATTGGTACAACACATCTCTCACCTTTTTCTCTGTCTACCTTTCTTCTCTCACTCTCTTTCTTTCACACCTACTCTTTCACCTTAACTCATCTGTCAGCACCACACCACAGCCTGAACCTTTCTTTAGTTTTTCACCAAATCGGCGTGTACCACCGGTACTACTCCTGAGGTGTTTCCCCGTTTCACAAGACCACATCTCATTGACTTCATCTCAATGGCATTGGTGGCGACCACAACTGTTGAGTGGTGGGGCAGTGGCTGGAGAGGGTGGTGCCGACAACGGTAGGGTGGTGGTGACGACAATGACAGTGGTGTGGTTGCAACGATGATGGAGACAACACTGACATGAAGGCGGCGATTTCAAAACTCAGATCACGACGGTGGCATGGTGGTGTGGCGGCGGCTTAGTGGTGTGGATGGCAGAGAAGTTGGGAAGGGGAGGCAGGCCGGTTTTTCGTGGTGGTGATGATTTCAGCAGTGGTGACATGACTGTGTAGCGGTGGTGCCGGTTCGATGGTTGTACTGTAGTGGCGGTGGTTCTTTTGTGGGTCTGTCTGTTGAGAAATGATTGATCTCAAGTGGATGAATGTCATATTTTATGGAAAATGAAATCGTTGGGAAGTGGAAGAGTAGCTAAAAAGTTTTATTTATTAACTTTTTTAATAATTTCAGTTATAATTTAAATTTTAAGCTTTACGAATATCTCTACTGAATTTTCATATGTTTTTCCTTTAATTTTACTGAATTTTCATATGTTTTTCTTTTAATTTTACGTTTACTATATAGTTGTAGTTGTATATTTACATTTGCTGTTAAAAAATTATATATGCATTTACCATACATTTTATAATATATGTTTTTGCAACATGATAAAGTTAACCCTCCCACAATTTAACTACAAGACACGGATGAATGTATGTTGTGTGGGTTTAGCTCACATGAAAATTAAATATATATATTATCATAAATGGATTATAACAGCTGGTAAAAGTATTCATTTTTGTGATTCTCACTCAATGTAAATCTGTTTTGGGTGTTTCGGTTTTCTGTGTTATAGAGAGCGCCCATACCAAATGAACAAATGTTATTGTTTCGACTAAGTTACTTTTTTCTACAATAAATTTTTACATGATGGTCTGTAATGCACATGCATGGTTCAATTCTCTTTTCTATGAAAAAGTTTTACGTAACAATCCGTAATGAGATACTTGGTTCGGTTTAATGGACCCGCCGCAATGCGCGGGTCTTAAAAACTCGTTTAATAATTATTTTAGAATTTAGTCTAAGGGTTTTAACGTAAATTTATCTTTCATAAATCTTCTTATGATTTCAAATCTCCTTAATTATCTCATTGTGAGTATTCGATGGGATTTTTTTTGTATTGCGTGAATTATCAAACTTTTTAATTAATATCCATTCAAATTTTTGGTTTTGACATCCCATTAATTATCATCAGATACATAGATACACACGTTATTAGGATTAATTTGAAACAAATTATAATGTGTTTTGTTCTAACTTCATTCCTATTTTTTCTTTATCCAATTCGATGTTCACATCGATTCATTTTAACTTTTGGTTTCAAATGTTTTTTATACATGGTTAATCAATTTCTTTTAGTAAGGGATCCACAAAACTAACAACAAAAGTCACTTACGAGTTACGAGTAGGCCTGCTATTTTTTTCTCACTTAATGTATTTTTCTTTTACTAAGTAATACGTTTTTTTTTGGAAATTATACACATGTTTTCCACGTATTTACATATATGTAAAACTAGGCTATCACCCGGGAACATCCCGGGTTAGGAAAATTTAGTTTTCAATAATAAAATGTACATAAACAGTATTTTAAAACTCATTAGTATCTTCTTTCCCTTTCAACAATAATTTATTTGTTCCGTTTCATCAGTATCCTAACTTTGTCTCCACGTGTATTCATAGTTTTCGTGTAAAGCTAATAACCTTTTAATTCTTAAAGAGATCTCAGTTAAAAAATGTTTCGTAAACCCATACAAAATGTTCTATTGTTTGTTTTTAAATTATATTATATTATATTATTCTTTTAGTTGAATTTTCAACTAATAAAATTCATAAACATATTATAAACAACGTTTTTTTTAGGAAATTTTTTATATTTTGTTTTTTTCTTTTATTAAGAGATCGACTAATGTCGAACTTAGTACTCTGATCATTGTGATGAAATCCTTACACAACAAATGATAAGTTGATTAAGTTGGATTTAAATCATAACCCAATGCTTTTATATAAAAGTAGTTATCTCTTACCTAAAAAAATGTTTATATTTACATATGTATGTTAAGGTTTGAGGCAATTTCAAAACATAAATAGTTTGGAGAAACGGAAATTTAAGAAAAAAAAAAGTACATAAACAACACTTCGAACCTCTAAAGTCTCCTCTTTCCCTTCTCCACCACAAATTTTTAGTTCGGTTTCATAAGTATCACAACTTTGCCTCCATATGTATTCAAAGTTTTCATATAAAGCTAATTCCTTTTAATTCATAATGAGATCTCTGTATAAGAATGTTTTCGAAACCAATATGCCTAAGAAGACACGCCATGGTTGATGAATACTATTGCCCTAACTTTTTTGGATCACACCAATTATTTAATTCAACAATATATTTCCCCTCATCATCTAAAGGAAAATAATTATATATGAAGTCAAACTTTATCATAATAACAAAATTATAAATCTACGCTGTTAAATGAGCATCACATGTAAAAGAACCTGTAGAATGTCCAGTTGTAATACACAGGTGACTCAAAGTAAATTATATTAAAAATTCTTTATACGTCACGTTTGTTATTTTATCTGTAGGTTTGTCATCTTTTTCTAATATTAGTAATTTGACTCCATCTTTTGTTTTTACCCTTGATAAAGCGACATACAACTGTCCATGGGACCATGGGTGACTTTGTTACACTTCTTCAACACGGGTTTAATAACGAAAGCAATATAATTCATAACTATGTGAATATTTCTTGTGACTTAGTTTATATATAACATACCAAATAAGTATCAACATGTATAAGTCTATAAATAAATAACTGTTGCACTAATCTATAAAATTTAGAATTGGATTTAAATCATAATATACATAATATATAAAATTTTAGTAAAAGTTCTTTTATTATAAAAACACTTTTAACATGAAAGTATCTATAAAACATGTAATAATGTGGAAATGTAAGGATTTGTAAGACCATCTCCAATGGAAGAGGTGCAAATGCGCTCCTTCGATGCCAACTTAACATGCCCTAACAATTTTTATGCCTCGCGTAGCCAAGGGTGTCACCCCGAAATGCACTCCCCTCCAATGGTTTCATTCCCACATATGTTGCCACATAAACCAAATGCACCAATATATGTGTGCATTGTCTATTGTCTAAGGATATCCGATTTAACAGCTGACAGACGTGTAAATGGAATTTTTTTAACCTTTTGCATTGTGATGTTCTTATAATATATACATTAATTACACCGAATGATCTTTTGCTGAACATTTCACAACATATAAGCTAATTAAGCAACCCGCCATTTTTATATTTTGTTTTGAAGTCACTTTATCCTTGCAAAAAGGTCTGTTTGTTTTGTATCCATGCATGAAAGTCTTTGCAATTAAATGCCAATAACTGTTGTTAAAAACAATACAACAAAACTTCAAAGTTTCCATATAGGACTCAAAAGCCAACAAATTAAACTAACAATCATATTGCATCCATCTTACATTCAACAATAAATAAGAAAATAAACTAAGCCCTATGATTATATCATTTAATCAATAAACAGAATGAAGCTGATTCTCAGTTCCATTCCATGCTATGTATGTCTATATATATATATATATGTTATACCAACTAATTCCCGCACGCATACAAAGTAACATTTGGGATATGAGCAAACACAATAAAAAAGGGAGCAACGCTTATGGGCTTTGAAGAATCCACATTCACAGGCTCGAATTGTGGTATCTCGGCATTTGAATTTACTCCTAGTTCTTTGCCATTAAGCATCATCACTTGACTGTGTATATCCCCGTCTTTAGCGGTTAAATGGTATTCTTCTCGTGTGTTTGTTCCACTAATCTTGGAATGGCGCAGTTTGTTTGATTTATGACGATGATAATGAACACATGATTTTAGTTTATGTAAACTCCAAGCGCTATCTAAAGACAAGCTTACATCAACAGTACTTTTGATGTCTAGATTGATCAATAGTAGTGTTTGAAGCTTCGTGAGAAATGACTTTATTACCCTTTCGAGTTTCGTTGCAATTTTCATAGATAAATGGGACAGGTCAAGTTGGGCCAACCCGTCAACATTTTTTGCAGGGGTGACAGGTCGTGTTCGTTGGTTGGCGGGTTCAACCCGACCCGAACCTGAAAATTTTAGACAAACCTGAACACGACCCATTCAACCTGAATTTTTTATCTTTTCATTTTTTCCGCAAATTAATATCTTAATATTAAAATTTACTACAAAATACACAAATGCATATAATATGATTACATTTAAATTAAAAATTTTTATCTCAAAATCATTTTTTAAGTTATAATTACGGCATAAAGTACACACCCAATTTAATTTATGTCATAAAACGTATTGTAAAAAATATACTAAAATATAAATGGGTTAAACAGGTCAACCCGCCAACCCGACTGAGTTGACCCGAACCCGACCCGTTTAGTTAAACAGGTTCTCGGGTTCAACCTAAAAATGACCTGAACCTGTTTAGACTAAACCCAAACCCGCAAATTTCGTGTTATGTTCGTGTCATGTTTCACGTCATGTCAGAAATTCAAACACCTAATTTTTTGTTTTAAAAATAACTATTTGTATAATAAGAATAGAAAAACTACAGTATTCAAATACTATAGGAAGCTTACAGATTCTTTGGCGCAATGCGCATACGATCATATTTTCTTTGTCCCGTTAAAGTTTACGGAAAGAACTTTTTGACCCATCAAACAATGCCAAAGTAGAGCGCTGAAAAGAAAGAGAACAAAATCCCATCATAATATATAACTTTGGCCTCAAAAGTCAAAGCATAATGCAAAAATAAGTTATATAAACCTGTAGTAATCCGGATTTGGCTCAAAAGTTGTAGTACTAAGCAAACCATAGTTTCCTCCAATCAACGTCTGCTTGCAGTACATTTTCGTGTCATAAACGGATGACATTCCGAGCTGATCCAAGTACCTATACCAACAACATCCCATGACGGATATCCTTTTGTAATAAAAGTGCAGCTTGCTTAAAAAATGATTGCCCGATCTACTCATTTTAGAAATCATATGTTATATCATCATCCTTTATGGGACCATCATTGTCATCCTAAAAATCACCGGCAATCCATAATTTCACATTGGCCCCTGCAACATAGTACCCTTATTTTAGAAATCATTTGTGTTGTTGCCAACCTTTATTCTTTCTTAACCCCCCCCCCCCCCCAAATAATAATAATAATAATAACAACAACACCAATAAACAGATCAAGGTCTTTTTTATTTGTATTCTATTTTTGTCGGCACTATATAGGTTTCTTTCCATTTTTGAACACTATATAGCCCGATTACCAAAAACTCCAAATTGGGGACAAGTACCTATCCTGTAAACTATGACCAGTAAGCATAGGAAAGAAACAAATGCCAGTAAGGACGGGTCATTCCGGTCACTTTTCATGCATGCAGATAGAGCCGACATGTTTTTGATGGCTGTTGGATTAATCGGTGCCGTTGGCGATGGAATCGGGACTCCAGCCATGTTGTTCTTCACCAGCACCATCATGAACACCATTGGAGCCGCTTCTTCTGTATCCGCCAACGTCTACACACACAAAATCAATAAGGTTGTTAATATTAGATATAATCAACCTAGTACTGATCTAAATGGCTTTTTTGTTATTTCTTGTTCACAGAATGCTGTTTGTCTCTGTTACTTGTCTATCGCAAAGTGGGTTGCATGTTTTCTTGGTAGGATTTGTTTTGCTCGATAATCATTTATTATTAAAGGCATGTAGGGACATGTGAGCACATGTGTCCCAAACCTTATTCATTTTAACTTCAATAGGAATACTCACAATAGGAATATCTCGTGGCTTATGATCCGAAAGAAGATCACGAGCACGCGTGTGAATAGGCTTACAAGTACAAGAATCACTTGAGTGTTTTTTGTTACCTTTTTCTTTTTCACGTATTTATTTGACTGCTTTACTTTTCGTACTTTAACTCGTAGCTTTCCAGGGTCGTAGCCCAAGTTGAACTTTACTCCAGCTAGCCTACAAGCAGCCCAGCTGGCCCATGAACACAGCAGCTCACAACGTTACAAAAGTAAAGTAACATAAAGAAATAAAATAAAGTTCTACATATGAAAGTGACCTACATACGTTGTCTTTTGACCAAATAGTTTTAATCAGGTTAATTTCTTAGTCTTTTGACCTACATATGAAAGTTACCTACATATATTGTCTTTTGACCCAAGTACCCAATCGACATAAAAAAAAACAATCGAAAGATGAAAAAACATCAAAGGTGGAAACTGGTAAAGAGGTATGGTTTTGACAGGTGAAACGGACAAAGGTGGAAAATTTGACCCGCCATGGCATGTCAATCAACTGTCCAAAGCACTGATTTTCACCTAATTATAAGTGGGATTGGTTGACTTCAGCAAGGGGTGACATTTTGACTTGTTATGACATGTATTAAGTAAAACACAATATTAATATATATATATATATATAATCTCTTCAATTTTTTGAATTAACAATAATAAAAAAGTATATACATTTCACACAAAAAGATAGCATATTGCCAATTGCATTATAAAAAAAAGTTGTTGAAATGGGAAACAATATAATAAGAAACAAAAGGTGTACCAATCAAATTGAACTTAGACATCAATTTATGAATGAATTATCTTTACCAAAATGACAATTGTTTTCGTAGTTGAAGTATGCCATTCTTAGTCAAAAGGCTACAAAATGACAAAAGGTGTACCAATCAAATTGAACTTAGTCATAAGCATCTACTTTTTCAAACGAATGGCCCGAAACACGCCTTTTTGACCGCCATCTTTCACAACGTGTTTGAGTCTCTTAGCTCCGAGGACATAAGACGAGCCAAAACGGGGAAGATCTCTTTCACTTCTGTAATTAGCAACGTCGTACACAGGTAAGCAATCTTCGTCTTTTTGACAGATCCTTCACTCAACCCCATTGCTTCCCGAAATTTGTATGTAGTAATCAAAAGATAAATAAAGATTGGTATTTTAGAGGATTAATCATGTGGAAATAAAGAAAATGATGAAATGAATTAATACTTTATTTTTTACTCACTCCATCTCCATATACACACTCTGAATTCAACTTTCTCATGAAATAATTTAACAACTTAACTTCAGTTCTTCATCATTGTTCTTATACGTAGTAGCTACATTTGAATACCTTGTTGTAGCAAGTAGGGGGTAAAACAAAAACCAACATGGTCAGTGGCAAAATAGTCTTTTCAAGTGAGCCAAACCTAAAACTTTGTCTATCTAGTTAAAAGAGTTCACTGCCTATCAGTAAAGAAACGCTCATATACAGGAATGTTGGTCTTTATAGGCTCTTTTGAAATGCTCTAAAGTTGATATTGTTTTTCCTATGTCGTGCTAAATCAGGGTCAGAATGGCATCTTGATTAACGTCAAGTTAATTTTTTTTCCTAACTTCCAGTTATCAAGAACCAGAGCATCAAATGAAAATTAAGATGATTAATATTTCAAGTAACATGTTTACAATTATATGGAGTGATCGAATAAGTTAAGATATACTCACGACAACAACTAATGGGCTAAATTCAAAATAAATTATCATGTGAATGGGAAACAAAACCGATGACATCTGGCCCGAACCGAATCATTAAACCAAGATGAAAGTACCTGCAAACGCCCACGGGAAGTCCTCAACTACGGCAGTAGCTGCAGAACCACCAGCGGCAAAGTGAAAGAACCACCAGCGGCAAAGTGAAAGCCCCCAAATCACTCAACATGATCATCCCGATGGTGACTTCTCAGAGCAGATGTAAAGTGTAAGCGAATTCTCGCGTCTCTTCTCCTTGTTAACCCTTCCATTTGAAACATATGTTGAAGTTCAGGATTAGATAACACAATGCAACAATTCAATTGTTGACTTACTTATCATCATATAATTCAGTTTTATTTTTAGCTGTCTAATAAGCCCCATTATTTTGCTATTGCTCAACGATCTCCATATTCTCAAACATATTAATCCCTAGTGTATATAATGTAAGTTCGCCTTAAAAAACACTAAAAGATAACCAAAAAACTAAGAACAGTTAATTATAAATTACTGAAATTTTCGTACCTTAGTTAATGTAACCACCAGCAAGTATGTTTTGAACTTTCAGTGTCAAAACAGTTTTTTTCCACTGCGGCCGTTCATATGGACGGTGGGGACTATCTCCATTCTCCACAACTCCATTAGCAAATCCACCATAACGACCACCATGGAAACTGCCATGAGATATATATATATATATATATATATATATAAAATAGGCGGTCTGTGCATCATATAATAGGTGGGGACTGTTTCTATTGCAACATAAAAACCAATTTCTATCATCTTCATTCATGTACATCGAGGTCTGTGCATGAGCCACAAGCAAAATAGTAAACTGCAAGATGACGAAAATATATATAATAGGCGGTGTCCATTAAGGATAGCCTACGGATAACAAAAGCATGTCATCAAGAACCGAGATATTAACTTCTATCAAAGCAAAAGTAAATAATCTTAAAGAGAATAACTAACCTGAGTAAGGGAACCAGGCTGCCACCTAAATTCACCTGGTTGTCCGGCACATACATAACTCCCAACTCGTGTTTTTCTATCAATTTGCTCATCCATGTGATGATATATTTATGTAACTTACTTTCTGGAGCAGTGAAAAAAAAATTGAGATTCAAGAAAAGAAAGAAAAACTCGTAATTAGAACATTGGTAATTCAAACTGAAACGATAATAGCACGCAAAGGGCTTCATGTAACGTATATTCAAGTTTAAATTACTTAATGTGGGGTCTTGCAAACCTCTAACAATTTTTTTTCATTTTAAATCAAAATCACTTCTTTTTATCAACTAAACAAATGTTGCATGAAGTATCCCTGCAAACCTCTGACTATTTTGTCATTTTTTTCCAGAATGCACATCCATAAACGATCCTATATATTTCCTAAAAATAAAATTATAACTTTACATTACCTGTAGAAAAACATGAAGTATCCCTGTAAACTGAATTGAACCCCATATTTCAACAGCACCTATCCTTACAACAAAAAACCTTACACAAAGATGAAAAATGAATGTTTAATCTACAAAGAACGCAAAAAAGGAAAAAAACTAACAAAACTTCATCTTATTTGATCTTCAGTTTATCACACAAGACTTATAATAATAAAGTAACCTCTACAGTTGAAGACAATTACAGTTCAAGAACTTCAAAATGATAAATCGAAATGGTTAAACCATAACTACCTAAATTTTAGTAGCAAAACCACCTTCATCACCAACATTTGGGTTGCTTTATGACCATATTTCTGCTTGATAACAACCTATAAACACCTAGAAAAGATTATCAATCACGCATAAACATTCAGAACCCTGAATCTTGTGATAAAACAAAGAAAATTCAAGCAAATATACCAATATTAACGTTCTCATGTTCTCATGTTCCCATCAACTGCAATTTCATGTAGAAAATCTAAACCCCAATTAACCCACACTCGCTTTGTGAATTTCACCTCGAGCTTTAGCTAACTGAGCTTCAATCCTTGCTGGTGTATAATCTCTTTTCCAACAATCAAACACATGTAAAAGTTAAAGCATGGTAGTATAAAATAAAAATTATTATAAATCTGAAGTTAAACGAAGGAAGAAGATGAAGGACCTTATGTTGCAAAATTACTTTAATGTTAGGTATAGCTTCATCTTGCAGAAGCCTGGAAGTTGATGTTAGGATTAGAAAGAACCTGCTCTTGACAATTGAAAACTTGTTTGCAACGATCATGGTTAGACAAATTAACAAACCCTAATATGCAAAAACATAAAACCCTAGATCTGTAAAAAAACAAACAAAAGATGAACATACCTATTTCAAAATCAAACACTTACGTGGATGATGAACACTGGAAGATAAGAAAAACTGTACCTTGAAGAAGATGCAAATGGAGAATGAGAAAGCTGAACGCCAATTAGGGTTTCTCATAATCATCGATCGATGAAGAATATCAAGGAAAATATATATGGCAGATCCTCAAGCATCAACAAAAAATCGATTTAGGGTTTGTAAATCGATAAAAAAACAACAAAATTCTAAACAACTTTGAAAAAAAAACCCGTAAACGTTAAAAAAACATACCTAGAATCAGAAATTGGAAGCAAGAATCAATGATTAACACGGATTATGTTGATTCTTGATGATTGTTGATGCGATTGTTGGTGGTTATGAAGTCTTGAATCCCTGTGAAATGGAGTGAACGGCCAGAATAATGGAGATAAAAATTAGTTCATCGATTGTAGAATAACGCCGATGGAGGCTGGAAGATTAGGGCTCTAAATGTATGGTGTACTCAATTTGGGACGACGGTGTGAAAATGACGATTAGAATGATTAGGGTTTTTTTTTGTTCATTATATACCCGGGTCAAAATATGCGGGTATGGTTATCTCCATTCGGATCCCGTGTAGAAATTACATGTCTCCCACATTTTCCCGCCAAAAATCTATTGAGGTTGCACCACAAATTGACACGTGTCCCAAACCTTATTCATATATTATATATATAGACTAGGTTAAAACCCGTGTGGTACACGGGATTGGGTAACATGAAAAACTGAAATAAAAAGTTATAAAAAGTTATAAAAAATAAATACATATCGTAATTGCAAGCTTAGAGCATAATAATCTCGTGCTTGGCTAAGTTTACACAGCTAAGAGTTAAGAGAGACTACATTTTTTTTTTTGCAAATGAAATGCAGAATACAGAAAAGATTAAATGTCCAAAAGCTTAATAGAAATCATAATAGTTTCAAATTTCACACACTGAATTTAACTGTATGACTCGAGACATGCAACGGTTTGTTTTTACTTGCTAACAGAGGCTAGAAATTAAGAGCTTAACCATAGAATTAAGCTCCATCTGGTTGGATAAACGGATTCGCAATCTCCTCTGTACCATCAGTGGGTGAAAAAATCCATATGACCGCAGTCCCCCTACAAACCTGCAATGTACATATATTTGTATTAATTTGACTTTATTTTTTCAAGTTTTGAGCTGACCGTCATCAAAACTGTTCTTGAAAAATTTAAGGGCTAAAAAATATGATAATATCCAGCATTTACTTCATCAGACCATTGACAATATTTTAGTAATGGTAATGATGTAGCAAAAATATATGATACAGATGATAAAGTCGATAAATTTGTATCATGCCACTTATTTCAATAAATGAGAGTCATCATAAAAGATACTGGGAGAGTCTATTAAAAAATAGTTAATATGTTAAGCTGACATAACACTAACATCTCGAAACATGTTAGTAAATATGATCAATATTTTTATACTTCAATTATATAAATAAACGTAGCTGAGAATAGAAATTCTTACTATTAAGCCAAGACGACGACATTGATCGGTGGTCTTCAATGGATCATTTGTCTATACAGTATGCTTGAATGCAAATTATTGCTCATAGTAAGCCAATCATAATAGTTTCAAATTTCACACACTGAATTTAACTGTATGACTCGAGACATGCAACGGTTTGTTTTTACATGCTAACAGAGGCTAGAAATTAAGGGCTTAACCGTAGAATTAAGCTCAATCTGGTTGGATAAACGGATTCGCAATCTCCTCTCTACCATCAGTGGGTGAAAAAATCCATATGACCCCAGTCTATTAAGCCAAGACGACGACATTGATCGGTGGTCTTCAATGGATCATCGACATCTGTAGCAATTCATATATCAACCTTGTCATACTTGTAATTTCAATATACATATATACAAGAATACATCAATGAATACATATTAAACAACTAAATTTGAAGCAACATGTTGTTATAAACATACTTCCTTCCATCCCAAAGAGAGCCATGTCAACATATAGGAAATACAAAAATGATGGAAACTAACCAGCACTGCAAGAAGCAGGGGGGGTCGTCCTCTGACTCTCCACATAACTTGCACATCAGCGAGCCTACTTGCACATCACATCAATTTGTCAATCTTATTTGATTGAATAAGTTGCTGAACCACAAATTTGAACCTGAACCGTAATTAAAACCAAAAGAAATGACGTTAACAATTAATAAATTAAAGACTTAAAAAAGTTAATTACACATATGAAGTTATGACTTACTTCACCGGATATTTTTGGGATTTCACCAAGAATACAAAAAATAAAGCTCGATTTCCCAGACCCCACGCTGCCACAAACTCCTCGTGATATCCTCTTTGAAGCCATCACAAGATTTTGATCACTCTGCCTGCAGAAACAGTTTGTTACGAAAACTTTCTATTCAACATGATTGAATCAAGACTATTATATATCTTGCCATCACATTATAATCAGTCAGTTTTATAAAGTATTTCGAATTCAGTGCGTTTAAGACTGACTTGAATGACCAGTCAATCTGTTAACTCAACATGTCAACATATTGATCATGCCTATACAGAATGCTTGAATGCAAATTATTGCTCATAGTAAGCCAATCATGCTAAACATCCGTCTCTAGTGGCCTCAACTAATAGCATTAATGGTGATTTCACACAACTTTTAGTGACATATGGATTAAAATTAGCAATTTCCAGCAACCACAGATCAAATAGAAAAGCTAAATTACAAAAAAAAATAAAAAATGTCAGCTATAATTTCACATGTTGATTTAGGTGAAACAACTCCGGTGTTGGGACGGACACAATACTTCTTCGGATTCGTAGTCTTAACCTGAACAATAATATGCATTATAAAAAAAAGAAAAAAAAAACTTATCATACATGCATCACACTAAAGATTCAGGAATTGCTCCTCACAAGTCAACTCTTCTGGTCAATGAACATCCACCAATCACCCAAACCCCGTCGTAGTTCGTTCTATTCATCTCAATTCTCGCATGGAGGACGATAGCGAAACCCTAGAAGTCAAAGATTCACCGTCAGTTTCACCATCTGTAAGCATCTCTTTCCTCAATTTGAGTCATTACGATTCGATTCGATTCGAATCAATCTGCACTCGTAGTGTTTATTACAAACTTCTTACAGTACCTGGAGGTGAGTTGCAGAACTTCAAGCAAGATCAGACGATTTTCAGCCGGGACGGAGGCCGGATTCGCGTTGAATTTGATCAAGAAAAAGCTCGATGATGGATTGCCGGTAGCTTCGAGAATCAAGAACTTCTTGGACGGCGATGGCGGGATAGATTAGGAACGTATGAAGGCGTAGAAGTGAATAGGGTTTGGGAAGCCCTGATGAAAATCTTACGAAGGTTAAGAAAGACACGTGTCAGATGTAAAGTTTATAATTAATGATAGGAGAAAAAGCCACTTGTCAAAATAATGGGGTGGTTTTATGTATAGATGACACATAAGTCAAAACCACTTTATTATATTAGAATAGATAGATTACTTTATATGTGTAAACTACTTATCTACGTATATGTAAACCATATGAAATTCGTACATAGAATATATTTACATATATATAAAATAGCAAAGTTTATATATTATTTGTTGATGATGAATTTATATGTTCTTTTTTATAAATAATATGTTTTTTGTTCAAATTACCATATGTATTTCTCAAATATACATATACGTAAATTGTAAATGTAATTTACATTATATATGTAAACCATTTATTTACATATATGTAAATATATATTTACGTATATGTAAATATAGTTTATGCTTGTACGTAAACCTTAACATTGTGTGTTCTTACCAATTTTTATTGTGTTTAGCTTTTACAGTTCTAATTTTTTTTATTGTGTTTAGCTTTAAAGATTTCTGGAGAATCTTTTATTTGATGCGAAATTAGTTAACCACCGTAAATATAGGATATGAGAGAAATTAGATATATTTTGAATTCAGCTATTTTTACTATTATACCCTTATCACATTAAAACTACTTCCTTAATTTTCCATTTAATTACAATTTTACCATAATCTATTTTCAACCATTGATTAATAGATCGATGGTTAAAAATAGTTCTTAAAGTTCTGCAAGGAATCCAACCCTATATATATATATATATAGGTAGAGGATTCTGTAAAAAGTGTGAGAAGTGTATTATAACACTATATATAATACTATATAACACCATATAACAATATGTAACACCATATAATACCATATAACACTTTGTAACACTATATATCATTATATAACAAATATAACACTAGAAAAAGTATATCGTACATTACGGCTTAACGTACTTCACGTACAATAACGTGCGTGATTTTTTCTATAACATGCGTGATTAATGTTTTCAATATGCATGATTATTGTGTTTCAACATGCGTGATTTTGGATTTTTGAGTTATAACGCGCGTGATTTTAAAATGAACGTGCGTAATTACTTGCCGTACGTGATGTACGTTAAGCAGTAATGTACGTTAACCTTCCTCTATAACACTATAGGTTGTCTGATAGCATGTCTATGATAGATGTATAGTGTTATATTTGTTATATAATGATATATAGTGTTACATAGTGTTATATGGTATTATATGGTGTTACATATTGTTATACGGTGTTTATATGGTGTTATATAGTATTATATATAGTGTTATAATACACTTCTCACACTTTAGGCCCTTTTTACACTATCCTTACAGGGTAGGGATCCTAAGAGAAGTCCACCCTATTTGAGAAACTTGAGAAGCATTCTGGACCACACATTTTCTCTAAGCTTTTCGTAATATACACATACGTATAGTATAAAATTGACTATATACATATATGTATATCGTCAAATCTTGAATTATACACATATGTATATAGTCAATTTTAAACTATACGTATGTGTATATTACGAAAAGCTTATAGAAAATGTGTGGTCTAAAATGCTTCTCAATTAGCCTAGTGCTAAAAAAATTTTTTTTTTTTAGATTTATACACATGTGTATATTGTTAATCTTTTAACTATACATATATGTATATTGTCAATTATACATATATGTATATACATGTTTAAAATTGAAAAAATATGTGTTATAAATCCTAAACCTTATACCATAAACACTAAAGCTAAACCTTAATATTAAACCCTAAACCCTAAAGCTAAACCCTAATTCTAAACCCTAAAGCTAAACCCTAAAGCTAAACCCTTAATGCTAAACCGTAATGCAAACCCTAAAGATAAAGCTAAATCCAAAAGTTAAAGCTAAACCCTAATGCTAAATCCAAAAGCTAAACCCAAAAGCTAAACCCTAATGCTAAACCCTAAATACTATTACTAAACCCTAAAGCTAAACCCTAAACCATAAAGTTAAACCCTAAACCCTAATGCTAAACCCTAACTACTATTGCAAAACCCTAAATAACACTTATTTTTCAATTTTAAACATGTATATACATATATGTATAATTGACAATATACATATATGTATAGTTAAAAGATTAACAATATACACATGTGTATAAATCCCAAAAAAAAAAAAATTTTAAAATAAAAAATTAAATCCTTAAAGAAAAAGCTGCGATTTTTCCCAAAAAAAAAAATTGCATTTTTTTTACATTTTTTTTTGCATTTTTTTGCTTAGGGAAAATGTGTGGTCCAGAATGTTTCTCAAGTTTCTCAAATAGCCTACTACTTCTCACATGATCCTTATCCTATATATATATATATATAGAGTAGGGTTCCTACGGAAAGTGTGTTTTTCCTAGAAAGTCTAGGAAGCGATCTGGTCCATCAGATTAGTGTGTTTAAGGGTTGAGATTAAATCAATGGCAATCTTGTAATATTTAACTATATTTAATAGATTGTTTTAAATGAATGGGGGCAAATTCGTCATAACAGTGTTTTAATTCAATAAAAAATAACCGTTAACATGTCACATCTCCTTATTACACGCGAATTTCCCTCTCTCTCACTTTCTCTCTCTAAACCCACAACGATATCACTCAAAAATCATACCAAAAATACCTAAAATCATGGATGAAGATAAGAGATTTTCCAACTTCTATATACGTAAGATCAAACGGACATTGTGTTCTGTGTTTTAGTAAGCGATTAGGGTTCAATCGTGTTCTACATTGAAGTGTTTTATAACACAGTAGGTTTTCCTGCAGACAATCTTTTCCTGAAATCTGTATTTGAACACAGGGCAGCCCCGACCTAAGGGAACATTATACGCATGTATGTTAAAAAACAAAAATTAAAACACGGTAAAAAATACACATGTAAAAAAGGAAAAACCTGTCATATAAGAAACAGACCTTTGTAGTGAGTTTATCCATGATGTGCCACATACATAAGCGATGCCTAGACTCAGGCCAAACATCCGCTATAGCCCTTTTCATCGCAGGGTCTTGGTCAGTAACGATTACAGGAGGCGCGTACCCATATGCGTTCTTGATCGCCTTAAGTAACCAGCTATACGTCTCTGCCGTTTCAGAACCGAGAATTGCAGCACCAAGTGTGACGTTCCTATTGTGATTATCAATCCCAGTGAAAGGGACAAACATCATGTTATACCTGCAAAACAAACAAATCAGCGGTGACAAATATATAATGCTGTATTTATAACATAGTAGGTTTTAAAACACAATGAATATATAAAAAATTGAATCTCGTCGTTACTTGTTACGCTTGTACGTGGCATCAAATGATATAACGTCTCCAAACATATAATAATTCCTTTTCATATCATCGTCGGCCCAAAAAATGCACTTCAACACACCTTCGTCTGTCGTTTCATATTCACACGAGAAGTTCGGTAAAAACTCCTTTTTCCTCATCAGTCGCTTCACAAATGTAGGATCGTTAAACAATCTAACGAGTCGATCAGAAGAGTGCTCAGACAGAATTAGAGGCGGAATTCATTGATTCGGTTTTCGTTTAGCTTGTTTTCACTATTAAATGTCTCGTATATTAATCTCTGAACAATTTACAATCTGGAGACACTTCGACAGCACCTCGGCGTCGGAATCTAGAATGTTACAAATGATGAAAGTTTGAAGGGTATTTATAGGAGAACCCTGACCGTTTGAAGATGGCATACCATGCTTCAAACGGTCACCACTTTCAAACGGTAACATCTACAAACGGTCATCATTCCTCAAACTAACACTCTCAAACGGTCACGTTCAAACTTAATGACTTTTGTTTTGTCTTTTCTATAGTGATGCAATGATGATGTAAGCATGATGATGTCACTTGTGATGTCATCTCTGTGACGTCATGCTTCAGATCCGCAATGCAACCCAGACTCGATATAAGACGAAGTCGACAGATGTATGCACCAACAGACTCCCCCTCAAATGTTGACGAGTCTTAAGTGTCGAGTCTTTGCATCTTCAGTCTTTATCAGTCTTTTTTCTTTCTTAGCATAAACCAAGATCTTCTCTTTGGCTCTAGCCTCGTCAGACTCCCCCTTTCATCATGATAGGATCGCCGTCTGGAATTAGCTATTACCTTGAGATCAATTCCTGGCTTTATCTCTGTTTAAGCTCATCTCCTGCACAAATTTTCTTACCACCACATAAGTTTTTACTTAAATCAATAAGAAAAACTTACTGGAAATAGTTACATCAAGTTCAAATTAATGATCCTGATTAACTAATCAAACTTTCTTTCTCAAAATCAAAATTCTTCATTGAAGCACAAACTCCCAACCCTGTTCATCATGTTCAGCACTTGAAATTTTGAATATCAGCTTTCCAACCTCAGTTGTCGAAAATCTTTTTGTATTTTTCAAAATTTATGCTAAAACACTCCGAAAATCTTTTTGGATTTTTTATAACAAAGGAATGCAGAAAAGAAATATTTACAAATAATATTTTTGTGAGTTTGCATAAGAAGATCATATCAATTTTTGAGACAAATCACTAGCACCGTTAAGCTTTAAACATTTTCAGTTCTAAACAATTCACATAGATTGACGATATATTTGTCCACTTAAACTCAATCTAAAAACTTTCGAAATGCTTACCGATACGTTAAGGTATATTAAGATAGCACTAAGTTCTTATGGACTCCACGATCTCAGTATATCCCCTCATCATGCAATACACTATCTCAAGTAATGCCTTTAAACTTTTATCAACTGTGATTTGTGCAAAAACAAAGCAGAATGTTTAAACATTAACAATCAGGTCGATACTTCCGTATACGCAGAGAAAGTCCAATGTTTAAACAAAATAAGAAAAATAAAACAAGTTGAAATTGTTTAGGCTTTAACCACCAGGTCGATACTTCCGTATACGCAGAGGAGGTCCAAAGCTTAAACGAAACACCAAAGAAAATAAAGCAGAACGTTTAGGCAACAACATCCAGGTCGATACTCACGTATACGCAGAGGATGTCCGATGCTTAAACAAAATAAAGAAATAAAACAAGTTTAAATCTTTGCAAAATACAATGCACAATCACAACGACTTTTCAGCAAAGTTGTGAAAGTTCACAAACTTAACCAGTTTTATGTCTTTCGACAATCAGCGATTACTGAGTAGGCACACAATCAAGAAGGACAAAACTAAGTACTATGCTTTTGACCATGTTTCCCACTAGAATTAGGCTTTTTCATTTTAAGTTTGTATCGTTATCGCAAATCTACTAGTCTAGCTGAGCCTATCGTCACATCTTTAGTGAGATCGTTTATCACATTTTATCTCTCCATTTCTTTAGCATGCTGTGACAGTCCAACTGATCTACTATCATTTCCTCTTTTTCACAACAAAACTCATTTTTGCATTTTTTAATGTTTTTGACATTTTCAAATTTTCTAATTTTTTTAAAATTTTTACTCCCCCTAAAATCAAAATATGTCTCAATTTTGATTTTCTGGGAAAATTTGAAAACAAGCTGTACAAGAAACGTGACAACATGATGAGAATCACTTCAATTCTCCATTCACTTGGCTTGAACAATCAGAACTCCCCCTAACAACAAACTATTTTCCCATAGTAATTTCAAAACACTTAAGTTTGTTTT
Organism: Helianthus tuberosus; assembly: GCA_030545235.1. Taxonomy (NCBI): domain Eukaryota; kingdom Viridiplantae; phylum Streptophyta; class Magnoliopsida; order Asterales; family Asteraceae; genus Helianthus; species Helianthus tuberosus. The sequence goes on along the minus strand of CM060431.1, from coordinate 145,110,789 downwards.
AATCAAAATGGTTTTTCCGGAAAATTAGTTTTGCGTGTCATTTCACAAATTCGGGGTTTCATTCATCACATTGTTTTCTTTAACCACTTATACGAAAGTTAAATCAAGTACAACTTAATGTCCTTGATCAAACATTTCTCAAGAAAGATGCCAATTCATGTTCCACGCTTACCAATCTGGGAACTCCGGCAAGTCAGGTTTTTCATTTAAACAGATTCACCCAAGCCTGACTGTCCTTGGGTGATTTTGAATTCTTGTTCAACAATGGTGGAAAATTTGCATCATCCATTGTTAGACCAGAATTCTCAACTTTTACCTCAACACACGGCTCTTCTGGCTTTACCACACCAGATTCATTGCCTGAACGTAGCTTGTCTGACTTTGAAGAGTCAGATTCATCGCCAACATGTAGCTCCTTTGTTTCCAAAGAAACAAACTCATCGCCAGATTTATTAATCTCTTGATTAACTGCCTTCTCTTTCTTTACTCTCTTTTCTGTCATCAGATTTGTATCTGATGAATTCGTTTTGGTTGATTTGTCATTCTTTGGCGAGCAAGACGATTTATCAGAACTTTTATCTGTTTTACCAGTTGTATCCGAGGACAAAATCCTTTCAAGATACTCTCTGGCCTTCTTCCTCTTCTTCCTCAGTCTGTCTTTTTGTCCCTGAGAAAGTTTCACTTTCTTTTCTTCAACTTTAGGTTCTTGAACCTTCTGTTCTTTGGGATTGACATTGACTGGTTTCTTCATCTGCTTCTGAGATTCAGCCCTCGACCTTCTCATTGATCTCATTAAGCAATCTCTAGCAATATGGCCAATGATGTTGCAGTTAAAGCATCTCATTGACTCAAACCTCCAACTCTGGCAATTAACAGCAATGTGTCCTTGATAGCCGCATCTGTAACACACTCTGTTATCGTACCAATCACCATTTTCAGTCCAAACATTCAGATCATAGCACTGTTTGGCTTGGTGATAATCATTTCTCCTCTTGTTTGCTGGATTTGGCCTTTGAGCTCTGTGGTCCGACCTGCACCACTCATTACCAACAATTTTTGAATTTTCATTTTTTAATTTTTGATTGTGATTGGATGATTGATCTGATGAACTTTTATTCTCTTTTTGAACATTTTTCAAAATTTTCTCTTTTTGTTTTTGTTCCACTTTCTTCTTCAAAGGTTTTTGCTTAGAGCATTCTCCCTTTTCAGTTGATTGTGAAACAGTTTCTTGAAATTTTTCTTTTAATTTCAAAAACAATTTTTTTTTTTATTTTTTCATTTTCATCATCAGATTTTTCATCGCAATCTTCAACTATGACTTTGTCATAGTTTGTGACATCGTCACTTATTGGAACTGAATTAACTGGTTTTGGACAGGGAATAGCTGAAGTATTCACAAAAACCTTCAACTTTTCTTCCCATTCCCTGATTTTACCTTCTAACTCTTTGATTTTCTTCTGAGCACATTCAGCTTCTTTTTCAAGTCGAATAATCGTCTGAAGATGAGAATTTATAATTTTTTTGCTTTTCAATGTTATTCTTGCTAAAAACAGATCTCCCATCTTCAAGAATCTCTATTTGACTTTGAAAATCTTTTTCAATCTTTACTTTTTCATTTTCCAAATTGTGTATCTGATTTTTCAAAACATTTTCTGATTTTTTAAGATTTTTGTTTTCTAATGACAAACTCTTAACCTCCTTCAAGAGTTTGTCATTTTCAGATGTCAACGTCTCACAATTTTTCAGCAAAACAAGAATCTATTTATCATCAGCTTTTGTCTCAACCTTTAAAGCTGAAATATTTTCAACCTGTTTCTTTTCCTCATGAACACTTTCATCCTTACTCTCTTCTTCTGATGAATGATCAAAGATAGGTGCGTCTTCTGCAACCTCTTTCTTTAACTCTGGTTCAGAATTCACAGATACAGATTTTTCAGATTCTACTTTCACAATCTTGACAGCTGGAATTTGTTCAACCTGCTTTTTCTCACTAGATTTGATTTGTTCTTCAGCTGTTGTTGTTTTTACATCTTTCTCAGATTTGATCTCTTTGTTAACAATTGCTGCCTTTTGATTCTTCCTTTTTTCATCTTGTTTTTCTTTCAACTTTTCAATTTTATCGGCATAAAATAACTTTCCACTACGTTGATCAGATGGAAGTTGTTGTTTAAGATATTCAAGTTCTCGGATTTCTTCTTCATAATTGTCACCCTCTTCATCAGACGAATGATCAAAAACCGGAACTTTTTCAACAACTTCTTTTGCTGAGACTGTTTCTTCATTAGCCTGAAAATAACTCTCCTGTTGAGATACATAATAATACAACATTATATCTTCAACAGATTCCATTCTTTGGCAACAATTTCACACAACAAACACTATTCAAACAAACTGATGAACCTTTAAACACTTTGAACTCCAAAACACGTGTGACCTGTAGACTTAATACACACTGAACAATTTGGTTAAATTCGTGTGATCTCGTAAGATAATCCAAATGTGTATTTGGCCGACAAGATAAAAGCTATACTCAAATTGATTGGGCCGCTGATATGGACCAATCACATGGGCTGAACACTTTCACGTGAATTGTAGCCGACAACAATATTTCACACCAATTATCTCATTGGGCCGAACAAAATTGCATGAGCTGATAAGCTTGAATGTTGATTGGGCCGTTAAAAATAGAGTTTATACAAACATATGCAAACAAACAACTTTTAAAACCCAAAGTTCAAATCTGATTGGACCGACTTAACCACTAATCTGATGATATACTTGGGTCACTCAAATCTAATAAATCGGTTCACATGCAAATGTCGACACTTTCTATTATCACATGCAATTTCTTGAACCAAGCAATCACGTTACCAACTGACACAAACAGGTGATTTCTTTTCCAACATACTGACACCTCGTAAAATGTTACAAAATATTCGATGAACAATCATGTGAAATACTGAAACACTTTCAAACGGGCACCATGTTTCAAACGGTCATGTCCAATTTCAAACGGTAAGGTCAATTTCAAACGGACAACCATGTATTTTCAAACGGTCATGTGCATTTTCAAACTGTAAGGTGCATTTTCAAACGGTCATGTGCATTTTCAAACGGTAAGGTGCATTTTTCAAACGGTCAGTCAGACTTCGTTCAAACGGTCACCAATTTTCAAGCCATTTTTACCAGTTTTACTTCGAGTTTTGATCTGATATTCTCAAGGGTTTGTTAAAACACAATTACGCACACATTGTGAAAGTTTTAGCCGATTTTAACCGTGAAAAGTATCAATTTTGTGAAAGAAGGTGTAGAAAATCAGAATTTGCTAGCGAAAACGAGCTAAACGGTAAGAACTCTTCCTCCTGAGCTCTGATACCACATGTAGGATCATGAAACAATCTAACGAGTCGATCAGAAGAGTGCTCAGACAGAATCAGAGGCGGAATTCATTGATTCGGTCTTCGTTTAGCTTGTATTCACTATTAAATGTCTCGTATATTAATCTCTGAACAATTTACAATCTGGAGACACTTCGACAGCACCTCGGCGTCAGAATCTAGAATGTTACAAATGATGAAAGTTTGAAGGGTATTTATAGGAGAACCCTGACCGTTTGAAGATGGCATACCATGCTTCAAACGGTCACCACTTTCAAACGGTAACATCTACAAACGGTCATCATTCCTCAAACTAACACTCTCAAACGGTCACGTTCAAACTTAATGAATTTTGTTTTGTCTTTTCTATAGTGATGCAATGATGATGTAAGCATGATGATGTCACTTGTGATGTCATCTTTGTGATGTCATGCTTCAGATCCGCAACGCAACCCAGACTCGATATAAGACGAAGTCGACAGATGTATGCACCAACAACAAACATTTCAGCATCAAACTCTCCGATAAAAAGATTTAATTCTTTCTTGAAATTTTTAAAATCGACTTTCGTCGCACCGACTTTGTCGAACCCACCATACACTTCCTTCATAATGTTAAATGCACGAACAGGACCAATGTTGAGATGTGACATCTTGTTTATCATCTCTTCGTGTGCACGATTAATACCTCTGTTTTCCTTGAGAAGATGTAAATCTTCTTCGTGCACAAAATCATGGTTGTGCGCCTCTGTAAAATGATACAGCAAATACTTCTTGGCATCGATAAGCTTTATTCTGATCGCAGCTTGGCATCTGGTCCTTTTGGAGGGTACCCTACGTACCCACCTATCAGACGGCTGTTCGACTAAAGTATCGACCGGTCGAAAATCTTTTTGACCCTCCTTTGAACAATAAAAATACTTGTTTATAACAATACCACGGTTCTCGTGCTGTGTGCCCTTCCTTACAGTCCACCCTCCAGCTTCTGCGTAAGTTTCGTAAAAGTTATAAGCATCATCAACAGAGTCAAATAACATGCCCTCTGCTGGCGTCAACGAAGAGGGTGAATCTGGAATATATCTCTTTGTTCCAGAGTTTGGAGAGACTTGTTCAATACCTCGTAATTGGTAATTGGGTGCATCTACAACACATGACAAAAAATGAGCATATAACACATTTGTAAAACACAATGTAAAAAAACATATAATGCAATCCATGGAAAAGAACAAAATAACGCATGTTAAAACACACCATTCAATTAAAAAATATTAAAAACGGGCACCACAACCTCAATATCTGTTAAAACACATAACTGGTAAAACACATTTCTATTAAGACACATCATTCAAGAAGAAACTATAAAAAACGTTAACTACAACCTCAATATCTGTTAAAAACACATAACTGGTAAAACACATTGCAGTTAAAACACAACATTCATGGAGGAACAATAAAAAAAAATATTGACTTCAACCTCAATAATTGTTAAAACACATTACTATTTAAACACACCATTCAATGAGAATATAAAAAATATTGACTTCAACCTCAAGATCTGTTAAAACACATAACTGGTAAAACATATTACAATTAAAACACATCATTCAAGAAGAACCTGTAAAAAACGTTGACTACAACCTCAATATCTGTTAAAAACACATAACTGGTAAAACACATTACTGTTAAAACACAACATTCATGGTGGAACAATAAAAAATACACCATTCAATGAGATTATAAAAAAATATTGACTTCAACCTCAATAATTGTTAAAACACATTACTATTTAAACAAACCATTCAATGAGATTATAAAAAATATTGACTTCAACCTCAAGATCTGTTAAAACACATAACTGGTAAAACACACTACAGTTAAACATAAAAAAGCTGAACCTGTATGACAGTTAAAACACAACACCAATAACAAAGATGATGGTTTGGCACATAAATTACAAATATGGATTTTAAAACAAACAATGAAATATGTTAATAAAAAAAATTAATCTTCAGATTACAAAACATCAGTCACCTTATACAGTAAACTAAACACTAAAACATCTACCTCTCTGGCTGTTAAAACACAGCATCAAGAACAAACTGACGATTTGCAGAAAAATGATAACAAACAGTGCAAAAAACTACAAAAGTAACTTTAATTACCATCTCCACCATCAACAAGTGTGTTCGATGCCATGGTTTATCACACTGAAAAAATATTGAATATGGACGATGCTGGTGAAGAATAGAATTATCGAAATTATAATATATAGATATGTGTTTTGTGTTCGTGATATTTGGAAGAGATTTGGATTAAAAAAAAAACTATAATCCCGAAAATCATGCATGTAATCGGTTACACATATGATCATGCGAATATTAGTTAATTGAGATAATTACCAAAAATAAAATTAATATATGAAATTACATGTTTGCCCTTCTAGTTAAAATACATCAATGACACATGTCCAATTACTATTGCTTCCTAGACTTTCTAGGAAACATAGACTTTCCACACAACTCCTACTCTATATATATATATATATATATATATATATATATATATATATAATGTAAACTAATTATTAAACATAAAACCACTAAGCTCATTTTATACGATTAAACAAATAATCACATTTTAAACTAACCACTTTAACCATTTGAACTCAATAAACATGTAACTAATAAGCCCAATAACCTAATAGAAACTTGAAATAGCGGCTTTTGATTAACCGTTTCCACCATTGACTTTTCAAACAAAAGAATCGACTATTCAATATGCTATTGCCGCCCTAATTTCGCCCGACGACACCTATTGCCATCCCAAATCTGACCGGAAATACATGTTGTCGTCCCAATTCCGATCGATGACGCCAACTGGCGCCCCAATTGTGAATGAATACCCTTTATCCTTTGACCCAAATTTCTTATATGACCCAACCCTAGAGTATGTGACCGACGCGACCTCATCCGAACCGATTTTTAACCATCAATATATTTCTATTTCTATTTTTCTGTTTTATTTATATTTTTAATAAAATTATATGGATTTAAAGTTTATTATTAATAAACTTTGAGTTTATATATAATATTATTTAGATTAAGTTAAAAAGTTTATTTTACTAGCATATTATACCCTTATACAATTAGCAACTTGGGTTATGTATCATTTGTTTAAAAGCCACACCCTTTAGTTTATTTTACTCATACCTTTTCATTATATTATATATAATAATACTACAAATACACATGAATTCAAATATGCATGAACCATCGTATCAGGTATTTATTACCAAGCATCGGAATTCAGATATGCATGAAAAGCCACTTTGGTTAAAAAATGAAAAGGTGTGTGCACCCCTATCACCCTTTCACAAACTGATAATATAAATAAAATCTCTATACCATATATAGAAAATCTCTAGAAAGTGGCGAAGATTATGCAAATAGACCGTGACAGAAGAAATTAGCAATTATAGATACGGAGATACCTTGCGGAATTTGAAGTTTCTGAGACTTACGTCACGTCGTGTTCTTTGGTGAAATTCGTTCATACATATATTATATTGCGAATTAGTTTATGTCAATTAATTGTGCGTTGTTCTTTATTTCGTTATTATGTGTTAATTGATCCTTTGAAATTGGTATCAGTCGCGAAGAACGAATCAAGAATGAGAACACGATCAGGAAGTGAGTGATTTCGATTACCGATCAAATCGAAAAAAGGAAAAGAACCTGGCCTGTGTTTTCTGTTGTAATTAAAGAATTGCGGAATTGTTTCTAGAGAATCGAATTCTCAGATTGCGAATATGAAGAAGATCGGCGAAACGGAATTAGAACATGTGTTAATCACACGGAGAACATAAGAAACATCGCAGAGGTGCGATTAATGGTGACAACAAACAAGAACGAAGAAGGATTCGAAGCCCCGATTGCAAAAGGTTTGAGCATTTGCTTGAGGCCGGCGCCAAAAAAATCACCGGAGGAAAGAACCGACAAGAAGAAACAGAATGATGCGTTTGCAAATTGTTTGTGAATTAAAACTTTGACCAAAATTCAAAACTAAACATAAATGGCATTCTAACACAATCGTGTGAGTCATTTATATTTTTTTACTCGAAACTAAAATTCGTTTGCATGAAAAGGGCTTCTTCTGTCTTTTTCAGTTATCGTAATTTCGTTTATGTTTTATTGATCTCCATTTAGAATTGTTCTATTGGGATTTGATTGTACATGAGATGAATATTTCATATATATGTTTCAAGAATTATCCTTTGTCGATCCATGTTTCACATCATAACATAAATATGGGGTAGTAGATTTTGATACAGGATAATGGTGCCGTCTATTGTTTTTTGATTTGTCAATTAACTTGATTTTATTTCAATCCATTTACATAATGGAATTCCTTTATAGTACGTAATAATTTGTTCTTCAATGATGAAATACATAACCTCCCCCTGCTAACAATAGTTTGAAAGCAAGAATGCATCTTATAAAGATATTCCATTCAAATTTCCTCCTTATCTTTAATCAACCAGGGCTGGGGTATGTAGTTGGCATTCAAATTTTAGATATAGTGTCATGTAAGTGTAACTAGAGATGTATCTATGTCAAATTGAAGAAAAGTGTGTTTCAACATGTACTAAAGCACGTTCGTAATCAACATCTCATATAGTGATAATACAAGCATTCATAATCAACATCCCGCTGCAACGCGCGGGTTGCGTCAACTCGTTATTATATATAAACTCAAAGTTTAGAGATAATAAACTTTAAATTTATTTAATTTTATAAAAAAATATAAATAAAACTGAAAAATATAAATATATAAATATAAATAAAACTTTACATTATTTTAGTCAAATATAATTAATTAAAAAATAGACTCTCTAGATATTAAAGGACATTTTAGTCATTTTAGTAATACTTAACAAAAAAAAATTAACAAGGTTTGGCCTTAGTACTCAACATTGTGACAAAATTTGGCTTTAGTACTCAACATTGTAACAAATTAGAACATAAATATCTGATTTTGAAACAAAAAAAAAAACTATTAGTACCCAATATTAAAATTTGGCATAAACCACAAGGGTCAACGGTGTAATTTTCTCTAATGACAATTCCTTCATTCTCACGGTTATTACAATATTTAGGATTTCTTTTATAATAAAAGAGTTAATTACGTAGTTAGTCCCCGTGGTTTACACTAAATAACAATCTAAGGTACTAAGAGTTTAAAATAACAATCTAGGGTACTAACTTTTAATTTTTTAACAAAGTAAGGTATTAACGTTAGATGGCTGTTAAATGCTAACCCTGACACCCTCACCTGCCATAAAGGTGAGGGTAAATATGTCATTTAATGCTAATGTCTGGTTTCCCTCTCAATTTATAACCCTACATGTTCTTTCCCCCCTTTCCTCATCTGAAACCCTAATTAGAAGAAGCAGCCGTCAATGCCTTCAAAATTAGAAGACGATCAAGATGGTGATGTGCAAGTGTGGTAGAGCAGCATTGATGAAGACATCGAAGACCTCCAAAAACCCTGAACGGAGATTTTATACATGCCCACAAATGGTAAGTATTTGAATCCTTATCACCTAATTCGTTTATTCACTGAATTTTTTTATTTTCAGAGATCAAAATGTAAGTTCTTTGTGTGGATTGATCCTCCTGTTAACTCTCCTCCATCCCCAGAGTTAGGGTTTCATAAACCCCCAAATCACAGTTCGAGCATTGAAGTCAGATTTGAAGAATTGAAGCATGAAATTAGAAGAAAGGATGCTGCATTAGTGATGAGTTGGTGTATACTTGTTGGCCTTTTAGTGTTAATCCTTGTAGTTGTTTTGATCAGTCTTCTTTTGAAGCCTTCATAATGTTAATCCAGTAATGAAATGTGAAGGCAGTGTTTTGTTTGTAATGAAGTGTGTTTTGTTTGTAATGAAGTGTTTTTTGTTTATAATGAAGCTGTGTTTTGTTTGTTATGAAATCACAAGTCTAATTGACCATAATATGCCTTTAAAACCTGACAAGTAATACTGACAAGGCAAATTGACCATAATATGCCTTCAAAACCTGACAAGTAATACTGACAAGACCAATTTGCAACCATAAGACAAACCTGACCATAAGATAAAACCTGACCATAACATCAAAAGACAGCAGTTTTACAAAAACCATATCCCAGTTGGTGGCAACAGCATGTGTACAAGGCATGCCCCTTATTTCCCATTTCCTGCATGTGCAGGTCCTCTCAATGACATCCACAACAAACTGTTCTCCATATCTTTCACCCAAATAAAAACTAACTTGATACTTAGCACCACCATTCCACTGCACAATTAAATTGGCAGCATGTTTTTGACAAGCTCAAAATGCTCAGCAGCTTTTGGAGTCAACACACCATCAGTCTTAGCAATAACCTTCAGCACATTGACAATCCTTTTCATGCAATACTCTCTAACATATTCAAGAGCACTGATAATGGGCTTATCCCTGCCTGTTAACATAATCAAATATAATCACATAAATTAATTAAACACATATACAATAACATAAATATAATAACACAAATTCAGTAATCATACATACCATCCACCAATCTTGCATTAAACACCTCACACAAATTATTTAACAACACCTCAGTCTTAGCCCTACCTGTTAACATGTTCAATACCACTTAACAATTGAATTACAATAGTGATTAAAGAATTGAATTACAGTAAATATTATACCTGAAAAGTGACTTCTTGTCCAATGAACTGCTGGAATCTGGCTTAGATAGTGATGAGCATCAGGGTTCATCAATCTCATTTCCTCCATTTTGTCTTGGAACTGCTGAACTGTAGTAGCTGTAGCTATGGCCCACAACATGTCCTTGTATGCCTTTCCCCTCCATTGTAACCTGAAATTCTGATGAATGTGTCTAACACAATATCTGTGTTCTGCACTAGGGAAGACAGCAGCAATGGCTGGGATGATTCCTTTCTGCCTATCTGAGATGAAAGTAAAATTGGCATTCACAGGTAATTCAAGATCATCCCTTAAAAGATCCAAGAACCATGTCCAGGAATCTTTTGACTCTGCCTCAGCTATAACATATGCCAGTGGGTAGATCCCATTATTGGGATCCATAGCCACAGCAGTTAACAGTTGACCAGGGAAGGGCCCCTTCATAGCTTTTTCAGTCTGTTTAGCCTTTTCAGTATCATTAGCTTTTTCAGTCTCATTAGCCTTTTCATTATGTTCAGCTGGCCTTGCATAAGGTTTTAAAACATCACTAAACAACTCATTAAAAGAAGCATCAACAGTCTGTCCTAGGATATTCTCAACATCTTCTTTACTAAACTTCTCAGTCCTATTTTCAACATCATTCAAATCAAAGTCTACATTCACTGTTACATCTTCATCTACTTGTGCATTCTTAGGGTCATCTACATTACCAGCATTGACTGTCACATCTTCATCCACTTGTGCATTCTTAGGGTCATCTACATTACCAGAATTGACTGTCACATCTTCAGTTGCTATGCCTAAACCATGCTCTACATATAGACTTATAACTTTGGAACCTTGTAGCACATATTCACTCATGCCTCGTACATCATCATCAATGCTTAAAGACATAAGACCAGTATGTATCTCACTCCCAGGAACCACATAATAAAAATGATGAACTTTATCTTGTGAAAACCCTAACAAGCTCATAGCGTCGTTGACATCATGGATACAAAACATGTCCGTGTCCATGAAATCAACATAGATTACCTTACCAGTTATGTAGCAAAGATTTTGATTTTTGATTCCAAATTGCCCATTGTAGTGTATCTTCAGAGAAAATAATCCTGTTTGGGTACCTGAAATCAACATTGATCGTTTTTTAGAACATGAGAATTATGCAAATCCATTGTCAATAGCATCCAATAATGCATCATTGAGTAGGCGACTTACCGTATTTGGCAACGTAGTCAAATGGTTCATCTTCTTGTCTCAAAAGATCCATTGCTCAAACCCTAGTTTCTTCGATTGGGATTACAGAGTATAGGGGTGAAGATGAATAGACTGATGGTTGAAGAATGAAGCAGAGTTTAATTAAAAGCTAGAGGCCTTAGCATTAAATGACATCTTTACCCTCACGTTTATGGCACGTGAGGGTGTCAGGGTTAGCATTTAACAGCCATCTAACGTTAATACCTTACTTTGTTAAAAAATTAAAAGTTAGTACCCTAGATTGTTATTTTAAACTCTTAGTACCTTAGCTTGTTATTTAGTGTAAACCACAGGGACTAACTACGTAATTAACTCATAATAAAACATCGAAACATGTTCTAATGACTTTATGATGGTTACAATTTAGCTCTAGTGTTGCCAACTGTAATAGCAAATGGCCAAATTTGAGATGCTTTATTATCAATAAATAACTTTTTTAAAGCAATAACAAGACATTTCTTTACATGATAAATCATTGTAGCTAGATACTGTTTGGAAAGCTAAGCTTCATGGCCCTCTAAAAAAACGAAAGCTTAATTATTTCAAACAGCAATATCTAGCTTGTCCCAATAGAATATATCGCAAAAGAAGCCATTGTTAGTTACAGACTATTAATGAAAATATATAAAAAATGTCCAACCTTAGTAACAAATTCTCCTTGACAGCTTCAATGTCAGCTTAAATAAATGTTCCATGATGACTAGTCCTCAACTTATCATAAACTTAATGTGACGTTCTTATTGTACGTGTTCTGGAACATCAATTTTATACGTTAATAACTAAATAAAGACTTTTAATTTAAACCAGTTGATTATTATCCGCTCTACACAGTAGATGAATTTTGTATAAAATAAACACGTCGAGAGAGTGAGTTTGGAATTTAAAAGAAAATTAAGTTAGAAAATTACGTTAATGTGAAAATAAGTGTTAAGAAACACAAAATCTAAAAATAAAAACAAATGACCACAAAATATAGAAGAGTATTGTTTGTAAGTTAATCCTAAAACTCATATGAGTTGAAAGTTAAAGGGTTAAAGTGAAAGATTAATATAATTAATTTTTACTAAAGTTTGGTTTATTTTAGGTCATTATATTATAATTGGTTTAGGAAAGATTTAATATCTTGGAGAGCAAGTTTAGTAGTATTATAATTTATAAATAGGGGTCTAGGTTAATGTTTCTATTTGTCCATTTTCTTTGTAAGTTTGTATCTTCGTTTGATTGAATAGAAAGAGTCGTGGGTTTGTCCACCCAATATCTTGTGTTCGTGTTTGTTGATACGATTATTTGAACCGTCTGGGCCAACAATTGGTATCAGAGTTGGTTAAGCTCTTGGAGATTCAGAAACGATTAAGAACGAATACAATTGAAGATCTCGATTTGTAATATTACAAGTCGATTAGGAATATCCGTAGAAAGGTGAATTCCGAGTCAGCCATAGTCCGTGCCGATTGGATTTGATTTGCAAGAAAGAAAAATAAGGGAGGTATTCTATTGGAGTTCATATGGTAAAAGTTTATTAATATATTTATTATTCTTACTTGTGGTTTGCATTGACCAAGAAGGTCACAAAAGGAAAAGTTTTGTTTGTGGTTGTTGTACGCCTCACATATAGAATAGAGCATAGAAAAGAGTTATTTTCAGATTTGTTTTGTGGTTGTTCAAGGCAATAAATGTGTGGTGCTAAACAAAAAATTTTGTTTAGGATCTGACGCAAAAAAAAAAGACAATTTAATTGTTCTTTGTTAACAAGTTTTGTTTGATCGACAAGTCTAGTTCGATCAAGCACCAAGATCATGATCACAATCTGGTTTAGGTTCGTTTGAACACAGAAAAGAAAAATAAAACGCAACACTAAGTTTCGTTTAGCAAGATTGTTTTTGGGTAATCAAGAATATTGTTCTTGATGAATTGAAAGAAAGAAAGAAAGAAAAGTTTGTAGTGTTTGGTTATTTATTTGAGATTGGTTTCGGGATCGGGAATCAATTCTACCTGAAAATAACAAACAATAAAAGAATTGAAACGAAAGATAGAAAAGACACGATGGTGATTGGCGGAATTCCAGTATTAACGAAATCGAACTACAAAGTATGGTCGACCAAGATGGAAGGATTTCTGAAAGACTATGGCTTTTGGGATGTTACTGAACCTACAGTTGACGTAACTGTAGATGAAAGGAAGATGTATACCGCATTGAGGTACATATGCCAAACCCTACCGGAAGACATCTTATTACAAGTTGTCGCAACCCCCAACCCCTGCCCCGGGAGGCGGGCGGCCGCGAGCTTGCAGAGCTGGTGGTATCGGTGTTTATTAATTTGGCATCGGAAATTACGTCAGGACCGTAGTTAGGAAATAGTTTATCAGAGTAAAACACCACATTTTATAATAATAAATATATGGGAAAAACACAAGTTTCCATTACAACATGTTTATAGGGGTAAACCCTAATTTATTGAAATAAAACTTCTTTCTTGTTTAGCTAACTTTTATAGCCACTTTTCCAAGCCTTCAGTGCTCTCCAGCTGGCTTCTATTTGGCTTTCACATTTTGTTACCTGAAACGCGTTTTAAAAAGTTTTAACAGCAATAAATACTGGCGAGTGAATCCCAGTTTAATCAAAACAACTTTTATCATTTTACAGCATTGAGGGCATCCGCAATTACATTTGTTTACATCTACTCAATTACCACCCACGGTACTGTCAATCCTGACTTGTGGTCATGCTACTACTCATAGTGTAGTAACAAGTTATGTATACAAAACCCCAACATACCGACAGTAATTGTAGAATCACAAATACTCAATCACTGTTAATTATAACTTAAAACAATTGATGTTTTGTAAAAACAGTTTACAAAAAGAGGATTAACTCACATTGTTGTTTTAGATAATTCCTGGTGACTTCCTGGTTATAATCTATTAAATTTAAGCAATACACACGTGTTAGTAAGATAACCCAATTTACATTAGTTATATCCCCAAGACAAAACTCCAACGACTGAGTCAGGCAGAGCCTTGACATGAGTTACAGAGCTCTAGATCAATCGGGCAGTGTAAGTAATACGTAACTGGGGGTTATAATACTTACATCGAGGCAGAGCTTCGCTTTTTTAGTGGGTATAATAACCGATAATATTAGCTTATATGTTGAGAGAGAGAAAAGAAATCTGAACAATCAAAACTGAGCTCGATCGCCCAATTTATAGGGCTTGATCAGGGGCGGCTCACGCCCCGCGAGAGTTTAAGGATAAGGCTTCGCGGCCCGCGAGGGCTTATAGGGTAGGCCCTAGCTTTGCTGACTCATTGACTAGCCTCGACACGCATTACGACACGTGGCGCAAGGGGGTCCGGCCTGGTGGCCAGCTGTCGCGCCCCATGAAGCACACAGCCAACATGGTCGCGGCCCGCGAGCGGACTTAGGATTTTGTTTTATTCGATTTTTAATAAAATAAAGGTATATGTTTTTCGATTTTAGGATTTTGTTTTAAGGATTTTAGGAGGGTTGTTATAGCCTCCCTACCTTGTTTTAGAACTCGTCCTCGAGGTCTACTGGAACAGGTGTGGATATTTCCTTTGCATCTCTGATTCGAGCTCCCAAGTGTACTCTGGTCCTCTCTTGGAATCCCATTTCACTTTGAGTAGAACTAGTCTCTTGTGTTTGAGATTCTTGGTCTTTCTATCTTCAATCTGTAGGGGTCTTTCCACAAACTTAAGTTTCTCATTTACCTCTATGTCTTTAAGAGGTACCACTAATGATTCATCTGCTAAGCACTTCTTGAGATTACATACATGAAATATATCATGTATTCCTGCCATTTCCTCTAGCAGTTGTAACTGGTAGGCTACTGGTCCTATTCTGCTAATAATCTCAAAAGTTCCAACATACCTGGGGCTTAGCTTTCCCCTTTTTATGAATCTGACTATTCATTTCCATGGAGAAACTTTTAGTAACACTTTATCTCCTACTTGAAATTCCAACGGTTTTCGCCTGTTATCAGCATAACTCTTTTGACGATCGCATGCTGCTTTTAGTCGTTCCTTGACTTGAACAATCTTATCCATTGTTTCTTGTACTATCTCTGGTCCAGACAGTTGCTTTTCTCCAATTTCTACCCAACAGACTGGAGTTCGGCACTTTCGTCCATAAAGTGCTTCAAATGGTGTAGCATTGATACTGGTATGATAGCTGTTATTGTAGGAAAATTCTATTAATGGTAAATGATCGTCCCAATTTCCTCCGAAATCAATTACACAAGCTCTAAGCATATCATCCATTGTCTGAATTGTCTTTTCGCTTTGTCCATCCGTTTAAGGATGATAAGCAGTGCTTAGTTTTAACTTGGTTCCCATTGCTTTTTGTAAACTGGTCCAAAAATGAGAAGTAAAACGGCTATCTCTATCAGAAACAATAGATAAAGGAATTCCATGTAATGAAACTATTTCATTTACATACAACTTGGCTACTTGTTCCATACTGAAAGTTTTCTTCATTGGTATGAAATGAGCAGACTTGGTTAATCTGTCTACAATCACCCAGATCGTATCATTACATTTTCTTGTCTTAGGTCATTTGGTAACAAAGTCCATTGTTATCAATTCCCATTTCTATATCGGCATTTCTAGTTGCTGCAATAATCCTAAGGGTTTCTGATGTTCAGCTTTAACCTGTGAACAGGTTAGGCACTTGGCAACATAGGTTGTTATATCCTTTTTCATTCCTATCCACCAGAAATTCTTTCTTAAGTCTTGATACATTTTATCATTACAAGGATGTATCGTATACTTAGACTTATGGGCTTCTTCTAAAATTTGGTGGCGTAGGTTTCCTTGTTTGGTATCCATATTCTTTTCTTATGGAATCTCCAAATTCCATCTGTTCCTTGTTCTAATTCCTTAACCATTCCTTTTAATTTTTCAGTATCGTCCTTGATTACTGATTCCTGTATTTTTCTAATTTGATCATTTAAATCTATCTGCAGATTTAATTTGTGAGAACGTACTCGTCTTGGTTTTTCATGATACTTTCGACTTAAAGCATCAGCTACTACATTAGCCTTTCCTGCATGATACTGGATACTACAATCATAATCACTGAGAATTTCCATCCAGCGTCTCTGTCTCATATTTAACTCTTTTTGCCCGAAAACATATCTTAGACTCTTATGATCGGTGAAAATGGTAAACTTGCTACCGTAAAGATAGTGTCTCCAAATTTTAAGGGCAAAAATTATGGCTCCTAATTCTAAATCATGGGTTGTATAATTCTCTTCATGATTCTTAAGTTGTCTAGAGACATAGGCTATAACCTTTTGACGTTGCATCAACACACATCCATAACCTAACTTAGAAGCGTCACAATAGACTATAAACTCTTCAGTTCCTTCTGGTAACGCAAGTATGGGTGCGTTGGTTAATATTTGCTTAAGAATTCTAAAGGCTTCTTCCTGTTTTGGTCCCCATTCAAACTTAACTGATTTACAGGTCCGTTTCGTTAAAGGAATGGCTATTCTAGAAAAATCTCGGATAAACCGTCTATAATAACCTGCCAGTCCAAGAAAACTTCTCACCTCCGTTGGTGATTGAGTAATCTTCCATTTAGTAATCGCCTCGATTTTTGTGGGATCCACATTGTAAAGCCCCAAAATCCCTATTTTGACTATGGTGTGTGCTTAAATAGTATGGCATGATGTTGGGTAACTAGTGAAACTTAACCTAGTTAAATGTAATGTTAACTTTTAAGTAAAAGTATGTAGTAGTGGTAGACATGTAGACTAATAAAACTATAGGGTAGGAAATGCACATCTAGAAATAAGAATTTATGAAAATAAATAAAAGAAAGAAATAAAAGGAAAAAGAAAATAGTGCAAGTGTGTGCGTATGTGGATCGAGTTCAGGGGGGGAAGAAAGGGAGACCATACTCACTTGAAGCTCCAATGGCAAATTCAACAAATTGGAAGGGAAATTGGTGATTTTTTCCATGCATGGGTCTGATTTATGATCATCTATGCCTACTAAACCCTAGGTAAGTTCCATATTTTCTTTTGATGAACATCTAGCACAATGAGAAAGATGAAAGTATGAAATTGAGATTGATTTTGTTGAGTATGACATGATTCAAGGTGAAGATTTCGTTTAGAATCAATATATGAGTGAATGTATGAATAGAGAATGCATGTGCTTGTAATATATGAAAACCCCTATGAAGGGTGAAGTGGGTTATCAAAATAAGGATGAAACCATGATTGATTCTAGTAAATTTGGTTATTATGTTGTATGTGTTTGATTCCCTTAAGTTAGATTAAGTATGGTAAGGGACTAATGTGATTCTTAAGTTGTTAATTGATGAAATGACATGAGGTAGGAGATGAGCATTAAGTACTTGTACATTGTGCATAAATTGTGGTACGCACACCAAGTGCTTGATGAAATGCTTAGGTGAGCTTAATAGATGAGTTTGTATGCAATTAATGGACGAATACACATAGAAGGTGCTAATGATGTAATTGATAGTAAACTAACATGAATAATGTGCTTTAGATGAAATTCATATGAGAATTCGGGTTGAATGCATGTTTTGATCAAAATCATGCATCTGGGGATTGTACCTTATGCTTGTATGGTGTGACGGTCACCATGGATTTGATTAATTGTTTAATGGTGATTAAGAAGTGAATGTGTACTAAATGTATAACAAATGACCATACTAGTAAAGGATGATGTTATGAATTACGTTAAGTTGTCTGACTTAGCAATGTGGTTGTCAAATGTAGAATCATGAAAGCATAAGTATGTGTGAATTGATTATGTGTATATCGTGTATGTGACTAGGTGATCATGTAGTTGTATGTGTCATACAACATTATGTATGAAATGATTATGATGTCATTAATATGGTTTACCATATCAACATGAATGCGGGTTCAAAAGTTGGAAGTTATATGCTAGAAGGTTGACTTTCTGAAAGTCAACCGAGAATTTATAGCATGGTTAGGCATTTTTGACACAAATATAAGAATCGAGAGATCATGGAATATGTGTTAGACCAATTATGTGTTATGTGTGATAACGATTTTGGATTTCGAAGATATTGAACAACGTGGTTGACAATTCATGTCGTATGCGTGTTAGTAAAAGTCAATGTAGATAAGATTTGGAAAATGTGTGTTAATACGAATGAGCATGAATACTAACATTATTATGGCATGACGGCATGAAAGGATAGGAACCACACTAGTATGGACCAAGCATGGAAGGCTAACAGGTCAAAATGAGACAAGGAAGCGGTTACGAACACAGATGCACAAGGTAAGTGACTTCTGACTCACTTCTTAGTATGCATATAGAATTTTCATGTTCATGAATGTGGGGAAATTATGTAAGGTTATTTAATGACGAAAGTTTTAAGATAAGTATTGATCTAGTTTAGACGGGGGTAGTTATCTAAGTCGAAGGTAATTTGGTGGGATTAAACGGGTCGAATAATTATGTATAAGTAAGGTAGTGGTAATGAAATTCGTAAAGAATAAGGACCCGGGGCAAGGATTCTTAGTCTAATATGTAGGGAAATGTTTTACGGTTAGAAACAAGTTTCAAGTGAAACGGATGCAAAACGAGCAAGTTATGCGAATTTTAGTATTAAAAATGGAGGCTGATCTGGGCGCTACCGTAGCTTACGGTAGCCACCGTAAGCTACGGTAGGTACTGAAACCATCCTTCCACCGTAAGGCAGTGCCTTGTTGCCGTATGGATTTTATGGCCACCGTAAGCTACGGTAGCCACCGTAGCTTACGGTGGAGGTCATATGCAAAATATAAAGTTCATGCAATTCTTCGTTTTTCTTTGAATTCGAACCCCGTGAACCCATTCCAAGCCTTGATAAGTTTTTATTATGCACCTCAACCCTACCAAATGGCTTGGTAAGTGACGGGTAAGTATGGAACTCAATTTTTAAGATCCGAAACATACCCGAAAGACACTTAAAAAGTGTTTATGACGTGTAAGTAAGAACGTGACATGAGAGCGAGTATGCAGGGAAATGATTCAAGTATGTGGGTATGTATGTATAGATTTAACTTCATTCCAATAGCTGTAACTTATAAGTAATCTGAATAGGAGTGAGTATGTATATAAGATTGTTCGTACATGTCTTATTACATGGTGCTTTGTAATTAGGATACATTAGTAAATCTTATGGAATTATGTAAGTTGTATGTGAGAGCTTGTTTATATGTACGTATGTATGCTTGTATGTATTATGTGACCAAAAGTACACATACGGATGTACGTAGGCACGAAGTAGTATTTATTGTACACGAAGGAATGATGCTTGTATATACGTATACATAGCTTCAATATGTTTGAGTACTAAGTTACTAATTATGTGCCTTGAGAATGAAATGAGATTTGCAGGTATACTATTGAAGTCCATTGTGAAGTTTTGAGGAATTGGAATGCAAGATTGTACTCGGAAGGATGATCAAAAAGACTTGCACGAATAGAAAGATTGCGGCGTGGTCATTTAATTATGTATGATAGATTATGAATGTAGATTATCAAATTTTAATGATGTGCATGTTTGTGGTGAATGTAAGTTACACGGGCTAACATCGGTATAATGTATTGGAGAATTGAAGATCGAGTCAAGGGCAAGAATTGTACGGGAAGAGTAGTCACATCATTGGGGATCGTATATGTAATTGATGTGATAATCAAGAATAAACGTTGTAAATCTTTTTAATAAAGTGTGGGTTATTCTAGAGACGAACTTACAAATAAGTTATATAAGTAATAATGAAAGAAAATTTTGACTTCATAATTCCGCTGCGTCGGTTTTGAGTTATTACGTATTAGGGTGTTACACACATGAATTCCTTCATGATTAACCAGGTGTCCAAGAAATCGCACTTCTTGTAACCAAAATTCACATTTGGAGAATTTAGCATAAAGCTTTTCTTTTCTTAGCAAATTTAGAAGTGTAAACAAATGCTCTGCATGCTCTTCTTTATTTTTAGAGTATATAAGAATATCATCTATAAAGACAATTATGAATTTATCCAGATATGGTTTACATATTATGTTCATCATGTCCATAAATGCGGCTGGGGCATTGGTTAAACCAAATGACATGACTGTAAATTCATAATGACCATACCTTGTTCTGAAAGCAGTTTTAGGAATGTCCTCTTCCTGCACTTTCAGTTGATGATATCCTGAGCATAAATCGATCTTAGAAAAGAATCGAGCTCCTTGCAGTTGATCAAACAGATCATCGATTCTCGATAATGGGTACCGATTTTTAATCGTAACCTTGTTTAATTCTCGGTAATAAATGCACATACGCATTGATCCGTCCTTCTTTTTGATAAACAAGATTGGTGCTCCCTATGGTGATGAACTAGGTTGTATGAAACCTTTCACCAAAAGTTCGTCCAGCTGTTTCTTCAGTTCTTGCATTTCTGCTGGTGCTAACCGGTAAGGTGCCTTGGCAATCGGTGCTGTCCCTGGTAGTAGGTGAATTCTGAATTCAACCTCTCTATCTGGTGGTAATCCAGGTAACTCTTCTGGGAAAACATCTGAGAATTGAGATACTACGAGAATATCTTTCAATTCTTTTCCTTTAGTGTTAATGATTATGGAAATCATATACACTAGTGATCCTTTCCTTGCATACCTTGTCGTTTTCATCACAGAGATGAATTTTGTGGACCTATGTGGCTTATCTCCTTTAATTGTGATCTTTTCACCCTTTGGTAAACTTACATGTATTGACTTTTGATCACATAGAATATTGGCATGTTGGCTACTAACCAATCCATTCCTAATACGACATCAAATCCCGCCAGATTTATTGGATAAAGGTTAGCAATAAATTTATGGTTTAAAATTTCTATTTTTGCTCCTTGCAAGATTTCAGTGATCTTAATGGTGTGACAACTGTCAAAAATTCAAGTATCCGTATAGTTAATTAATCATGATTAGTGCTTAATGACTGTGCTGAATTGCAATTAACTGCTTTCTGATTTCTGCCATATACATACATGTGCATCATACATTGTTTAATGTCATACCAATATTTCATGAAAGCTTTATTACCTCAAATGATGCATTAAGTACAGTTAGCACAGTTATCTGATAAATCAGGAAAATGCTGACAGAACTCAGCACATAGACAGACAGTGCATTTAGACACAGAATGAGCCAAAAACCAAGTATGACACTAGTATAGTGTATAGGAAAGTAAGGATCACAAAACTGCCTTTCTAGTGATAGTTTAAGTGCCGGAAAGTGCCTAAAACTCACCCACAGTGCTGAATTCAGCAAAATTCAGCAAATATCAGCATTTTAACAACCTAAATTTGTGCAGAAATCTGGTTAAATGGTCCTGAATGCTTTCCTAAGTGTCGGGAATCAAAAGTGTCACTAAAAGATACATAAAGCACACTAAACTCCAAAGTTTAGCACTTTAACAAATCGGTAACCAACCGAACAACCGAACACTACTCGAAACACTAGGTTTACACTAGAAGCACTATTTTAACATTCTAAGCTAGTTATGGTCCCCGAACACCATAACACCTCCTAAAAATATCTAATAACTAAAACACATAACCAATACTTGGATTTCAACTAGATTGTAACTAATCTAGTTAAAACCTATCCTACTAACCCCCCCCCCCCCATGTCTACGGCCTAACATGGCCCCCACCATGTGGATTTTATTTCAATATTTAAATGGATATCTAGATGCTTTACTAAACATAGTATCCAAGAGTTAAAATGTTAGAATGGGTTATAAAAAGGCACATAAGGTTCATGATTTCATTTCTCACACACACTTACTCTCCTCTTCCCTCTCTTGTTCTCAGCCGACCCCAAGCACCCCCACAACCACCTTCGTTCATCCATTCTCATACATTTTACACACTTACAAGGGTGTTGAAGATCATACAAAGAAGCTAGGAGCTTGTGGAAGTGGAAGGACCTCTCTTATTTGCTTTTATCCATCTCATTTCTTCACTTGATCATCCCTAGCCTTGTGCTAGTGGTAAGAGTCTTGATCTTGCTAGATTACTTCTATTTTGAGTGGTTAAAAGAAGAAACATAATGTTAATCATCAAGAACACTAAGATCATAAGAATGAAACTTGAACATAAGCATGTTTAATGATGAAACTAAGTTGTTTATGTGATGATTTGCTTGTTGAATGTTGTTTGTTCATATACATGATGTAGATCATCATGTAATCTTGCTAGATCATGATTAAAAACATAATCTAGCAAGATGTGAAAGTAGAAATATTGTAGGATAATAGATCATCCACACAAGAATCATGAACTTGAAAGAACATAATGTTTTCTTGGAAAATAATGATCAAAGTAAGTTGTAAACATGTAGATCTAAAGATTTCATGGGTGATTTTTAAAGAAACCAAGTTAAAAATACGAGTTTTACTAAATCTTGGTTCTTACATAAACAAACTTTATTTTTAGTGGTTAAACAAGTGTAGAAACACTTGTGTAACAAGATGAATGCATTGAAAAGTATTTTTAGAAAACATAATTTGAAGTTGTAAACATCTATATTCTTTAAAAATGAAGTTTTTAAAGAACTAATCACACTTTAAAGGATAACAAAGCTTACTAATAACACTAGTAAGTTCCTACAAATTTTTACAAATATTCAAGTTCATCAAGTGGTTGATCATTACTTATTTTTGGCAAATCGGTAAGTGTAAGTTGTTTATTGTTGATTGTGATGAATTTTACAAAAGAAAATGATATGCTTGAAGGCATGGAAACCTCCATTTTTAGGGGAAACTGTTGGTGCATGCGTCTGTCGACTTCGTCTTGTATCAAGTCTTGTATTGTATTAGATAGATCAGGGCACGTAAAACGAGAAAAATAGGTTTTAAGGTAATTTCGCACGAAATTACAAAGTGGTTATTTCGCTTGGTAATTTCGCACGAAATTGTAATTCCGTGTGAATGTGATTTCGTTTGGGGAGGTTCATGCGAAATTAACCTGCCTATATATAGGTGTCTTGCTATTTCGTTTGAAAGAGTTCTAATTTTCCGGTTTCAGTGCCGAAGTGCTGCCGAAGTGTCTACTCGCTGTAAATCTTTGTCAAATCAATCTAAAGACAGTTTAAAGTGATATTCTAGCTGAATTACCTCGATACGTTTGTTTCCGCCTTTCGTATTGAGCAAAAACTCTTCTGAACGACTCGTTTGGTCGGTAAAACGATCCTACAAGTGGTATCAGAGCTCAGGAAGAAGAGTTCTTACCAATTCAGCTGAAAAATATGTTTCCTACACCTTCTTTACAAAATTGACCGTGAAAATTTGGTCAAAATGTCTTGAATTTCACTCATTATGCGCGCAATAGTGTTTTAACAAACCCTTGAAAGTTTCAGATCTTAAAACGGCTTAAAACTTGATCAATTTTGACAAAAACAGCTCGAGATGATGACATCAGCATAATTTCGCACGAAATTAGGGTCTTATTTCGCACCAGATTATAATTTCGTTTGACAGGTTCACATGAAATTAGTGATTTCGTTTCAAAGTGTAATTTCGTTTGATAATTTCACACGAAATTACCTATTTCGTTTGAAAGTTCTGCTATTTCATACGAAATTACTTATTTCGTTTGAAAAGGGGTTATTTCGCACCAAAAGCTGATTTAGCTTGAAAAAGGATTGATTTCGTTTGAAACTTGATTTCGTGTGAGAAGGGTATTTCGCTTGAAAGTTAATTTCGTTTGAACTATCTGATTTTGTGAATTTTGAAACCGAATCATGGAAGAGGAATTTTATAACGCATTTGCTACTACCCCGACTACTCCGGCATCTGTTACTCGGAATTTGAACATGGAAAATGAAACGGGCACTATGCAAAAACCGCCTAAGCTCATGAATATCGAGGAGTATAAAGGATGGGAGGAACGATTTAAGAATTGGGTTCAAGCAAATTATTTGGATGCTTGGGAATGTGTTGAAACGAAATATATTAGACCGTTAAATGATGATGAAGAGGAGATTGCTATTAAAGATCTAAGTGTTGATGATAGAAAGAAATACAAAAATGAAAAGATGATGATCAGTCTATTGCATCAAGCAGTTAAGGAAGATATCTTGGTTTTATTGCAACACAATGGAAGTGCATACTCTATCTGGAAAGCATTAAAATCAAAGTTTGTTGGAAGTAAAGAGATGATCAAGAACAAAAAATCACTTTTGAAAAAAGAGTTTGATCTATTTCGTGGTTTAAGAACTGAGAGCACCAAGCAGATTATTGAAAGATACTGCAATCTGTTAGTCCAAATGAAAAGAGTGAGCATCAATAAAGATAATGAAGAGTTGATAGAAAAGTTGGCTGATGCATTACCACATGAAACTTGGGGCACATATCTCATGATGTTGAGAAATAAGAAAGATTTTAGTAATTTGACACTGAATAAATTCATTGAAAAACTTAAAGCTCAGGAAATGGAACAAAGAAAGATCTCAAGAATGAAAGATTTTGATGGTGAACAAGATATACGTCTTTATTACAAAGGAGGTATCAGTGACAAAACCAACATGTCACCAAAGGTTGAAACTGCATTCAATGCTAAAAGTTCATCAGGAGGGTCATCTAAAGGATCAAACAGCAAAACTGAATTTTCTTCATATCCAACATTTGATCCAAATTTTTCAACAACCAAAAATGGCAAGAGGTTACAATGCAACATTGTTTTGAATCTTGAAAATGGTGAAAATTTCTCGGAAGTGGTTGCAAAAAGTCACATGTCATTGTTGGGAACTGTATTAGAATCATATGAAAGTTTAGTTGCAGGAATGATCGGGAATCCAATGTTGACAAAAGAGGATTACGATCAAATCGATGCTGAAAAGATGGAATTAATGGATATAAAATGGTGTTTGGCGAGTGTTTTGAGAAGAGCCGAAAAGTTTAAACAAATTACGGGAAGAGATGATTTCCGTGATGCAAATGTTTCTACTTTAGGTTTTGATAAATCTAAAGTTACTTGTTTTCGTTGCAGGGAAAAAGGACACTTCAAGAGAGAGTGCACAAACCGCGAAGCAAGTGGAGCTCAAAATCCGTTCAACAACAATGATTACTATAGGAAAGCAATTTATCATCAAGTTGCTCAACAACAACAAGAACCACAAACTGCACATGCTAGAAAAACAATCGAAGATTCATCAAAGAGAGCTTGTATGGTGAATCAAGATGATAAAAAGTCAAGAAAAGAATTCAGTTGGGACAAATATGTTTCATCTGGTAGTAAAGCATGTATGATAAATCAAGATGATGAAAAATTACCAGAAGGGTTTAGCTGGGCAAATTTCAGCTGGGATGATTATGATCCTAACAAAACTTCAAATCACAAAGCTTTTGTTGCTAGAGTTGCTGAAGACAGTGATAATGATGATGATTATTATGCAAGGAGAATGAAAAAACATTTAAAATTGATGGAAGAGAGTGATAGTGATGATGAAAAAGATAAAAAGAAAAAGAAGAAAGTTAAAAAACATGTCAGCAGTGATGATGAAGAAGTTCCTGTGATAAGGAAAAAGGTCAAAGATATTCCAGTTTTCACAGTTGAAGCTGAAGCTGATACACAAAAGATTTCGGTGATATGTGAAAACTGTGAAGCAGTAAAGAAGCAAAACAGTACTTTGATTCATAACATGAACAGATTGAAAGAATCCTATGATGTTCTGAACAAATCCATGAATCAATACAATCAATCAAGTAGTGAACAAGCAACATCAATGAAGACACTTCAAGGAGCTTTCATGACAAAGTAGAAAGTGGTCAACAATTACATTGAAAAATGTGTTGTGCTTGAACAGAAATTGGAAACCCAAAGGATTGAAACAGAAAGAGTTAATAGATTGTTAAAAAGTTACTCATGTACTTCTTATGTTATTGACAGGATTTATCCAACCGTTGAATGCATGAAGTGTTGATGCACAAGAATGTCTGTTGACTGCATCTTCATCAAGTCTTATATCAAGAAAGTCAAGATTGGAACTTAAAAAGTCAAATTAGGGTTTATTTTATAGGGTTCCGTTTGAAATCAAAGTTTGAATGAGGGTTCCGTTTGAAAATGATGGTTCCGTTTGAAACCATTGTTTGAAACAAGGGTTCCGTTTGAAACATGTTATGTTAAGTTCAAACGGAAGGGTAAGTTCAAACGGAAGGGTCTAGGTCTATATATAGGAGTGTGTCTGTCATATTTCAAACGGAACGGTTGGAACAGTAGGGAGGTGCTGCCGGATTTTCATCAGAAAACTTTGTATAAGCACGTTTATTAATCAGAAAAGAAAAGTTAAAAGGATTAGAGCTGTTTTGGACGTTATGTGCATTGATTCCGCCTTTACACATGATGTTGAACTACCTTAACTGACTTTCAGGGTCACGTACACGATCCAACAAGTGGTATCAGAGCACAGGACGAGGAGTTCATACCGAATACAGCTTGAAATCATCGGATTATCTCACTTCTACCTTTCTTTTCTGATTTTAACTTGTTATCACGGTTAAAATGACTTGAAACGATCACATTACAAACGAAATACACTATTAACTAATCCTTGAAAGTTTGAAATCAAAATTCGACCTAAAACTGATTAAAATCATGTGTACCGTTTGAAAAGTTTCGCGATTTGCTGACGTCACCGTTTGAAAACTGTTCTATCGTTTGAAAATACATCTATCGTTTGAAAACTGATCAATCGTTTGAAACTATCGTTTGAAAATGTTAATCGTTTGAACTGTCGTTTGAAAATGGATTCTATCGTTTGAAATGTTCATCGTTTGAACTTTGTCGTTTGAACAGCAGTCGTTTGAACTTTGTCGTTTGAACAGCTGTCGTTTGAAACTTTTGTAGTTTGAAGCAGGTCGTTTGAATATCTTGGTCATTACAACGTGAACATAATTGTTGTTGGTCTAATAAAAAATAAATCACATGTAGTGTGTCAGTGTGCATATATTTTAGTTGAGCGGTCCAATCAGATTTAAGAGATATTAAAACATAGTCGATGGACTGATTACTTATATTGTTGTCGGCTTTATTGAGTTTGTAGATTCATTTGATGTAGTCAGATTTGCATGTGAATTAATCCTTCAAGAACAATCAGTCCAATCAAGAATATTGGCCCACTGAACGATAAAAGGAGGTCCAATCCATAGTCGTTTAACTGTTTTGAATTTGGCTGCCCAAATTGTTTTGTCGGTTCATTAAAATCAAAGAAAAGTTTGTGGTGTAAAGAGTGTATCGGATAAGTGATTTTGTGGACATACAAAGTATTTGGCTGTTTGTTTTGACCCAAGGTTGCTATGTGATAAGATTTAGTAATTCAAGTTGTCGAGTTTAGTGAATTTGTTGATCAAATTAAATCAAGTGTAAAAATTTACGGCTCAATCAGTGAAGGATAAATTGAATCCATTTCGATACGATCAAGTTTATTCATTTAGTGATTTCGTCCGAACAACATTGAATCGTATCCGCGAATCTTTGACAACGAGTCTTAGATTGATTTCATCAAACACAACTGTTACATATTCAGTTTGTTTGAACTGATAGCTTGTTTGATTTGTTTGCAGGTGATTTCGAGGTAATTCAAGGACATAAAATCATGGGGAAAAACGACGAACCTATTCCGTGGAAAGATGATCGTACTGAGGAACAGAAGTATCAATACCGGAAGATGATTGCTGAAAACAAGATTATCAGACTTTCTGGTATCTTTCTGGAAGCTAGGAGAGCAAATAGATGGGATCCAAAAAGAGAGTGTTATCTTGATGAATATGGAAATATTGTGATTGATGACAAAACGCTTGATATTGAAGCCATAATCCAGCAGTACAAAGAGGAGGATGATTATTGGCAAAAGAAATGGTGGGGAGATGAAGAAGAGAAAAAGAAAAAGAAAGAGTTACTAGATGAAATTGAAAGAAACTCAGAAAATATGAGTTTGGATGAATTTCTTGAATTAATCAAAAAGATTAAAGAAGGAATGACAAAGAATGAAGAAGAAGAAAAAGATGAAATTTCAAAAAGTGAAGTTGTGTGTTCAAAATGCGAAAAATCAGAAGCAGAAAATTTCAAACTCTTGAAGGATGTGGAGAGTTTGACTTTGGAAAACAATACTCTGAAGATCGAGAAAAAGACTGATGAAGAACAGATTTTGAGTTTGCGCCTGAACTGCGAAAAATTGAGATCTGATAATGACAAACTTTTAAAGATTGTTGAGAGTTTGTCATTAGAAAACAAAATTTTGAAAGAAAATGAAAAAGATTTTGAAAGTAAAAGAAAATCCTCAGAAAATGAAGATTTTTGGATAAAATTGGAAAACAAAAATTTAAAAGAAAATGAAACAAGATTTCAAGAACAGTTAAAAGGTTTAGAAAATGAAAAATCTGTTCTTGAAAATCTTAAAATTGAAAATGAAAATTCTATCAAGTTCTATCTTGAAAGAATCTCTCAGTTTGAAAAAGAAGCTGAGAATTCAAGAAACAAGATTGATGAACTTGAAAAGAAATTGAAAGGTTTTGTGACTGCATCAGATAGTTTGAATTTTCCCTGTCCAAAACTGATCAATTCTGTTCCAATAAGTGAAAATGTCACAAATTTTGACAAAGTCAAAGTCAAAATTGAAGATTGTGATGAAATATCTGATGATGAAAAAGAAAAGAAAAGAAAAATATTTTTAGATTTACAAGAAAAATTTAAAAATACTGTTTTGCAATCTACTGAAACAGGTGAATGTTCTAAACAAAAACTTGTTAAGAAGAGTGTAGAACAGAAACAAAAAGATAAAAATTTGAAAAATCCTAAAAATGAAAATAAAAGCTCATCAGATAAGTCATCCAATCATTTTGTAAAATCACAAAAATTTAAAAATGAAAACTCACAAAAAGTTGGTAATAAGTGGTGCAGGTCGGACCACAGTGCTTCAAAGCCAAATCAAGTTTTCAGGAGGAGTGATAATCACCACAAAGCCAGACAATGCTATGATTTAAGTTTTTGGTGTGAAAGTGGTGAATGGTACGATAACAGAGTGTGTTACTCTTGTGGTATTCGAGGACACATTGCTGTTAACTGCCAGAATTGGAGTTATGAGATGAGAAGATGCTATAACTGCCAAATCAGAGGACATATTGCCAGAGATTGCCCAAGGAGATCAATGGGAAGATCGAGGGTTGAATCTCAAAGAATGGTAAAGAAGCCAGTCAATGTCAAGCCCCATGAACAGAAGGTTCTAAAACCTAAAGTTCAGGATCAGACAATTCAAGAAAAGAAAGTTAAACTTTCACAGGGGCAGAAAGACAGACTGCGAAAGAAAAGGAAGAAGGCGAGAGAGTATCTCGAGAAAA
This sequence comes from Helianthus tuberosus, assembly GCA_030545235.1. Taxonomy (NCBI): domain Eukaryota; kingdom Viridiplantae; phylum Streptophyta; class Magnoliopsida; order Asterales; family Asteraceae; genus Helianthus; species Helianthus tuberosus. Next base: position 145,081,031 of record CM060431.1, on the reverse strand, counting down.
TTTTGTTTTCGGGTTCATCGGACAAATTGAATAAAAGTTCTGATAAATCAACTCACTCGACTGCAAAGCCAAGTAACTTGAATTCATCAGATACAAATCTGAGGACGAAAGAGAAAAAGGAGAAAAAGAAGGTTGTCGGCGATGAATCTGGCTCATCAAAGTCAGACAAGCCACATTCAGAAAATGATTCTGGTTCATCAAAACCAGAGGAGCATAGTGTTGAGGTAAAATCTGAGAATTCAGGTTTAACAATGGATGATGCAAATTTTCCACCATTGTTGAACAAGAATTCTAAATCACCCAAAGACAGTCAGGCTTGGGTGAAACTTTTCAAATAGAAAAATCTGACTTGCCGGAGTTCCCAGGTTGGTAAGTGTGGAACAGGTATCGGCATCATTCTTGAGAAATTCACAGGATGGTAACTGTGATATTTCGATTTACAAGTGGTAAATCAGGGACATTAAGTTGTACTTGATTTTCTACTAGTGTTTGTTGTTGACAAGGGTCTTAATTGTTAATTCTTTAAAATGGTTGAAAACGAACAATGTGATGAAACCCCGAGTTTGTGAAAAGACAAACAAAACTAATTTTCCGGAAAAATCATTTTGATTAAAACAAACTTAAGTGTTTTGAAATCTAAATGGGAAAATAGTTTGTTGTCAGGGGGAGTTCTAATTGTTTTTGCCGAGTGAATGGCGAATTGAAGCGATTCGATATCAGTTTGTCACGTTTATTGTATAGTTTGTTTTAAAACTTTCCCAGAAAATCAAAATTGAAACATATTTTGATTTTAGGGGGAGAAAAATTTTTAAAAAAAATTAGATAATTTGAAAATTTCAAAAACATTGAAAATTGAAAATGAGTTTTGTTGTGAAAAAGAGGAAATGATAGTAAATCAGTGAACTATCACAGCATGCTAAAGATATGAAATGTCAAATGTGATAAACGGTCTCACTGATGATGTGTCGATAGGTTTTCACACATTTAGTAGATTTATTCGGGATATAAACCTAAAATTCAAACTTGTGAATTCGTGGGGAACACTACTTGGATATATAGGTAACCCCTGAAATCTCGTTTGAAAGGTCTCTTAATCTGATATACTAGGTCTTTATACTCTATGATGTCTGGGGTATTATTCCGGGACTTCTGCTGAACGGTAGTTCTGACCTAGTCCCTGGCTAATACTTGCTGCAATGCTTGAAACACAGCATTAAACCCTCAGCATGCTGAAACAATAAAATTGATATATGCTGCTGTTGTAAGCAAAAAGATCCTCTAAAGGGGACACATCGAAAATTCGAAGCTGATATCTCTCTGCGTATACGGAAGTATCGATCTGAGATCCCTCGGCCCTCGCATACCTAAATTATATACAGATATCATTGTAGTATTCTCACCTGTAAGACTGATTATTGAGATTCTGGATACGGGAGTATATTCAAGAGGTGGGACACATGAATGAGCTAAGTTCTTAATTCATCTAATTCGTATCCTGAGTAAATTGAAATTTGTGTGAGAATTTAAGATGGATCAGTATATCGACAATCGAGGTGAATCGTTTAGAGCTTAAAATGATTAAAGCTTAACGGTGCTAGTGATTGGTCTCATGAACTGATATCATCCTCTTACACAAACTCACAAAAATATTGTTTGTATATATTTCTTTACTGCATTTCAGTCAAGATAAAAAAAAATCCAAAAAGATTTTCGGAGTGTTTTAGCATAAAGTTTTGAAAAATTCAAAAAGATTTTCGACAACTGATGTTGAAGAGTTGATTTTCAAAATTCCAAGTGCTAAACTTGATGAACTAGAGGATTGGAAGAATATATTGAAAACTTTGAATGTCATATACAAATGTTTTTGAAAGTTTGAGGTTTTAGTTAATCAAGGTCATTTATTTGAACTTGATGTAACTTTACAGATATATGGATGAATGTATTCTACCAGTAAGTTTTTAAATCTAAGTGTTATAAATTTGTGAAACTTATGTTGTGGTAGAGAATATGCAGGTTTCAGGAATTCCCACGGAAGCTAAATGATAAAGCTTGAACCAGACATCTCAAATTCTAGCATAGTGAGAGGGGGAGTCTGTGAAAGAGGGAGTCTGGATCAACAGTCAAAGGGAGTTTGAAGATGGAGCTAGGTTGTGATCCTAAACCTGTGAAGATAGAGTGTTTTTGATAAAAAGACAGAGTTAGAGAAAAAAACTAAGACTCAGGAGCTGAAGACTACGTCAACATCCAAGGGGGAGTCTGTTGATGCACAAGAATGTCTGTTGACTGCATCTTCATCAAGTCTTATATCAAGAAAGTCAAGATTGGAACTTAAAAAGTCAAATTAGGGTTTATTTTATAGGGTTCCGTTTGAAATCAAAGTTTGAATGAGGGTTCCGTTTGAAAATGATGGTTCCGTTTGAAACCATTGTTTGAAACAAGGGTTCCGTTTGATACATGTTATGTTAAGTTCAAACGGAAGGGTAAGTTCAAACGGAAGGGTCTAGGTCTATATATAGGAGTGTGTCTGTCATATTTCAAACGGAACGGTTGGAACAGTAGGGAGGTGCTGCCGGATTTTCATCAGAAAACTTTGTATAAGCACGTTTATTAATCAGAAAAGAAAAGTTAAAAGGATTAGAGCTGTTTTGGACGTTATGTGCATTGATTCCGCCTTTACACATGATGTTGAACTACCTTAACTGACTTTCAGGGTCACGTACACGATCCAACATGAAGGCATTTGATGAAGATGAAGTATCTGAAGACAAGAATTCTGAAAAGAGAAAGAATACTGAAGTGAAGACATCTGGTAAGAAACAAAGTTCCAGTTACAACAAGTGTCCACCCCCGCTTGAAAATGGATATTCTCCTAGAAATCCAAATTCAAAAAGAGTAAAAAAGGCAACCAACTTAGTGTGGGAATCTGAACAATCAGATAATTTGCTCGACAACATTGATGTCACTTTTACTTCGTCTGATACTGATCATGAGTCCGAGTTAATAAAGAAAGTGGTCAATCAGGTGTTGGATAAAGATGAAACCGAGGAGTCAAAGTCAGAGTCAAATTCAGAGTCAAAGTCTGAAATGTCAAGTCCAACAGTCAAAAAGGAGAAACGGGTTTACAATAAAGAGTTTATGTTATCAAAATCTAATTTGAATGACGAACCAATCAAAGTAGCATATACTTTGAATGATTCTGACAAATTATATTCTGATGAAGAATTTCCAATAAGAGGTGTTAAAACTGAAATGATAAAAAAAGGTTTTCAAACTGACAGAAATTAATATTTCTGAAATAAAAGATGTAAATCTTTCTGAAAAACCTAAAAAGTACACCTCAAAAGATCAACAACGGTTAAATAAGAAAAAAGGCTACAGTTCTGGTTCAGGTTTTCAAAAGAAACCAAACCATAACGGTAATTTCAAAAGAAAAGGTTTAGGATTTATTCCACCAAAAATTATAAAAATGAGAAAACTTATAAACCAAAAACTGTTTTTGTTTCAGGAATATTATCTGAAGAAGAAAAGGAGCAATTGTTCAGAAAGCAAACAAACAAAGAATTCCTTGCTCAAAAGCAATAAGAAATGAAGAAGGATGTTGCTCAGAAAAAGGAAACGAGAACCTGTTTTCAATGCAAAACAGTTGGCCATATTGCCAGGAATTGTCCAAAGGCAATCCAAACAAAACAGGGAGTTTCTCTTAAACTGAAAGAAAAGATGATTGAAAATGAACCACCAACCAAACAATTCAAAGTTTTCAAAAATTCGAAGTTTGAGGTTGGTGAATGTTCAAAAAGGTTTTACAAGAGAAAAGCAAATCTTGACAACCACAAGTGGGTTGTTAAGAAATCTGATGATAGTTCTAGCAATGATTCTGATTCGTCAAAATCAGAGGAGCTATTTTCAGGCGATGAATCTGATTCCATAAAGTCAGAGGAGCCACGTGTTGAGTTAAAATTGGAAACATCAGTTCCACCAATGGATGATGAAAATTTTCCACCATTGAGGGCTGAGAATTTTAAACAAAAAGTTGGAAAAATTGAGATTTCAAATCAATTTTTCTCAGAAAAGAAAGAATTTGATATTGAAAAAGCCTTTAACCCCACAGTTCAAAGAATTTTTGGAAAAATGGTTGACGGAAAGGTCAAAGGGGTAAAGGAATTTTATGAGAAGAAAACGAAAAAACCAGGTAAACAAGGGTCATCCCAGGTTTGTGACTAGGATGGAACCTATTATGATTGTTAAAAATCAGGACTTGCCGGAGCTCCCAAGTTGGTAATCGTGGAGTAGGAATCGGCATCTTTCTTGAGAAATTCACATTTGTGATATTTCGATCTTTATGTGGTAAATCAGGGACATTAAGTTGTACTTGATTTTCTACAAGTGGTATTTGTTGATTAAATTCAAAGCTGTTATATTTTCAAAAGGTTGAAAATGAAATAACAAAGTGATGAATTGATCCCCATTCCTACAAGTGGTAAAATCAACAAAACTAATTTTCCGGAAAAACCATTTGATTGAAACAAACTTAAATGTTTTAAAATCATAATGGGAAAATAGTTTGTTGTCCGGGGGAGTTCTGATTGTTTATGCCAAGTGAATGGCGAATTGAAGTGATTCGATATCAGTTGTCACTTTATTTGTACAGTTTGTTTTCAAATTTTCAAGAAAATCAAAATTGAAATATATTTTGATTTTAGGGGGAGTAAAAATTTTAGAAATTTCGAAAATTTGAAAAAGCACAAAAACATGATAAAATTCAAAATGAGTTTTGTTGTTAAAAAGAGGAAATGATAGTACATCAGTGGACTATCACAACATGCTAAAGAATTGGAAAGATAAAATGTGATAAACGGTCTCACTGATGATGTGCCAGTAGGTTTTTGCACATTTAGTAAATTGTGACGAGATATAAACCTAAATTTCAAACTTACTTATCTCGTGGGGAACATCTCTCGGATATATGGGTAACCCCCGAAATCTTGTTTGAAAGGTCCCTCTTTCTGAGATACTAGGTCTTTATGCTTAGTGATATCTGGGGTATTATCCCGGGACTTCTGATTTTGCGAAAGCAATGGCCTAGTCCCCGGAGAATACTTTACGCTTGCTTGAAATATAGCCCACCCTCAGCATAAAAAATGATGAAACATTGCAAAATGCTAATCATGTGTTGTTGAAGAAAAGATTCTCTAAAGGGAACCCACCAAAAGTCGAAGCCGTCATCTCTCTGATTTTGCGGAAGCAATAGCCTGAGCTCTCACGGCCCTCGCATTTAACCCTTTACAGATATCATCTAGGTATACTCACCTGTAAGACTGAATATTGGGATCTGGATACGGGAGTATATTCTGAGATGGGACACACGAATAAGTTTAAGTCTCTAAAACACTAATCTCGTATCTCGAAACAGTTGAAATTTGTGTAAAAAAAATTTAAGTGGATCAGTATACTGACAATCTAAGTGAATCGTTTAGAACTTAAAATGTTTAAAGCTTAACGGGGTTAGTGATATGTCTCAGAAACTGATATGATCCTCTTACGCAAACTCACAAAAATATTGTTTGTATATATTCTTTTTACTGCATTTCATTTTATTCAAAAATCCAAAAAGATTTAATGTGTTTTAGCATAAAATTTTGAAAAATTCAAAAGATTTTTGACAACTGTTGTTGGAGAGCTGATTTTCAAAATTCCGAGTGCTAAACATGATGAACAAAAGGTTTCGGAGAATTTGTTCGAGATATTTGAGTTGAGAAATTGTTTGAAAAAGAAAATTCTATTCATACAAGGGGTTCATCAGAGATTTATATTGAAAAATCATTTATTGATTGATTAATACCTGCAAGTGGAGGATAAATTTGTCAAATTTTCAATTTGTGAGATTTATTTTTGGGTAGAGAATGTGCAGGTTAGCCAGGTTCCGATACCTGAATTGAATGAAACCCAGGTCACGATCTAAGAATCTGTGAGAAGTGGAAGCCAGACTGTGATCCCAAGTACACTTTAAGGGGGAGTCTGAAGTTGTAAGAGCCAGCCACAGATCTTGGGATAGAAGATTGTAGAGACAAGTTCAGATCCTGATATTCATACAAGCTGATGATGTTGATGAACTTAAGGAATCAAGAGATCTGATCAAGAGAATTAGTGAAGAGTTAAAGCCAGATCGAGATTCTAGAGATAAAGAGAAGAAAGAGATTGAGGATGCTTTACATTGTTAGATATTTCGGGAGAAGTCGAGAAGACTGATAAAGACTGAAGATTGAAGACTCGACACTGAAGACTCGTCAACATTCGAGGGGTAGTCTGTTGGTGCATGCGTCTGTCGACTTCGTCTTGTATCGAGTCTTGTATTGTATTAGATAGATCAGGGCAAGCAAAACGAGAAAAATAGGTTTTAAGGTAATTTCGCACGAAATTACAAAGTGATTATTTCGCTTGGTAATTTCACACGGAATTGTAATTCCGTGTGAATGTGATTTTGTTTGGGGAGGTTCATGCGAAATTAACCTGCCTATATATAGGTGTCTTGCTATTTCGTTTGAAAGAGTTCTAATTTTCCGGTTTCAGTGCCGAAGTGTCTACTCGCTGTAAATCTTTGTCAAATCAATCTAAAGACAGTTTAAAGTGATATTCTAGCTGAATTACCTCGATACGTTTGTTTCCGCCTTTCGTATTGAGCAAAAACTCGTCTGAACGACTCGTTTGGTCGGTAAAACGATCCTACAGAAACTATGGCAAAATTTTCTAAAAATCTAAACACTTAGAAAAATATTTCTAAACAAGTGTCTACAAGTGTATTTTAAACTATAAATTGTTACAAAAACTTTACCATAATTTTTTGTTACAAAAATACAAATATTGGAGGTTGGTTTTCATAAATAAAAGTGACTAAATATGTATTTAGGAAATATATATTTAGAAGACACCATGTGTGTGATTATTTGTATATTTTGTGTATTAGTTATATTATTTTAGGACATGAAATAATATAACTCACTAATATAACAAGAATTACAATCCAAAATATTACCAAAATTCCAAAGAATGAATATACACATTTACACAACAAAATTAGTGGAAACCGAACTATGGAATAAGACTTACAAAAATATTCCGGAATTTATTCACAAAGTATATTTTGGTAAATAATATTTTGGACACCAAGGGAACAAAAATATGATTTTTACAATTACTACAAAAATATATCAAATTTTTGACACGGAAAAATATATTATTTTTGACAAGTATGGAATATATATTTTTCTTAGAATTTTTAGAAGATATATTATTTTTAAGAAATATATATTTTCTTACAAACACGAAATACAATATTTTGAGGTATAATTCCTCAAATAAATATGAAGAATATCATTTTTGGAGAAAAAAATGAGTTTATATATATTTTCTATATTGGACATGAAAATATATTATTTTTGAAACTTATGAAGGAAATAGAAATATTTTGCCAAAAAAAAATTATAAATAAATTTTCTAAGTAATATTTATTGAAATATATATTTTGGAAATGTATATTGGTGAACTTTTAATAAAGATAATATTCTGGAAAAATTAATACGAAATTAAGTATAAAGAATACTTAATGAATACAATAAAAATACGTATTCTCGTACGTATGAATACACACCGGAATACGACCCTAACACATAGCAAAATATACAAGTATAAGAATACAAATACAAATACAAATACCCCCATCCTTGGGAAGGATATACAAGTATAAATACTTGGGAAGTATTAAGTTAAAATAATTGTCTTAACAATTATTCCAAAATTTAATAAATATAATTTAAGTTAAAATATTAATTATTTTAACAAATAATTATATAACTTGGAATAATATCGAAGACACAAGAGAATCGTAACTCAAAGACAATAATACTAAGTCATGGCACGACCCGCTCGTCTAATAGATCATAGTACGTTGTAGGTAGTCGTGTTTTACCCGAAGGAGCTTGAGTTACGGTGACTGAAGATGCAAGACTGTGAGTTTCGTGACCCCCCCCCCTTTTCTTTTTACTGTTTTCAGTTTTATAACTTCGGGGGTGAAGTACATGTTACAACTGTTTACAAACGTTATTATTTGGTATGGTTAGCTAAGGAAGGGCACTTCTAGATCATGTGAGCGGTGGGTATGACGCTTAAGGCCATCAATCCTCGTTGTAGGACCGAGGGACATGAGTGACAGATCTATTTGGGTGTAGCGAGCCCCACCCATGTTGGACCAGGGTTTGGCCCATGGGTTGACTATGTCTTACAGCCGGAAACCCGGTGCAAAGTCTGCTAGGTTTGAGCTTTCCTGCATCACGTCACACATATTAATGGCCTTGCAAACCATTAATGGATCTGTTTTTCCTTGTTGCTTTCATACCGGGATTTACAAACTTACTTACATACATACTTATAATGATTTCAAAGGTTTATTCATACATACAAACAAACACACGAACTCGCTCAACTTTTATTGATGTTTTCAAAATACATGTATTTCAGGGAATTAGTTTTGGATCTGGCGGGCGTTCGGAAGTTCTAAGTGTGGTTTAAGAATAAAAGATGTCATCCATGGTCTTCGGGTTTGGTCAGGGTGTCTTATTCCTGGACGAGACACGTCTCCCAAATCCTGGTTTTATTTAATGTCATCTGTCGAGGCCTTGTGAACTCTTAAACAAGTTGCATGGTTTGAACTCGAATTTGAATTTCTATGTTTTTAAGACAATGTTGTTATATTTTTAAACTTAATTAATGGATGACCATCTATGGTTTATATCATATAGTTGTTGTTATGATTGAATGCACTGGTATTAAGAAAGTCACACCATAATCACGCTTCCGCAAAAGTCAGGGTGTGACAGCTTGGTATCAGAGCTTTGATTGTAGCGAACTAGGATTCCTTCTCGAGTCTAGACTACAATCATTAGGGCTGTCACGAAAATATTTTCACAACATGTTTTCATTGCATACACGAAACACCCAGATCCAGGAAAACAAACATTTTTACAAACAAAAAGACACGAAACACATTTCAAGGTTTATGCTTATGGTTCAGTCTGAGAGACTGGGTGGTTCAGTTTGAGAAACTGGGAAATTTAGTCTGAGAGACTAGGTGGTTTAGTCTGGGAGACTGGGTAGTTCAGTCTGGGAGACTGGGTGGTTTAGTCTGGGAGACTAGGAAGGATACGTGATTACATTGTCATTGATTACCTGTTTAATGTTAGTAGTTGATATATGTGCATATGTTGTGATTGTTTTGTTACAGACACTATGTCATCATCCAAAAGTGGATTGTCCGATACCGATGACCCTATGGCTGCAGTCTCAGATGATGAGATTGCACCCGAGCCAGAGATCTTTACTTCTGATACCGAGAGTGAACCGGAGATGATGTCCGACGATGACGACGACTTTCAGCCCTTTGCGCTGCCCGACTTCTGAGATGATTTACCGATTGCTGACAGTATCCCAGACGAGGATCCTTTTGTTATTCCTATTCCAGTTCACGATCATCTTATCATCGGTCACCCCGATGGTGAGCATGCCGTGGCACCGATCCTCGCTCCTGTTCCTCTCATGGTCATTCCCCCTGAGGATTGGCCTTTTGACGATCTTTTTGATGATGATGTTGACCTGTTTGTTGATGGTCCCCCTGATGATGCTCATGGCGATGGGGAGCTCGATGAGGACGTTGTTGCTATTCCACTTCTGGGGATTCCCGTTATCGAGATTTCCTCTGACTCTAGTTTACATTTTATCCCCGATTCCTTTGAGTCTGTGTCATCATCCGCCTTATAGGCAGTTGGTTTATGACATTATGCCACTAACTCTGACGATGATACAGCCATGTCAGCTGCACCGATTCCTCCACATGACATTGAGCCTGGACTTGAGCTTGATTTTATCCCTGTTGATCAGCTTGTTGATGCACCTGCTGATCCTGAGCCGATACCTGCACCTGAGCCTTTACCTGACCATGATCCTGTTCCTTTCGGCTTACCTGACATTGCACCACTTATACCAGATCCAGTTCCTGCACCCGCTGACCCTCCTGTTATTGAGCCAATCACTCCCCCACTTGCACCTGCACCTGTTGACATTGCTCCTTTTCATCCACTAGAGTCAGATGTGCACCGTGTCAACCTACCTGTTGTTTTCTTGCAGGATATACCCGCACCCCATCTAGGGGAATGCACTTCTAGCCAGCAGCCTAGCCATGACCCACCTGTATCAGCGGCTTTCCCTCACATGCCTCAGTCTGCACCTACTGCTCATTTTACTTCTTCACCACTTGACGAGCCACTTATATGGTTCCCACCTTACACCATGCCGATTTCTGATCCCTACCATCCCTCACACTTTACTGGTTATACACGGGATGAGTTACTTCTATCATTGCAGCTCCAATATGAGATCATGAGTCGTAGGATTTTAGAGCTTGAGATGACACCGCGACCTTTGCCATGTCCGTGTCAGCCATCTTTTGTTCCCCCACATTCATCACCGTCCCCGTTTTCGCATCCTCTTGTACCACTTACTCCATTTCCCGAGTTTGACACTCGCTTTCTTACCATTGAGTAGCAGATCAGTTATCTGTTACGTCATGTTTATGATCTTGAGGAGGAGCTTGCGCATGTGCGCAGCTTGCTTTTTGTTCCTCCACCTCCTCCTCCACTGCCATAAGCATAGACGATTTTTGGTTTTATGTAGGTAGCTTACTTTTGATGAGAGCACCGCTATTGAGCTGAGCTAGTGAAGCCTTTTGGAGACCACCTTTTGACTGTATGACTTATGGTAGATTGATAGACATTATGGACAAGGGTAGTGTGACCCTGTGTTCCCTTTTGATACGATACATTTGTGAAACATGTAACTGTACTTGTGGTCGATGATTAATGAAAGCTCAATCGTAATGTTCTCATTAAATACATTGTTAAATTTACTTGTTTATGCTATGATTGCATGCTTACTTGTTATAAAAAACGCTATTATATACGTACTACTTATTATATACATAAGACCTGACCTATACAATCTTCTTTTAGAAGATGCCTCCTCGAAGGAACAATCAGTTGCCCACAACAGAGGCAGAACTGCAAGAACGGATTTCATAAGCAATCGCACAACATGAGGCCTTACGCTCTAAACACAGCGGAGGTACCTCAGGAAATAACCCACCTCACGGTAATGTTTAAGTCATTTAAGACACATTACGATACGTTTGGACATTCCATGTGCGTTTGCTAATGCTTTCTGTGAATGATGTTGCTTGTATAGACTTTACTTACAAGCAGTTCTTTGACTGCAAGCCTCTGAATTTTGACAGCACTGGAGGTGCTGTAGCTTTCGTTAGATGGGCTGAGAAAACACACTCTATGCTGCGGATGACCAAGTGTGTGCCAGAGTACCAGGTCACCTACAATTCTGGACTTTTCCTAGACGGAGCTCTATCCGTGTGGAACCTTCAGGTTCAAACTCTAGGAGAAGAGGCTGCATATGCTATGACGTGGGATGAGATGAAAGAGCTGATGCGCAAGAAGTATTGTTCAAGAGCTGAGATTCAGAAGTTGGAAACCGAGTTCTGGAATCTGAAGATGGATGGACGCAGAGATTCCATGACTTATCTCGTGTTGTCCCCTACATCGTAGAACCGGAGTTCAAGCGAATTGAACGCTTCATCTGGGGATTGGCACCCCAAATTATGAGCATGGTGACTACTTCCAAGCCTCCAACCATCATTGAGGCCATTGATTTGAGCGTAGCACTGACTGAAGAAGCGATTAGGCTAAACAAGTTTTCGATCTCGGATGGAAAGAAGAAGGAGACTCATGTTGAGTCATCAGGAGAGAACAAGAGGAAGCTCTCAAATTTCAAGAAGGGTACCCAAGGAAACAACAACGATAGCAACAAGAAAAGAGATGCGAACCCACCATCCGAAGTCAGGACTGGTACTGCAAGTTCAGAGAACAAAGGGAAAGGTTACATGGGCACTTTGCCTAAGTGTGATGTGTGCCAGTTCCATCATGCCAGCCAGTGTAGGTTTAGGAAGTGTGAGAACTGTGGAAAGAATGGTCATTCGAAGGAGATATGTTGGGCTGGTAATGGTGGCCAGAGAGGTAATGGAAATGGCAATGGCAATGGCAGTGGAAACCGTGGTGGAAATGGTAATGGAAATCAGAATAGGAACAATCAAGGAGGAAATGGTGGTAATGTGAATCGTGGTGGTTCTGGAAACCAGGCTGGTAATGGAAACCGCAACCAAACCAACAACCAGGGTGGTACTGGAAACAAGCAAGGATGCTTTAGTTGCGGAGATGTCTGGCATTTCAAGGGAGATTGCCCAAAGAACAATCAAGCCCAAGGAAGAGTTTTCAACATTGGAGCTAGGGAAGCTCGCCAGGATCCAAACATAGTTACGGGTACGTTCCCTATCAACCAACACTTTGCATCTGTACTGTTTGATACCGGTGCCGATTATAGCTTTGTTTCCCTAGAATTTAAGAATATACTTGGGTTAGTAGCCAGTAAGCTAGATATTCCATACTCGATAGAACTAGCTAATGGAAAGCTAGTAGAAGCCAAGGAAGTAATTAGAGGTTGTGTAATAGAGCTCGGAGAGCATGAGTTTATGCTTGATCTTCTGCCAGTCGAGTTGGGAAGCTTTGACGTGGTAGTTGGAATGGATTGGTTGTCGAACAACCGAGCTGAGATCGTATGCCACGAGAAGATCATTCGCATCCCGATGGCGAATGGAGAGAAGATTGTAGTGCATGGAGAAAAGCATGATACGCCTCTAAGGATTATCAGTTGTTTGAAGGCCCGAAAGTTTTTACAGAAAGGATGTGCTGCCTTTTTGGCTCACGTTGTTGATAAGGAAGTTGTAGAGTCAAAGTTGGAAGATATCCCTGTGGTAAGAGAATATCCTGAAGTCTTCCCCGAAGACTTGCCAGGATTACCGCCGCAACGACAAGTCGAGTTCCACATTGACTTGGTTCCAGGCGCCGCGCCTGTAGCCAAGGCACCTTATCGACTTGCGCCTTTTGAGATGCAAGAGTTATCGACGCAACTCCAGGAGCTATTGGACAAGGGATTTATTAGACCAAGCTTCTCGCCTTGGGGAGCTCCAGTTTTATTTGTCAAGAAGAGGGATGTTAGTTTTCGTATGTGCATTGACTACCGAGAACTGAACAAGCTGACCATCAAGAATCGGTAACCTTTGCCGAGGATTGATGATCTCTTTGATCAGCTTCAGGGTTCAAGTTACTACTCCAAGATCGATCTTCGATCAGGTTATCACCAGCTGCGGATTCAAGAAGAGAGTATATCGAAGACTGCTTTTAGGACTCGTTATGGACATTACGAGTTTCTGGTAATGTCGTTTGGTTTGAAAAACGCGCCAGCAGTATTTATGGATTTGATGAACCGAGTTTGCAAGCCATATCTCGATAAATTCATGATTGTGTTTATCGATGATATTTTGATTTATTCGCGGACAAAGGAAGAGCACGAGCAATACCTCAGAGCCATCTTAGACCTGCTCAAGAAGGAGAAACTGTACGCCAAGTTCTCAAAGTGCGAGTTCTGGTTGCGTGAGGTACAATTCCCTTGTCATGTAGTGAATGAAGATGGAATCCATGTGGATCCCACCAAGATCGAGGCGATTAAGAACTGGGACACTCCGAAGACGCCAACTGAGATCCGACAGTTTCTAGGTTTAGCTGGGTATTATCGCAGATTCATTGAGGATTTTTCGAAAATTGCTCAACCGCTGACCTCCCTTACTCAAAAGGACAAGAAGTATGAATGGGGATATAAACAAGAAGAAGCTTTTCAGCTACTCAAGAACAAGCTATGCGATGCACCTATATTATCCCTACCCGAAGGCACCGATGACTTCGTGGTATACTGTGACGTCTCGCGTCAGGGATTAGGATGTGTGCTGATGCAGTGACAGAAGGTTATCGCTTATGCTTCGCGCCAGTTGAAAGTTCATGAGAAGAACTACACCACACATGATTTGGAGTTATGCGATGTGGTGTTTGCTTTGAAGATTTGGCGGCATTACCTTTATGGTACCCGATGCACGATCTTTACAGATCACAAGAGCCTTCAACACATATTTGATCAGAAAGAGCTTAATATGAGACAGCGACGATGGGTTGAGCTGTTAAACGATTATGATTGTGAAATCAAATATCACCCAGGAAAGGCGAATGTGGTGACAGACGCCGTAAGTCGGAAAGAGAGGATTAAGCCCATAAGGGTTAGGGCTTTGGAGATGATCATTCAAACAGACCTCTCGTTGCGCATTCGTGCTGAGCAGAGAGAAGCTCTCAAGAAGGAAAACTTGAAAGATGAATATTTCCGTGGGATGGAGAAGAAGTTGGTACCAAACAAGGAAGGAACCTTGTGTTTTATGGAACAAATTTGGGTTCCGATTTTTGGAGGTCTTAGAGACGTTATTTTCGATGAGGCTCATAAATAAAGGTACTCGATCCACCCAGGATCGGATAAGATATACCAAGATTTGAAAGATTTCTACTGGTGGCCGAGAATGAAAGGTGATGTTGCAAAGTGAAGGCCGAGTACCAAAAGCCTTCAGGGCTCCTACAACAACCTGAGATACCCATGTGGAAATGGGAGCAGATCTCGATAGATTTTATAACAAAGTTTCCCAAGACACCCAAAGGTCATGATACGATTTGGGTAATCGTAGACCGTCTGAAAAAGTCTGCGCACTTTTTGCCAATCAGAGAGAAGGATAACACAGGTAAGCTAGTTGAGCTATACCTAAGGGAGATAGTTGCACGACATGGAGTGCCTATCTCGATAATATCGGATAGAGATGGAAGATTTGTGTCAAGGATTTGGCAATCTTTCCAAGAAGCATTTGGTTCACAGTTGAATTTGAGCACCGCATTTCACCCACAGACAGACGGCCAAAGTGAGAGAACGATACAGACGCTTGAAGATATGTTACGAGCTTGTGTAATGGACTTGGGTGGCAGTTGGGAAACTCACCTACCTTTGGTTGAGTTCTCCTATAACAACAGCTACCATACAAGCATTCAAGCTGCACCGTTTGAAGCTCTCTACGGACGAAAGTGCCGATCGCCGTTATGCTGGGCAGATGCAGGCGATAGACAGCTGGTTGGTCCCGAATTGGTTCAAGAGATGACATATAAGATCATGCAGATTTGAGAGCGCATTAAGGCGGCTTGTGATCGACAAAAGAGCTATGCGGACCAAAGAAGGAAACCTTTGGAGTTTGAAGTGGGAGAGTTTTATTGAAAGTCTCACCTTGGAAAGGTGTGGCACGCTTTGGAGAGCATGGTAAGTTAAACCCACGATTCATTGGACCGTTCAAAATCCTTGAGAGGATTGGTCCGGTGGCATATAAGTTGGAACTACCAGCAGAACTGAATGGTGTTCATGATACATTTCATGTATCCAATCTGAAGAAGAGTCCAACACAAGAAAAAGTGGTCATTCCCGCTGACGAAGTTCACATTGACGACACACACCACTTTACGGAAGAACCTGTGGAGGTTACTGACTAGAAGGTTAACAAAACTCGGAGGAGTAGTGTTAAGCTTGTTAAGGTTAGATGGAATGTGCGTCACGGCTCAGAGTTTACTTGGGAGCGTGAGGACCGCATGAAAGCCAAATATCTGCATTTATTCCCTAACTCCCCTGCTACTAGTAGTAAAGCTTAAAATTTCGAGACGAATTTTTCTTTACAAGGGGAGAATGTGATAACTGTCAAAAATTCAGGTATCCGTACAGTTAATTAATCATGGTTAGTGTTTAATGACTGTTCTGAATTGCAATTAACTGCTTTATGATTTCTGCCATATACATACATGTGCATCATATATTGTTTAATGTCATACCAATATTGCATGAAAGCTTTATTGCCTCAAATGATGCATTAAGTACAGTTAGCACAGTTATCTGATAAATCAGGAAAATGCTGACAGAACTCAGCACATAGAGAGACAGTGCACTTAGACACAGAATGAGCCAGAAACCAAGTATGACACTGGTATAGTGTATAGGAAAGTAAGGATCACAAAACTGCCTTTCTAGTGATAGTTTAAGTGCCGGAAAGTGCCTAAAACTCACCCAAAGTGCTGAATTCAGCAAATATCAGCATTTTAACAACCTAAATTTATGCAGAAATCTGGTTAAATGGTCCTGAATGCTTTCGTAAGTGTCGGGAATCAAAAGTGTCACAAAAAGATACATAAAGCACACTAAACTGCAAAGTTTAGCACTTTAACAAATCGGTAACCAACCGAACAACCATACACTACCCGAAACACCAGATTTACACTAGAAGCACTATTTTAATATTACCAAGCTAGTTATGGTCCCCGAACACAATAACACCTCCTAAAAATATCTAATAACTAAAACACATAACCAATACTTGGATTTCAACTAGATTATAACTAATCTAGTTAAAACCTATCCTACTACCCTCCCCCCCCCCCCCCATGTCTACGGCCCAACATGGCCCCCACCATGTGGATTTTATTTCAATATTTAAATGGATATGTAGATGCTTTACTAAACATAGTATCCAAGAGTTAAAATGTTAGAATGGGTTATAAGAAGGCACATAAGGTTCATGATTTCATTTCTCACACACACTAACACACACTTACTCTCCTCTTCCCTCTCTTGTTCTCGACCGACCCCAAGCACCCCCACAACCACCTTCATTCATCCATTCTCATACATTCTACACACTTACAAGGGTGTTGAAGATCATACAAAGAAGCTAGGAGCTTGTGGAAGTGGAAGTACCTCTCTTATTTGCTTTTATCCATCTCATTTCTTCACTTGATCATCCCTAGCCTTTTGCTAGTGGTAAGAGTCTTGATCTTGCTAGATTACTTCTATTTTGAGTGGTTAAAAGAAGAAACATAATGTTAATCATCAAGAACACTAAGATCATAAGAATGATACTTGAACATAAGCATGTTTAATGATGAAACTAAGTTGTTTATGTGATGATTTGCTTGTTAAATGTTGTTTGTTCATATATATGATGTAGATTATCATGTAATCTTGCTAGATCATGATTAAAAGCATAATCTAGCAAGATGTGAAAGTAGAAATATTGTAGGATAATAGATCATCCACACAAGAATCATGAACTTGAAAGAACATAATGTTTTCTTGGAAAATAATGATCAAAGTAAGTTGTAAACATGTAGATCTAAAGATTTCATGGGTGATTTTTAAAGAAATCAAGTTAAAAATACGAGTTTTACTAAATCTTGGTTCTTACATAAACAAACTTTATTTTTAGTGGTTAAACAAGTGTAGAAACACTTGTGTAACAAGATGAATGCATAGAAAAGTATTTTTAGAAAACATGATTTGAAGTTGTAAACATCTATATTCTTTAAAAATGAAGTTTTTAGAGAACTCATCACACTTTAAAGGATAACAAGGCTTACTAATAACACTAGTAAGTTCCTACAAATTTTTACAAATATTCAAGTTCATGAAGTGGTAGATCATTACTTATTTTTGGCAAATCAGTAAGTGTAAGTTGTTTATTGTTGATAGTGAATTGATTGTGATGATTTTTACAAAATAAAATGATATGCTTGAAGTCATGAAAACCTCAATTTTTAGGGGAAACTATGGCAAAATTTTCTAAAAATCTAAACATTTAGAAAAATATTTCTAAACAAGTGTCTACAAGTGTATTTTAAACTATAAATTGTTACAAAAACTTTGCCATAATTTTTTGTTACAAAAATATAAATATTGGAGGTTGGTTTTCATAAATAAAAGTGACTAAATATGTATTTAGGAAATATATATTTAGAAGACACCATGTGTGTGATTATTTGTATATTTTGTGTATTAGTTATATTATTTTAGGACATGAAATAATATAACTCACTAAAATACCAAGAATTACAATCCAAAATATTACCAAAATTCCAAAGAATGAATATACACATTTACACAACAAAATTGGTGGAAACCGAACTATGGAATAAGACTTACAAAAATATTCTGGAATTTATTCACAAAGTATATTTTGGTAAATAATTATTTGAACACCAAGGGAACAAAAATATGATTTTTACAATTACTACAAAAATATATCATATTTTTTACAAGGAAAAATATATTATTTTTGACATGTATGGAATATATATATTTTTCTTGGAATTTTTAGAAGATATATTATTTTTAAGAAATATATATTTTCTTACAAACACGAAATACAATATTTTGAGGTATAATTCCTCAAATAAATATGAAGAATATCATTTTTGGAGAAAAAAAATGAGTTTATATATATTTTCTATGTTGGACATGAAAATATATTATTTTTGAAACTTATGAAGGAAATACAAATATTTTGCCAAAAGAAAAATTATAAATAAATTTTCTAAGTAATATTTATTGAAATTTATATTTTGGAAATGTAGATTGGTGAACTTTTAATAAAGATAATATTCCGGAAAAATTAATACGAAATTAAGTATAAAGAATACTTAATGAATACAATAAAAATACGTATTCTCGTACGTATGAATACACACCGGAATACGACCCTAACACATGGCAAAATATACAAGTATAAGAATACAAATACCCCCATCATTGGGAAGGATATGTAAGTATAAATACTTGGGAAATATTAAGTTAAAATAATTGTCTTAACAATTATTCCAAAATATAATAAATATAATTTAAGTTAAAATATTAATTATTTTAACAAATAATTATATAACTTGGAATAATATCGAAGACACAAGAGAATCGTAACTCAAAGACAATAATACTAAGTCAAGGCTCGACCCGTTCGTCTAATAGATCATAGTACGTTGTAGGTAGTCGTGTTTTACCCGAAGGAGCTTGAGTTACGGTGACTGAAGACGCAAGACTGTGAGTTTCGTGACCCACCTTTTCTTTTTGTTGTTTTCAGTTTTATAACTTCGGGGGTGAAGTACATGTTACAACTGTTTTCAAACGTTATTATTTGGTATGGTTAGCTAAGGAATGGTACTTCTAGATCATGTGAGTGGTGGGTATGACGCTTAAGGCCATCAATCCTCGTTGTAGGACCGAGGGACATGAGTGATAGATCTATTTGGGTGTAGCGAGCCCTGCCCATGTTGGACCATGGTTTGGCCCATGGGTTGACTATGTCTTACAGCCGGAAGCCCGGTGCAAAGTCTGCTAGGTTTGAGCTTTCCTGCATCACGTCACACATATTAATGGCCTTGCAAACCATTAATGGATCTGTTTTTCCTTGTTGCTTTCATACCGGGATTTACAAACTTACTTACATACATACTTATAATGATTTCAAAGGTTTATTCATACATACAAACAAACACACGAACTCGCTCAACTTTTATTGATGTTTTCAAAATACATGTATTTCAAGGAATTAGTTTTGGATTTGGCGGGCGTTCGGAAGTTCCAAGTGTGGTTTAAGAATAAAAGATGTCATCCATGGTCTTTGGGTTTGGTCAGGGTATCTTATTCCTTGACGAGACACGTCTCCCAAATCCTGGTTTTATTTAATGTCATCTGTCGAGTCCTTGTGAACTCTTAAACAAGTTGCATGGTTTGAACTCGAATTTGAATTTCTATGTTTTTAAGACAATGTTGTTATGTTTTTAAACTTAATTAATGGATGACCATCTATGGTTTATATCATATAGTTGTTGTTATGATTGAATGCAAAGGTATTAAGAAAGTCACACCATAATCACGCTTCCGCAAAAGTCAGGGTGTAACAAATGGATTCCCCATTTTCCGTTTCTACCAAACATTCTTGTTGAAGTTTAGTTAATGGTTGATTGAGAAGTTTGCAAAATGAAGTATTAATAAAACTTTGGTTCACACCAGAGTCAAATAATACTTTAGCATAAATATCATTAACTAAAAACGTACTGGCAATCACGTCCGGGATCATCTTAGCTTCTTCAGCTGTTAAGACAAATGCTCTGGCATTCTTAGTAGTCTTGCTGTACATGGATGGAGCTAGTTTCATAAAGTTTGGCTTGATATGCCCCTTTTCTCTACAATTGAAGCATATCCCATTACTGGGTTTCTTCATACAGTCTTCTTCCTTGTGTCCCGATATTTTGTAGAAGTTGCAGTATATGGAACACATTCCTGAATGCTTCTTCTTGCAGTACTTACAGTGAGGTGTGGAAGTAGAACCTATATTTTTCCCACGGTTGGAATTTCCGTAGCGAAATTCCTGGGTAAATTTTTGGGCTAGTTTCTTTCTCTGGTTCTCTTCTTGTGTACGTACTAATTCATCAGTCAAGGTATTGGCGTTCTACAGCTTCTTCTGTAGTTTGTGGTCTAGTTGCCTTGACTACATGTCTGATTTCACTAATTAATCCCCAGATGTAACGGGAGATTAATACTGGTTCTGGTGAGGCTAGGGTTGGCACTATTCTAGCATATTCGAAGAATACGGTAGTGTAACCTTTACAGTCTACTCCGGTCTTTCTAAGGTTTAAGAACTTATTAGCAATTTATTCTTTTTCATTGGGAGGACAGAATTTTCTTTCAACCATGTTTTTAAACTCGATCCATTCCATATTATAAATTCTGTCACTTCCCCTAGACTGTAGAATAGTATTCCACCATTCTAAAGTTGCATTCTTAAATAGATTAGAAGCAAACATAATCTTATCTTCTTCTGCACATTTGCTTATTTTTAGGACCGCCTCAGTCTTTTCTATCCAACGTAGAGCTGCAATGACTCCTTCATTGCTAGAGAATTCTTTTGGTTTGCAAGACCAGAATTCTTTGTAAGAACAACCATATGACATGGTTCTTCTTCTTTTTGGAATAGGCAATTGAAGTAACGGTCCATTATTCACGCTGTGACCTGGTTCAGTAGGTGGTCGTTTACTTCCACTGTTAGTTTTATTATTTTCTGCTTCCTTAACAGTCTTGATAATATATGGCATAGCATCTATAATCCCTTGTGCTACTATGTGTTGGATGGCACTGTTATTTATTTGGTTCCCATTATTACCGCTATTTTGGTTTTCCTAATTTACTTCGTTGTCCATCTTGATTACAAACATTTACCAGGTATTAATATCACAGAATAAGATTTAATGCAAACAATCACGCAAACAATTTGATCAAAATCGTCAAACATTGCGACATTTACTCTTTTTCATATATATATATATATATAGGGAGAAGATCATGCGAGAACCACCTCTTATTGCGAGAACCGCGAAAACCAATGTGAACACAACCAAAAATGCCTAAAAATAGCTAAAAATCACACAAAATTTTTTTTTTTTAAATATTTTTTATATAAAAATTGCTACTTTTCGAAGCAAAAAAAAAATTTAAAAAAAAAAATTTTTTGCCACTAAAAGTAGCGATTTGAGCATAAAAAATATTAATATTTTTTTTTTGATTTTTTTAGGAGGTTTTTTGGGGGTTTAGTTTTTAGCATTTTAGCTTGGGGGTGGGGGGGGGGGGGTTAGGTTTTTGGGGGGTGGGGGGGGTTTAGGTTTTTGGGGGGTGGGGGAGGGGGGTTTAGGTTTTTTTTTTTTTTTTGGGGGGGGGGGGTTAGGTTTTTTTTAGCTATTTTAGGTTGTGTTCACATTGGTTCTCGCAATAAGGGTGGTTCTCGCAATAAGGGTGGTTCTCGCATGAACTCCTCCCTATATATATATATATATATACAGAGGACCGCTAAAATGAGAACCACCTCCAGTTGTAAGAACCGTGAGAACTTTTTGATCCGGGGCGAGTTGGACCAAATTTTTTTCATAAACGTAGATGCTTGTATTATAAACACATTTGTAAAAAAAATTAAAAAAAATATCATGTGTGTAGTTTTGAACACCACAAGTTTGTGTTTACGGGTACCGTAAATTTTAAATAAAATTTACGGGTCTCGTAAACGCAAACTTTGGGTGCTCAAAACTACACACCCGACATTTTTTTTGAATTTTTTTTTACAAATGTGTTTATAATACATGCATTTACGTTTATAAAAAAAATTTGGTCCACCTCGCCCCGTACGTTGTAGTTCTCACGGTTCTTACAACTGGAGGTGGTTCTCATTTTAGCGGTCCCCTATATATATATATATATATATATATATATATATATATTAAGCTACAACTGGAATGGAAACACATTACTAGTTATGCATCAGTAGGTATTAGGTTATCTATTTTAGTGGACATGATTTTGATTTTTTTTCAAACTACACACACACACACACACACACATATATATATATATTATTGTTACTAGGGGTGGTTCCAGTATTACATCTCGCGCTTGTCGTACTTCCACACAAGCTTCTCTCCTATTTGTTTTATCATCTCTCCTCCTTCAACTAATTCCTCACCAAATGTGCGGAATTCCTGCACATTCGCTTCACTCATGGTTGGCAGTGGTGCGGGTATTGGGTCAGGGTACTGGGGCATAGGTTCTCCATATGGGTACGGGTTGTCTAGTATCTCCTGGAAATACTGATCGGCATTCCAATATGGATCTAGAGGGTTAAGGTTGGTATATTGTACTATGGGGTTTGGTATTGGTTCTCCCTGTGGATATAGTTCCTGGTAATCCCTATGATCATCTTCCCATGGGTCATACATTAGAGGATTAGGTGCTGGGATTCTAGGTATCTCGTTTGGGTCAAATGTTGGTATGGGAATTTGGTCTCCTTGGTTAGGTTCTATCTCCATTGGTTGGGTTAGGAATAGTGGCAATGGTTGTGGTGCAATTATCTGGTCTAGGTTTAAATCTGCTGCAGTGGTGGCTATTATGTGAAAGTTTGCCAACCATCTATTAACTATGTATTGGGACTGGGCGTTCATCTCCCTATTGGCTACAGCTAAAGCCCTTTGTTGTTGTAACTTTCTCATCCGCTTCCTTCGCTCATGTGCTCCCCGACTGAACCATCCTCTCTTTTTCGAAGGGAATGGTTCCTCGGATTGCGCCTTAAATATGAAGATTCCATCTTCTGTATCAGCAGAATACCCCGAAGGAGTAGGTTGTGAGGAAGTTCCTTCACTTTTGGGAGAACTAGCTAGGTGACGATAAGCGTCAGACGGACCTTGATCACTCATACTGTAAACTAACAGATTGTCAAATAACACAAAACAATAACATACATATATACACATAATCACATAGATTATTTCCTAACAAAATTGATAAAATTTTGGTGTCAGCGGAACACTACCGTGGCTTAAATCAGTGGCTGTGGCTCTGATACCACCTTCTGTCGCAAACCCCGACCCCTGCCCCGGGAGGCGGGCGGCCGCGAGCTCGCAGAGCTGGTGGTATCGGTGTTTATTAATTTGGCAACGGAAATTACATAAGGACCGTAGTTAGGAAATAGTTTATCAGAGTAAAACACCACATTTTATAAAAATAAATATATGGGAAAAACTCAAGTTTCCATTACAACATGTTTATAGGGGTAAACCCTAATTTATTGAAATAAAACTTCTTTCTTGTTTAGGTAACTTTTATAGCCACTTTTCCAAGCCTTCGGTGCTCTCCAGCTGGCTTCTATTTGGCTTTCACATTTTGTTACCTGAAACGCGTTTTAAAAAGTTTTATCAACAAGAAATACTTGCGAGTGAATCCCAGTTTAATCAAAACAACTTTTATCATTTTACAGCATTGAGGGCATCCGCAATTACATTTGTTTACATCTACTCAATTACCACCCACGGTACTGTCAATCCTGACTTGCGGTTAAGCTACTACTCACAGTGTAGTAACAAGTTACGTATACAAAACCCCAACATACCGACAGTAATTGTAGAATCACAAATACTCAATCACTGTTAATTATAATTTAAAACAATTGAGGTTTTGTAAAAACAGTTTACAAAAAGAGGATTAACTCACATTGTTGTTTTAGATAATTCCTGGTGACTTCCTGGTTATAATCTATTAAATTTAAACAATGCACACGAGTTAGTAAGATAACCCAATTTACATTAGTTATATCCCCGAGACAAAACTCCAACGACTGAGTCAGGCAGAGCCTTGACATGCGTTACGGAGCTCTAGATCAATCGGGCAGCGTAACTAATACGTAACCGGGGGTTATAATACTTACATCGAGGCAGAGCTTCGCTTTTTAGTGGGTATAATACCCGATAATTTTAGCTTATATGTTGAGAGGGAGAAAAGAAAGCTGAACAATCGAAACTGAGCTCGATCGCCCAATTTATAGGGCTTGATCAGGGGCGGCTCGCGCCCCGCGAGAGTTTAAGGGTAAGGCTTCACGGCCCACGAGGGCTTATAGGGTAGGCTGTAACACCCCAAAACCCGAATGTTTATATTCGGTAAATGTTCTGATATGGTATATCATGAAATAAACAACTAGGCTATTTAACCTAGTTAGGAATGTGGTAAAAAGCAATTAAAGGATGATAGTTGTGCCAATATTATTTAGTGGCAAACTAGAGGGACTAAAGTGGGGCAAAGTAAAAGTTGAATTTAATATATGAAAAACACACACAAACACACAAATCGTGTGTGTTCTAGAACGAGTAGGAGCTCCATGAACTCCAGAAACCCTAAGCATGAAGAATCATCAAATTGAAGGGTGAATCAAGGTCTAAATTCATGAATAAACACGGATTAATGATCACCTACACGAGGGGATCATAAGGTATGTCTTAAAAGTTAGATTGGTGATCTTTCACGAAGTGGGTTATGATGTAAGTTGAGAATTTGTATGAAATTGAGAACGGGTGTGTGTTAGAATCATCATATAGAACATGGATTATGCATGGTTTAGGTTAATTTGATGTTTAAGGGTGAAACCCATTTGTTATGGTGAAGATGATGACATGGGTAAATCATCCATGTCCAAATTCTTGCTTATTATTGATGTATTTTGATATATATGATGGATTCTTGTTAGAGGGATTGAAAGAAATGTGATACTAGTAGGTCGATGTTTATGTATGGATGATTCATGTTGATTAGAATGAAGAATTTGATGAATTATGTGTGAGATTAGAAGAATATGCATGAATTAGTTGTATACTATGCTTAGGAGGTAGCACACACACCAAATGTATGATGAACTTATGAGGAATTTGAGATTAGATCACTTGTAAGTGATTAACAAAGTAGTTATGAAGTGGGTTTTGATGATATGATAGAAGTAATGATATGCTTATGTTAATGATGTTTGAAAATCATATATGTGTATGTATGTTTAAAGAAATTGGATAAGAAATGATGAATTAGCATGTTATAAGGTTAAATGATAAACTTAATATAAGATCCGTGTGATGAAAAGGTTGTGATGAATGATAAATAAGCTAATTATCTTGAGAATGATAAATGATAGTTGATGCTTGATAAGCGACATGGAAGCTTGGGAAAGAAGCGGGTCAATCAGGACTAATGCGCACGGGAAGCATATTCGGATGTTAGGTAAGTAAAGCTTACCCCTTTTTATTCGTATTAGAATATCTACTCGTTGAATAGATTATGAACATGGTAAGTGTATATGTGAAGTATGATGTTCCGACAAGTTTTGATACGGGTCGGAACATGTGGTCATGGTAAGAAACTAAGTTTCATGGTTAAAAAGGGTAAAAAGGGTAGTATTGTAATTTTAGTTACGAGTTAATGAAGGGATAGGTTACATTGAGGGAATAATGACTAATTAAAGATCTCATAAGGATGGAATGGGCATTTAGACTAAATGAGCCAAATGGTGAAGATATCACCATTTGGTAATATCGACTAATGAATTGTTTGGAAAGTATTACGAATTTACAGAATGAATAGCGGAAGGATTTCGTTGAGATCATTTAACATGGTGGATGAAGTATTAAACGGATCTTAGCTTTGATCCGAGCTAGGTATGTGTGTTAGAATTGTAGTTAAGTGGTAGGATTAGTTATATGTGCGATGAAGTCCTTGGTTGTAAAGGATGGAGTAATGTTGACAAAAACGCCCTTGATAGGTATATCGGGCAAACGACCTTAAATGTCAATTGGAAACAAGCTAATCGATTAGAGTAATGTTTTGGTCATGTGTGAAAGCGAAGGGTATGGTTTTGTATATCATAGACCATTTAATGCGTAAATACCCATAATGGGTCAGAATAGGCTTTTAGCGGAAATGGGTTAAGAGGATGCAAGACATCCAAGAATTTAATCTTTTATGATAAACAACGTTGAAATTATAAGGCTCATGAGAAATTGAGGTCAAATAAACAGATTATTTTGATAAATGCATGAACGGGTCAAAACTTAGTAAAAAGGTGATAAGTCGATAGCTTAAAAGTCTAGAATTTTGTTAATCCGGATGTTGGATTTCAAGTTCACATGATAGAGCATCAAATTACGATCATGTGGGAAGAAACGGGAGGTTAAACGGGTAAACGGTTTGAAAGCTACGCAAGTTTTAGCGTAAACGGACGAAACATAGGCTCAGGTGCCGTAAATTACAGCCCAGGCCGTAATTTACGGCCTCCCCTGTATCAGCATCATGCTTGAGGCCGTAATCAGTAGGCAGGCCGTATTTTGGGTCGTATTTTACTGGATAGGCCGTAATTTACGGCCCCTGGGGGGTTTGGACGGTTTTCTTTTGTAAGATTTTGACCGAATGTGTTATACATGCGAATGGATGGAACTTGTTTATAAGTAAGTCTATTATTGGATGATCATATGCATGACTAGGGAGGTGTGTTAATTAAGTTTAAGTGAATAGGATGGTATGTAGATATGAATAATTGGAGTCATAGTGAGTTTAAGTCGTATGAACTAGTATGTGTGATGTGTATAGAAGATATATATATGTATGTACATAATTATGCGAAAGGCATGTATGGAAGTAGTTATGTATTAACGTATACAAGTAGGTAGTTATGCTTAAAAGTATGTATGTATGTGGGTACGTATGTATGCATGTAAACAAGTAAGTATGCATGGTTGTACGCAAGTTTTCAATACGATCGAATATCGACATTATTAATAGTGTACCTTGTGAACGAAGTGTAACACAGGAATAGCAAAGAAGTCTCACCCCGGATTGTATGATCGGATGGAAAGCCGGAATGTAAAGAGTTAACGAAACGAAAAGTAAACGTGAGTAAATCTTGCATGCTTATGATGCGTGCTAATGTTATGAATTTTATGTGGTGAGCGCAGGTAGTACGAAAACGAGGATCATCAAGGGATAGAGATCTAGGACCGAGTCACTTGAAGGATTGTACGGGATTGTCTGAAAATGTAATTTGATACACATAAGTTATGTTTTATTCTGTAAATGAGTTAGATTGATGTATTCAATATAAAAGAGTTGTTTTAAAAATTAACTTTCAAGTAAGTCATAAAGTTTATAATAAAAAAAATTATGGCACGAATTTTCCGCTGCG
Source organism: Helianthus tuberosus (assembly GCA_030545235.1). NCBI lineage: Eukaryota > Viridiplantae > Streptophyta > Magnoliopsida > Asterales > Asteraceae > Helianthus > Helianthus tuberosus. The sequence continues at coordinate 145,053,607 of CM060431.1, read as the reverse complement.
ACTTTTTGTCAAATACGAACTAGGGCCTTACAAGTTGGTATCAGAGCCCTGGTTTGAGAGAATCAAGTACGAGAGTATAGGTACTTGAACTCAAACCTGTGTGCTCTTGTGATAAGGAACCCGTACAATCCAGGACTCGATCAAGATCTAAAGGTAGAAATAGAATGAAAACGTGTATGTATGCATTCATATGAAGAAACTAACGGTTATATTATGTGTAAGGTAAGCATAACCGCTTGGAAAGGATGATCCGTGAATGCGGTCTAGAACCGGCATCATGGCAAATGATAAGACAAATGGACCCCAGGTGCGTAAATTTAACGTGTGGGCGTATGAAGTGGTATAATTAAGTGAGTGAAAGAAAATTTTAAAGGAAATATAATAGTGATATGGCTATGAAGTTTTGAAAATGATACACGTGCCAAAACTTAATTCTTCGAACATAAGGTGGCGATTACACGAAAACACGAAACTAGTATGTGGATTGTGTACCTGGCCAGTACACAAGAAACATATGATGTTCGTGAGATTGTGATAATTGTTGCTGGTATGTCCGTTAGAATTAGGTAGTAGGTGGACGTGAGGGTGAAGAGAAAAGTAAGACTTTCAGGAATGAAAGTACGAATGATATGTTAGAATCCGCAAGACGGATTCGAAGCATGAAAAGAATGAAAGTATGAATGATATGTTAGAATCCGTGAGACGGATTCGAAGCATGAAAAGAATGAAGGTATGAATGATATGTTAGAATCCGCGAGACGGATTCGAAGCATGAAAGTAATGAAGTATGAATGACCTGTTTGAATCCGCGAGACGGATTCAAGGAATGAAAGGCATGAATGGAATGTTTGAATCCGTAAAACGGATTCAAGGAAATGAAATGTAGAAATGATATGTCTGAATCCGCGAGACGGATTCAACACATGTAAGGGATGAAAGATGTGAATGATATGTTTGAAATCCGTTAGATGGATTCAAATCATAGAAGGAAGAAAAGGTATGAATGGTACGTTTGGAACCGCTGGACGGATTTAAAATATAAAAAGGATGAAATTAGCCCATATCAGAATATGCCGATAGTTTGACCTTGGTCGCGTCAAACGAGTCATATGAGTAAATATAAAGTAACTGAATGAAAGAATGATCGTAATTGGCATGCAAACCTAAATTTTAAAATGAAAGTAAGAAGTTTCGAACAAGCTATGTGTTAAATGTGTTAGAAATCGACTCTTAGGAATCATAATAAATGACGGGCTACGACCCGGACAATAAATTAAGTATGAGCAAAAAGGATAAATTTTGCTAACAATACCGAAATGATGTAATGAATGTTTTTGCAAGTAAGCATGAATGGAAAGAAGTACGAACGTGTGCCTCAATACTTATACGATAATTAAGAAATGTCAATTAAGCCTTGAAAAGTCAAATGAAGGTTGCCGAAATAAGTAACTAGAATAAAAGAAATTCATGTGAGAAATGAAATGTGCTAACTGTTAAAATTGTTGATGATAATGTTAGAACCCTTGATGTGATGAAACCAATCGAATTGGTGGAAGGATGTGTACGATTGGAAGCGCATTACATGGATGAACGAAATCTAGCCTGGTACGGCTAGCACTCGTGAAGAATGTGGACAGATCTGATTTACGGATCGCTGAAGTATGGAAGGAAATCGAGGTAAGTAAAATGCTTTAATTTATGTCTGATAAGTATGAATTAGTAAATTGAAAACGCCCTACAAAATGCATGGTGGAATGAGTACGGTATAGTATGGAATGTTTGATTCCTAATAGTTGACATAAGAAGAAAACTATGTCATTAAGGAATGAATCTCAAAGGTTTTAAGTGAAAATTTCGAGAATTGGTTAAACTCTCGTATAATAAATTTGCGTGACACGTGGGCTTAGGCAAATTAAATAATGTATGAAATGAGAGGAATAGTAATGTAGAATGAATAAGGTGATTTGAAGGTAACGTAAGAGTATGTATGGTACAAATAACTATAGAAAATGGATAATGATGTTAACTTTGGAGTCAAGCACGGATGCATGACTATGAAATAGTAACTTCGTTGTGATAACGAAACAAAATCAAATGTTATGTAATATATGAATAGAATATGATCTTAAAGGATGAGATGAAGGTATTAGAATTGCTATAAGCGAATCATATGAAAGTAAGTATTATTATACGTTTAAATGAATATGTACATTGAACTGTTACTAAACGGTCAAGGAAATGAGAAGGTTACGTGGAAATATGGCATGGAAAGTATAGACTTTTTAGGAAGAAGTCAATCGTATAAATAATTACGAAATGAGATAGGATGATTACTTATAATTATGATGTGATCATAAAGTCAAACATAGATATGTGTATGTGTAAATGGAAGTGAGAAAGGTTTCGGGGATGAAACCTTATTTAAGGGGGATAGATTTGTAACACCCCAAAACCCAATGGTTATATTCGGTAAATGTTCTATATGGTATATCATGAAATAAACAACTAGGCTATTTAACCTAGTTAGGAATGTGGTAAAAAGCAATTAAAGGATGATAGTTGTGCCAATATTATTTAGTGGCAAACTTGAGGGACTAAAGTGGGGCAAAGTAAAAGTTGAATTTAATATATGAAAAACACACAAAAACACACAAATCATGTGTGTTCTAGAACGAGCAGGAGCTCCATGAGCTCAAGAAACCCTAAGCATGAAGAATCATCAAATTGAAGGGTGAATCAAGGTCTAAATTCATGAATAAACACAGATTAATGATCACCTACACGAGGGGATCATAAGGTATGTCTTAAAAGTTAGATTGGTGATCTTTCACGAAGTGGGTTATGATGTAAGTTGAGAATTTGTATGAAATTGAGAACGGGTGTGTGTTAGAATCATCATATAGAACATGGATTATGCATGGTTTAGGTTAATTTGATGTTTAAGGGTGAAACCCATTTGTTATGGTGAAGATGATGACATGGGTAAATCATCCATGTCCAAATTCTTGCTTATTATTGATGTATTTTGATATATATGATGGATTCTTGTTAGAGGGATTGAAAGAAATGTGATACTAGTAGGTCGATGTTTATGTATGGATGATTCATGTTGATTAGAATGAAGAATTTGATGAATTATGTGTGAGATTAGAAGAATATGCATGAATTAGTTGTATACTATGCTTAGGAGGTAGTACACACACCAAATGTATGATGAACTTATGAGGAATTTGAGATTAGATCACTTGTAAGTGATTAACAAAGTAGTTATGAAGTGGGTTTTGATGATGTGATAGAAGTAATGATATGCTTATGTTAATGATGTTTGAAAATCATATATGTGTATGTATGTTTAAAGAAATTGGATAAGAAATGATGAATTAGCATGTTATAAGGTTAAATGATAAACTTAATATAAGACCCGTGTGATGAAAAGGTTGTGATGAATGATAAATAAGCTAACTATCTTGATAATGATATATGATAGTTGATGCTTGATAAGCGACATGGAAGATTGGGAAAGAAGCGGGTCAATCGGGACTAATGCGCACGGGAAGCATATTCGGATGTTAGGTAAGTAAAGCTTACCCCTTTTTATTTGTATTAGAATATCTACTCGTTGAATAGATTATGAACATGGTAAGTGTATATGTGAAGTATGATGTTCTGACAAGTTTTGATACGGGTCGGAACATGTGTTCATGGTAAGAAACTAAGTTTCATGGTTAAAAAGGGTAAAAAGGGTAGTATGGTAATTTTAGTTACGAGTTAATGAAGGGATAAGTTACATGGAGGGAATAATGACTAATTAAAGATCTCATAAGGATGAAATGGGCATTTAGACTAAATGAGCCAAACGGTGAAGATATCACCATTTGGTAATATCGACTAATGAATTGTTTGGCAAGTATTACGAATTTACAGAATGAATAGCGGAAGGATTTCGTTGAGATCATTTAACATGGTGGATGAAGTATTAAACGGATCTTAGCTTTGATCCGAGCAAGGTATGTGTGTTAGAATTGTAGTTAAGTGTTAGGATTGGTTAAATATGCGATGAATTCCTTGGTTGTAAAGGATGGAGCAATGTTGACAAAAACGCCCTTGATTTACGGCCCCTGGGGGTTTGGACGGTTTAAGGCCTCCCCAGCATCAGCATCATGTTTGAGGTTGTAATCAGTAGGCAGGCCGTATTTTGGGTCGTATTTTACTGGATAGGCCGCAATTTACGGCCCCTGGGGGTTTGGACGGTTTTCTTTTGTAAGATTTTGACCGAATGTGTTATACATGCGAATGGATGGAACTTGTTTATAAGTAAGTCTATTATCGGATGATCATATGCATGACTAGGGAGGTGTGTTAATTAAGTTTAAGTGAATAGGATGGTATGTAGATATGAATAATTGGAGTCATAGTGAGTTTAAGTCGTATGAACTAGTATGCGTGATGTGTATAGAAGATATATATGTATGTACATAATTATGCGAAAGGCATGTATGGAAGTAGTTATGTATTAACGTATACAAGTAGGTAGTTATGCTTGAAAGTATGTATGTATGTGGGTACGTATGTATGCATGTAAGCAAGTAAGTATGCATGGTTGTACGCAAGTTTTCAATACGATCGAATATCGACATTATTAATAGTGTACCTTGTGAACGAAGTGTAACACAGGAATAGCAAAGAAATCTCACCGCGGATTGTATGATCGGATGGAAAGCCGGAATGTAAAGAGTTAACGGAACGAAAAGTAAACGTGAGTAAATCTTGCATGCTTATGATGCGTGCTAATGTTATGAATTTTATGTGGTGAGCGCAGGTAGTACGAAACACGAGGATCATCAAGGGATAGAGATCTAGGACCGAGTCACTTGAAGGATTGTACGGGATTGTCTGAAAATGTAATTTGATACACATAAGTTATGTTTTATTCTGTAAATGAGTTAGATTGATGTATTCAATATAAAAGAGTTGTTTTAAAAATTAACTTTCAAGTAAGGCATAAAGTTTATAATAAAAAAAAGTTTATGGCACGAATTTTCCGTTGCGACTTTTTGTCAAATACGAACTAGGGCCTTACATAGGCCTTAGCTTTGCTGACTCACTGACTAGCCTCAACACGCATTACGACACGTGGCGCAAGGGGGTCCGGCCTGGTGGCCAGCTGTCACGACCCGCGAAGCACACAACCAACATGGTCGCGGCCCGCGAGCGGCCTTAGGATTTTGTATTATTTGATTTTTAATAAAATAAAGGTATTTTGGGGCCATTTTTCGTATACGGGGTGTATTTTAGGACATATAGGGGTGTTTTAAGGATTTTAGGAGGGTTGTTATATAAGTAGGCATACTAATGAATGCTAAGGATGTATGGCGTACCTTGAAGATTAGATTTCTTGGAATTGATCATGTAAGAAAGGAAGAAAAGGAAGAAGCAGCTCCAGAAGCCGCTAAGAAAGAAAGATTGGATGAGATCACTGAGAAAGAATGATTAATTGTTCAAGAAGAACAAGCACGTAAGAAAGAAGCTCGGGAAGCTATAGAGAAAGAAGAAGCTTTGCAAGTTGCTTTGGTAATTGAAGAGAAGGAAAGGCTAAATAAAGAAAAAGAAAGAATTGCTTTGGAAGAAGAAGAGAAGACGGTGAACCTTCAGATATGTTTTCCTGACTCAAACGACCTTGAAGTTAAAGAAATTGTTAAGATCAGTGAGCAGCAACAAAGCAAGAAACCTACTACTAATCATGATGATCAGAGAAAGGATCTAGTAACGTTTGGAAGGAAGGATGCAACTAACAAATCTGCACATTTAGAACCGTATGTGAAAATCAACAGTCGAGCATATGTTGAAGAAAAATCGGAACCAAATGAAAAGTTTTGAAGAATAGTCAGAAAGAAAAGCCCAACATGTTCTGATAAAGAAAGAAAGACTAATCTAGCTGCAAGTTTTGGGTTAAGTCTAGATTGCCAAGAATTTTTGTATAAGCAAAGAAAGAAAAGAAAAGTGAGGAAAAAGAACTTGTCAATTGAACAAGTGATGCAACAAATATTTGAAGATAGAAAAGTTCAAGAAAAGAAAGTGAAAAATGAATTTGTATCTGAGATATATGTGGATGGTTTGAATGATGAGCGTAAAGTACCTGTTAAACAGGTTTGTTACAAACAATTGAAAAGAAAGAATAAAAACATACCAATGATAGAAATGGAAGAGTTGAGAGTGCTATTTGGGATTCAAGACCTTGGTGGTACAAAGTCAAAAAAGTTCGAGTCAGGTTTTAGGATTAAGGGGGGATGTTGAAAGTTAATCCTAAAACTCATATGAGTTGAAAGTTAAAAGGCTAAAGTGAAAGATTGATATAATTAGTTTTTATTAAAGTTTGGTTTATTTTAGGTATTTATATTGTAACTGTTTTAGGAAAGGTTTAATATCTTGAAAAGCAAGTTTAGTAGTATTATAAATAGGGGTCTAGGTTAATGTTTTTATTTGTCCATTTTCTTTGTAAGTTCATATGTTCGTTTGATTGAATAGAAAGAGTCGCGGGTTTGGCCCTCCAATATCTTGTGTTCGTGTTTGTTGATACGATTATTTGAACCGTCTGGGCCAACAATGTAACATTTCCATTTTTTATATTAAAATAAAGTATATAAAACTTATATTATTAAACGGGTAGATTACGGGTAAGTTGACTGTTAGAAATTGAGATATTTAGATGAACACAGGATCCGTTTAATAATTAAATAATAAAATACATTATAATTGACCTTACTCCATTTTTAATGAAACTTAGGTCAAAATGTAGATAAAAATATTCTCGTTCTAATGACATATTCATCGTTTTATAAAACGTCATATTTTAGAAGTTATAAGCGATAAATGAGTGAAGCAGCTGAATTAATTATAATAATAAAATAATAATAAAATTAAAACTAACAATTTTCATTTGAATGTATACGTGGATGATAAGACGTGATCCCCAAGTCCACCTTTTAGTGTAAATAGGAGCTTCAGATAAACACTTCAACTTGCTCACCTTCTTTCTGCTCTCTTTTGCCCCCTCTCTCTGCTCAAATATATACATCATTTTTCTTTAGTAATTCACCCCTAATACTACAAAGCTCTGTCCCGTTTTAAGTGTTTTAACCCATGATCACTGATTCGATACCATGTCCGGTCGATCTTGAACCCAGCAACGGATGTCAAGGCGCTGCCTGATTAAGGCTATGCTTTGTAAACTACGTTGGGGTTCTGATCTCGTGATGTATTGATAAAGTTGAATTGAGTTATTACACTAACACGAGTGCATTGTATATTTTATTAAAAAACTCAGGAGTTATACTCAAGATTATACTAGGAGACTTTTAGTTAAACCCTAAAGGTTACAAAGTGAGTCATTCTCTTTTTTCTCACATTATTTTGTGACATTATTTAAAATGTTTTGCAAAACTCTAAATGTTTTCAGTTATAATTACAGTAATTAAGTCTTTATATTCCGAAATTACTGCCACTATGTGGGAATGCTTTCAAAACCGTATTTGCTATACATTATTTGATATACATTATAGGTAATTGTCACTAATACAATTGTATATTTATATACTATTTTCTTAATAAAATTAAATGACATTGATATATATGTATAAATTTGAAACATAACTGATGAACAGTAAGGAACAGTGAGTTCACGGTCACGGCCGTTAGTCTTTGAAGCCAACACAAAACCCTAGCTCTGTTTCTACGCCCCACACACAAACGGCAGAAAGGAGAAAGGAGACCTGGTGATGGTTCCCGCGGAGTGATCCCTCTCTCTCTCTCTAAATCTCTCACACACACACATAGTTTCTGCCATGGCTATCGCAGCAGCAGCTGTTATCGTCCCTATTGGCGTCCTCTTCTTCGTCTCCGGCCTCATTGTCAATCTCATTCAGGTTCATTTCAACCCTAACTCCTCACACACACTCTCAAATCACTCAAATGTCACTACAGATTTGCACATATTCTTAACCCTTACCATCACACGAATGTTCGATTACAACTTATATGCTAGATTCACAACTTATTATCGATTTGTTACTCAGATTCACTCACTCCAACTCATAAAGTAGTTAAATCGTTGAATCTGAGTTTGTTATTTTTATAGGCGATTATATTTGTGACTGTACGCCCGTTCTCGAAGAGTTTGTTTAGGCGGATTAACAGACAGGTTGCTGAGCTGTTGTGGCTGGAGCTTGTGTGGATTGTTGATTGGTGGCCTGGAGTTAAGGTGATGATGATTTTGTTTAAGTTAAATTAGTTTTGATATTGTTTGTTGAGTTAGGGTTTGTTACTTTTACACGTATCTAAAAGGGAGTTCAGGACCTTGAACGAGTATCTAACTAATGGAAGCAAGGTGACCATCTTTTGTTATATGCTTATATTGATTTTCTTTCTTAGAGTATAGAGGTTGCATCAGGTTAAAACACATGATTTATATATTAATATGCTTTTGAAAAGGTTGAACCATTTTAATGTCTACTTCTTAAACGTTTTGTTTAGAGACATGGCGAAAGGATAAAACGAGATAAAGCTCAAGCGAAATCTCAAAAAACAATAGGAGTTGATGCTAGACCAGAATCAGAACCTGAATCGTTAGTTGCAGTTGGGTGGTTTCATGGCTCATGACTTGATTCTGGGCATTCCCAAGATTCCCGCAAATCGGCTACTGTTGGTAAGTTATTGGTTATGGCAGCATTTAAAAAGTTTAAAGTTATTGGTTATGGCAGCATTTAAAAAGTTCTCCAGCTTAGATTTGTGGGAAACATACATAATCTCTTTCAAAGCTGCACTCAGCTTCAACTATGGCAGCACCAACAGTAGACCCGGAAGAGCTACTGTTGGTAAGGGAATTGGGAATTCTTGATGGGATTTGGTATTTAGGCTTTTATTTCTCCTTTTAGGATTTTGTTTCAAGTGTTTTTCATCTCCGATTTTGGTTGTGTGTTTAACAGTTGTTCTGATTTCTTCCTTAGTTGCTGCGGACAGGATTTGCAGGTGCAGGTGTTAAGTTGTTCTGCATGTATGTGTTCTTTCATGTTCCAGAATGCTTGATTTATTGTTTATTGAATGTTGGTTGGGTTTGTGACATTGAATTATTGAATGTGTGCTCTTTTGCTTCAATTTGAAACCTGTTCATCTGTGATTTCGTGAGGTTAGACTGAGTTGTTTTGTAGCACTTTGAGAGGTAAATGTACTTTTTCCATACTTGAATGTGTGCTCTTTTGCTTCAATTAAATTGTTTTAAGAGCACTTTTTAGGGGTAAATCTACTTCTTTTGCTTCAGTTTTAAACTGGTTTGGATCTTATTCCGATAGGTAGGATTCGATTGCTGACTTTTGTTTAGTGTATATTTAAGACATGGGGTTTATAAATTGAAGTGGGCTTAAGTATGCATGTTTGATAAGCCAAAAAATTAAGTGCTCTTAGAACTTTTTTTTGGTGAATTACTTGTCACTAAGCTAGAGAATGTAACCAAAAAGTCAATAATTTTCAGGTCCGGTCTACCTAAGTGGAAAAAGAGAGATTTAGTTCACCTAAAATGAGTACGGGTAGTCTGGTGTTATGCAATTGAATGTGTTTTTATTATGGAAGTTGCGTTTTGTGTCTCAAAATTTGAGGAAGTTGCAGTGGGTTTGTCTTTGTAAGGAGGAAGTAAATCTCATTTTTTGTTAACTTATCACATGAGTGTCTCTTAATACAGTGACGAGTTTCTAAAATTAAAAAAAACAACTAATACTGAAGTCTAACAAGTATGTATTGCTATTTTTTTTGTTGGTATTAGAGTTTAGGGTATTCAATTAGTGTAAAAAAGTTTGGTGATTGTTTTATCTTTGAGTCAGTTTCATAGCTGGCACATTTGTAATTAGTTACTGGTATATTTGGTCATTGTGGTTTTTAGAAGACTTTACGTTTTCTTTCTAATGATATATTTCAAAACATATGAACTTGTATACAATAACACCAGAGTAGAGTATTCGATATACGATAGAAATACACTCATAGATTTAGCATATAAAACATGCTTATAGAAATACACATTGTTATTGTATGCTTTTACTCACACTCACTGTTAGAAAAACACACTAATAACAAAATTTCTATGTACTCATAGAAATACACATTGTTGGTGTGTCCGTGCGTGTCGCGACCTGACTTTCTATTAGACTCTAGACCCCGCTTACCCGTGACCCATACCCAGTGTGTAAACCCGATTAGCCCAACAAAACATAAATAAAAAAATTACAAGTCTAAAACACCTGCTACTTTGACGTGTTCAAACCCGCGACCCGACTTTATACTCGATTCTATGAACCGCTGACCCGTGACCCATATCCAGTGACTAAACCCCACGCTAATGTAAAACAAAGAGAGTTGCGAGAAAAAAAATGTTAACGAAATAGCTCAACTAGATCCATTCCATTTTCTCATGAATAAAAACTATTAATTTTAATTATATGTTTGACCCATTTGTTTTTTTCAACACTGCCAAAGAATTTGACTTGGTTGTGGTTTGTTAGAAAATTAGCTTTAAAGCAAATCAAGATGAGAATTAAAAAAAGTCAAGGTAATTATCCATAGTTTGTTCATATGGTGGTTCAATTGCTGGGTAGCTGATGCCTGGTATGATTATTGCTGCAGGTGTAGCCGTCGCTTTCTACCCGCAGATGAACACGGAAGCTACGCCATTGGTCAGAGCTGCTATGGTGTGTACCCACACCATCTTTACCAGTATTCTGCGGTAAGTGCATGTCATATCATCTTATTGGGTTAGAGTTGTTTGAAAGATTAAGCTTGGAAGTGCTTGAGATGGTGCTAAACTAAATTGTTAATAGCAATCCATGAACTGCTAGAATTATTTTAAGTTGTGGGTTTATAAGAATTCTTGCTTGAATAATTTATCGAACACATGCGTTGCTGTAGTTTTTTTCTTTAACTTCAGTTTGCATTTTTATTGGTTTTTAGTAAATTCTGTAATGCTATGTTGATATAATACATAGGTCACTTTAAGAGATTGTTCTAAAATCATCTATTTTTCCTTTCCGTAGTGTACTCACAATAATATGGTAACCCAATACAAGCAAGGATTTGTTACTTTTCATTACGATTATCAAGTTTATTATCTTTTCTTACAACTCAACTAACCTTTTTAATGGATGGAAGTGGGTATATAACCATAGATTAGCATCAGCAAGCTAGAATGGATTTTTGTTTGAAAGATGATCAACTTGGCTGTTCAAGATAATATTATTTTCCAATTCTTCATTTGGTGTTAATCGTATCGTGTATTGGTGTTTTTTTTTGTAGTGAAAGGTGGAAGTAGAACAAAAGAAATAGATCAATGGTCGGATGAAAATGGGTTCATTGGGTTCGACTCGAGAGTAAAAGGAATACTCGAAGGGGTTTTTTGATTAGCGGGTTGGCACCGTAAGTTCTTAACCTGTAGCCGTGTCTATTTTGTTGACACATTGCTGAATGTTTTTTTTATTTTAATTATTTTTAGTTATCATCATATAATAAAAACATATCGCATTCGAATTACCTAAAAGTTTTTTGCCCCGCAACGCGAGGCGGGTAAAAAATCTAGTTATAGTATATTTAACAAATGTATACTAAGATACACATCGTGGGTTATTTAATATTTAAAATAGTATATTATAAACATTAATACGTATAATATATAAATCTTAATGTATATCTTAAACGATATATGTCAATTATATATTTAACTTTTATTATACTAGGATATACATAGTAAGTTTTTAAATATTATATTTAATATTTAAAATAGTATATTATAAATCTTAATATGTATAATATATAAACCTTAATATATATCTTAAATGATATATGTCAATTATATATTTAACTTTTAATATACTAAGATATACATCGGGAATACATTATTTAAAAACCCGATATGTGGGGTTTGGTATACATTATTTGATAAGCATCACTAGTTGAAAGAATGATCAACACTAATACAAACACAGTCACTAGTTGAGAGAATGATCAACAGTGATATGACCACAGTCACTAGTTGAAAGAATGATCAATAGTGATACGACCACAGTAACCAGTTGAAAGAATGATCAACAGTGCTATGACCACAATCACTAGTTGAAAGAATGATCAACACTGATACAAACACAGTCACTAGTTGAAAGAATGATCAACAGTGATATGACCACCGTCACGGGAATCGCCTAGTGACAAATACCTTTGAATAATAGTAAGATATAATATATACATTACTTGATAACCTTCACTATTTGACGAAAGTTAGCCAATGGGTGATATGACCACTGTCACATCGGAACTGCCGCCGTGTGACACATACTGATTGAGTTTTTGGTAGATATAAACATTGTAATATCCTTCTTAATACTGTAAAGTATAACAACATACTTTTATAAAATAGAATGAACCCGCCAGTACTTCTTGCTGATAAAATGTTTTCAAAATGCATTTCAGTTAATTTGTTGTAAAGATAATAGAAGCCAGCTATGGAGCATTGAAGGCTTAAATAAAGTGGCTATAAATACCTAAATAAAAGAAGAAATTTATGTTTTATTTATTTATCCCTATAAAAAAAATTTGAATTAAATATGGGTTTTAGCCCATTTATTTTATATTAAAAGTTGGTGTTTTTATAAAATATGAAATTATTTCCTAACTACGATCCTGATGAAAATTTTTTCCGCTGCGTATTTAATAAACACCGGTAGCACTTGACTGGTTCACGGCTCTCGCTCCCAGGGTGGAGTCGGGGGCTGTGACAAACAACTATTTTATTATAGAGCCGGTGTTCCCGGCAAACTACTAAAGACGTCGGTTTCGTACGAGTCGCGATCTTTTCCTTTGAATTGTAAAGGATTTGTCAGATAATGACGAATATTTTACACAAAGAACAAATGCAATTAATCAAAAAGGGTTTTCATCCACAAAAAAATGCATAGCCGCCCTACATCAGTTGGCATGCGACTTTGAAAGTAAGGCAACAGATGTAAACGTACACAACGGTGAAATTGCAGCCAACATTTCTCTACAAACTTTTTACATGTGTGTTATCAAACTTTATTCCAAAAATATATATATTAGAAGGCCTAACGAAAGTGGCGTCCAATGATTGTTGTAGTATAGTTCACAAATCAAGGGATATCATGGAATGCTAGGCAGCATAGATTAAGAAGCAGGTGACCAAGGATGTCCTAGAATGATGGGTATCCTTTACATTGATTGTACGCGTTGACCGTGGAAAAATTGCTTAGCTGCATAGAAAAGGCAATATACGTGAGGTGACAAAGGATGTCTCACCTTAATGCTCTGAGGCAGTTGCATCCCACGAGCTTTGGATTTGGCATGCCTTTTTTTGGAGTAACCTGTTTGAATAATGACATAAACGTCCTAAGTCAGTCGCCAATATTCAACGACACAATAGATGGTTTTGGACATCCAAGCTATTTTACGATGAACGAGACATTGACAACCAATGATACTATCTTGCATATGGAAATCCGAATTGGGCCACGATTGTAAAAATCTTTTCCTATCCACAAAGTCCGAAGTTGCTAGCGTTTAAAAACGTCATGAATTAGCAAGAAAGGATGTTGAGAAGGTGATTGGTGTCCTTCAAGCTCGATGACACATCCGACAACGCCCGACAAGGGTATGGAGTAAAAAATAAAATCCGATATAATGTATGCATGCATTATACTTCATAGCATCATCGTACAAGATAAAGGACACGCTATAAGCGAGTGGTCTGATGATAAGGATGATGAAGTAACACCAGCAAACAATGGACCGACATATGATTTTTCAAAAGTTTACAAAGGTTCGAGGGTTTACATGACAGAGAAACTCATCATATACTACGACCCAATTTGGTTGAGCACTTGTGGGCAAACCAAGAATAGCTTTTTGAAGTATTTTTATTTATATTTATGTGATGCCTTTATTTATATTTTTATTCATATGTAGTTTTTATTTTTAATTATTAAATGTTTTATTTAATCTTTTTTAGTTTAGTATAGTTAATTTAATCTTAATTATAAACGAAATATAAAATATAAATAATACAACAGTAATTTGATATATATATAGAAAAAGTATATCGTACATTACGGCTTAACGTACTTCACGTACGACAACGTGCGTGATTTGTTCTATAACATGCGTGATTAATGTTTTCAATATGCGTGATTATTGTGTTTCAACATGCGTGATTTTGGATTTTTGAGTTATAATGTGCGTGATTTTAAAATGAACGTGCGTAATTACCTGTCGTACGTGATGTACATTAAGCCGTAATGTACGTTAACCTTCCTCTATATGTTATAACTCAAAAATCCAAAATCACGCATGTTGAAACACAATAATCACGCATATTGAAAACATTAATCACGCATGTTATAGAACAAATCACGCACGTTGTTGTACGTGAAGTACGTTAAGCCGTAATATACGATATACTTTTTCGTATATCGTATATTACGGCTTAACGTACTTCACGTACAACAACGTGCGTGATTTGTTCTATAACATGCGTGATTAATGTTTTCAATATGCGTGATTATTGTGTTTCAACATGCGTGATTTTGGATTTTTGAGTTATAACGTGCGTGATTTTAAAATGAATGTGCGTAATTACCTGTCGTACGTGATGTACGTTAAGCCGTAATGTACGTTAACCTTCCTCTCTCTCTCTCTCTCTATATATATATATATATAATAAATGTAAAAGTAGGTGATGATGTGGAGTTAGTGAAAGTTTCTACATTGTAAGGAAAATGTGGGGTTTTAGCGAATTTGAAAATCTGATGTAATGTTGAAGTGATAGTTTGTGAAATCTTAAAGAGGTAATGTCATTTTAGTCCCTGTGGTTTGGGCTATTTTGCCAATTTAGTTTAAATGTTTCATTTTTCGCCGGTGGGTCCAAAAAGATTTCACCATTGTCATTTTAGTCCACTGAGTTAACTTCATCCATTTTTTCTGTTAACGAGAAGAGTAATTCGGTCATTTTATGAATTGCCCTTTTAGTTAATATAATTACATATAATCTTATGAATGTGCCAAGCAATAAGAATCATTTTATCCAACTTAAATTATAAATCAAACAATAAAGTGCTGAACCAAGAGAACAGATCACACGATACAGTCGATCAGGGTCGCTAATGTGGCGATAACGCTAGAGCTTTTAGACGGTGATCTTAACGGCGGCGGCATGGCTGATGCCATGAAAGTCTGAGAATTCCTCAATGCCTTTCTGATTAAACAACATATATAATGAACAACCCTTCAGCTAACTATCAAAAGAATACAAAGAGATAAATACAAGAATACAAATAGACTAATATTCTCTAGAAAGAAATTTTCCAAATTGTGGTTCTTAATTTAGAACAGTTACCCTTCTTCATTTTCATATTGTTAATTGTTAAATATTCTGAGAGTCAACGTTAACGTGTCTTAACTACTCCCCGTATTCATAAGTGTATATATTCCCTGTTGGTACACTTGTAAATCTCACAAGAACATTTCACCTGCCCAGCCCTGCCCATCAATAATTCAATACCACCCAAATGAAGTCATTCATGTCTTTTGCAAAGCATCTACGTCTTTCACCCACCAAACACTTCATCCATCCTGACTTTCATAAAATCTATGAAAAGATGAGACCCATCGACAAGCCTCTCTTCTTGGTACGTTAATGCTGCATGCATGCATGTAATCAAGTTAGTACATAAAATAATTTATTCAATTACCTGATTTTGATTTTGGCAGATCGTTCATGGTGTCGATAAGTCGAGGATAGGGTGGCACCGTTTTCCGGTGTTCTTGGGGCTTACTTACTTGGGTATACGTCGCAGTCTTCATGACAAGTATAATTTGCTCAATGTTGGGGATACTCCAGTGGGGGATCGGTGCGATACTTTAAAAGAAGGTGCCAGGAGTGAAGAAGGAACTTTCTTTGGTCGTAACATGCTTCCTGTTGATCAGAAAGATAAGGTATCGTGTTCTATAATATATTTCATTTTATTTTTCTTTTCTAGTGTTTTTTTTTTAAATCTCATTAATG
The DNA here is from genome assembly GCA_030545235.1 of Helianthus tuberosus. Lineage (NCBI taxonomy): Eukaryota > Viridiplantae > Streptophyta > Magnoliopsida > Asterales > Asteraceae > Helianthus > Helianthus tuberosus. The sequence goes on along the minus strand of CM060431.1, from coordinate 145,037,502 downwards.
TTGAATTCATAATTGGTGAAGTATGGTTAGGGTTTCGTGTAGCTTTGTTTTTTTTTTTAATGGTAAACATAATCAATCTCGAGCACTCTCGGGGCACTCACTGGACCAAACAGAGGACTCCGAGAGTAACCTTAGTCCACCACAAATTCCGGGGAAAACCTGGTTACCCACCCGTCCGTAGGCACGACGGTGAAATTACCGACAAAACCCGTTTGGCTCAAGGATTGAACCCAGGTTTCCCTGGGTCTCCTATCATTGCCCATCAATGCCTCACTCTACACCAAGGGAGAGTTAAACCTGCATCTTCCAAAAGAAATGCAAGCCTTCTACCACTTGATCTAGAGATCATTGGCGTTTTGTGTAGCTTTTGATTTGTTAGTTTTTTTTTCGATTTTAGACGTAACAGGTGATTTTTTTTTCAAATGTCTTGTAAGATGTTTAGGATGATATATAAAGAGATATAGCATTTTTCATAGCATAAATCTATACATCCAATCAATCAATCAATCATACCGAGTATATAATCCCACTCATAGTCAGGCTAGTAGTGTGGTCTGGGAAGGGTGGAATGTAGACAAGCCTTATCTCTATTCCAAAGGATAAAGAGGCTGCTTCCGATAAGAACTCAACTCCAAAACCACATTCAACCATAAGCGTCAATTGAATTATAAATAGGGATATAACTACTTTAAAAGCAACCAGAAAACATAAGTCTTGAAAATAAAATTTTTGAATCATATATCTATCAGTTATGTCTATCTTAAGTTAAATTATAGAATTGAGTGCTAGTCTCGCAAATAATATATAAAAGTACGATACACTAAGATTCATTGTTCAAGAATTTTTTATACCCTCTTGTTTTATTTGTTTTAAGTTTTTTTATACCCTCTTGTTTTATTTTTTTTTTAAGTTAGTAATGTAGTAGTTATTGGCAGTACATGAACATTCTAACTACTACCTCCGCTAATGCATTAAAAATATGTAAAGTATATTAAAAACAGCAGGAGGGTTAAGACCAACAATGATAGTTGATTAAAAATATGTTTGAAAATATAAATTGTACAATGCTCGATCATGACATTAAATTTTTAACAAAAGATTATAAACAGAAAAAACTACTTGTTCAGAATGAGAAATCAATATATAAAAAAAATTAGAAATGCATGTCACGTTTTTATTTATATCATTACCTAAGTAAATAGAAAGTTTTGTGTTTTTCCTCATAGCAACAGTTGTTGTAAAAACAAAATATATATTTCTCTCTTGAAATAATATCTTTGTCGTGTGTATTCTTGCCTGAAGCTGAATTAATGTTAGTATTATTGGAATTAACTAAATCAATTAAATAAACTTCATATAGAATATCGTAGAGAAGTTTTAATGTAAAGTGGGACAGGTGTATTAAGCCGTAGTTTTGTGCAGCTATTGAAACCGGATCCGATGGTGATAGCAACAAAGCTTCTAGCACGTAAACAACTTATAGACACCGGAAAACAGTTCAACATGATTGCTGCTTCATGGATTCAGTTTATGATTCATGATTGGATTGATCACCTCGAAGATACAAAACAGCTGGTTCGATTAATCAATATTATATTATCTTAATTAGGAATTTATGATATAGAAGGATAAATTGAAGTACCAACATGGATGATTTAAATTACAGATTGAGCTTAAGGCGCCAACGGAAGTAGCCGGTGGATGCCCTCTCAAATCCTTCAAGTTCTACAAGACAAGAGAATTTGATACTGGTCTTTCTGACATTAAGGTTATCGTAACATCAGAACTCCTTGGTGGTATGATTTTCAACATATTATTAATAATAACTAGTAAATTTTACTTTACGCTACATGTGGTTTAATTTAGTAACGATAACTAGTTCCACAATAGTAAAACCCAATGATGATGTGGCGTTTTTGGAGGCTAAAAATGAGAAACAACATCCTATTGTGAATGCTCTAATTAACGATATTATCATTTTAATTATAATAATATTTTGGATGCATGATAATCAGGGTTACCTTACATTATAATATAATCGTACAGGGACGCGAGTGTAATATATGGAAACCACCGAGAGGATGCGCATCGTGTTAGAACATTCATAAACGGAAAGCTAAAGATTGCAGAAGATGGCCTCCTCCAACACGACAACGATGGATTGCCCATCTCAGGCGACATTCGTAACAATTGGATCGGGGTGTCAACACTGCAAGCCCTCTTCATCCACGAGCACAATGCCGTATGTGACGCCTTAAAGGTATATATATATGTGTGTGTATATCAAGTGGTTATTTTTAAATTTACCAGCTAGTAGCATTTCTCACTTACAATATACTTATACCAATCAGAAAGAATATCCTTATTTGGATGATGAAAAACTGTATTGCCACGCAAGACGAGTAACTTCTGCGGTGATTGCAAAGATCCACACCATAGATTGGAACGTCGAGCTTCTCAAAACCGACATGCTTGTTGCTGGAATGAGAGCTAACTGGTAATCACTTACTTTCATTGATCTGGTCAGTTACATTCTTGAAATGAAGCATATTTACTAACATTTTGATATATAAAGGTATGGGCTATTGGGGAAAAGATTCAAGGACACATTTGGGCATGTTGGAGGATCTATTTTGGGAGGTCTTGTAGGGCTAAAGAAACCTGAAAATCATGGGGTACCCTACTCGCTAACTGAAGAGTTTACAAGTGTTTACAGATTGCATTCTCTCTTACCAGATCAACTTTTTATTAGGGATGTAAATTCAACACCAGGCCCTAACAAGTCCCCAAATATTACTAAAAAGTAAGACCTTCACACTCAAGTTAACTTATATTTATAACCTACCTCTTGTTATAATCATGAAGGTTTATTGAATGCATGTTTAAGCATGCATGTTTGTTCATATAATAACCAATAAATAAGTATGCTCATAATTATGAGTTTACACGCATGCAGGCTTGACATGATTAATTTGATTGGGAAGAATGGAGAAAAACAATTATCAGAAATTGGGCTTCTAGCACAAATGGTATCCATGGGACATCAAGCGTGCGGGGCGCTTGAGCTATTTAACTATCCAGTCTGGCTTAGGAAAATTACGCCTCAAAATGTGAACGGGACAGATCGCCCCGACCACATCGACTTAGCATCACTTGAGAGTAAGCTACTATTTTCTTTCTTTCGTTCGTTCACTAAAGAATTGAATGTACGTGTGTCTAAGATATGTATGATGATGCACACAGTTTATAGGGATAGGGAGAGGAAAGTAGCAAGATACAATGAGTTTCGTAGATCACTTTTCTTGATCCCAATCTCCAAATGGGAAGATCTAACGGAGGATAAGGAAGCTATTGCCACATTGCGTGAAGTGTACGGTGATGATGTCGAACAACTGGATTTGTTGGTAGGAATGATGGCTGAGAAAAAAATCAAAGGGTTCGCCATTAGCGAGACAGCTTTTGTAATCTTTCTAATCATGGCGTCAAGGTATATATATAAGTCACCAACATAGGAGAATAAAAACCTTAAAAGACCAAACTGATTGATCGAGTATCATATATACATACTAAATATTTGTTCGTGTGTGCAGGCGACTCCAAGCAGATAAATACTTCACAAGCAAATTTAACGAAGATGTGTACACCAAAAAAGGACTTGAATGGGTGAACACAACGGAGAGTCTAAAAGATGTGTTGGATCGACACTATCCAGAGATGACCGATAGATGGATGAACTCAACGAGTGCTTTTTCGGTGTGGGATGCTGCCCCAGAGCCTCATAATCCTATACCAATTTACTTCCGTCTTCCCAAATGAGATTGCTTCGATGGAAAAGAAAATATTATTATTTTCTTACAGAAAAAAGAATATGAAGTTGTATTGTATTTATTTTGATGAAATAAAAGGTATATAAGAATATGAAGTTTTATTTTGCAACCCTCATTTTTTGCGGCCATTTTACAATCTTCTTTTTGTGACCGACTAACGAAGCCATTTTTACCAATTCCGGATCTCTTGTATATGTTTGACCATAAATTTGAAGACATATGAGGGATGGCAAAAATACCCGAGTGAGACGTGTATACTCGAAACCTGACATAAATAGGATGGATATACCTGATACTCGACGGGTATTGGGCCAATTATGGGATTAGTTTTAAAAAATTTCACGGGTATGGGTCGGGTATGGGATTGGGTGATACCCAACCCGATTACCCGAAACCACATGCTCGTTTACCCGAACTATAAATCTGATCATATACCTTAATTTTTTAATTTATATTTTCATGTTTTGTTAACCTTTATCCATTAGTGACTTATTTTAGTATATTCATAATATGAAAAATTAAATTTTTTTAGTATATTTGTTTGATAATAGTATTTATATTTTATATGTTGTGAAGTATATATACATATAAGTGTATAAGTATTATAAAGTTATTATTAATTTATGATATAACTTATATGTATGTGATGTTGTATAAATAAAATTATATAATAATTATAATCGCAAAGAAATGTATTTGAAAATCCCAATGTATATCCTTTAACAAACTAATGAGTATACTCGATACCTGCTGGTATACCCGACAGGGTACAAGATCAATACGAAACTCAACTTGTATACCCGACAGGTAAGTACCCGACAAATACCCGGCGGGTATTGGGCCGGGTATGGGATACGATTTACAACCGAGTATGGGTATGAGATTACCAATACCCGACCCGAACCCGACTCATTGCCATCACTATCAACTTTGTTTAACTAAAACTGACTTTATTGACCAAAAAATGGTTTCGGGAGATACATTTATAATTGATATAAATAAAATTAGTATAATAAGATAAACTATAAATGATTTGTTAACTTTCAAAAATATGCTGGTCAAAGTATTCTACTTCGATGTTAAAAGATTAAAAAAAGAAAACTTGTTGAATTACAAGATTTTGTTCACGCTCCAAATATGTAAGAAATATATGGTTGACTTGTTAAAAATCCAAAATTGACCCAACACTCAAGCGTTTTCACTTCAAATCAACTTTCAAGAATTGGAATTGATCAGGGGTCATGCTATTTACACACGGAGAAAATTATTTTCACACCCCAAAGCGCCGCGCTATGGCCAAAGCGGGGCGCTTTGGAGTAAAGTCAACCGACAAGAACTGAGCCTGTCAGGCTTTGTCTGTTGACTTTACATCAAAGCGCCGCGCTTTGGCCATAGAGCGGCGCTTTGGTTTTTTTTTTTTTTTTTTTTTTTTTTGGCAAAACGCCCCTCTTAGGTCAAAGCGCAGCGCTTAGGGCCTTTTTTAAATTTTTTAAAATTGTTTTTAATTCACAAACGCGTCGATAATAGTCTAAATTTTACGTTTTTTCCATTATACATCATTTTTTAATATATATGGACTATACTGCAAGTTCCGGATCAAATCCGTTACGTGTGATGTCGTATTCCATTATATCGTATCATTTTGGTTTGAAAGCACAAGTACTCCTATGAGTAGTTTTATGTGTATCAGCCGCCTACCGTACATGTACATGACGTATTTTTTCATTAATTGTAGTATTATGATGTATATTGTCATTTTGGGTCGTACAAGTGCGTATTGAATCTGATTGGGTCGTGTCGGTGACATTCGGTTTTTAACGTGATGTAACGCATATACCCTAAGTTGAGCATTTCTTATTGTCCACTAAAACCATTATTTTTATAAAGCATTTTATTCTTGTTTTTTTGGTTATTGTCCTCTTTGTATTAAGTCAGTCGTTTTGTTAGAATACGTTTTATATTTATATTTGATTCAATTTAATTCATTTTAATAAGAATAACTTTTTTAGAAGTGAAATTTTAAAAATTTTTGTTTCTTATTCTTATTTTAATATTTTTTTCTATTTCTTTGTCCTTTTTTATATATACTTCTTTAGTATTTTTTAGGATTACTTAACCCAATTTCATGTGTTATATTCCCTAAACATGCAAAGAAAACACACAAAATGCTCTTTCAACCTACATTTGTTACATATAAATATCTGTACTTGTATAAAATGCACGTAATTTGATTTTTTTTTTTTTTTTGTATTAAATGGTAACTTGTTACCCTTGCATATTTTATAAAGTAAGATAGTAGAAATCTTTTTTTTTTAATGTTAGAAAGTCATATTATCAAATTTTATCCAAGTTTTAAAGATTCTCATATAATTACTAAATGCATAAATAGCTATATAGACAATCATGGCAACAGCACCTTTTCTTGTGGAAAACCAATAAAATTGTTTCAAAGTCAAATAAGCAGTAGAGGTGAGGTGACAACACAACAAAGCTTGGCTTCTGCATGGTCCTGAATCACGGCACCCCACAAAACCTAACCAATAGTGGTCCAAGCAAAAGTATACAATCGAAACTCAAACAGTGACATATAGACCAGACCTGACACACCAAGCTACAAACCAAAACAGTTCGAAACAAACTAATTAAATATATGTGCACAAACAAATTAAATATTGTAAAATTTGGACAAAAAATGTAAAATTTGAACTTAAACGTAGACCAGTCACCAGTCAAAAATACGCCCAAAATGTAAAAAAAAAAAAAAAAAAAAACCAAAGCGCCGAGCTTAGGCCAAAGCGGGGCGCTTTGATGTAAAGCAACAGACAAGGTCTGACCGGTTCAGACCTTGTCTGTTGACTTTACACCAAAGCGCCCCGTTTTGGCCATAGCGGGGCGCTTTGGAGTGTTTAAATAGACTAAGGGCGTGTGCGAATAGACCCGGCCTTTTTCAAACCTAAACCCACTACGGGTGGAAAGGGTGGTCATCAAATTTCATAACCCATCACACCCGGTCACTATTTGATAGCTCATTCTATCATATTTCATCACATTTCACCCATCACACTTGCAATAGTTATCACATTCCAAAATAAATGACACCCAATCACAACTTAACACTTTAACATCAAAGTCAAACCCACACACACAACATAAACCATCACGTCGCAACCACCATCACGATTTTCCTCCATCACATACACCCTTTGCAACGGTGTATCGCGGTGTTACACAACATCACAAGGTGATATCACGCACCAACCAGTCCACCCTAAATGAACTAACTATTTGTGATGGGTCATGCTAGCTGCACACGCCCAAAATTATTTTCACACCCCAAAGCGCCGCGCTATGGCCAAAGCGCGGCGCTTCGATCGACAAAACGTGTTTCGATTGACGTTTGAAACATTCGATACTGTTTGACAGACATAAAGCTGATTATGATGTTTTGTCGTTAACCCTAAGCGCCGCGCTTTGGCCATAGCGCGGCGCTTCGACCCCAAATTTCACCCTTTTAAAGGCCCCTTTTAAAAGCAACCTCTGAGACAGACAGTTCGATCATACACAAACACTTCGATATACATTTTCCTTCATTTCAGATCAAAGGTCTGTATTGCCTTTATTCCCCATCCGTTGTGTTTCTACAAAATAACGCGCGGTTTTGCTGTATTAGTTACATCTCTTGAAAAAACGATGTCGTGGTTAAACAACTATATTTTCGGTCAATATTCTGACGAGACAGTTGTTCCTGATTCTTACGAGGGGACCGCTATTTCTGACTCGTATGAGAAACCGGTCTCGTCCAACTTGAGGGAGGCAGAGATTGTATCTGGCATTCGTTATCGTGATAACACGGTGACGCTGGATTTGAATACCCCTGTGGAGGACCCTTACGCACAACAAGGTTATTCGAATTTCGGTTACGGTGGCGAGTACAGCTTTGTACAGCAGGAGTGTGGTCCAAACGACAGTTACGGTTGTCAACAGAGCTTACAAGGTTATTCGAATTTCGGTTACGGTGGCGAGCACAACTTTGAACATCAAGTATATTCGGACCTCGGTGACGATGGTGAGCCGGGGGATGTGTATGTTGACGAGGAAGGCTATTACCCGGTTACGTTTTCGTTTGATACGACGCAGACCTTTTCGTCACGTAAAGAGTTGGTGCGTTGGGTACAAGACACGGCAAAAGACAACGGTTACCTCATTGTGACTAAGAGGTCGAATAAAAGAGGAGAGAATTACAAGATTTGGTTTCAATGTACTTTTGGTGGGGAGCATAAGAGTATAGCTACACAGAGGAAAACGGGTAGCAAGAAAATAGGCTGCCCGTTCGAGATGATCGGGTTTTCGGAATCATCCGGAAGTGTTTGGAGGATCGAGGTGACGAAGGCGAAGCATAACCACACTCCTATTGAAAACTTAGAGGGTCACGCGTATGCGAGAAGGCTTTCTTCGGAGGATACAAAACTGGTTAAGGAGCTGGCAGAGCAAGACATTCCCAACCAAAGTATCTGGCGAACGCTGACAAAAAACAATCCGGCTAGAAAGCTTATTCCGAAAGATATACACAACGCTGTTCAGAAGATCAACGCCGAAAAAAATGTCGGTAAGTCTCCGATGCAAAAACTTGAAAGCATTCTTCTCGAAAAAAATTACACTTATTACATGCGCACGAATGAGATATCAAACGAAGTTGAAGATGTCTTCTTTGTTCACGAAAGATCATTCAATATGTGGTGTGCCTTCCCGCATGTGCTAATTATTGACGCCACCTACAAAACGAACATGTACAACCTGCCATTTGTTCAGGTCGTAGGCATGACGTCGACAAACAAATCGTTTACGGCTGCTTGTGCGGTAATTTCCGCTGAGAAGTCAGAGAACTACCTATGGGTGTTGCAGAGGATCAAGTCTATGCTGGTAGGATGTATGGAACCGCGTGTGATTTTAACAGACAGGGATTTTGCGCTGATGAACGCGTGTGAACAAGTTTTTCCAAAAGCGCATAAGTATCTTTGTCGGTTCCATATTCAACAAATCTTTGTCGGTACCATTAGAGACCCCTTGTTCCGATATCTGCAGCATGTTATCGCGGCAACTATCGTGCCGCGGGGTGCCAGCAGGGAGAAGGTCAACCTCAGTGACCTTTTCTTTCTATACTGCCTACTGCGCCGCCAGCCCTGCGATCTAGCAGCCTGCCTGGCAGATTACTTTGCCACAGCATACCACCGGCAGCTCCGCGGGTGGGTGCACACTGGCTCATTCATCACCGACATCGCACGCTCGCTCGGGATCGTGCCCGAGGGAGATCCGGTGCTGTCCGATCCGGTCCCGTCTACCAGGTTGGGCCGCGCGTCAGTTTCTAGCATGCAGATCACCCGTCGCTTTGATGTTGGTCTGAGGTTTAGGGGCGGAAACGGGCTGATTTGGCAGCCGGAGCCGGTGCAGGAGGTCATCCCGGTTGTTATTGAGGTGAGGCCTGGAGTGTTGGCCCCTCCTGATGTTCAGGCGGCCGCTCGGCAGGCTCAGCTACAGGCTCTGGGACTCGATGAGTTCCCGGGCCAGCCTCAGGCTGAGGCTCAGGCTCAGGCTGAGCCTCAGGCTCAGGCTCAGCCTGAGCCTGTATTAGAGGATCCGGCTCAGGAGGAGCATATCGAGGAGATCCCGGTACCACCAGTTCAGCCAGCTCCGGAGCCGCCACAGTACCCGCAGCACGTTTACGCTGACCTGCCTCCGGTAGCGCGTGAGGTGGCTCGGGACTTCGACCGGCGCCTGAGACGCCAGGCCGCACGCCAGGACTGGATCATCGAGACGCTCGTTTCTCTACGAGAGCTCGCTGGGTTGCCTCCACTTCCCCTCCCACCGTCCCCACCGCACGAGGATTAGTACCTTAGTTTGTTTGTATAGTGTTTTGTTATGTATTATGTAGTCAGTTGTACCTTTTTGTTTTGTATGTACAAACTGATATATATTTACATCACGTTGGTTTTGGATTGTTTACGTTTAATTCTTATGGCTTTCTGTACAATTTATTTAACGTGTTCGTTTAATTTAACAAAATAAACTAGGTTAACAGTTTATAAAGACGCACTTATATTATATACGTTCTATAAAAATAATGACGTAAAAAAACGTAATTATAAAACAACGTATTATAAAACTCAAATACAATTTTTTCCTCCAAAAAACACTACCAAACTAACCCACATCCCACCTATTTCAAAAAAAAAACAACACAAATTACAGCCAACACTTTTTGTCTTTTTGCACACTCAAAGCGCCCCGCTTTGGCCATAGCGGGGCGCTTTGAGTGTGCAAAAAGACAACGACCGTGTGCGAATAGACCAGGCCTTGATCAAAGCTAGTAGTTTCTAATCTTAGACCCCTACCTAACAATCAAATACAAATCAACTTTCTAGAATTGGAATTGATCAAAGCTAGTAGTTTCTAATCTTAGACCCCTACCTAACAATCAAATAGGTTTTACATTTTTAAACGAAAATGCTTAGACCCCTACCTAACAATCAAATAGGTTTTACTTTTTTAAACGAAAATATGTATAAACTTAGCTTATTTACAGACTCGTGTATTCTATAGACTAAATAATGAAAACTTTTTGTATAGACTGAATAATGAAAACTTCTTGTTTATAAAGCATAATAATATAAGACAAGTAGACTTACTTGATAATCATCCCACAACTTGATATATAACTAAATCATACGTCAAAGAAGTAAAATGACATTGGATAATGCTATATGGTGTGGAATAAAGCCTTCATTCTGGTTAATTTAAAGCGTCATGTTTACCACATGTAGGCAGAGGGGCTTCAACTTGGTTTAAAGTCCCCTTCAATTATTTCACAATCATTGTTTTTTATTTGATTTATATTTAATTTAAATTCATTCCCTTATTTTAAAAAATATAAAAATAGAATAAATTAAATTTTCCAATGTATGGTTGTAAATTCAGTTCATCTTTCAACCCATATTTACACTTCTCAATTCACATTTCACGTTTAAATTTATTCCCGTAATATAATAATTTAAAAAACAACACCAAAAATAAAATAGCATACTATAAATTAATTTTGCCAAATAAATTATATTAAAACAAACTATTAAAGAATTACAATTATTTTACTCATCATTGTCATCATCGACATCGCGACGAAACCACATGATTTTCCAGGGGCTGTTATGACTTAGGGCCCAAAACCATTAGACCCAATTTCTAGGATATTCATCTACAGTCGTAAAGTGACCAAACCCTATGGACGAAAATGACATTTTATTCTAATTTAATCATATTTTAAGCTTCCCTATATCAATACATAGTATCACATATTAGTTTTCTCGTCCTTTTCTTTTCTTTTTAATTATTGGTGATTCTCTCATGAGGCGGCGAGAAGAGACCTGGACAGATGTGGTGTATCGAAAAAGGAGAACGCCGGTGACTACCTTTTACGTGACAAATCTTCCGGGTGGGGTATTGAACACATTGCTCTTGAAAGCTTTCCAGCCACATGCGAATATTAAGGATGCATATGTGGCCCAGAAACGTGATTCTAGGGGTAACTTCTCCTACTTCGTCAAATATGAAGATGTAAAAGACATGGAGATGACGTTAAGGGGCATGAACACTGTGGCAATCTTCGAAGCAAAACTAAGTGTCTTATTAGCGAAGTTCGACAAAGACCACAACAAGTTCAACCATCACATTCCAAAAGGACAATCGGGGAAGAGTAATCCCATACCAAAACCTCATAACACGTACATGTATATTCCCAAAGAGAGCACAAATGGGTTATCCGTCATCTTTAGTATTATTTTCGAGGAACAAATCGCCTTCCTAGAAAATAGGAGTATTATGAACGGTTGGTTAAAGAGGAATAAGAAACAGGGCTTTTTTCAAAGTAAACATTGAGAAAATGTATGACTCGGTAAGTTAGAAGTTCTTAAGTTCGGTTCTAGGTCAGTTGATCTTCCCGATTTCATGGAGGAAGTGGGCTTTGGCTACGGTTACTTCGCCACTGGCTTCCATTCTTGTGAACAGATCACATACCGATGAGTTCAGTTGTTATAGGGGGTTGAGGCAGGGAGGACCCCTTATCACATTTCAATTTGTGATAGTCATGGAAGCATTATCCGAAGTAATTATGAAAAAGGCATGATGGATTAGACTATATATAGGTATTTCTTATACTCAAAATGGGCCTTCGTTATTTCATTTTTGTCTATGCAAATGACGTGTTATTCATGGGGGAGTGGTCATTGTCTAACACAGAATCTAAATAGAATTCTTCGATGTTTTTACATTTTCTTCAGTCTTTATGGTATATGTGGTGAAGTGTAGCTTGTTTGGTATTAGGGTTGGGGATGCAAATGTTTAGGATTAAAATGTAAAGTGGGTACTTTTCCTTTCATTCACTTGGGGTTGCAAGTCGGAGCGAATATGAATCTTGTTAGACATTGAAAGTCAGTGATAGATGTGTTCAAAAGACGTCTATCGCCATGGAAGGAAAAATCCTTATCGTTCGGGGGGAATAACATTAGTAAAATTGGTTCTAAACGCGCTCCCAACCTATTTTTTTCTCTATATATAGAGCTCCTTTTTCAGGTTATAAACCAATTTGAGAGGATTCATAGAGATTTCTTGTGGGGGTCTACCTCGGATCGGGATAAGATAAGTTGGGTTGGGTGGAAAAATGTGACGGCTCCAAAGGAGTATGGTAGTGTCACACCCTGATTTATTGGTGGGCCCAAACTTGGGGTTTATGCGTGACGATTGACATAGATATTCACATTTAGCACAATGGAAGTCTTGGGATTAAAAATAAGTATTACAAAGTACAAGTGTCCGAAAGTTCAAAAATAATATACAGACTGAAAGTGTACTAAAAGATCCACAGGGGGATCGAAATAACAAAATGATTACATAAAGACTACTAGGCTTTTGCGTGGATTCGCAAATTCCCATATGCAATTACCAAGCAGCTCCAGCCTATTCCGTACTTGGTAACCTGCGCTTAGTCTTTTGAAAATACGTCAGTTTTCACTGATGAATACAATTAACCGACACATTATGAAAATCTTTTCAAAATCATTTTATATACCATTTGGTATATCATTTTTTATAAATAACTTGGGATAAACTATATCTCTTGTTACCAGTATTACATGCTTGTCATTACATATGGGGCCAGGAACTAAACTCTGATACATGATTAACCGACACACCACTTTAATCCCCATATTGGGTAAGAAAAATATTTTATCATAGCATTAGCATCTGTCAGGTGTATGCCTACACCCCGTGCTTAGGTAGTGACCACTTGCAATTAAGTGAGCCGTGGATATCCAGGACACGGTCATATTAACCCCCAATGTTTAAGTGATCAAGCATAACTGATTAAAACGGGTTATTTGGATTTTGGACACATTGCTCATTGATCTTATACTCGACCAAGCGGTAAATAATTTCACCGTATCCCAAGCCCATATAGGGAAAATAGATTAAGAGTATTTACCTGAGCTTATCCTTTACAATCCAAAGATATATAAGCACGGCGTTTAATCAAGACAACTAACACAAGTGCAATTTACTGGAGGCTCTTAGTCTAGAAAGGACGGAACTATGGTCTGTTAGAATGTTAACGGGTCTTATTCAAGTCATATGACTTGGACCGGTTAACTTATAATAAATAGATACGGTTCGCTAGATTAAGCGGAAACTGGATAGAATGTAGTTTGAACCCTTACAAGTACTAAGACTCGTATAATATGGTCAAACAATCATATATTCTGATTAGAACTGATTTGGAAAGGTTTAATCCAATTCGGCTAACTTATATAAACTAGGCTATATAAGTCAACCATACGCGCATAGGCGGCATCGGGTGATCGGATGGGTCCATGTCAAGTCTAATATGCCATAACATGTTCAATATAATGTTACATCAGTTTCAAACTCAGTTTACGTGTTTATTATCTTTCAAATTCATTCTATGCGCAAAAGGGCATTTTGGTCATTATTTAGGCATATAATAAGGACTTGCATAAAAACCCGACAAACAATATGATCAAATAGCATAACCTCATAGGGTTATTCCATACACTAATATGATCATAATACAACCTCAAATCAGTAGCTAAACTAACTTAAACGGGTCAGAATCGAAAGTCAAAGCAGAAGTCAAACTGTTTGACTTTCGGTTGCGAACCGAGCTCTAAGTAGAAATTGATGGGTTGGGCATGATCTAATATGTCCTAATATGTTATACAAACTGATATAATGTCAAAAATTAAGGTTTCGATACTTATAAGTTCATTTAACGTAATTTACAAAAATCTGTGTTTTGAATTTTATTTAATAAAACTTTGACCCGTCATTTGACCAACTTAACGTGATCTTCAGGAGGTTCCCTCATAGGGGATTAACACCTACATTATTACGATCACAAAGCCATGTTGGATTCGACCATTGGCTTGAACGAAATGGCCATAACCGAAAATCAAAGCAAAAGTCAATTTGCTTGACTTTCAGCTAATAACTTCGCCTAGAATTGAAACAAGACTAGGGAGAACACTTACAAGTGTTAAAGGGAAAGATTAAACTTCAGAGAAGGAGGCTTCTTAGTCCAGAAGTAGCTCCAATGAGTTAGAGAGAAAGAAGTGAATGGTGCAAGTCTTGAAAGGCCAAAATCATGGCTATTTATACTTGCACAAGGCTCGTATGATCATGCCACATGTTAGCAAGCTTCTCAGATGATCACTAGTGTCCACATAGGTGGAAGAAGCAGGAGAAGTGTGACAAATTCGCGAGTTAAGTGGCAGGGAACAGCTGCAGATCCTGCCAGCTGCATTATGCCAGCGCGCAGCCCAATGCGGACCGTATGAGGTGTGCCATGCGGTCCGCATGGGTTTTCTAGCACCTAGAATTTAAATTTCATGCGGACCGAATGGACTGAGTCTTGCGGTCCACATGAGGTTTCCAGAATTAAAAAAAATGAATGTCTTACGGACCGTAAGGCATATGCCTTGCGGTCCGCATTGGACCATCAAAGCCAAAAGTTTGGCATTTTGTCACAAATGACCACTCCACATCCAAATTTCCACATTTTCATATATATAGTCCCTCTCGTCCAAATAATTTGGCATATTTGAGAGTTGATTGGACGCGTGTTGTTATATTATTCGTTATAAATTTCCGAGGTGTTACAGGTAGGGTGCATTGGATCTTTAAGAGACGCGAACATCACCATGATATCCAAATGGTGGTGGCATTTCAAGATCGAACGAAATAGTTTATGGCGAAAAGTGATTTGGGTTCTACACCATAGACCGAATCATGGAATTTTATTCCGTGTAGACTTTCGATCAGTAGACCGTGGAAACAGGTATATAAAGTGGCTCAAAACTTGGAGAGTTACGAGATTGATTTGGCAGGTTTGTTTAAACGCAACCTGGGTCATGGGTCGCCCATTGTCTTCGTGAAAGATCGATGGCTTGTCGATGAACCTTTGTGTAAAAGGTTTCCAACTTTGTATAACTTGGGAGGCAATAAGCATGTCATGGTTGCTCGTAGAATTTTTGTAGCATACGAGGCGACAATCATAAACTTTCATTGGACCTAGAACCCAACTTCGGGGGAGGAAAAGTACCAGTTAGAGGCTTTGTCTTCCATCCTAATGTTGGTGGACCTAAGGGGCGGTGAGGATGGTTGGACTTGGAATCTCAGGCAGCTTCTCTATCAAAAGCTTGAGGAGCCAACTGCAATATTTTGGTCGTACGGTTGTTGGGTCAGGCTTTGAATGGAACGGTTGAGTTCCAGTTAAAGTAAACTTTCTTATGTGGAGGATTACTTTGGGGCGGGTGCCGACCATGGTTGCCCTTCGCCGGAGGGACATACAACTAGAGTCTTACGTGTGCAAGTTTTGTGGTGAGGAAGAGGAATCGGTGGAACACTTGTTTGTGGGGTGTTGGTTTGCTCTTGCAGTGTGGGATTTCATAGCACAATGAACCAAATGTCATCGGCTTCTCTCCTTCGGCATAAAAGTGGAAGAAATTAATATATTCAATTGTTCAAGTTACATTATGGGGTATATGGAGGAGCCGTAACAATATGGTCTTTGATCGGAAGGAAACAAACTTAGAAGGCGTGAAACAAGAAATCTGCCAATTGGGTTTTCTTTGGTTTAAGAACAGAGCTAAGACACCCGATGTAACTTGGGATCAATGGTGTAATATGGAAGTATCTTGTATGGGTATGTAATTTTCGTTTCTTTTGTACTTGATGTGGTCTAGTTCTTAGTCCAAGATGAATGAAAATTACAGTATTGGTCTTTCAAAAAAAAAGTTTCTCGTCTTATACAAAAAAAAAACACCTTATTTTCAAACCTGCAATTTGAAGTTACAATTGACAAAAAGAAATCAAAATTTGGAGAAGTTAAAGAAGTGTCGGTTTTAACTAACGGTGTAAATGAGGTGGGTTACTCATTAGCTATTCGGGATCGACTTGAAAAAAACTCGAAACGAGTCGAGTTTAAATAAGCTCGAGCCAGAGCCTGCGCCTACAAATAAGTTTGTTTTACTAAACATGTCTGAGCCCAAGCTTCACTTAAGCTCGAGTCGGCTCGTGAGCTTAAACAAGCACATTATTTATGTAATTTGTATTTAATATATTAAATATGTATTTTGTATAATAATTATTGTTTATAAAATTATGATAAAATAACTAAATTGTCTAAAAACAATAAATAAAATTAATATAAATCAATTAATTAATAATAAACAAACCAAACTCAGCTACCCACAAACCAAGCTCAAAACATAATCAAGCTCGGGCTCGTTTCCTTTTCACCGATGAATTTAAACAAACCAAACTTAGCAGGCTCCAGATTTTCGGTTTGAACCAAACTACATTCCCAACAAACCACCAGATTAACCCGACCCGTAAAGAAAAATAGCCGTTATAAAGAGCTCCTCTTCAACGTTTATATCTTATTATATTCATTCCTCCATCATCTTCATCTTCATCTTCATTCACAATCAATCATCTAACAAACCCCCGTGATTTATTTCAATATATTGCTCTCACTTTACAACTCACATTTTCCGGCATCGGAAATATGGAACTACATAACGCCGGAGCACCCACACCAACACTAACGCCGTCAAAATCAAAACCCTCACATAACTCAAAGCTGCCACAAAATCAAAATTCCACCGCCAAAACAACAAGCCCTAACCCTATGGCTTCAAAATCTCCGGCAATCAAATCGGCAACCAAATCAGCAGTGAAGAAACCGATTCCGGTGACGTCACCGTCACCTCGGAACAAAATTCGCCAGCGGAAGTTTGTGGTGGCGAAGAAGAATCCGAAATTTGAGAAATCCGAAACCCTAGATTCCGTAAACTGTAAGTGCAAAGTAAATTCTACGTTGAAAAAGTGTGCGTGTGTTGCTTATGATACTCTTAGAGCTTCTCAAGATGAGTTTACAAAGATTAAAGATGAACAGAAGGAAAACCTAATTGAAAATCCTAATTTGGTAACTGAGTTTGAGGAAAAATTGGGGGAATCTGAAAGTGAGGTTGATGAGGTGTCTGGTGAGAGAGTGAGTGCACAGGTGAAGAGGAGGAGGGAGAAACTGATGGAGGTAGCTAGGCAGAGTGTTCCGGATGCTGGGCGGGGGAGAGTGTTGCATTTGGTGAAGGCGTTTGAGAATGCGTTGACGATAAGTAAGTCGAAAACGGATGAGGAAAGTGAAGGTGTGACTGGGAAGGTGAAGAAATGGGAGCTGCCTGGATTGAGACCCAAGGCTGATACTGAATTCTCTTGTTCGGATTGTTTTCTTACGCCGGAGAGTTTGGGGTTGGATTCGCGTGGGTCTTGTTGCTCGTCGGGGAGTGATCGGAGTAAGCCAAGGTTGGAGTCGTTCAATTTGTTAACTGATTTGGTAGAATTTAACTTTAGAATGTTCTCATTGTTATTTAGATTTGATACTGAATGGGTTGTTGTTGTTCTTTGGTTTAGTGTTTCAAACAGGAATTCCGGTGGTGGGAGACGGAGCAGACGAAATGTATGTTAGCTTGTTTTATGGCTCTTTGTTATGAATATAGTGTTTGCTTTGATATGATGAAACTGAGTCATGATATTGATTTTGTTGATCATGTAGAGCTCTGAATCCTCTGCAACTTCTAGAGGTAGAGGTAGAGGGAAGAGAAGAACGGTTAAGACGACTCCTCAACAACCCTTCAAGCTCAAAACTGAGGTTAGTTTTCTGATCCCTTATGCAATTTCAATGCCATTAGTTTAGAATGACATATGCAATTTGAATAAAATGTCTACTAGTTGAGCCCGAATTGCTGGCTTTTAAACAACAGCTCTTACGACTATCAAACAAGAAAGATGTTTTTTGTAGTAATTTACCATTCTTTGCATACAGCAAAGAGGAAAATCAAAGCAAGAAGAGTTCCAAAAGAAGGTGCAAGAGATGATGAGTGAGCAGGAGAAGCAGAGAATTCGTATTGCACAGGGTCTCCCGTGGACAACAGATGAACCAGAGGTGAAGTTGTTTTACATTATCATTTTTTCATTAAGACATTATCATAAACCCTTTTAACTCATAGTTTGAGTAATTTCAGAGTTTGCCAAGGCCTCCCGTTAAAGAAAGTACTAGGCCTGTTGATTTAGTTCTACATAGCGACATGAGGGCCGTTGAGCGTGCTGAATTTGACCATCAGGTATAATTATTACAAGATTGAACCTGATGACTAAGGTGAACTGACTAAATGCTTTGATGGCAGGTGCAAGAAAAGCTCTCATTCATTGAGCAATTCAAACTTGATAGAGAAAAACAGCAGAAGGTAGAAATCTAACATATATTTTGAATTTATACTTTTATATTGCATTGCATGGATTGATTGAATGAATGATATGCGGTGCTTGTGTAGTTAGCAGAAGAGGAAGAATTAAAGAGATTGAGAAAGGAGCTTGTGCCAAAGGCTCAACCTATGCCCTATTTCGATAGACCTTTTGTCCCAAAAAGGTATATTACATTTGAATTAGTAGACAGTCACACCTCAGAAAATGCTAAAAGTTTTAGAAACTTTTTTTTTGCGAAAATGCTAAGGAACGAACAGGCTTTATGGACATAATATAAAACTTTCATAATAATCC
Organism: Helianthus tuberosus; assembly: GCA_030545235.1. Taxonomy (NCBI): domain Eukaryota; kingdom Viridiplantae; phylum Streptophyta; class Magnoliopsida; order Asterales; family Asteraceae; genus Helianthus; species Helianthus tuberosus. The sequence continues at coordinate 145,018,495 of CM060431.1, read as the reverse complement.
AAATTTGTTGATTCTTTGTTTAATGCAATCCTTGTTTAGCAAGACAGTCACACCTCAGAAAATGCTAAAAGTTTTAGAAACTTTTTTTGCAAAAATACCAAGGAACGAACAGGCTATATGGACATAATATAAAACTTTCATTTTAGTCAAACACAATGAATGGTCAGAAATCACATTTTTTTGTTGTATTTTTGTATTGTAGGTCTGAAAAGCAACCAACCATGCCCAAACAGCCAAAGATTTATAACCCTCAGCATAAGAAAATGCATGGTGGTCACTAAGGGACTTGACTCCCTCCTTCATTACCTTAAGCTTGTGCTTGTCGTGTTTGATGCAAGTGTGGCTCTTCTTGACTATTTTTACTTGAAAAGCTGATTTCAGTTCTTGTACATTAGTATACCTTGAGCTTGTGCTTGTCGAGTGTTTGATGCGAGTGTGGCTCTTCTTTACTATTTTTACTTGGAAAGCTGATTTCAGTTCTTGTACATGAGGTCATGAGTATAGTCTTTGAATTTTGTAAAAATTTTGGAAGTAACATAAAAATTTGAGAAAAATGCCCGAATAGTCCTTGTGGTTTGCTTCGTTCTCAGATAGTCTCTGAAGTGAATGGAGATTAGTTTTTGGTGTTAAGTAGGTGTGAAATGACCTAAATACCCTTAATAAATACTTAAAAATTATGTGGGACCCACCACCCACCCCACCCTCTTCATTTTCCCCAATCTTTACCACCTTTCACAACCACCTCACCCAACCGGAAAAACGCAATCCGTGTTGAATTAACGATTAATTTTAAGAAATTTAATCATATGATATGCATCGAAAGCTTTCTTTTCTAATCTTTTTTTTACAATAAGCAGAAATTATAGAATTGAAAGCGATTACTGTAAGGGTCGACCCGCCCAGCATGTCTTCTACAAGCTCAGTGGCATCGTCGGGTCGACCGGCCCAGCACAATCATGCTCCTGATACATCAGGTAAAGAATAATCCGGAAGCAAATCAGGCATGGATAAATCTCGTAACAAATGGTCAACATTCTCATCTCTCCTATACTTATGTTAAACGTCACACCATCGGCTTTAATATTATTGTTTCGCATTTCCTCGAAAAGCATCATCGTCTGATCATTTTCTCTAGTATTGTGTATTTGTTTCTAAAGAAGTTATAGTTATTTTGAATTGTATGGTTAATTTTGTTACAGGCCGGAGATAGTGAATACTTCGCTACGGCATCGTGGGTTTGGCGTTGTTGTTCAACAAGGATTGCATTTTACGGCGGAGTGTGGTGGTGGTGGTGGTGAAAGGTGGAGGTGGTAATGATTGGGAAAGATGAAGAGGGTGGGGTTGGTGGTCGGTCCCACATTATACTTAAGTATTAATATTTCTTTTAACTTTTTAATTATTAATTTAACAAGTAAGGGTATTTAGGTCATTTCACACCCATTTAACACCAAAAACTAATCTCCATCCGCATTAAGGACTATCCAAGAAAGTTAACATAGTTAATGCTAAAGAACGTAAGGTGTAATGAGTTTTACCAACAAAAAAAAAAAACTTTAGGTGTAATTATTGAAGTTAAAGGTCATCCATTGCAATCTGATACAAACATAAAAAACGAAAAGTGTAATTTACCCTTTTATAAATGTACCTTTTACAAGTATAAATATTTAGTAAACTTTTTATATGTTCGCTTAAAGTTAAACTAATGATTTGTTCATAAAATGAAATTCCTTGTGAAATAAATACCATTAAAATAAAATCCTCGATACAAACCAATTACCCAAAACCAGCCAAGGAGGGCCGCAATGAGCGGTTGACCTGCCACGCAAGCAACACAAACGCAACGTTGATGTTGGTTTAATTTTTGAAACCAATAAACGATAAGGTAAAGTTTGAGTGTTTAAAAAAGGGCCAAACTATCTACACACCAAGTGTGTAGATAGTCACCTTTAAAAGGTGTTTTTTGTCTTAAAATGCACACCCTGCAGTGTCGAACTGTGGCCAAAACGCGGCGTTTTGGTCAGGTTAACCAGACAAAGACTGACGGGTGTCTGACGGGTCTGTTGACCGGACCAAAACGCCGAGCTTTGGCAGCGTTTTGGTCCTGTCAACCAGACCGGGTGTCAGTCTTTTGTCTGGTTGACAGGACCAAAACGCGGCCAAAGCTCGGCGTTTTGGTCCGGTCAACAGACCCGTCAGACACCCGTCAGTCTTTTTCTGATTAACCGGATTAAAACGCCGCGTTTTGGCCACAGTTCGACACTGCAGGGTGTGCATATAAAGACAAAAAACACCTTTTTAGGTGTGTATATAGTGAAATAGGTGTGCCAATAGGTAAACCCTTAAAAAACTACCAACCTAAAAAGCCAACAAAAGAAGAAAAAAATACCAAAATGCCTTAAAAGCTGCTTATAAGAAACTACAAAAGCTTCAAAACTCCAGGAGAACAAAATCCATACAAAACATATCAAAAATACATAGCAACTTAAGCAAGAATAGAAAAGATAAACATAGAAATTCAACTCTAAATGCAACTATTGGAGCCATGAATTCAAGAACTTCAAAGCTCAACTTGAAAATTTTAAAAACCATCTTATACCTACTCATCCTCTGCATCTTTCTTCTTTTTCTTCTTCTTCTCACTTTTGCTTGGTTCTTGACCATCTTCAGTGTCTTTACTTTTCTTTTTCTTTTCGGATTTATCGCCATCTCCGTTCTCAGCTACATCCCCATCTTTCTTCTTTTTCTTCTTCTTCTCTGTAGTCTCCCCTTCCACCTTTTCCTCTTCAGCTGCATCCCCGTCTTTCTTCTTCTTTTTCTTCTTCTTCTCTGTCGTCTCACCTTCCGCCTTCTCCTCTTCTGCTTCAACCTTCTTTTTCTTGGACACTGGCGTTTCTTCAACTTCTAAATCTTCTAACTTACGTTTAACCCCTGCATCACCATCTTCATCATCCTTATCCTTCTTCTTCTTCTTTTTCTTCTTCTCACTGTCAACTTTCATGGTATCTGCAGCTTCCTCCACAGCTTGTTTGGCTGCAGGCGCAGCAGCAAGGCTAGCAACGATAGAGTCACCACCAGTAGGAAGAACAACGTTCCTCGTCCACTCAGCCGGAGTTTTCTCATTCGGTTTTCCATGTTTGCTCAACTTCCCTTCAGAAATCAGCTTCTTTTTCATCGAAGCAGTAGGACCCAACCCCCATTTTCTAGGATAGGTATCTCTATCCATCACCACCCTCTTAATCTTCGCTACAACACCATGATCACAAGTGGCCATTACAGCGGTAGTCATCTCCGCTATACCTAACGCTATCGCCTCCCCTTTCGTCGTCATCAAAACCACTTCCTCCCCGTTCTCAATACCATTCTCAAACCTCAACAAACCCGGAATCATAAACTTAGCACCATAACAAATAGCATTCACCGCAGAATCCTTAACCACTAACCTCTTATAACTAGTCAACAACACCTCCAACGGCATAATCACACGCCTCAAATAACTCTCATCTCTATAATTATCATACATCCACTGTGCATCCATAACATCATGCATAGTAATCATATTATCCTTCTCGCCCATAATACCGGACCGAACCCTCCTCAACTCCTGCATATGCCCACCGACCCCCAAAATCAACCCTAAATGGACACACAAAGTCCTCACATAAGTCCCGGCCTCACAACTAATCCAAAACACAACCAAATGCTTCTCAGCATCATACTCCAACAGCTTACTCTCATAGATAGTCCTAATCCTAAGCTGCCGTTTAACCGCGGAAATCAACGGTGGACGTTGAAAAACCGCACCCGTCAACGTCTCGAGTGCCCGAGCCACTTTGGCAACATCAGGGACAGCAGAATGTAACCTAGCAACACAAACATACTCTTTACCAGCACCTTGCTGGGACTTAACTAACCTAGTGGCTCTATCAATGCAAACAATCAAATTACCAGTGACTTTGGGGTCGAGTGTACCGCTGTGACCCGTTTTCTCGACCCGAAGGATCCGTTTAATCCAGGCAACAACCTCGTGTGAGCTAGGGTTAGCAGGCTTATCGAGGTTAATGACACCATACCTGATGTATTCAGCGAGAGGACGCTTCAGAGGAGAGTAGCCGGAGGGGAGAGGAGTGTAGTGGCCGGTACGGACGTTCAATCGGTCGTAGTTTTTGAGGAGAATGGGCCATTCGGATGTGTCGATTGCAGGTGTGAAGCTTTGTGGTTTGATCAAGTAATCTTCGGTGGCGGCGGGGGGGCTTTCGGTGGTGTCTTTGGACTTGCTCTTCTTTTTCTTCTTATCGGAACGGTGGAGCTCAACGTCGGACATGGTGGATGTTTGTAGAGGAAGGAGTTGCCGGAATGGTGGTGGCTAGGGTTTTAGGAAAAGGAGAAATGGGTTTTTAGGGTTTTGAGATTTTATAGGGTGAGTGATTTTTTTTTAATAAGTTAATTTTTTCATTCCAATCAACAAGATAAAATTAGGATAGCACAACGGGCAACAAAATGCGTCGTCATCCCCTTCTAAATAGAAAATCTTAATTGAGTTTTATTTTTGATATCAGAATATATGTATACATAATAATAATTTATAAAATATTAATTGAGATTATATCTAGACAAATACTTTATATAAATCCGGACGCGTGTTATACTCTTTCGCTTTTCTCTTCTCATAGTTTTGATGAATAGCGCCGAATCCCTTCCCCTCGCATGCCTCTCTCTCCAACATTAGTTTTCATGTCGATCTATAAACTTATAGGCGCCTGCGTTATAGAGGTTGGTGATGGCTATTGAGATGAAGTCAGAAATGGAATTCACAGTTGCATAATCATTGTCGGTGAATTCTTGTTTTTCAATTACAACAATATCAAAGTCAATTAACGAATGCAAAATTCGAAATCAATCATGGTGATTTTTTTCTTAATTAAATTCATAAACCATAGGAACGTGTACATAGATATCAACTAGCGGGATTACCGTGTTTCACAATGGACGTGGCAGAACCATGATTATTTTTAATGGGGTCCATTTTTTCGGTGTTCAAAATTTTCGTAACAAAACGTTAAAATTTTCTGGTAGGTCCTCGTTTGGGTCGGGTTAGAGCATGGTTTGAATTAGATTAAAAAAACATAAAAACGAACTATACAAGGATTGAACCCATGACCTATTATTGGTAAAGAGGGGGGTTTACCACTACACAAGATTCCCTTTTCTTTCTATGGTTTCCACCTAATTGTATTTATGAGGTCCTTATAAAATTTAATATACCGGATCTACTAATTTTTTTAAAAACATTGGAGTCCGGGGACCCTGATCCGCTCTATGTGGGTCCGCCCTGACAGTGGACTTTCTGACTGTATCGGTTTCTTTCAATATGGTAGTATGGTACAGTACAACCACTCAACAAAGCAAACGAAAGAATTATGCCCAAGAGTATATCGACACGTGTTTTACATCTATCGAAAACCATATAAATGAATACAGATACTGATGTTGTTCGGCCGGTATCAGTTCGGTTCGTTATTGTACTATTACCGTAACAACATATCTAGAAATACTCTATTGCGAATATCACACTGCCACGTCATGAAATCCACAAAAACAAATACTTAATGGTACCGATGTTGTTTAGATGATAGCTATTGGGTTCCTCTTGGTAAAAAAGAATCAATTATATTTGACCATTTGAATGATGTTATCGAATTATAGATAAAATAAGCACCTCCTAACGATACATTGGGGAAAAAAGTAAACAGCGTCACGTTAAAAATAACACTAAAGCTTAATTCACAAAGTAAAATTTATATATCAATGTAGATATAAAAGCATGTCGTAATGACGTGCTCAATTTTTATCATATTATAAACGTTATAAGCGAAAAACAAAATAAACTTTAATGGTTGTATGACAACTCTATTAAAGTTTAATACTATATATATATATATATATATATATATATATATATAGGACAAAGATCCGTTAGGAACCACCCTTTATTGCGAGAAAACCGCGAGAACCAATGTGAACACAAACAAAAATACCTAAAAATAGGTAAAAAACACACAAAAAAAAATTAACATTTTTTTATGAAAAAATCGCTACTTTTAGTAGCCAGAAAAAAAAATTTACTAAAAAAAAAATGTTGTGTGTGTTTTTAGATTTTTTTAGGTTTTTTGGGGGTTTAGTTTTTAGCATTTTAGCTTGGGGGGTGTGGGGTTTAGGTTTTTGGGGGGTGGGGGAGGGGGGTTTAGGCTTTTGGGTGGGGGGTGGGGGTTAGGTTTTTTTAGGGGGTTTAGTTTTTAGCATTTAGCTTGGGGGTTAGGTTTTTTTTAGGGGGGGGGGTTAGGTTTTTTTAGAGTTTTTTTAGGTTTTTTAGCTATTTTAGGTTGTGTTCACATTGGTTCTCTCGGTTCTCGCAATAAAGGTGGTTCTCGCATGAACCTTACCCTATATATATTGGCTAAAGAAAAAGAATTATTAAATTTTAGGACCCCTGTGATAACTCTATTAAAGTTAGGGTTAAACATGCAGCGGGTGCAAGTGTAATAAATTCATTAGAAGACAAAAAAAATCACAATTCACCCCCTACTAAAACGTATATGTATAACTATAATTTTTACCCCTTGTGATGCGGCGGGAGTTTGATTATCGTATAGTACCTACACTGAGTGTAGCTATAGCAATTGAAAGAGATAACGTAAAATCATGGGGATAAGAACTTTGAAACATCAACGTACTTATTCGGAAAAATCAATAATAGACGAAACAATAAAAGCCAAAAAAAAAGAATATACCGGTTCAGATAATAGGGATATTGGTAACAATATGGTCGGTTAGAGTCAGTTTGGTTCGTCATGTTAGTGAGGAAAAACACTAAAAGGCAAAATATGAAGAGGAATAACAATAGAGGGATTAAACATATATATTAGTAAAGTTAAAGTAGAGGATCTAAATATTTATATAAGCAAAATTAATTTATGAAGGAAAAAGATATTATTAGAGTAGAAAGGCTAAACATGTATATTAGAAAAGTTACAGTTAAAGGATTGTATAGGAAATATAGTAAAGAAGAGGATGTGTAATTAGAAAATCCACTAAAACACAAAATCCTAAACTATTATTGTAGCTAAGAGTTGTGTTTTTGTAATAATATTAATAACGGTAGAGTGACGAACCGAGTCAATGTAGTATTTAGAATGATTTTATAAGACAAAATTTGTCTGATGTAATTCAAAAAATCAAGTCGTGTATTATGTCGATTGAAAATTATAAAAACAAATACTGATGTTGGTTCCGATAACACCATACTGATACCAATGTTTTTGGTCAGTACCGACTCAGTTCATCATTGTACCGGTGTACCATTATTTCGAATACAACTCCGTTTTAAAAAAATTATAGTGAAACGTCAATGAAAAATTAAACACAATCACGCATTTAGTTATTATATAAACCAACGAATGAAAGTTGTAAGGAAAAATAAAATTATTCAATTAAAACGCATATTGTTCATAGTATAAGGTGTTTAATTGAAATATAAAAATAAAAAAATCAAACAACTTTTAATTGGATTTAAAATAAAAAGACAAAAAGAAAGACACCTTTTTGTATAATTTGCAATTGTAATATAGTCATTTTGTTCACCAACCTCTTGGTTCAGTAACTTAATGTATCTAACACATGAAAAAAATAAGCTTTTTTCTGGAAAAAAAAAACCATCGAAAATGCATACGATTAATGCTACCCTACAAATACATGAAGAAAATATGCAGTGCTGGCAATTCTGACACGAACACGATAACATGACACGAACATACACGAAGTTAACAAGTTTCGTGTTTAACCTTAGCAGGTTTCGTGTCTATAGTAGGTCGACACGATAAGACCTGTTTAATTTCTTGTCGTGTTAGTGTTTATATTTCGTGTCTGTGTCTTAACAGGTTGTGTTTGTGTCTTAACAGGTCACGTCAGACACGATATGACCTGTTAAGATCTATTAAGACTTAAGACCATTATACAATACTTGTTAATGGCTAGATATCAGAGATGTAGTAACAGGTCGTGTTCATGTCTTAACAGGTTGTATGATATGCTGGTAGATTTATCGTGTCTTAATAGGTCATTTCGTGTAACTTGTTTATTATCAAGTTCGTGTTCGTGTTTGATGACACGATAAGATGTCGTGTCGTGTTTGTGTTTACTTGTTTTGGGTTCGTGTCTTATCGTGTGCATGTCTTAACAGGTCAGGTTGATGCGATATGCTAACCCTAAAATATACATGCTTTCAACAAAAACTAACAAAATTGTAGGTATATGATTAGTACCCTAAAAGTAATGAAAAAAATAATTATTATTATTCTTTCTTTCCCTTGTCCCTGCTACATAGCATTCAAGATTCAATCTTTCTTTCCAACAAAATTCGATTGATTCTAATCTACACATACATGAAGATAATCTTTTGGGTACATGCTTACCAATCTAAATAACATATTATATCATGCAATTGTGCTCGAATTCAAGAAACTTCGTAATCGAGAGTTCAAGTACCTGCTTAATCTAGTTCAGGTCTCAGAGCACTTCGGTCTAACCCTTGTTTGGGCATTTTTACAAAAATAGATAGAGATTATTGAAAGCAAGGAAGATGAAGTTTAAGATTTGTGTTCAAGAGTTTGTCTATACAAGAAGTAGACGGTAATTAAATTCACATTCACTATTAGAATAAAATGAAGATGAAGTGTAAAATCAGACATAAATATCATAGTATCAATTTCCAAATCTATTTGTAGAGAAGGAATGAAGTAAATGTGTAACATCTCAAAAAACGGATTTGGTAATTAAACCAAATTAATTGGGGATGAGCGGGTAAAACACCATTAATGCTAAAAGTTCACCCGATAAACATTAGGATTTAAATAAATAAACCTAATGTTAAATAAAAGATAAATGAATGCCTTTTTAGAAAATAAAGTTTATAAAAGGTCCGGACTATTGGGGATTAAGTTAAGTCGGGTTGTAGCATCCCCGAACTTAGTTAATTGAATTATAATGTTCGTTTGATGAATTGAGAAGAAGTAAACAACTAGGAATATTAACCTAGTTAAAATGGTCGTTTATTTATAAAGGTTAAGTTACAAGCAAACAAAATAACAAACCAAACCTTAGGGGCTAAAATGGAATATGTTTGTAGGTTGTATGTATAAAAACAAAAATAAAATTAAAACACACACATAGAGTGTGTGTGTGTGTGGAACGTACAGGAGATAAAGAGAGGATCCTCTCTTTAGCCCTAAATAACAAAATTCAGCCAATTGAAGATGAAATTGAGGTGGTTTTCCTTGCATGATTGAGGATTTTGAACCATTACTCGAAAGCTAACATGTTCTCGAAATCCTATTTCTTTATTAGGTTGTTAATGTGAACTAAAAGGTGGTTACTATTAAATAATTGGTTTCGTAAATACTTAATGTTTTTGTCAAAAATTACCGAAGCAATTAAGTGATCAAATTAGTTGAGTGAGGTAGTGTGCTAGAAATATGTGTGAAAAATATTTTATCTAAGTTAAATGTAAAAACAGTTTCAGGATACGGCTCAGGATATAGAGCTGTATCTATGATCAAACGATGAGCGAAAAAGTAAAGGTTGACACGTGATGTACGAGGAAAGCCCTTGATCAATCTAGATCGCCGGCACAAAACCTCGGGAGCTGACAATTGCAGCTGCCTTGTTCTTCTATTACTTCAAATATCAGGATACAGTGCAGGATGTGGTGCGGATCAACTAGGTGTTACAATGTAATTCGAATACAAGTGTTTGTGTATAGTGTTTGCAGTGAGCTAGAGAGCAAAAGTGTTCGAAAGTGTGTGTGAAAGTTGTGTGCCTTAATCTGATCCGCCCCCATCTATTTATAGTAAAAGAAGTGTAACAAACTATCCTAATAAACCGGGATCCGGCGAATATTCCCCACTCGAACGTTGTAGACCTGGTCTTTCGAGTTCAACGTCTCTCAAATAACAGATACGCCCGAGTCTTGAGGAGAAGAAGTCCATCTGACCGTTAGTAACCCACAGCCTCTAACCTGCACGTGGTTAATTCAATTAACCTCAGGATATCGCCCAGGATGTTAGCAATATCCCAGTCCAGTATCCTGGCCATAAATAAACAATTAAAAGCAGGATATTAGTCAAGATATATACGCTCAGAAAATGACCCATAACAATTGTCCCCAAATATATCTGTTGATATACCAATCCAACGGATATATTTTAAAAGTTTTATCACGTAAATTAAGGCAATTAAATCGAGACGACGGTCAAGATCACATCATAACTTCCAACGCGCTTTTAACTCGATGGAGATCTACATTGCTCCTATATCTTCTCTCTTCTTGTTTGAAAAGTAGATATCTCCAACGGAGTCTCCAGGTAATTCCCTACTTCTCGTTCATCTTCAATCTTTCTTTCTTTATCTGCCATGGCCGCCAGAACTCATTCCCAAACCGGTGAATCATCCGAGACCTTTATTCAGCAGAATCTTCTCAAAAATCCTGAGAAGGAAGTCTGTGCCTTTGATAACGCAGACATTGCGGCTTTGAGAGCTTCCGGTGCTTTCCCCGATAACACTGCCTTTAGACCATTCGATCGGATGTTTCTTCTACTGATTGGGTTTGCTTTCCAGCATACCCTTTCTCGCTAGGTCTCCGATACCCTTTTCCCGAATTTATGATGCAATTCTTCCGGACCACAGGTATCTCCTTTGCTCAGACCATGCCCATGATCTGGAGGGTATTAATCGTTCTCAACCAGATTAAAAACCTTCATTGTCCTGACCTTTGTATCGAAGATCTGCCAATCGCTTACCGCCTTCGATCTCACGGTTCTAGCTGGTTTTTGCTTTTTTCGACTTCCAACAAACCCCTTATTCTTAAAGCCACCAAAAACGAAGACGGATGGCAACGCAAGTTCTTTTTCTTCAAACGAGACTCCATTGCTGAGGGTGCTAGCCTTCCGGTGGAGTGGTTAACCACCGGTAGGGTTATGAATGTTCCCATATACCTTTAGATTTTTATCTTTTGCTAATATCCTTCTTTTTGATTCCTTTACAGTAAATTTCAAGGAAGTAGCTCCCCCTACTGCGGAATCAGAGAAAAGAATCAAGACTGTTTACCAACTACCTGCAATAGACAGGAGTTTTACCACACACATCCCGAGTTCCAGTCAATACTCGTCATCTGAAATGTCTGGTAAGGATTACTTTCAAAATAATTAGCTAGCATAGCATAATAGAATGAAGAGTAATAAAGATGTAAAACTTTTTCCCTTTACGCAGCACCAGCCAAGATCCCTGAAGTTTTTGACCTCGACGAGTTGGACAGCTATTCTGATCAGTTTCAAATTAAGAAGGAGCCTAGTCCCAAGGCCACAACCTCATCCAAACCCAGTGGTTCCAAAGCCATCGTCATTACCAAACCTTCGCCAGCTACCAAGCCCCGGAGTTCAAGCTCCCGTAAAAGGAAAGAGCCCGATTCCCCCGTTATTTCTGACACATTTCCCTATGAGAATTATGGGTTCATCGAAGCAAGTGGGTTTATGACTTCCTTTCTCAACCAGGTTAGTATTTTCAAACCATATCCTGCAGCTTATACCATTTACAAGGATTAACAAAATCAATACCTGTCCTCTTATTTTTGCAGGGTCTTGAACGTCTGGTTCATCTGTGTCAAGAATCCTGCGGGCTCAACAAGACGCTTGAATCCAAGTTAAAGAAAGCGGAAGTCACGATCTCCGATCAAGGCACGATTGCAGCCGCTAAATCTCGTCATTACGAGGAGAAGTTCAAGGCTATGACTCAAGAACATCAGACTGCTCTCAACAAAGCTACTCTCCAAGCCCAAGCTGATCTTGACGCTGCCCATGCGCAACATGAACGGGATATGGTCAGCTACCGGGAAAGCCTTAAGAGTTCCGTCGTCACTTCTCTTCTCCAGGCCAGGCTGAAGATGGCCCATGAAGCCAAAACACTAGGCTTTGAATGCCCTTCTTGGGACGTCGGTGCCTGGGAAACGAAGCTAAAGAACCTCGGCGGCACTTCTACCAAACCAGCTGCCGAAGGATCTTCCAAAGCAGTTGAAAAAGCAACCGATGCCGAGAGGGATGCTGAGGCGGATCCCAAGATGGATGCTGCTGAAATCATCATGAACGAAGAAGGCGCTGCCCCCTAAAGCTTATTCTCTTTAAATTGTTTGAACAATTTTATGTCTTGTGAACAATTTTTATTTCTGCATCAAAACAATTTGATAGCCGAAGGTGGATGGGTCCTGGGTTTCAGGATGAAACCTTCGGTTATCAATTAGTACTGCTTATTTCAAATAATTTCATCTTTCATTTTTCTTGCTATTGTTTTCTGTCTTTCTTAGTACAGATCCTAGCTTTGCAAAATTTTGTACAACTATCTTTCAAAAATATCCTGATCAATATGCTCAGTGATATATTATGAAAACTTTTATTAAATAGAACTTCTAAAAATTCAATCAACTTTATAGAAAACTTTTTAAAGAATAAAAGATAGTCCACTTTCTAAAACCTGTTTTGACCATACTTGTTTGATCAAGGTTTTAATTTCAAACTAGTATCAATTCCAAATATTTTAATCAAATATCCTGAGAAGTATTTTGAAAATACATTTTGAAAATATACCATCCGAGAATTTATGCCAATCAGGATGTTTAAGCTTTTGTCAAGCATAGTTTCAAAAACTCAAATAACGTTTCCAAAGGAAAGATCATACCAGGAATAGAGTATAACCCTATTCTCAAACTTCAATCCCTTTGCAACTCTTCCAATGAAGATGTCCCCTTTCTGATACACTTAGTGCATTAGGTCCGAGCTTTATCCTTTGAGCTTTACACCATTGCCTCAGTAGGAATGTCCCCTGTGCATGAATACTTAGAAATTTTCTGGACATCAGTTCCAATAGACAATTTTTTGTGTTACAGGGGTAAAACCCAAAAATGTACTGGAGACGAATCCCTCGTATCCTGGGGGAAATCCCAAATTTTCGTGCGCTACAGGCGGGAGTGTATAAACTCCAAGACTTAGAAAGGTGAAAACCTTTAAACCTTAGAGAGTATGAAAATACCCTTTCGTGAGAGTGGGTGATCAATCCTCATATACCTTTAGGATTCAGGATATAGCCAATAGTAACGAAATTGTCAGCAACTTTTACATGGACTGGTCCCGCCACCTTGAACTATTCCCGAATAACTTGCGCTCCAGGCGGGGTGTTTAAACCCAATTCGGAAGAAAGGTGAATACCTTTAAACCTGTGAAGGGATCAGGATCCCTTATACGTAAGAGAGGGGGCCAATCCTCTAATCTTCCGGAGTATCCTGAGTGTGTATCCTGGTGCTATATCCCGAAGTATATTCTGCAAAACCACTAAAACCTAAGGTGGGTGTTAGCCTGGCTAACACCCCTCCGATGCTTAAGTCAGTAATAGATTCAAAATAGCGAATAATATCAAAAGTTAATAAGAGATACAGAATTCATACCATCTTGAGTTGGAATTTAAGTTCCATACTCACTTAAAATAAAGTTTCAAATGTATAGCATTCCAAGATCTCGGTAGCATATCTCCCTCTGTATTCTTGAGCCGGTATGCTCCTTTTTCCTGATTCTGACTCAACCTCGTAGGGTCCTTCCCATTTCGGAGCCAACTTTCCATCAGCGGGATTAGTAGTATTCTGAAAAGCTTTTCTTAACACCCAATCTCCAACTTTGAACCTTCGAGTCCTTATATTCTTGTTGTATGCTCTGGATATCCTTTGTTGATATGCTGTCATTCTTAGCCGTGCTGCATCTCTTGTCTCATCAATAGTATCCAGCTCCTGGCATAGGACTTCAGGATTCTGCTCAGGATTCCTGAGGTTGGATCTTGCTGTAGGTATCACCATTTCTGTCGGGATCACTGCTTCTGCTCCAAATACTAAGGAAAAAGGGGTTTGACCAGTTGCACTTTTTACCGTCGTTCTATCAGCCCACAAAACAAAGGGTAATTCTTCTGCCCATCTTCCTTTCTTGGCCCCTAATCTCTTCTTCAAGTTGTTGACAATTATCTTGTTTGAGGATTCAGCTTGTCCATTTGCTTGAGGATGTACCGGGGTAGATGTAATCATTTTGATTCCCCAATTATTGCAAAAGTCAGTAGTCCTTTTACTTATAAATTGAGATCCGTTGTCACAAATTATCTCAGCTGTTACTCCAAACCTAGTCAGGATATTCCTTTTTATGAAGGATACCACTTCCTGATCTCTAACTTGAACAAATGCTTCTGCTTCAACCTACTTGGAGAAATAATCCGTCATTGCCAACATGAAAACCTTTCCTCCTGGAGCCTTTGGAAGCTTTCCCACTATATCCATACCCCACTTCATAAATGGCCAAGGGGAAACAATAGGATACAGCGGTTCAGCAGGCTGATGTAATATGTTACTATGTCTTTGACAGCGTCACATCTTCGAGCATATTCTGTGGCATCTCTCCTCATTGTCGGCCAATAATATCCTGTCCTTAATACCTTTGAGAATAAGGACCTGCCCCCAGTATGGTTGCCACAATCCCCTTCATGTATATCCTTAAGTACTTCTTTGGTTTCGGGATCCTCCAAGCACCTCAGATATGGTCCTGCAAGAGATCTCTTATACAAAACATCATTTATAATAGTGAATCGTGATACCTTCATTCTAAAGGCTTTAGGATTCTCATTCTTTGGGATGTATCCTTCTTTGAGATATCTCATGATTGGAGCCGTCCAGGACTTAGGATCCTCCTCAAGATACTCCTCATCAGGATTTTGAATACTTATTACTTCCTTATCCTGAGGATTCATTGCAGGATATAGGATATGTAATATTGGTATTTGGGTCCCTTCCGGTATCCTGACCGATGATCCCAGATTTGCTAAGGCATCAGCTTCAGCATTATCCTCTCTTGGTACCTGTTCAAGTGTAAAAATATCGAAATATCCTGCTAATTTTTTGAGAATTTCGAGATACTCGATTAACTTCTCTCCTTTAACTGCATAGGTTCCATTAAAATGATTAGTGATTAACAAGGAGTCAACATATACTTGCAAATTCTTGATACTCATATTTTTAGCCAACTCTAATCCTGCAATTAAAGCCTCTTATTCTGCCTCATTATTAGTAGCAGGAAATTCACACCTAATAGCCTGGGGTAATATGTCCCCCTGTGGCGATTTTAGTAGTATACCTAAACCTACACCTCTTACGTTAGATGCACCATCAGTATATAATGTCCAGCATTCTAAGTTTTCTCCTAGCTGCTGTACTTCTAAATCTACTTCATTTTGAATGTCACTACTGAAATCAGCCACAAAGTCAGCCAAAGCCTGAGACTTTATGGCATTTCTGGGCTCGTATACTAAGTCATAAGCACTCAGTTTTACTGACCACTTAGCCATCATGCCCGACATCTCGGGTTTCCTAAGCACGTTTTTGGATGCCATAACTAAGGCTAATATCAGTTTCTCTAGATGGGAGTACCTAGTTTCAGCATCTAACAAGCTTTTACTAACATAATAAACAGGATACTGCTGACCTTCATGGTCCTTTATAAGAACGGCACTTACAGCATTCCCTGATACAGCGAGGTATAGGGATAGTGGTTCACCATTTTCAGGCTTCATCAATAGAGGTGCAGTTTAGAGATATCTCTTCAAATCCTGCAAGGCTGCTTCATGCTTTGCTTCCCATTCGAACTTCTTATTCTTCTTGAGGATATCATAAAATTCCTTGCATTTTTCCGAGGATCTTGAAATAAATCTGTTCAATGCTGCAACTCGCCCTGTTAGCCGTTGAACATCCTTCATATTTGAAGGTGATTTGATATCCAGGATGGCTTTAATCTTCTCCGGGCTTACCTCTATTCCTCTTTTAGTCACCATATATCCTAGAAACTTTCCTGCCCCCACTCCGAAATGGCACTTAGCAGGATTTAGCTTCATGTTGTATTGATCCAGGATATTAAATGCTCCCTTGATATCATGGAGGTGATCCTCAGCCTTTTTAGATTTCACCACCATATCATCAATATATACCTCCATGGTGTCCCCCAGCTTATCTTTGAACATCATGTTCACCAATCTCTGATATGTTGCGCCTGCATTTTTCAAACCGAAAGGCATAGCAGTATAGCAATAAATACATGTTGGTGTCATGAAGGCAGTATCCTTGTAACAACCCTCAGTAAAACCCACACCCTCAGTATATTTCCGATACCCTATTTGTCCCAATATGTCTTATATTATGCCCCGTATGTGAAAACCGAGCCCGATCTATGTTATAGTTTATAAAATAAATTAAAAATAAGAAATAACAAGTTGAGGCGGGCCGCGTAAGATCCCACCTCAAACTCACGCGGGCCGTATGAGAGTGTTGACCGGACTCCGCTGAATTCTTAAGTTCAAGCGGGCCGCGTAAGCTTAAGCTTACATTAACGCGGGCCGCGCGGACTCCTAAAACGCGGATACACCCAGAGGCCGACACGTGTCGTTATCGTGGCGGTCTAGTGAATGACTGAGCTAAGCTATATGTTGACCGTGTGGTTGACGCGGGCCGCGTAAGGCTTAGCCTTACCTTACGCGGGCCGCCTGAGAGTCAATATCAGCAACTATAAAAGAAAGCCATCAGTCTACGTTTTTCGTCGCTCACATTTCAATTCTAAATCTCACTTTCTGTAGTAGAAGCATTATAGTCGGGCACTATACCCCTAATTAGCGAGGTTCTGCTCCGTTGTAAGTATTATAACCCCAGTTTTATAATAGTTACGCTGCCCGATTGATTTAGGGTTCCGTAACAACTGTCGTGGTTATTGTCACACCCCAAATTTCCACGTGTCACCGGTGGGCCCGGTGGGGGAGTATCGTGACGTGGTTGGCAACATAATAGTCAAACAACACAATATATAAATGCACAGCGGAAGCAAAAGATAAATATTATTACATTTCCGAATATAAAGTAATATTCAATATTACAACGGAAAGTAAAGGATCCACAGGCGGATCTTAAAACATATCATTTGTTCAACAGACTTTAGACGCCTAGAACTTTCAAGATTTCCTTATTAGCGCCCTGAGCTTCCAGCCATTACGTTCAGTACCTGCCACTTAACCCTTTTGGAAAATACGTCATTTTTCACTGGTAAATACACTCAACCGACTCATTTTGAAAAGAGTTTGTAAATTGGTTTGGATGCACGTGGCACAAAATATATTGACACTTTGATTAAAATGCACAGAGGCAAAATTAATCTTTTTAACTTGGAACAATTATATTTATAACCTTGTATACAGATTTACATGTTCGTTGTACGTTCAGGGCCCGATGTAGAAACCGAGTCAGATTAACAGACACGCCACAAGTATAGGCCCACAAGAGAGTGAGATACCGTTATTACTTAGTAACTGTCAGGTGTATGCCTACACCCCGTACCTAAGACGTGGCCATTTTATAACACAATGATGTCAGGGATATCCGGGACATGGTCATTAACCCCTAAAGGCTTTTATTTCAAACAATACAGATTAAACCGGGTTACCTCAATAATTTAATCACAATTCGATTAAACATTCAATACCCGACCAAGCGGTATCATTATACCGTATTCCAAGCCCGTATAGGGAAAATAAGTTAAGAGTATTTACCTGAGCTAGCTCCTGTCTTAAATAGCAAGAATCTAATAACTCAGCCGTAGTCACTTAAGTAAGCGTAGATACAATTTACCGGAAATGCTCTAGTCTGGAATGATGGTATAAATAATTAATTAGAATGCTAACGGGTCTTTAATTAAGCCTAAGCTTAGACCGGTTAGTCTTAAGGAAATATACGGTTCAAACGCATGATTAAGCGAAGACCGGAATAGAATGTGATTTAAACCTGACATGTTCAGAGACTTGTCTTTTATGGGTAATTCATACACATTCTGGACTTTGAGATAAAACCGATAGGGTTTGACCCAATTCGGCTAATTTATGTAAACTTGTTACATAAACCGAACCGTACACGTAATAAGCGTGATGGGTATTCATTTGATCCATCTACAGGTTTTCCTAAGTTAATTACGCCTCAAATATGTTGTGACATCAGTAGGATGTCTTTCATTATGCCCGTAACGAATTTAAACACAAACTATGCCCCGTAGGGGTAGTTTGGTCATTTTAAAGGTTGTAAAAGAGTTTAAATGTTTAACTGAGTTACAGGTCTGATGTAAACAGCAAACATACTTAATTTGATGAGTTATAACAGTAGGCTAAAGCATATATGTGAAATTTATCATCTTTAACCAAACTATGCCCCGTAGGGGTATTTTGGTAATTTCACATAAGCCGAAAAGCTCAAAAACGAAGTTTGAGTTAATCAACCTTTGCTTACTGTTAAAATATCATAATTTGCCTCATATATCAGTAGGTATCAACCCGGGTATGTTCAATATGATTTTAAGACATACTATGCGTTAAAAACGCTAAATAAGGCGATTAAAGGCCAATTCCGGGTTTGATACTTAAATCTGATATTTTTATATTTCCAGAAGGCTTAAAATAATTTATTTAACATATGTGATCAGTAGAAAAAGGTTTGGAGTCGTCTTGATAAGTAAAACTCATTTTATGGCCCGTAAGGGCAAAACCGACAATTACCGGATTAAGCCTACGACTACTAGTTATGCTCAGCCTAAAATTAATTAAAAATCTTTAAAAATCCCAAAATAATATATTACATCAGTGGGTATTAAGTTTGATACCAAAAAGTAGGCTTAACTAGGCTATACGCTAGTTACGCCGTTTTATTAACATAAAGCATAAATTTTGCGACATTGAGCATAACTCTTAATCTACAAGTCAAACTGATGTCAAACTTTGCATACAAGTTTATATATCAGTAACTAAGGTTTCTACACTTTTACATTTCCAAAAATCACGTTTTAAGGCAATAAGGGCATAATGGTCAACATATGAGCAATTAACGGAGTCATGCGTATTAATCGGATAACTAATGAACCGAGGTGTATAATCACAGAGGGTTATACTAGCATGTAACCTGGTCCAAATGAAGCTCTAAGGTATTTCTAAAACATACCTAAACGGGTCAGAAATGAAGTCAAAGCTTTGCGACTTTCGGTTCCGAACCGGGTCTACACAGGAAATAGTCGGGTTGAACATGTTTAGACATGTTCTTGCACTAATTGCTAAGTTATAACAATGATCAAACAGGTTATATATGTTCTAGATAGCTAATTATGTATAAATGACATTTTAAGCATTATGTTGACTTTTTAATTAAAAGTTTGACCCGACATTTAACCTGGTTAGGATGGTGATCAGGGGAAACCCTTTTGGGGTTTTATTACCCACATAAATACCAACCTATAACTACTTTTAACTCGAGATATGACTGAGCCATTATAGACTAATCTCGAAGTCAAACCGTAATTACGACGGTTTGACTTTTAGCTAATTAACCTAGCTAAACTCAATTAGAGAAGGAAAAGAATACTTACTGAAGTCCTATGCACGAAATGGAAAGCTTAGAGGAAAGTCCTTAGCTCCAGAAATGCTCCAAATGTGCAGGAGAAGTGTGAGGAATGTTTATGAACTTGAAGTGCCTTATATAGTGAAATTACTCACCATGATTGGTTGACAACTAACTCTAGAGCTGACCACAATCATCCAACAAGTGTCCTAGTGCTCTAGGATAGTTTAGGGGTCTTTTAATAATGAGAAAAACCAGCTAGATCGGTCATAATCGCGAAATACAGGCTGCAGAAGGTTTTCTGATGCTGGGCACCTGCTAGCGCACCGTTACGCTACAATTGTAGCGGTGCGCTAGCCCGCTACTTTTGGCCGCTGTTGACTAGTAGCGCACCGTTACGCTATATTTGTAGCGGTGCGCTAGCTCCCTTCTGGGGCAATTTGTTGTTGTTTGTTGAAGTTTTGAAAAGCCAATCCACTTGCACGAATTTTGGGACCTCCATTATCAGTTAGGGGCCTCTAATAAGGGTCTTGTACAATCAATAACCCTACCATGATGAATTGTTTGCTTGAATCCATAAACAAGACCCAAAAACAAAGGTTTATCATTGCTTTTCTTCGTGGGATCGAGTCACGCATTTTCAATTCCATTCTTGTCAACGCGTTTTGTCTTACATGACACGTGTCGTTTTATTATTGAACCCGAAATTTTCGAGGTGTTACATCCTCACCCCCTTAAAATAAATCTCGACCCGAGATTTACTGAAACAAAGGAAGTATTCTCTGCCTAATAATGGCAACTTACAGATGGTTAGGAATTTGTATGATCTTGTTCGTTGTTTCCAATGCAACTTTCAGATCCAGATAATTGGACTTACCAATCTATTGTCCTAATCAATAGATTGTTCAATATTCCATTTATACAAGGTCTCCAAAGGGGCAGCCTTGATACTTATTTATCAACTTTTATAGAAAAGCTTATCTTAAGGTGAGATGGTTATTTCAACCACTGCTTAACAAATCTTAGGGAATAGCTAATCCTTGCCGTCAGTCGAACAATTCGACTATTCTGGGCAGCTGATGACAAATTCTTAATCGTTGCCTAAGTAGGGTTGCGGTAACAATGCATAAGCAAAAATGAACCGTCTTTCTTACCCAACCATATCAAACTCTTAGAATATCGAGTTAGGACATATGAATCTATATCTTAGAATTTACTTAATCAGGGTTTCGGTTATTCCATTTTCAATATGGAGTTTTCGAAATACTCCAGCCCACAGCGGGATGCTAATCTTAATTCTACCTGCCTCCTAGGAGTTAAGCAAGGAAAACTTATGAGAAGATAATCAAGATACAAGGAGGCTACAGAGATTTTCCATGTCTCAGGCTCCAGTTCATTCATCATTGCTTGTGTCAATTAAGCGACACATTTATGTTATAAGTCCACGAATTCCTTAATCGGGAACATTTACTTGGAAAAATTTCCATTTTTGGATATCTTCTTTGAATACTACTAGTCGACTTTAGCACAATATGACCATTGGGATATCTCAGGGGTTCCATGTATTAAACCTCCATGCTGATCAGACATGGAAATAATCTATGGGACACACTAGGATACGCCAATCCTCATATGACACTTTTATCAAACATAGTTTGGCATTCGTAGGCGATAGAAAAACGATGAGAAAAATAATTAAAAATAACATATGTTGTCGTACTCTGTGCAAAGAAAGAGTGCTCTTAGACTTTCGGAAGGATTCCTTGCCGATCTATAAGAATCGGTTACTATGGTTTCCTTGGTAGTTATACCTTGTGAATGATAAAAAAAAATTTTGCTAAGTTTATGGTTCATGAAGATTTATTATTGCCTGTATTAAAAACAGGACACTTAGCATAATTTATTATTGATAAATGATAAGGAAGTTTATTGTACAAGTGCTTATATTAAATCAATAATGGAAGTTTCACAAACTAGGCACCTAGCTCAGTTGGCTAGGCGCGCGAAAGGGTGCGGCCGGCCTAGACCCAGGTTCGATTCCGGGGACGGCCAGTTCCACCATTTTTTTTATGTTTAATATTAATTAATCGTATGGATACGTGTAATTATGAGAGTTGTCTCATAAGGAGTCTTGATAATTAATTGCTTCTTATTACCCACAATATAGGCTTGATTTTTAAGGCACTAATCGACTTTTATCACTATATTGAGTCCTTATGTATGCAACCAAAAGTTTGCTATAAGGTATGAGAAAGAGTGATTTCTAATAGATATTAGATATCAATATAGGATTTGTTGGAGCATTTTCTAAAGTATCATCGGCCAATTTCTACATCGTATTAAATGACCGGAGTCTTCATCAGACGGAGACAACAGTTCTCAACATTTATTATTCATAATATATTTATATGTGCCAATATCAAATAAGTTTCTGCGTAAACTGTTTGATAAGGAAAGGTACATATTATACTATTATTATTCTGCACCATCTCTTGGGCATTCCTCCTGATAACTCGTGCGTTTGTTCTCTTGGCCAACTCGGGCTTCTTCTGATTCCTAGGGCAGTTGGTCTTGATATGCCCCTTCTCGTTGCAACCATAACAGGTTGCATCTTTCAACTTCTTGCAATCCAGGGTTTTATGTTCCCTAGATTTGCAAATTCCACACGGTAGAGGCTGAGACTCAAATCTGCATTTCCCAAGATGGTATTTCTTATAGGTTTCGCACCTGGTCTTCTCTCCCGACTGCTGCCTGTCTCTCTTAAACCCGGAACTCTTCTTATCTTCAGAGTTCCTCTTCCTATCG
The DNA here is from genome assembly GCA_030545235.1 of Helianthus tuberosus. Lineage (NCBI taxonomy): Eukaryota > Viridiplantae > Streptophyta > Magnoliopsida > Asterales > Asteraceae > Helianthus > Helianthus tuberosus. The sequence continues at coordinate 144,996,153 of CM060431.1, read as the reverse complement.
GAGCGATGGGAATTCTCATCCTCCCTTTTACGCTTCCCATCTTCCGAGACTTTGGCATCCTTGTTTCTAACCACATCGAGTGTGAGAGATAGCGACAGATCTGCCACTGACCTGAATGTAGTAGGTCTTGAAACCTTAACACTGGCTTTTATTTCTGGGGCTAAACCCCCAATGAAGCGAGCAATTCGCTTGGGTTCTGGTGTTACTAGGTAAGGAACCAGTCTTGACAAGGTATTGAAACGGGTGAGGTATGCTTGACAATCTAAGTTTGTCATCACCAATGATAAGAAATCTGATTCGATTCTTTCGACCTCGTGTTGGGGGCAGTAGTTCTCCATAATGAGAGTAACAAACTGTTCCCATGACATGTTGTAAAGTGGGATCTTCCCAGCAGCTTGAATGAGAGCCTTCCACCACGCTAGCGCCTCTCCCTTGAATGATTGGGATACATACTTCACTACATCCCTCTCAGCACAACCGCTGATATCGACAACTGTGTCCATTTCATCCAACCAGACCATACAATCAACTGCCCCTTTATCCCCAGTGAAGTCCCGGGGTTTGCAGGAAACAAAGTATTTGTAGGTACAGGACTTGGTCTGCGGTTCATTATCGAACACTATCCTCTTGGATGGAACACTGTGTTCATTAGATGAATGTCGATCGTCATCTTTCTTTAACTCATCTTTCTTTGAGGGCGGCTTGTTATCAGGCTCTGGATGAGTTTTAGGGATGGATTTAGGGTGGGGTACAGATGAGGCTTTACTATTTGTCTCACTATACTCCTGGAATTGCTCCTTCACAGCTTTAGATATAGCTGAGTCAATCAATGTACGAAGTTCTCCTCTGGTTATATTAATCCTTTCATCATCGCGGTTTTCCAGAGGGTGACTATTCAATTCTTCCGACCTAGCCATGTAGTTTTAATTGCTACACAAGAAAATAAGGCAAGGTTTATACGGAAGTTTATACAGTTTCATCGTTTTAAACGATTTATTAACTATGTTTTTAATACACATTTTAGTTAATCTGTTAAATATATAGTTGTTTAGGATCTTTATCAAAATCCTAAATTATAAGTTAATAATAGCACAGAAGGCCTAGTCACGTAGACAAGTTTAGTTTATAAGCCATGATTTCAGAGAATCGAGGCATTATAATTTATCCTAGTTATAAAACATTACGGATATTAAGGTGGCACAAAGCCTAGTCACATGGACACTTTTAAATTATAAGCTATGATTTCAGAGAATCAAACATGAAGGTGTTCTGGCACAATAGGCCTAGTTACAAGGACATTTATAAATTATTAGCTATGATTTCAGAGAATCAAAGCCTTGAGGTTTGAACCTAGTTCATTACCTTTTTCTGACAGGAAGTCATATCTACCACTGTATTTTGGCTCATGTAGAAATGAGCAAGGCTCGTAGGCATTTTATTACCAAGTATGGTTAAAATATGATCATTTTAATTGATGATGTAAACCCAGGATTTAGAGATCATTAAACTGGGTTAGGAATCTTTTGAAGAATCCTGAATTACGTGTGTGATTTCCAACGAATCACATCTGTCAGGAGTGTTAACATATTTACAGATGTTAACAGGGATTCGAATCTTTTAAACAGGTCTTACCATCATGGCCCGGCCTTAAAATGACCCGAAGGCTAGGTCTCACCTTTAAGATTCTTATTAATATTTAACGCAGAAAATTTCTAAATTGAACTGTTAATAGGGATCTGAATCTACATTGAGGAACTGCCATCTTGGCCGGTCTTAATATGACCCGAAGCTAGGTCTTGTCCTTTTAGATTTTTGCCCTTTTTATTATAATGGTAGATCTTGCAAAAGGAATGTTATTAAGGATCAAAATCTAAATTGAGGAACTGCCATCTTGGCCGGTCTTAATATGACCCGAGGCTAGGTCTTGTCCTTTTTAGATTTTCCATTTTATTATAATGGTAGATCTTATAATATAGGAATGATATTTTAAACTTAATCGTTCCTTTAAAATTTAAACAAGTATAGGGTTGCCCTAAATGGGACTTCAAAAGAATAATGTCGTCCTCGGAGGGACTGAATGATATTTATGTCCTTATAAGGACTAATAAGGAAACAATCTTCAGCAAAGGAGTTTCTTCTTCATTCAATTCCTGAATGCTTTCTCCCTGGGTTGAACGTCTCATCCTGGTCGCGGTACGAAGCTCAGCATTTTAAGGCTCCAGACGTGGAGAATTTTTATTACAGCTTCTTCGCTTGGCGACGTATCCAATAAAAATTTGGAAGCAAAATTTCCAAATTAGGATTTGAGAATAATCCTATGTTAAGTCTAGACTCAGAAGTTTAGATATGTGCAATTGTGTAACTGAGATTAAACACAAAAGGCTAGTGTTTAATTCACTCAGTGTTGGCTCTGATACCAACCTGTCACACCCCAAATTTCCACGTGTCACCGGTGGGCCCGGTGGGGGAGTATCGTGACGTGGTTGGCAACATAATAGTCAAACAACACAATATATAAATGCACAGCGGAAGCAAAAGATAAATATTATTACATTTCCGAATATAAAGTAATATTCAATATTACAACGGAAAGTAAAGGATCCACAGGCGGATCTTAAAACATATCATTTGTTCAACAGACTTTAGACGCCTAGAACTTTCAAGATTTCCTTATTAGCGCCCTGAGCTTCCAGCCATTACGTTCAGTACCTGCCACTTAACCCTTTTGGAAAATACGTCAGTTTTCACTGGTAAATACACTCAACCGACTCATTTTGAAAAGAGTTTGTAAATTGGTTTGGATGCACGTGGCACAAAATATATTGACACTTTGATTAAAATGCACAGAGGCAAAATTAATCTTTTTAACTTGGAATAATTATATGTATAACCTTGTATACAGATTTACATGTTCGTTGTACGTTCAGGGCCCGATGTAGAAACCGAGTCAGATTAACAGACACGCCACAAGTATAGGCCCACAAGAGAGTGAGATACCGTTATTACTTAGTAACTGTCAGGTGTATGCCTACACCCCGTACCTAAGACGTGGCCATTTTATAACACAATGATGTCAGGGATATCCGGGACATGGTCATTAACCCCTAAAGGCTTTTATTTCAAACAATACAGATTAAACCGGGTTACCTCAATAATTTAATCACAATTCGATTAAACATTCAATACCCGACCAAGCGGTATCATTATACCGTATTCCAAGCCCGTATAGGGAAAATAAGTTAAGAGTATTTACCTGAGCTAGCTCCTGTCTTAAATAGCAAGAATCTAATAACTCAGCCGTAGTCACTTAAGTAAGCGTAGATACAATTTACCGGAAATGCTCTAGTCTGGAATGATGGTATAAATAATTAATTAGAATGCTAACGGGTCTTTAATTAAGCCTAAGCTTAGACCGGTTAGTCTTAAGGAAATATACGGTTCAAACGCATGATTAAGCGAAGACCGGAATAGAATGTGATTTAAACCTGACATGTTCAGAGACTTGTCTTTTATGGGTAATTCATACACATTCTGGACTTTGAGATAAAACCGATAGGGTTTGACCCAATTCGGCTAATTTATGTAAACTTGTTACATAAACCGAACCGTACACGTAATAAGCGTGACGGGTATTCATTTGAGCCATCTACAGGTTTTCCTAAGTTAATTACGCCTCAAATATGTTGTGACATCAGTAGGATGTCTTTCATTATGCCCGTAACGAATTTAAACACAAACTATGCCCCGTAGGGGTAGTTTGGTCATTTTAAAGGTTGTAAAAGAGTTTAAATGTTTAACTGAGTTACAGGTCTGATGTAAACAGCAAACATACTTAATTTGATGAGTTATAACAGTAGGCTAAAGCATATATGTGAAATTTATCATCTTTAACCAAACTATGCCCCGTAGGGGTATTTTGGTAATTTCACATAAGCCGAAAAGCTCAAAAACGAAGTCTGAGTTAATCAACCTTTGCTTACTGTTAAAATATCATAATTTTCCTCATATATCAGTAGGTATCAACCCGGGTATGTTCAATATGATTTTAAGACATACTATGCGTTAAAAACGCTAAATAAGGCGATTAAAGGCCAATTCCGGGTTTGATACTTAAATCTGATATTTTTATATTTCCAGAAGGCTTAAAATAATTTATTTAACATATGTGATCAGTAGAAAAAGGTTTGGAGTCGTCTTGATAAGTAAAACTCATTTTATGGCCCGTAAGGGCAAAACCGACAATTACCGGATTAAGCCTACGACTACTAGTTATGCTCAGCCTAAAATTAATTAAAAATATTTAAAAATCCCAAAATAATATATTACATCAGTGGGTATTAAGTTTGATACCAAAAAGTAGGCTTAACTAGGCTATACGCTAGTTACGCCGTTTTATTAACATAAAACATAAATTTTGCGACATTGAGCATAACTCTTAATCTACAAGTCAAACTGATGTCAAACTTTGCATACAAGTTTATATATCAGTAACTAAGGTTTCTACACTTTTACATTTCCAAAAATCACGTTTTAAGGCAATAAGGGCATAATGGTCAACATATGAGCAATTAACGGAGTCATGCGTATTAATCGGATAACTAATGAACCGAGGTGTATAATCACAGAGGGTTATACTAGCATGTAACCTGGTCCAAATGAAGCTCTAAGGTATTTCTAAAACATACCTAAACGGGTCAGAACTGAAGTCAAAGCTTTGCGACTTTCGGTTCCGAACTGGGTCTACACAGGAAATAGTCGGGTTGAACATGTTTAGACATGTTCTTGCACTAATTGCTAAGTTATAACAATGATCAAACAGGTTATATATGTTCTAGATAGCTAATTATGCATAAATGACATTTTAAGCATTATGTTGACTTTTTAATTAAAAGTTTGACCCGACATTTAACCTGGTTAGGATGGTGATCAGGGGAAACCCTTTTGGGGTTTTATTACCCACATAAATACCAACCTATAACTACTTTTAACTCGAGATATGACTGAGCCATTATAGACTAATCTCGAAGTCAAACCGTAATTACGACGGTTTGACTTTTAGCTAATTAACCTAGCTAAACTCAATTAGAGAAGGAAAAGAATACTTACTGAAGTCCTATGCATGAAATGGAAAGCTTAGAGGAAAGTCCTTAGCTCCAGAAATGCTCCAAATGTGCAGGAGAAGTGTGAGGAATGTTTATGAACTTGAAGTGCCTTATATAGTGAAATTACTCACCATGATTGGTTGACAACTAACTCTAGAGCTGACCACAATCATCCAACAAGTGTCCTAGTGCTCTAGGATAGTTTAGGGGTCTTTTAATAATGAGAAAAACCAGCTAGATCGGTCATAATCGCGAAATACAGGCTGCAGAAGGTTTTCTGATGCTGGGCACCTGCTAGCGCACCGTTACGCTACAATTGTAGCGGTGCGCTAGCCCGCTACTTTTGGCCGCTGTTGACTAGTAGCGCACTGTTACGCTATCTTTGTAGCGGTGCGCTAGCTCCCTTCTGGGGCAATTTGTTGTTGTTTGTTGAAGTTTTGAAAAGCCAATCCACTTGCATGAATTTTGGGACCTCCATTATCAGTTAGGGGCCTCTAATAAGTGTCTTGTACAATCAATAACCCTACCATGATGAATTGTTTGCTTGAATCCATAAACAAGACCCGAAAACAAAGGTTTATCATTGCTTTTCTTCGTGGGATCGAGTCACGCATTTTCAATTCCATTCTTGTCAACTCATATATGGATTTAAGACTCAGTAGATGTTTAATATATAATAACTTGGGTCTTGGGATTTTTTAATGAGGTGTTCAGAGGTAAAGATTAACATGACGCCACTTTTAAATCCTGCCAAAACATCTTTATTAAATCCGGGTTTACAACGCGTTTTGTCTTACATGACACGTGTCGTTTTATTATTGAACCCGAAATTTTCGAGGTGTTACAGTTATGCCCGACGTAGTTGTTGGAATGCCGTCTCGGGGAGGGTATTATTAATATTTTCAAAGGGTTATGGTACTAACCAATGTACATTTGTATAAATTATAGATTATATCCAGGAAACTCTTACGAAAAGCCTAAGACAGCAATGTGAGTTTATCCTCTTTTTGATAACCTTTTTGTAATGTTTTACAAAACCTTAAATGTTTTACAATGCGATTAAGCGGTGATTGAGTCTTTGTAGTTCTTCAATTACTGCCGGTATTATGGGTTTTGTATACAAAATTTACTACGAGTAGTAGTAAGTCTGAATGACAGTGCATTACCATTGGACGACGAGTTAGCCAATGGGTAATTTGACCATAGCCATAGATCCGGTCGAGTGGCAAATACTGAATGAGTAATTGTGTAGAAATAAACAATGTGATCGCTCTCAATACTGTTTTAATTGATAAAATGTTTCTTGATTAAACTGGGATTCACTCACCGGTATTTCCGACTGACAAATGTTTTTAAAACGCTTTACAGGTAACACAATGTGAACAGCCAATTAGTGAAATGCCAGCTGGAGAGCACTGAAGGCTTGGGAAAATGTGGCTATAAAATTTACCTAATAAACGATGTTTTAAATTCAATAAAATAGGGTTTGTCCCTATAATGTATTGTAATAAGAAACTTGGGTTTTACCCATGTGATTATTAATATAAAATATGGTGGTTTTACTCTGATAAACATTTCCTAACTACGGTCCTGATGTAATTTCCGCTGCAAGATTTAACAAACTGATACCACCACACTCTGAGTTCACGAACGCCCGTTCTCGGGGATCAGGGATCGGGGGTTGTGACAGAAGGTGGTATCAGAGCCTAGCCACTGGTCTGAGCCAAAGAAGTGTTCTGCTGACACTTAAATTCTATATTTTGTGTTAGGAAATAAATTACGGAAATACGTGCATAACTATAATTATATGTTATGTGTTATTTGACTATTTGTTAGTTTTCAGTATGAGTGATCAAGGACCATCGGACGTGAATCGTCAGTTATCTGATTCACCTAGGAGTGAAGGTACATCATCACAGCCTGCCCTTTCAGGGTATTCTGCTGATCAGGAGGAGGGAATATTTACCTTTAGAGCTAAATCTGAAGAACCATTTCCTAGTAAGAAACGAGGATGGTTCAGTAAAGAAGCTTTTGCTCGTAGGAAGAGAATGAGAAAACTGCAACAGCAAAGGGCCTTAGCAGCTATTAAGCGAGAGACAGATGCTCATACTCAAGATATGCTAAATAGAAGCTTAGCTAATTTCCATATTTTAGCTACAACTGCTTCCGACCCGAGTCTGGAACAATTAGTAGCCCCACAACCACAAAACCCAGAACAACCTATGGAGATAGAAAACCAGGAAAACCAAGTGGAAATGCACGACTTTAACCCAGAAGAAATCCCTAGGGTACCTGCACCAAACCCCCTAGACCCGAACTATGACCCCTGGTGGGACAATAATAGGGATTTTGTGCAACGTTACCCTATTCAGGATTATCCACCCATACAGAACATAGAAGCCTACCCAGGTATGGACCCTTTAGATCCCTATTATCAAGATGATTATATTAGGGAGATATTAGAGGATCCTTACCAATTCCATGAACTGTCACCCCCATATCAGGAAAATGCACCCCAGATTCCAAACCCAGTCCGAGAACCTGCACCCCCAATGAGTGCAAAAAACATTCAAGAACTTAGGACTTTCGGGGAGGAAATTTTAGAAAGCAGTGAAAGGATGCGTCAGGTGGGAGAGCGTCTCGTATGGAAATACGATGAGCGCAATATGGATTTTTGGATAAATCCATATCCATGAATGTGAATGGAGGAAGTGGTAGTAATAATAATATAATAAAAATATGTGTGTACGGATGCATATTACTATTTTATTTCTGTTGGTATTGTAAATCTTTATTTCTGTACTAGTGTGTAATAGACGCATAAGTATATGAAAAGAGTATAGTAGCAATGATCTACGTTTTTGGCTAGATTGTGTGTTATGTGATTAACTATATTAAAATATTAATTGTGATATTAATATGGGATAAATGTTTAAAATTCAGATGGCCGACGAAGGAAATCAAGGAAATCTGAATAACGATAATCAGAGTAACATTAACGTGGTTAATGATAATCCGAGCATCAATAACAATGGAAACCAAGTGGATAATAGTGCTATCCAACACATAGTGGTACATGGAATTATAGATGCAATGCCATTTATTCTTCAAACTGTTAAAGATGCTGATAATAAAAGTAAACATAGCAGTAAGCGACCAATTGAACCAGAAAACAGTGTGAACAATGGACCTATACTTCAAATGCCTATTCCTAAAAGAAGAAGAACCGTGCCTAACGGTTGTTCTTATAAAGAATTATGGTCTTGTAAACCAATGGAATTCTCGGGCAACAAAGGGGCCATTGCAACCTTACGTTGGATAGAAAAGACTGAGGCAGTCTTAAGGATAAGCAAGTGTGCTGAAGAAGATAAAATACTGTTTGCTTCTAATCTGTTTAAAAATGCAGCACTAGAATGGTGGAACACTATCCTCCAGACAAGAGGAAGTGATCAAACCTATAATATGGAATGGGAAGAATTTAAGAACAAGGTAGAAAGGAAATTCTGCCCACCCAATGAGAAGGAACAAATAGCAAACAAATTCCTAAATCTTAGGATGACTGGTGTGGATAGCAAAGGGTACACAAAGTTATTCTTCGAATATGCTAGGATAGTACCAACTCTTGCTTCACCAAAACCAGTATTAATCTCTCGTTATATTTGGGGATTAATTGGGGAGATAAGACACGTAGTCAAGGCAGCTAGACCTCAAACCATAGAAGAAGCTGTAGAACTAGCCAATACCTTGACTGATGAATTAGTCTGTACCAGAGAAGAGGATCAAAGGAGGAACTTAACCCAGAAGTTGACCCAAGAATTTCGTTCTGGAAATTCTAACCGTGGGAAAAATATAGGTTCTACCTCTGCACCATACTGTAGATATTGCAAAAGAAAGCATTCTGGAAGATGCTCCATATATTGTAACTTTTGCAAACTATCAGGACACAAAGAAGAAAACTGCAGGAAGAAAGCTAACAGCAGGGTATGTTACAATTGCGGAGAACAAGGTCATATCAAGCTAAATTGTCCAAAATTAACCCCAGCTCCAGATAACAAGAATACTAAAAATGCTAGAGCATTTGTTCTAACTGCAGAAGAAGCCAAGATGATTCCAGATGTCATAGCTGGTACGTTTTTAGTTAATGATGTTTTTGATAAAGTATTATTTGACTCTGGTGCAAACCAAAGTTTTATTAATACATTGTTTTACAAATTTCTAAATCAATCATTAACTAAACTACCACAAGAATGCTTAGTAGAGACAGCTAATGGGGAAATTGTTAGAATTTCTGAAATCTTGCAGGGAGCAAGCATAGAAATTTTAAATCAGAAATTTATTGCAAATCTATATCCCATGAATCTGGTAGGATTTGATGTTGTTTTAGGAATGGATTGGTTAATAGCCAATAAAGCCAGTATTTTATGTGATCAAAAGTTAATTCAAGTAAATTCACCAAAAGGTAAAACGATCACAGTTAAAGGAGATAAATCTTCTAGGTCAACTAAATTCATATCTGTGATGAAAACTGCAAGTTGTATGAGAAAAGGTTCTATAGTGTATTTGATTTCTATAATCACTAACACTAAAGGAAAAGAACTAAAAGACATTCCAGTAGTATCTCAGTTTTCAGATGTATTTCCAGAAGAATTGCCAGGTCAACCTCCGGATAGAGAAGTTGAATTCAGAATTCATTTGATACCAGGAACATCACCAATTGCCAAAGCACCCTACCGTTTGGCACCTGCTGAAATGCAGGAGTTGAAGAAACAATTAGACGAATTGTTAGAGAAAGGATTCATACAGCCAAGTTCGTCGCCATGGGGAGCGCCGATACTATTTGTTAAAAAGAAGGATGGATCAATGCGTATGTGCATTGATTACCGTGAATTAAACAAAGTCACAATTAAGAATCGGTACCCATTACCGAGAATCGATGATTTGTTTGATCAACTGCAAGGAGCTCGATTTTTCTCTAAGATCGATTTAAGGTCAGGATATCATCAATTAAAGGTACAGGAAGAGAATATTCCTAAAACTGCATTTAAAACAAGGTATGGTTATTATGAATTTACTGTCATGCCATTTGGTTTAACCAATGCCCCAGCTGCATTTATTGTCACGGCCCACGACCCGGTTTGACCCGTTTCAGGAGCCGCAACAGAAAATACTGCGGTATTTATTTAATTGAGTTTTACAGCGGAAACAGGATCGCTTAAAGCTAAAAAAAAATTTCCCGATTATTTTATTTCACAATTCGGGATAAAACCCCGATAATTTACAATAGTAGGTTTTTACTATAAAAGCGTGATATTACAAAATCATTTCTTTATTTTATATTGAGCCACTATCTTAAGCTTGAAATGCTCCCCAGCACTTTTCCTGAATTACAACAGATCACCTGAAACATGTTTGAAAAAGGTTTTGTCAGCGGGAAATACTGAGTGAATCATTCTATTTTGCATAATGATGCATAGTTATCAATTACAGCATAAGAGCGATTACAATGGCTTCTATCTTATTTTTATCTGGCATCCTGTCACAATGGTGACATGTCACAATGGTGACGATGGTCATACCACTATTTAGATCAATGAACCTAAATAGTGACGATTATCCCTGTAGGTCAATGAACCCAACAGTGATTATCCCGAGTAGGTCAATGAACCTAACTGGGAGAAAATTAGTAATGTGCACAATACCCCACTAACCAATAATTCAAGATATCCACGACTTAGTCCCTGTAATTATAACCTTGAAAATAATTTGGAGTATTGTAAAATATTTGATAAAAATAACTCACAAACTGTGAGAAAAGGAGAATGACTCACAAACTGTGAGAAAAGGAGAATGACTCACATTGCAGATTTATATGGGCAAAGCCTGGCTTACTGATTAGCCTTTTATCCTAATTTCAATAACAAGCACACAATTTTGAAATTAGTAATCAATCCAGCATTTACGATAACTCACGAGATCAAATTCTCACAATGAATGTCAAAATGAAATACTTTGTCCATCGAATTAACGATGATCCATTGAATTAACAATGAACGACAAGGTATAATACTTTACCCATCGAATAAACGATGATCCGTTGAATTAACAACGAACGATAAAGTATAATACTTTACCTATCGAATTTAACGACAATCCGTCAAATTAATGACGAACGATAAAGTATAACCCTAATGTGGGCGGCACTTAAACATTCATTGGATATTTAGATCAATCGGACAATGAATCGTAGCAGCGATTGTGCTAATACCCTGATTGCAGCTTCAATTTAGTGCCTGTGTGTGTTAATTGGAGTATTTCTACGATATCTCAGCGCACAAAGTGAATTTGAGCGTCGTTCTTTTTCCAGAAATCAAGTCCCGAGGTCCTCTATTTATAGCCAAAATTTGACCCTTACGCGGCCCGCTTTAGTTTTGGCTTATCCTCACGCGGGCCGCGTGAGACCTATTTTTTTCTATAGGGTTGCCACGTGTGGGACTAGTTCAGCTGAGTCGACGAATTTCATTAATTCAACTTGAACAGCACATAATTTAGATAATCGTTAACTAGGGTTTACCCCCCCTGAGTTTTAGGGGCCCTAATCCTGATTCTGATTTTTCTGAAAATCTTAGGGTTTGTGCAGAATCACTTGGGTGTCTCAATTAGGGTTTCCTATTGGTCAAATTAATTTAATAATTATGACTTTTTATGAGAGTCGTTACATTCTCCCCACCTTAATAAAAATCTCGTCCTCGAGATTTACTGGAATAATTGAGAATACTTTCTCTTTCTTTTTTTTTTTTTCCAGTTCCCAAGTATATTAGGATCCTGTCTTTGAATCCTACTTTACTTAAACTAATACTTATTTGTTTACCTTTACATCTTAGAAAGGTACTACCAAAAATTCATCTAATAGACATTTCTTGAATTCATGAAATATATCATGTATTCCAACTAACCTTCCTGGTAGTTGTAAACTATAAACAACTAATCCAATATGTTGAATTACTGGAAATGATCCTACATGTCTTCGGACTTAGTTTTCCTTTCTTACTCCTTTCCAAGGAGATACTTCCAATTATATTTTGTCTCCAACTCGAACTCCAACGGCTTTTATCTATTATCTGCATAATTCTTATGACTATCTCTTGCCGTTTTCAGCTTTTCCTTTGTGATACTAAATATCATAGTTGTAGTCACTTAGGATTTTCATTCATTTCCTTCGCCTCAAATTCTTTTTGCCCAAAAATATATATCTTAAATTTTTATAATCCATATAGATAGTACCCTTACTTCCATACGGATAATGTTTCCAAATCTTAAGGCAAAAATTATGGTTCCTAATTATAACTCATAAGTGGTATAGTTTTCTTCGGACTTTTTCAATTGGCTTAAGGCATACGCAATTACCTTTTTGCGTTGCATTTAAGGAATATCCAAACCCTAGCTTTGAAGCATTACCGTATACTTAAAAATCTTCTGTTCCTTCTGGTAAGGCTAGGATTTATGTTTTTATATCCTAAAAACTTCTTCTTCTCTAATCAAACTTAACCGTTTTAGAGGTTAACTAATTTAATGATATAGCTTATTTTGAAAATTCCTTAATAAACTGTCTATATTACTAAACCTACAAACTTCCTAATTTCCATTGCGGTTTACAAAATCTTCCATTTGGTAATTACTGCTATCTTAGCAAGATCTAAGTGAATACCTTCATGATTCACCATATGACCTAAAATTGCACTTCAGCTAAAATTTATTCTTCAAAAATTTTGGAGTAAAGCTTTTCTTTTTCTTAACAACCAATATTGTGCTAACCGATAAGGTTCCCTGGCTTATCGGTAAAATTCCTGGAATTAGATGAATTTTAAATTCTATCTCCATGTAATCCAGGTAAATCTTCTGGAACTATATCTGGGTATTCGAAATTTACAGAAATTTCCTTAAATTCTGTATCTTTAGTATTAATGATATTTAAAATCATATATATACTATTCCTTTGCCTTCGTTCATAATTAGCAATTTCCATTACTGATATGAACTTCATAAACTTACATGGTTTATCTCCTGTAATCATAATTACTTCTCCGAAGGTTGATTGAATTTCTAAGAAATTCTGATCACAGATAATGATCACAACATTGAATTCAACTAATTTCATAGATAATAGGGTTGCAGAAAACTTATAACTTATTTCTATGTTCTGCATAACCTTATTTATTTTAACTGAATTCCTATCTGCCGTTTCTAATATAGAAATTTATCTAATGCTGGTTAACGGTAAGTTAAGAGTTTGGCAGAGTAAAGTATTTATAAAACTTTGGTTTGCACCAGAGTCAAATAATACTTTTGTGTAAATGTTGTAGGCTAAGAACATACCAGCTATCACATCTGGAATCATCTCGACTTCATGAGTAGTCAGCTGAAAGGCTCTCGCATTCCTTTTTGCTCCTTCTGCTGGTTGGTCTTTATTATCAAATGGTTTATTCAGTTTTGGACAATCTGGCCTAAGATGTCCAGTTTCCCTACAGTTGTAGCAAACTGAAAATTTCTTCCTCCTACAATCTTCTTCTTGATGCCCTGGAATCTTGCAAAAATTGCAATATCCTTTGCATCTTCCAAAATGCTTCCTTTTGCAAAAATTGCAAAATGGACTAGTAGAAGATTGCCCATTCCCTCCTTTCTTGAAATGGTTATGGTTACCCGAACTGAATTCTTGGGTAATCTTTTGAGCTACTTCCTTCCTTCTATTTTCTTCTCTTGTCCGTACTAGCTCATCAGTCATAGTATTGGCTAATTCTACTGCATCATCAATTGAGCGAGGTTTCGCAGCTTTGACAATATTACGGATCTCGGAAATTAATCCCCAAATATAACGAGAAATAAGTACCGGCTCTGGCGAAGCCAGGGTTGGTACCACTCGAGCATATTCGAAGAATGTCGTAGTATATCCTCGACAATCTACATCTACCATCCGGTGAGTTAGAAACTTATTTGCCATTTGATCTTTTTCATACTCAGGACAGAATTTTCTTTCTACAAGACTCTTAAATTCTTCCCAGTTCATAGCATACGCCATCCTTCTTCCTTTTGCTTGTAACACCGTATTCCACCATTCTAGCGCTACTTCTTTGAAAAGGTTTGATGCATACATAACCTGATCATCTTGAGCACATTTACTTATGGCAATTACTGCCTCGGTTTTCTCTAACCAACGCAGTGCTGCAGTCGCTCCTTCATTGCCTGCAAACTCAGTGGGTTTACAAGCAAGAAATTCTTTGTAAGTGCAACCAGGCGTTGCAACTTTCCTTTTCTTAGGGAGCGGAGCTTGCCGTGGTTCATTATCATGATTAACATGATTACTACCTCCATTTATGCTATTACTGAAATTATCTTCAGAAATGCGTTTACTAGGAATAACTTGTTGAGGTTCAATTGGATTTTTAACAGCAGCAATAATTGCTGGAATAGCATTGGCTATCCCTTGAGCAACTATTCCTGGAATAGTGTTGGCTATCCCTTGAGCAATGATATTTTCTATATCTTGCCTAGTCACATATTGGTTCCCCGATTGTTGCTCAGATTGATTACCCTCATTAACTGGTTCATTATTAGCGTTTTCCATCTAATATCTATTTTATAGATACATAATTAGTATAAAGGAAATAATTCTAGGTCACAATTTAATTGCACATAATCACATAAACGAATATACAAACAAAATTGTAACTTTTCTAATATTTCCTTATATCATGTTTCTATATACACCTGTTTTATTATTTATTTTACATATACTGATTTTACTATTACTTTTACACAACCACCGTTTCATAATCCCCTATCCTTCATCAGATGATGTTCTAATAACGGCGTTTCTTCTCGTCGTATTTCCAGGAGATTTGTCCCAAAGTCTCTTGGATTCTATTCCCAGCATCCATTTTGTCAAAATGATGAAGTTCAGTCCTATTCTTGTTACTTATTGGTAAATTTGGTAAAGGTTCTGGATGGTACTTAGGAAAAAGCCTATAGGGATGGTTTTGTAACAGTATTTCATTATCCAACCATTCGTCTATATTCCAGTTATTTGAAGAATTTGGAATAGATGGTTCTAAGTTCATAAAATTATTTTCATTAACAGGTTCAATAGTATCATCGTTTGCCATTATAAAATCTAGTTCTTCTTGAGATGGTAACTCTTCAATTTGCTTAGAGCTTTCCCCAATTTCCATTTTCTTAGGCTTAGGTTTCTCGAGAGGCAAAGCGTTAAATTCTATAGGTCCTTCTATGTCTGGAATATACCTATTAAAATCTCTGGAAACTTCTATTCTTACTGGATAGAGATTTAAATTCTGAAGGGCTTCCGACAAATCACTCATGCTATTTAACAAAATACACATAATTATTAAATCATTTTATAGAACAACTTTTTAAATAGTATTTCATATTACCAAAACAACTAAAAATTAAAACATACTAGGTTTTTATTTGTAATTTATTTATAAATTTTCTAGACTGTAGATAATAAAAATACTAAACTTTAAATCAGAATATTTAAAGATTTATATTTACTATTTACAGTGATTAACATATCAAAATCTATATACTAAATAAGTATGATGACTTAATTTATATATATTAACTAGTCATTATCATGGTGGATATTGGTTAGTGCTGCCTTGTTTAAGCATAGATGATCAGTCCATGCCTAACTAAGGCTAGGTTATCCAATATCTGCCTTTGATAATAACCTTAGTATTTAAAAATAATCTTAATACTACTATTATTAATATATTATTATTAATAATAAAATTATTAAAGATAAATAACTAAACAAAAATTTTAAATAAGAGTATACTTCAAACATAAAAATATAATTTCTTTACCACAATATAGTAATACTATATTAGGTAATTCCATATATTAATCAAATAAATTTATAATATTTTTTTTTTTCGATTAACGATGATAGAGCAACAAATATTACAATATATATAAAAATATGCCCATATTAAAATTAACAAATCGCCAGTTAATAAAACACATAATCATATAATAGTAATCAGGAAAAATTAAGTATTTCTAAATACTTAATTAGCTTAACCCAGTGGCTCTGATACCACCTTTTTCTGTCACGGCCCACGACCCGGTTTGACCCGTTTCAGGAGCCGCAGCAGAAAATACTGCGGTATTTATTTAATTGAGTTTTACAGCGGAAACAGGATCGCTTAAAGCTAAAAAAAATTTTCCCGATTATTTTATTTCACAATTCGGGATAAAACCCCGATAATTTACAATAGTAGGTTTTTACTATAAAAGCGTGATATTACAAAATCATTTCTTTATTTTATATTGAGCCACTATCTTAAGCTTGAAATGCTCCCCAGCACTTTTCCTGAATTACAACAGATCACCTGAAACATGTTTGAAAAAGGTTTTGTCAGCGGGAAATACTGAGTGAATCATTCTATTTTGCATAATGATGCATAGTTATCAATTACAGCATAAGAGCGATTACAATGGCTTCTATCTTATTTTTATCTGGCATCCTGTCACAATGGTGACATGTCACAATGGTGACGATGGTCATACCACTATTTAGATCAATGAACCTAAATAGTGACGATTATCCCTGTAGGTCAATGAACCCAACAGTGATTATCCCGAGTAGGTCAATGAACCTAACTGGGAGAAAATTAGTAATGTGCACAATACCCCACTAACCAATAATTCAAGATATCCACGACTTAGTCCCTGTAATTATAACCTTGAAAATAATTTGGAGTATTGTAAAATATTTGATAAAAATAACTCACAAACTGTGAGAAAAGGAGAATGACTCACAAACTGTGAGAAAAGGAGAATGACTCACATTGCAGATTTATATGGGCAAAGCCTGGCTTACTGATTAGCCTTTTATCCTAATTTCAATAACAAGCACACAATTTTGAAATTAGTAATCAATCCAGCATTTACGATAACTCACGAGATCAAATTCTCACAATGAATGTCAAAATGAAATACTTTGTCCATCGAATTAACGATGATCCATTGAATTAACAATGAACGACAAGGTATAATACTTTACCCATCGAATAAACGATGATCCGTTGAATTAACAACGAACGATAAAGTATAATACTTTACCTATCGAATTTAACGACAATCCGTCAAATTAATGACGAACGATAAAGTATAACCCTAATGTGGGCGGCACTTAAACATTCATTGGATATTTAGATCAATCGGACAATGAATCGTAGCAGCGATTGTGCTAATACCCTGATTGCAGCTTCAATTTAGTGCCTGTGTGTGTTAATTGGAGTATTTCTACGATATCTCAGCGCACAAAGTGAATTTGAGCGTCGTTCTTTTTCCAGAAATCAAGTCCCAAGGTCCTCTATTTATAGCCAAAATTTGACCCTTACGCGGCCCGCTTTAGTTTTGGCTTATCCTCACGCGGGCCGCGTGAGACCTATTTTTTTCTATAGGGTTGCCACGTGTGGGACTAGTTCAGCTGAGTCGACGAATTTCATTAATTCAACTTGAACAGCACGTAATTTAGATAATCGTTAACTAGGGTTTACCCCCCCTGAGTTTTAGGGGCCCTAATCCTGATTCTGATTTTTCTGAAAATCTTAGGGTTTGTGCAGAATCACTTGGGTGTCTCAATTAGGGTTTCCTATTGGTCAAATTAATTTAATAATTATGACTTTTGATGAGAGTCGTTACATTCTCCCCACCTTAATAAAAATCTCGTCCTCGAGATTTACTGGAATAATTGAGAATACTTTCTCTTTCTTTTTTTTTTTTTTCCAGTTCCCAAGTATATTAGGATCCTGTCTTTGAATCCTACTTTACTTAAACTAATACTTATTTGTTTACCTTTACATCTTAGAAAGGTACTACCAAAAATTCATCTAATAGACATTTCTTGAATTCATGAAATATATCATGTATTCCAACTAACCTTCCTGGTAGTTGTAAACTATAAACAACTAATCCAATATGTTGAATTACTGGAAATGATCCTACATGTCTTCGGACTTAGTTTTCCTTTCTTACTCCTTTCCAAGGAGATACTTCCAATTATATTTTGTCTCCAACTCGAACTCCAACGGCTTTTATCTATTATCTGCATAATTCTTATGACTATCTCTTGCCGTTTTCAGCTTTTCCTTTGTGATACTAAATATCATAGTTGTAGTCACTTAGGATTTTCATTCATTTCCTTCGCCTCAAATTCTTTTTGCCCAAAAATATATATCTTAAATTTTTATAATCCATATAGATAGTACCCTTACTTCCATACGGATAATGTTTCCAAATCTTAAGGCAAAAATTATGGTTCCTAATTATAACTCATAACTGGTATAGTTTTCTTCGGACTTTTTCAATTGGCTTAAGGCATACGCAATTACCTTTTTGCGTTGCATTTAAGGAATATCCAAACCCTAGCTTTGAAGCATTACCGTATACTTAAAAATCTTCTGTTCCTTCTGGTAAGGCTAGGATTTATGTTTTTATATCCTAAAAACTTCTTCTTCTCTAATCAAACTTAACCGTTTTAGAGGTTAACTAATTTAATGATATAGCTTATTTTGAAAATTCCTTAATAAACTGTCTATATTACTAAACCTACAAAATTCCTAATTTCCATTGCGGTTTACAAAATCTTCCATTTGGTAATTACTGCTATCTTAGCAAGATCTAAGTGAATACCTTCATGATTCACCATATGACCTAAAATTGCACTTCAGCTAAAATTTATTCTTCAAAAATTTTGGAGTAAAGCTTTTCTTTTTCTTAACAACCAATATTGTGCTAACCGATAAGGTTCCCTGGCTTATCGGTAAAATTCCTGGAATTAGATGAATTTTAAATTCTATCTCCATGTAATCCAGGTAAATCTTCTGGAACTATATCTGGGTATTCGAAATTTACAGAAATTTCCTTAAATTCTGTATCTTTAGTATTAATGATATTTAAAATCATATATATACTATTCCTTTGCCTTCGTTCATAATTAGCAATTTCCATTACTGATATGAACTTCATAAACTTACATGGTTTATCTCCTGTAATCATAATTACTTCTCCGAAGGTTGATTGAATTTCTAAGAAATTCTGATCACAGATAATGATCACAACATTGAATTCAACTAATTTCATAGATAATAGGGTTGCAGAAAACTTATAACTTATTTCTATGTTCTGCATAACCTTATTTATTTTAACTGAATTCCTATCTGCCGTTTCTAATATAGAAATTTATCTAATGCTGGTTAACGGTAAGTTAAGAGTTTGGCAAAGTAAAGTATTTATAAAACTTTGGTTTGCACCAGAGTCAAATAATACTTTTGTGTAAATGTTGTAGGCTAAGAACATACCAGCTATCACATCTGGAATCATCTCGACTTCATGAGTAGTCAGCTGAAAGGCTCTCGCATTCCTTTTTGCTCCTTCTGCTGGTTGGTCTTTATTATCAAATGGTTTATTCAGTTTTGGACAATCTGGCCTAAGATGTCCAGTTTCCCTACAGTTGTAGCAAACTGAAAATTTCTTCCTCCTACAATCTTCTTCTTGATGCCCTGGAATCTTGCAAAAATTGCAATATCCTTTGCATCTTCCAAAATGCTTCCTTTTGCAAAAATTGCAAAATGGACTAGTAGAAGATTGCCCATTCCCTCCTTTCTTGAAATGGTTATGGTTACCCGAACTGAATTCTTGGGTAATCTTTTGAGCTACTTCCTTCCTTCTATTTTCTTCTCTTGTCCGTACTAGCTCATCAGTCATAGTATTGGCTAATTCTACTGCATCATCAATTGTGCGAGGTTTCGCAGCTTTGACAATATTACGGATCTCGGAAATTAATCCCCAAATATAACGAGAAATAAGTACCGGCTCTGGCGAAGCCAGGGTTGGTACCACTCGAGCATATTCGAAGAATGTCGTAGTATATCCTCGACAATCTACATCTACCATCCGGTGAGTTAGAAACTTATTTGCCATTTGATCTTTTTCATACTCAGGACAGAATTTTCTTTCTACAAGACTCTTAAATTCTTCCCAGTTCATAGCATACGCCATCCTTCTTCCTTTTGCTTGTAACACCGTATTCCACCATTCTAGCGCTACTTCTTTGAAAAGGTTTGATGCATACATAACCTGATCATCTTGAGCACATTTACTTATGGCAATTACTGCCTCGGTTTTCTCTAACCAACGCAGTGCTGCAGTCGCTCCTTCATTGCCTGCAAACTCAGTGGGTTTACAAGCAAGAAATTCTTTGTAAGTGCAACCAGGCGTTGCAACTTTCCTTTTCTTAGGGAGCGGAGCTTGCCGTGGTTCATTATCATGATTAACATGATTACTACCTCCATTTATGCTATTACTGAAATTATCTTCAGAAATGCGTTTACTAGGAATAACTTGTTGAGGTTCAATTGGATTTTTAACAGCAGCAATAATTGCTGGAATAGCATTGGCTATCCCTTGAGCAACTATTCCTGGAATAGTGTTGGCTATCCCTTGAGCAATGATATTTTCTATATCTTGCCTAGTCACATATTGGTTCCCCGATTGTTGCTCAGATTGATTACCCTCATTAACTGGTTCATTATTAGCGTTTTCCATCTAATATCTATTTTATAGATACATAATTAGTATAAAGGAAATAATTCTAGGTCACAATTTAATTGCACATAATCACATAAACGAATATACAAACAAAATTGTAACTTTTCTAATATTTCCTTATATCATGTTTCTATATACACCTGTTTTATTATTTATTTTACATATACTGATTTTACTATTACTTTTACACAACCACCGTTTCATAATCCCCTATCCTTCATCAGATGATGTTCTAATAACGGCGTTTCTTCTCGTCGTATTTCCAGGAGATTTGTCCCAAAGTCTCTTGGATTCTATTCCCAGCATCCATTTTGTCAAAATGATGAAGTTCAGTCCTATTCTTGTTACTTATTGGTAAATTTGGTAAAGGTTCTGGATGGTACTTAGGAAAAAGCCTATAGGGATGGTTTTGTAACAGTATTTCATTA
Source organism: Helianthus tuberosus (assembly GCA_030545235.1). Lineage (NCBI taxonomy): Eukaryota > Viridiplantae > Streptophyta > Magnoliopsida > Asterales > Asteraceae > Helianthus > Helianthus tuberosus. The sequence continues at coordinate 144,974,993 of CM060431.1, read as the reverse complement.
TCCAACCATTCGTCTATATTCCAGTTATTTGAAGAATTTGGAATAGATGGTTCTAAGTTCATAAAATTATTTTCATTAACAGGTTCAATAGTATCATCGTTTGCCATTATAAAATCTAGTTCTTCTTGAGATGGTAACTCTTCAATTTGCTTAGAGCTTTCCCCAATTTCCATTTTCTTAGGCTTAGGTTTCTCGAGAGGCAAAGCGTTAAATTCTATAGGTCCTTCTATGTCTGGAATATACCTATTAAAATCTCTGGAAACTTCTATTCTTACTGGATAGAGATTTAAATTCTGAAGGGCTTCCGACAAATCACTCATGCTATTTAACAAAATACACATAATTATTAAATCATTTTATAGAACAACTTTTTAAATAGTATTTCATATTACCAAAACAACTAAAAATTAAAACATACTAGGTTTTTATTTGTAATTTATTTATAAATTTTCTAGACTGTAGATAATAAAAATACTAAACTTTAAATCAGAATATTTAAAGATTTATATTTACTATTTACAGTGATTAACATATCAAAATCTATATACTAAATAAGTATGATGACTTAATTTATATATATTAACTAGTCATTATCATGGTGGATATTGGTTAGTGCTGCCTTGTTTAAGCATAGGTGATCAGTCCATGCCTAACTAAGGCTAGGTTATCCAATATCTGCCTTTGATAATAACCTTAGTATTTAAAAATAATCTTAATACTACTATTATTAATATATTATTATTAATAATAAAATTATTAAAGATAAATAACTAAACAAAAATTTTAAATAAGAGTATACTTCAAACATAAAAATATAATTTCTTTACCACAATATAGTAATACTATATTAGGTAATTCCATATATTAATCAAATAAATTTATAATATTTTTTTTTTTTCGATTAACGATGATAGAGCAACAAATATTACAATATATATAAAAATATGCCCATATTAAAATTAACAAATAGCCAGTTAATAAAACACATAATCATATAATAGTAATCAGGAAAAATTAAGTATTTCTAAATACTTAATTAGCTTAACCCAGTGGCTCTAATACCACCTTTTTCTGTCACGGCCCACGACCCGGTTTGACCCGTTTCAGGAGCCGCAGCAGAAAATACTGCGGTATTTATTTAATTGAGTTTTACAGCGGAAACAGGATCGCTTAAAGCTAAAAAAATTTTTCCCGATTATTTTATTTCACAATTCGGGATAAAACCCCGATAATTTACAATAGTAGGTTTTTACTATAAAAGCGTGATATTACAAAATCATTTCTTTATTTTATATTGAGCCACTATCTTAAGCTTGAAATGCTCCCCAGCACTTTTCCTGAATTACAACAGATCACCTGAAACATGTTTGAAAAAGGTTTTGTCAGCGGGAAATACTGAGTGAATCATTCTATTTTGCATAATGATGCATAGTTCTCAATTACAGCATAAGAGCGATTACAATGGCTTCTATCTTATTTTTATTTGGCATCCTGTCACAATGGTGACATGTCACAATGGTGACGATGGTCATACCACTATTTAGATCAATGAACCTAAATAGTGACGATTATCCCTGTAGGTCAATGAACCCAACAGTGATTATCCCGAGTAGGTCAATGAACCTAACTGGGAGAAAATTAGTAATGTGCACAATACCCCACTAACCAATAATTCAAGATATCCACGACTTAGTCCCTGTAATTATAACCTTGAAAATAATTTGGAGTATTGTAAAATATTTGATAAAAATAACTCACAAACTGTGAGAAAAGGAGAATGACTCACAAACTGTGAGAAAAGGAGAATGACTCACATTGCAGATTTATATGGGCAAAGCCTGGCTTACTGATTAGCCTTTTATCCTAATTTCAATAACAAGCACACAATTTTGAAATTAGTAATCAATCCAGCATTTACGATAACTCACGAGATCAAATTCTCACAATGAATGTCAAAATGAAATACTTTGTCCATCGAATTAACGATGATCCATTGAATTAACAATGAACGACAAGGTATAATACTTTACCCATCGAATAAACGATGATCCGTTGAATTAACAACGAACGATAAAGTATAATACTTTACCTATCGAATTTAACGACAATCCGTCAAATTAATGACGAACGATAAAGTATAACCCTAATGTGGGCGGCACTTAAACATTCATTGGATATTTAGATCAATCGGACAATGAATCGTAGCAGCGATTGTGCTAATACCCTGATTGCAGCTTCAATTTAGTGCCTGTGTGTGTTAATTGGAGTATTTCTACGATATCTCAGCGCACAAAGTGAATTTGAGCGTCGTTCTTTTTCCAGAAATCAAGTCCCAAGGTCCTCTATTTATAGCCAAAATTTGACCCTTACGCGGCCCGCTTTAGTTTTGGCTTATCCTCACGCGGGCCGCGTGAGACCTATTTTTTTCTATAGGGTTGCCACGTGTGGGACTAGTTCAGCTGAGTCGACGAATTTCATTAATTCAACTTGAACAGCACGTAATTTAGATAATCGTTAACTAGGGTTTACCCCCCCTGAGTTTTAGGGGCCCTAATCCTGATTCTGATTTTTCTGAAAATCTTAGGGTTTGTGCAGAATCACTTGGGTGTCTCAATTAGGGTTTCCTATTGGTCAAATTAATTTAATAATTATGACTTTTGATGAGAGTCGTTACATTTATGGACATGATGAACCGAATATGTAAGCCATATTTGGATAAATTCATAATTATATTCATAGATGATATTCTAATTTACTCTAAGAATGAAGAAGATCATGCAAAGCATTTGCACGCACTTTTAAGTTTGTTAAGAATGGAAAAGCTTTATGCTAAGTTTTCAAAGTGCGAATTTTGGTTAGAACAGGTACAATTTCTTGGACACTTAGTCAATCATGAAGGAATTCATGTAGACCCAACCAAAATCGAGGCAATTACTAAATGGAAAACCCCTGAGTCTCCAACCGAGGTTAGAAGTTTCTTAGGATTGGCCGGTTATTATAGAAGATTTATTCAAAATTTCTCTAGAATAGCCATTCCCTTAACTAAGTTAACCTGTAAATCTGTTAAGTTTGAATGGGGAGTAAAACAAGAAGAAGCCTTTAGAATTCTTAAGCAAAGATTGACCCATACACCCATACTAGCATTACCAGAAGGAACTGAAGACTTTGTAGTCTATTGTGATGCTTCTAGATTAGGTTATGGATGTGTATTGATGCAACGCCAAAAGGTTATAGCTTACGCATCTATACAACTTAAGAATCATGAAGAGAATTATTCAACCCATGATTTAGAATTAGGAGCTATAATTTTTGCTCTTAAGATTTGGAGACATTACCTTTATGGTAGTAAGTTTACCATATTTACTGATCATAAGAGTTTAAGATATGTTTTCGGGCAGAAAGAATTGAATATGAGACAAAGACGCTGGATGGAATTTCTTAGTGATTATGATTGTGATATCCAGTATCATGAAGGAAAAGCAAATGTAGTGGCAGATGCTTTAAGTCGAAAATATCATGAAAAGCCAAAAAGGGTACGTTCTCTTAAATTAAATCTGCAAGTAGATTTAAATGATCAAATAAGAGAAGCACAAGAATCAGTAATCAAGGATGATTCTGAAAAATTAAAAGGTATGCTAAATGAATTGAAACAAGGAACAGATGGAATTTGGAGATTCCATGAAAAGAGAATGTGGATACCTAAATTAGGAAACCAACGTCATCGTATATTAGAAGAAGCCCATAAGTCTAAATATACGATGCATCCAGGAAATGATAAAATGTAGCAAGATTTAAGAAAGAATTTCTGGTGGATAGAAATGAAAAAGGACATAGCAACCTATGTTTCTAAATGTTTAACTTGTTCACAAGTTAAAGCTGAACACCAGAAACCCGCAGGTTTGTTACAGCAACTAGAAATGCCAGTATGGAAATGGGAATTGATAACAATGGATTTTGTTACCAAATTGTCTAAAACAAGGAAAGGTAATGATACAATCTGGGTGATTGTAGACAGATTAACTAAGTCAGCTCATTTTCTACCAATGAAGGAAACAATTAGTATGGAACAATTATCTAAATTGTATGTAAATGAAATCGTTTCTTTACATGGTATTCCTTTATCAATTGTTTCTGATAGAGATAGTCGTTTTACATCTCATTTTTGGTCAAGTTTCCAAAAGGCTATGGGAACCAAGTTAAAATTAAGCACAGCTTATCATCCTCAAACGGATGGACAAAGCGAAAGGACAATTCAAACAATGGAAGACATGCTTAGAGCTTGTGTAATTGATTTTGGAGGTAATTGGGATGATCACTTACCTTTAATAGAATTCTCTTATAATAATAGTTATCACACAAGTATCAATGCTGCACCATTCGAAACACTTTATGGACGAAAGTGCCGAACCCCAGTCTGTTGGGCAGAAATCGGAGAAAAGCAACTATCTGGACGTGAGATAGTGCAAGAAACAACTGACAAAATTATTCAAGTCAAGGAACGACTGAAAGCAGCGCGTGATCGACAAAAGAGTTATGCCAATAACCGATGCAAGCCATTGGAGTTTCAGGTAGGAGATAAAGTATTATTGAAAGTCTCCCCTTGGAAAGGAGTGGTAAGATTCATCAAACGAGGAAAGTTAAGTCCTAGATATGTTGGACCCTTCAAAATTATTAGAAGAATTGGACCTGTAGCCTATCAGCTACAACTGCCAGAGGAAATGGCAGGAATACATGATGTGTTTCATGTATCTAATCTTAAGAAGTGTTTAGCTGATGAATCACTAATAGTTCCTCTTAAGGATATAGAGGTAAATGAACAACTCAAGTTTGTAGAGAGACCTCTACAGATTGAAGACAGGAAAGTCAAGAATCTCAAACACAAAAGACTAGTTCTAGTCAAAGTGAAGTGGGACTCCAAAAGAGGACCAGGGTATACATGGGAACTAGAATCAGAAATGCAAAGGAAATATCCGCATTTATTTCAGTAGATCTCGAGGACGAGCTCTAAAACAAGGTGGGGAGAATGTAACAACCCTCGGTAAAACCCACACCCTCAGTATATTTCCGATACCCTATTTGTCCCAATATGTCTTATATTATGCCCCGTATGTGAAAACCGAGCCCGATCTATGTTATAGTTTATAAAATAAATTAAAAATAAGAAATAACAAGCTGAGGCGGGCCGCGTAAGATCCCACCTCAAACTCACGCGGGCCGTATGAGAGTGTTGACCGGATTCCGCTGAATTCTTAAGTTCAAGTGGGCCGCGTAAGCTTAAGCTTACATTAACGCGGGCCGCGCGGACTCATAAAACGCGGATACACCCAGAGGCCGACACGTGTCGTTGTCATGGCGGTCTAGTGAATGACTGAGCTAAGCTATATGTTGACCGTGTGGTTGACGCGGGCCGCGTAAGGCTTAGCCTTACCTTACGCGGGCCGCCTGAGAGTCAATATCAGCAACTATATAAGAAAGCCATCAGTCTACGTTTTTCGTCGCTCACATTTCAATTCTAAATCTCACTTTCTGTAGTAGAAGCATTATAGTCGGGTACTATACCCCTAATTAGCGAGGTTCTGCTCCGTTGTAAGTATTATAACCCCAGTTTTATAATAGTTACGCTGCTCGATTGATTTAGGGTTCCGTAACAACTGTCGTGGTTATGCCCGACGTAGTTGTTGGAATGCCGTCTCGGGGAGGGTATTATTAATATTTTCAAAGGGTTATGGTACTAACCAATGTACATTTGTATAAATTATAGATTATATCCAGGAAACCCTTACGAAAAGCCTAAGACAGCAATGTGAGTTTATCCTCTTTTTGATAACCTTTTTGTAATGTTTTACAAAACCTTATGTTTTACAATGCGATTAAGCGGTGATTGAGTCTTTGTAGTTCTTCAATTACTGCCGGTATTATGGGGTTTTGTATACAAAATTTACTACGAGTAGTAGTAAGTCTGAATGACAGTGCATTACCATTGGACGACGAGTTAGCCAATGGGTAATTTGACCATAGCCATAGATCCGGTCGAGTGGCAAATACTGAATGAGTAATTGTGTAGAAATAAACAATGTGATCGCTCTCAATACTGTTTTAATTGATAAAATGTTTCTTGATTAAACTGGGATTCACTCACCAGTATTTCCGACTGACAAATGTTTTTAAAACGCGTTACAGGTAACACAATGTGAACAACCAATTAGTGAAAAGCCAGCTGGAGAGCACTGAAGGCTTGGGAAAATGTGGCTATAAAAGTTACCTAATAAACGATGTTTTAAATTCAATAAAATAGGGTTTGTCCCTATAATGTATTGTAATAAGAAACTTGGGTTTTACCCATGTTATTATTAATATAAAATATGGTGGTTTTACTCTGATAAACATTTCCTAACTACGGTCCTGATGTAATTTCCGCTGCAAGATTTAACAAACTGATACCACCACACTCTGAGTTCACGAACGCCCGTTCTCGGGGATCAGGGATCGGTGGTTGTGACAATCCTCCTGGTCGGAAGGCTCCATTTGAATCTGCTGAAATCCTGAGGATGCGTCCATAAATGTTAACATCTCATGCCTAGCAGTAGCATCCACCATTACATCGATATGAGGAAGAGGGAATGGGTCTTTAGGACAAGCTTTATTCAAGTCTGTGTAATCTACACAGACACTCCATTTCCCATTTTTCTTCTGTACTACGACCACATTCGCCAACCATCTGGGAAACTTGACTTCTCTGATCATTTTGGACTTTAACAATCTTTCAACTTCCTCTTGGATGATTATATTTCGTTCAGGAGCAAACTTCTTTCTTTTTTGCTGAACAGGCTTGAACGACCTGTCAATTCCAAGCTTGTGAGTAATAATGTCTTTGGATATACCTATCATATCCTCATGCTTCCATGCAAATGTCGACATCCTGCGTTTCAAAAAGTTAGTTAATCGTTCTTCAATATCCTGAGGGATATTGGTCCCTACGAGCACCGAGATATCAGGATTATCCTGATCCAGGATAACTTTCTTTACATCTTGTTCAGAAGCCTCCATGATATCCTGGGCCCGCATCTTTAATTGCTATGCTGGATTAGGCTTAGTTGAGGATTTCATCGAGGATGAGTAGCATTCCTTCGCCTCCTACTGATCACTATCAACCTTGACAACCCCCCAAGGGGTAGGGATCTTGATGCACTGATGATAAGTCGATGGTACAGCCTTCATATCATGGATCCATGGCCTGCCTAGTATGATGTTATAGCAGGACAGGGAGTCCATCACACAGAAGCGTTGTATCGAGTTGACCCCTTCAACATATACCGGTAACTTTATCTCTCCTACGGTATTTCTAGCTTCTCCACTGAAACCAACGAGCACAGTGGACTTTGAAGTAATGTCCATCGAAGATACATTCATCCTCTTCAATGTTTCCAGCTGAATTATGTTGACGGAGCGACCATTGTCCACCAATATCCTGCGTACAAAATGGTTAGCAACATATAATGTTATTACGAGAGCATCATGGTGAGGATCATGGACAGTATCCCTGTCATCACTATCGAAAGTGATCACTTTATCGGTTGTAAGGGTAGTCATCGTAGCTGGTTTGTCTCCCCTTTCAGTCTTAGCTTTCTTTGCATGTCTCTTGGCCGCCGAATACGAAGTCCCACAAATGTCGGATCCTCCTGAAATAAAGTTAATTATTTTGGCATCTGCTGGGGGTGATGCTGCTCGTTCAGGATCCTTCTTAGGATCCTGCCCTTTATTCTTCTTTCTTCCCAGCAAATCCTTCAGATACCCTTTGCTTAACAGGTAACTTATTTCTTTCCTTAGAGCAATGCAATCCTCGGTCACATGTCCGAAGTCTTCATGGAAGGCACACCATTTGGATTTATCCTTCCAATCAGCTTTCCGCTGGTTCTTTCGAGGCCACCTAGCTTTGTCTCCTAAACCCTGCATAGCATACATTAACTCAGGTATATTAACAGAAAAGCAGTATTCAGATAATTCAGGATATTCTTCAGGATCCTCGTCTTCAACAGCATTCACTTTCTTGTTATCATTTCTACCATATGGCTTAGAGAGATATGGTTTATACGAGGATTCTGATTTCCTGTTGGTTGATTCGTAGGTTGAGGTAGAATTCATCCTCTCTTGCATCTTTTTGTCATCTTCCAAGCGGATATATCTCAAAGCCCTGTTACGAGCTTCGTCGAGATTCCTGCAGGGATTCATTACAAGATCCTGATAAAACTGAGAATCCTTTTGTAACCCCATCTTAAAAGCCTGCACAGCTGTTGCAACATCAAGATGTGGGATATCCAAGGATTCTCGACTGAACTTGTTCACATAATCCCTCAAGGATTCCTGAGGTCCTTGAGTTATCCTGTAAAGGTCACTGGTTAGTTTCTCAAAACTCCGACTACAAGAAAACTGACTATTAAATAAATTAACCAAATGAGCAAACGAAGTAATTGAGTGAGGAGGAACATTTAACAGCCATTTTAAGGCTGATCCTGTCAAGGTAGAACCGAAACCCTTGCATAAGCATGCTTCCTTGAGATCTGGGGGGATAGGATTGATTTCCATCCTTTCCCTATACTGGGCAATATGCTCTTCAGGATCCGTAGTCCCATCATACAGTTTCATGTTGGGGGTCTAAAATCTTTTTGGGATTTCAGCATCACAGATAGGATATGCAAAGCGGGATATCCTGTGGCTGTCTTGAGATACTTCCGGAATTGGCTGGACCACTCCAGGTACACTGGATATCATGTCCTTCAATTTCTGAAGCTCCCTAGTAAATGTTGACGTCATACCTGCATCCTGCAAAGACCCATTGTTGTTAGTAGCAAGAATATTATTATTTGACACGTTACCGGTCTGAGGATTCTGGCCATATCCTGAAGCATATCCTGAGCTCCTCACAGTTGACATCCTGACTGAGGAGGGTATCTCAGGGGTATGATTCTGAGAATGGCTTAGAACGATGTTCCCCCGGTTATCCTCAGTGTAAATTGCAGAACTGAAGTTCAAAGCCCTAGGCTGTATAGGAGTGACAGTTTCTTCAGCAGGTCTGCTTGGGCCGGATTTCAAGAGTTGTATTTCTCTCATCAGCATCCGATTAGTTTCCTGCTGCTGCCTCATCTGTTCCTGTACACTACCAAACAAATTCAGAATTTCATCATTAGATGCCAAAACAGGACCGGATCCCTGGGTACTGGGAGCGGGGATAACATCCCGAGCTACATGAATTTCAGCTCCATGTGATGAAGCTTGCATTCTTGGAGGAGGAGGTGGAAGCACCGAACCAATTGTTGCAGAGGTTGTAGCAGACATGGTGGAAGAGCTCATGTTTGATCTCGAGGCCATTGAAAACAATTTAGAAAAAAGTTTTGACAAAAGAAAACCGAGTAATGATTTTACTAAAGTTTTTAGCAAAAATAGCACCACTTGCCCCACGGTGGGCGCCAAATTGTTTTGGTCAAAAATTACCGAAGCAATTAAGTGATCAAATTAGTTGAGTGAGGTAGTGTGCTAGAAATATGTGTGAAAAATATTTTATCCAAGTTAATTGTAAAAACAGTTTCAGGATACGGCTCAGGATATAGAGCTGTATCTATGATCAAACGATGAGCGAAAAAGTAAAGGTTGACACGTGATGTACGAGGAAAGCCCTTGATCAATCTAGATCGCCAGCACAAAATCTCGGGAGCTGACAATTGCAGCTGCCTTGTTCTTCTATTACTTCAAATATCAGGATACAGTGCAGGATGTGGTGCGGATCAACTAGGTGTTACAATGTAATTCGAATACAAGTGTTTGTGTATAGTGTTTGCAGTGAGCTAGAGAGCAAAAGTGTTCGAAAGTGTGTGTGAAAGTTGCGTGCCTTAATCTGATCCGCCCCCATCTATTTATAGTAAAAGAAGTGTAACAAACTATCCTAATAAACCGGGATCCGGCGAATATTCCCCACTCGAACGTTGTAGACCTGGTCTTTCGGGTTCAACGTCTCTCACATAACAGATACGCCCGAGTCTTGAGGAGAAGAAGTCCATCTGACCGTTAGTAACCCACAGCCTCTAACCTGCACGTGGTTAATTCAATTAACCTCAGGATATCGCCCAGGATGTTAGCAATATCCCAGTCCAGTATCCTGGTCATAAATAAACAATTAAAAGCAGGATATTAGTCAAGATATGTACGCTCAGAAAATGACCCATAACACTTAATTAATCAGAATCAGATAATTTTCACAAAACCAAATAGCTTAACTTGAATGAGCTTCTGATGTATCACTTCTGCCCAAAGGTGATTTGATACATCTATTTATTGTTCAAGTATTATAAAAGCTATGTTAACTATACATTACAAACGTGAATGTCTTATTTCTGGCCAAAGCTGACTTAATTCATTCATGTCTAGCATACTTAACAAGTGCATAACTAAGGTATTGTCTTATTTATGGCCAAAACTGATTTGTTATAATTACTTTGCATACATACTTAAATGATTTCACTTCTGCCCAAAGGTGATTTGTCTTCACTTAAGTAGAATTTTCAAATTAGTCTATTATTTTGATGTTAGTAATAGACATGCCACAACTTCTTCAAATAATGATCATCACATTAATGATCCTTCGTTAATCTTATGATCATATTTTGTCTGCCTAATTTTTTTAGTACCCATAACATTACTCATTGTAACTTTCTTCTATAAATCAGTATCTCATCTACTCTAATTCCTAAACATAATATGTTTTACTTTACTTAAAGTTTCTATAAAATTAGCTCTTAAATTAAATCATTGATTATTTTTAAGACACGATAATCTTATTGCTCTCTTCTGATAAAAATGCCACAGAAGAAAAGTAGAGCATGATACAAAGGATAAATCGAACATGATGTCTCTTATGATAATCAAGAACTCTCTAACAAAATGCTATCACTAAAGTTAATCCATATTAAGTTTTTCCTAAGACTAATCTAATTTTATGGAATAATCAGAAGAACTCCTAAGATGCATGTCTTCATTTCAAATTCTAAACTATAAGGTTAAGTGGCATTCATGAATACATCACAATGTACAGTACCCGTAAAATAAAGGGTTTGCACATGGAAATAGGTACATTTTTTCCACTACATTACATACTAAAATTTTCACTTGTACAATTTGATGCCTTATAAATCAACTATAACACTCAAAAGTACCAAAGGAAATGGAGTGTGTTGATGAGGATCATATATACATAGAAAGAAATGTTAGAAACTGGAAAATAAGATGTTATTCACCTTAAAACCACTAAAACCTTAAAAGAGGATACTTCTAAGGTCCATAGTCAAAATACAAGTACAAAATTCCAACTCTAGGGTTCTTCAAAGGAGAATCTCACTGCATAATTATGCCATTAGACTAGGCATAAGCAACAAGACTATCAATAATTCAAAAGAACAGTTGGATGAATTAATTAGGTAGTCGCATACTAATGATATTTAAGTTTGCTAATCTTAATATTCCAACTAACACATGGTAAGTTGACTCTAGTTCTATACGTTTCCTTACTAGAATTAAACAAATAACTAACATGAGAGTTAATGACAAATTAAATGTTAAGGCTATAAGAACCATAATAAGCGGTCTTCTAACAACGCTTTATGATACCTTACATATTCTGGAAATTAATCAGAATTTAGTATCAATACGAAAGCTATATCATGACAGTTGTGAGGTTTACATAGCCAACGTAAAGTCACACTTAGTTAATGACAAATTAAATGTTAAGGCTATAAGAACCATAATAAGCAGTCTTCTAACAACGCTTTATGATACCTTACATATTCTGGAAATTAATCAGAATTTAGTATCAATACGAAAGCTATATCATGACAGTTGTGAGGTTTACATAGCCAACGTAAAGTCACACTTACCTTAAACTCTCATATTGTTTGTTCTCAAAATTTGGATAGAAACATTAATAAGATGAAACTATATGATATCTTACACTTTCGCAACTTTTGTTATCATGCAAATGAGAATTTAACAAAAGGAAAATGAGACATATAAATTTCGTCCATTATAACCGAAACTCATTTTCAATCATGTTGTTAAAAGCTCTAAATCATTACTTGACTTAAGTATGGGTCCACCATAAGTTATTCATTGACATTCGTGGAACTTATTCGAAATGGAATATTCATACATAATTCATTTATCAATTAAAGACTATCAACTTGTATTTAGATTTGTTTCACATGGCCCACGGTCTTAAAAGAAATCTATTCATATATATACTTAATAAAATTTCTATTAAATATGTCCCTAAGTTTCTTATGACATGTGGACATTAAGGAAATCAAATAAAGTCTAACATATGTATGATAGTTTCCCACGTCACGTACCTCATTGAAACTTCTCTTGTAGCATTTCTAGAGATATCAAAGATCAGTGGGAACATTAAGTGTCTTAATAATAACTTGCAATAGTTGCAAGAGGTGGGGGAGTGAAAACTTCATATTACTTCAATTTACGCCTCTTGTACAAGACACTGCTACATCTCGACACTGTTCCATCAAAACTTGTCTCATTAAAATCTAATGCTACTCTTACAAAAGTTTCATTGTTGCTTAAGTGTGGGCACACTTAGATTTCTTACCTAAACTAACATAATTCTCAACAAGAGAAACTACAACGACTAACGTCATTATTATTTTTCTCTATTAGAATATGTTGGTCATTAAATATTGACCCTAAGCATGCTGAGTTCCTAAATATTTCTAAGGTCAGTGGGAGCACTCAAAGTCCTTATCATGACTTGCAAGGAATGCAAGAGGTGAGGGTAAGGGAGTCATTAAATTTTACTCCGAATTTAACTCTGATTACACCTCTTGTACACCATACTGCACCAACTCTTACAAACTTAGAATCCTGAAAATGATAGAAACCTAACCAAGAGCTAATTCATAAAACTGAAACTTCTATTAAACCCAATAATCAACTCAGGATGTCATATAGGTTTAAGAAACCTACTAACTTTGATGATTACATAACCTCCCTAACTGAAGTTGAAATGGATTTTGGAAAAGTTTACTGATCCTATCTCCTTTAATTAAGCCATTAGCGTCAATCAATCTTCTAAATGGAATACAACTGTTTTCTAGTAAAACTGATTTTATGTGTTCGTATAACGTTTGGGTTTTTATTTAATTACCTAAGAGTGTTCATAACTAAACCAAATCCTGATATAAATGTTAAGACACGAAGAAGCATGATTGATTGTCAAAGGTTATATTCAGGAAGAGATAAATTATCAAAGAATCTTTCTTACCTATCTTACAAAAGATTTCTTTGAGAATCATCACTGTTCTAGTAGCTTATAACAATCTAGAGCTACATTAGATGAACATTAAACACAACTTTCCCTAACAGTTGGCTGACATATTTACATGTTTATAAAACAACCTGAAAGTTCTAAACTTAAGGTTAAAGAACAGTTTGTCTATAAGAATATAAAATCCATGTTTGGGTTAATGCAAACATCAAAATGTGATGAAATCTTAATTTAGTTATTTTCATCAAGAACCAAGTGGATTAATGTACATACCTCAAGATAAGTGGGAGCAACTAAAATAAACTTGTCCTTATATAGATGACATTCTTTTGACAGGTATATGTTACGTAAGTCAAAGCATTGTTAACACAAACTTTGATATAATAGATCTCAGAGATATCTCTTACGTGAAAGATATCATAACTTACCGAGATAGACCCAATGGGACATTAGTTTCGTTCCATAAGTTTAACCTTAAATGGGTCCTTACATATGTAACAAACAATACTACTCTCCTTTAGAGGATAATAGGAGAAATGAGATTATTTCCTTACGCTTCATTAATTAGAAGCCTTATGTAAGTTCAAGTCTATACTCGTTTAGATTTTACTCACATTGCAACACACTAGATATGTCTAGATTAATGTGAAACATCTAATAGAGCATTACAATATCTTTGAAAGAAACGAGAGGCTATAATTTAAGGAAGAAGTGAGAACTCAAACCGTTGATTACTCTAACTTTGTAATACTCAAAGATGACAAAATGTAATTTCAGGTATATCCATATGTCAGCAGACAAAACCTATCTCATGGAGGGGTCATAATGGACTGATATCAACAACCTAAGTTATAACGACATAATATATTGTTGATCACAAAGCAATAGTCACTAAATAAACTCCATATAAATTATACATTGAAGACTTAATGTGATAAAGTCAGCTACCATGTTTCCTTGAACAGTAACAATTCGAGAGGTGTTGCATTAAATTTCGATACGAGATTAATTATTCGTTTATGAACGAATTGTGGAAACTAAATCTTTGTATCGAACGCATTCATGATATGCTTAAGGATCCTATAACTGAAGGTCTATTACCCATAAGTCTTATTAAGATGGCTCATAAATGTAACAACCCAACTTTCCGGGTCATTACTTGTATCTGTCATTTCTTACTTAATTACTTGTACTCCCAAGATTCCGATTATCGCTATGGGTTAACTATTTTAAACTATGTTTCTACGCATACTAAGCGCATTTTAAACGCATGATTACAACGCTTATTCAAAACGCAGTTATCGCATTCAAACGCAGTTTATAACGCTTACTATGTAACGCATTTTATCGCATGTTTAGACTAAACACGATCGCAACGCTAACGCAACGCAAACTCAACGTAACTCGAATCACAGATTTACTTTTATGTATCTTAGTTATTATGTGTGTTACTTGTGTGATTACTTGTTTAATGTTATGTGGTTATCTCAACGCAACGCTTACTCGTAACTCGCTTAAACGCAACGCAACGCTTAACACACGAAACGAAAGTTGGAAAACTAACTCGCATAACACGGATGTCCGAATGGACATCCGATCGAATGGACATTCGCCCGGATGACCATCCGATCGGATGGACATCCGTCCGGATGACCATCCGATCGGATGGCCATCCGACCGAAAGGCCATCCGACTCGCTACACCTCGCACTCTCCACCGCCTTAACTCTCCACTCACCTCTATAAATAGTGCCCGTACACTACTGTACACTAATTTGACACCTCCATCCGACCAACTGCACTCAAGTCACTCTCAGACACTATTTCTCGCGATTCAAGCCTATTTCGTAAGTATTTCTCTTCAAATCTTGTACAATCATCATCACCACATGCTTCTACATCATCTTCTCCATCAAAATCACACACTTTCTTCTCGAAATCGCCTGATTTAGACTCCTTGAAGGTGGTTCTCACACAGTTGATTATGCAAACTGTGGTGTGACATCATCTCATCAAGATTTGTTTAGATCTAAAGGATTTCCACACTTATAACCTGAATCTCAACAAGATCTCAACATTTCTCAACAGTTTTCAAACTTTTCTTCAACTTTTTTTTACCCAAAACCGATGGAATCCATACTCATTCGGACTCTATACTCATTCCCTAGTTGAGAGCCGGCTTGGAAACGGATTTCCACCGGAGAGATGACCGATTAACGGTTAAACATGAAATCCCATCAGGGACAGTAAATCTGGTCGAACGGGGTGATTCCCATCCGATCGAATGAACTGGACTTTGGTGTGTTTTTCTGTTGTTTGACACGTCGTCACGCAGTCTCCGTTAACGCAAAGCTTGACACTTAGAAAATTTTATCAAAAACCAAACAACAGACCGGATGGACTGCCCCTTTATATAACTTTCAAGGCCTAAACTATTTTACGAAAACTTTAAACTACCAAATTCTTGATCGAATAGCCATCCGATCGAATGGCCATCCGTCCGGATGACTTGGCATCTATACTTTACATTGTTTAAAATGCTACAACGAAAACTTCAAATTTTCAAAACGATTTACAAACACCCACATCTCATACGAATGGCCATCTGTTCGAATGGTCATCGCTCGGATGACCATCCGATCGAATGGGTACTCATCCGTTCGGATCACCATCCGAACACCCCACCATTCGACACTCTGTTTACACAATGTTCAACGCTTACGCTACTGATTCGATGCTCAGGCTAGCTCCACCGCGCTCCCTTCAATCAGGGATGGCAATGGGTCAGGTATTAGTAATCCCATACCCATACCCGGTTATAAAATCGTATCCCATACCCGACCCATTACCCGTCGGGTATTTTTCAGGTAGTTACCCGTCGGGTATCGGGTATACCCATTAGCTTGTTAAAAGATATACGTTGGGATTTCTAAATACATTTTTCTATTATTATAATTATTATATAATTTTATTTATACAATAACTATTATAAATTAAAAATGTACATTACACACATATAAGTTTTATCATAAATTAATAATAAATTTATAATACTTATACACTTACATACATGTATATATACTTCACAACATACAAAATACAAATACTATTATCAAATGCATATACTAAAATAAAATTTATTTTTTCCCATTATGAATATACTAAAATAAATCACCAATAGACAAGTGTTACAAGAAAAATAAAATATAAATTATAAAAATTGGGTATATAGTTCGGGTAAATGGGTATGTGGTTTCGGGTTATCGGGTCGGGTATCACTTAATCCCATACCCGACCCATACCCGCGAAAACTTTTAAAACTAATCCCATACCCGGCTCAATACCCATCGGGTATCGGGTATACCCGTCCCATTTGTGTCGGGTTTCGGGTATACCCATCGGGTTCGGGTATTTTTGCCATCCCTACCTTCAATCCAATTAAGGCTGTGTTTGCTAGCTAAACATGCACTATGAGTATACTCGAACCATTTTCTTTTAACGCACATTTTGGTGTTACGTACGTTCTATATCAAAACACAACAACACACAACGCAAACACTTTATAACACTAACTCCTCCCGCATGTTATACGTGATATATGAATGCTTGTTTCTATGCTTATACAGTGTTACACTATACAGCCTCTAGCAACGATAGTACTATAGTTTGGACTCAGCACCTGTCATAGACAAGGGTTGCTAGGGATCACATCTCTTTACTTCATGTGTTCGTTGAACATGTGTCGTGCATACTCTACAACGCAGTCTCGTGGTTAAGTGTGAACAGAGTTTTGATAGTTACTTGCTTCGCCCGTTACATGATGGTTATGCGTTAACGCTTTCTCATACTATATGCTATTCAAACTTGTGTACTCACATTTACATTTTATGTATTGACTTTATTTTAACATATGTGACAGGTTGATGCTATGCTTGCTATGATGAATCAAGATAGGCAGTCTAGAAACTACACCAATAGAAATCTAGGTTGTCGGACTTGTTTTGTTCGAGAGAAACTCGTTATTTGTAATAATTACTTGTTGAATATTTGTTGATTGGTATGGGACAATTAACTTTAAAAAATATTGGTAACAATTAGTTGTTATGGATCTCTTGAGCAATCTGGTTCGCCTAGTGTCGCGCCCCGATGTTTCCGCCATCGGTTGGGGCGTGACAAGAAAAGAGACGGGTTTTAATTGATGACCATGTACAACTGCATATCGTACTATGAATGACTAACTGCTAATTAATTTTCCTCATCAGTTTGATTTTATGTGTCTCTAACATATGTTCTGCCGGTATAATGACATATAGACAAATATAAATACAAATCAAACGTTAAAGGGCTTACTTATTTTGATCATAACTGTTAGGTTTTAAATTGAGGCTGTAATATGATTAATGTGGGTCCTGAGTCGAATGATGATTCAACGGCTGTATTTCTCTGCTACGGTTCTTGATTTAAAGCTAAAATGAGTATTAACTTTTGATCAGACTTATCTAATGCTCATGATAGATGATTATTCGGCTAAGTGGGATAATGTAAGATTAAATATTTATTTATATGTATTTAATCTAGTAGCTATCAATATCATTTATATAATATAGATTAAAATATATTAAAACCTATAATAAATCAGTTGGTAATTATTGATGGGCCAAATTACCCTTATTAACTAACTGGGTTTCCATTGGGTGTATATAAGAAGATTATTAGAGAGGGGTTAGAGTTAGACATTCATAACATCACACTCAAAATCGCCCCTCCCCTATCTCCATTACTACAAGTTCTTCAACCCCAAAGAACTCGGTACTACTATCATTAACATACATCCTAAAGGGGAACCCGATCATCTTGACAAGTATGTCGAACTCCATGGCTGCGTCTCTGACTGGATTCTCTGCTGGCCTGTTTGTTGTATCAGGTATTATTTACATGTTTTCCCTTTTGTTTAAACAGAACTAATCAACAATAAGTTATGTGTTTAAAAAAAAAAACCCGGGACCAAAATATCCGATTGCTTAAAATGTTGATATAAACGGGATAGAGCGTAAGAGAAATAACAATGGAGGTGCTAGAGAGAGAAAGTTCGTTGAAATAGACCACCAAAACGAAGATAACTTGCAAAAACTACCTACTACTACAGAGTCACAACCACAATCGGGTATCATTGAAATCAAGATAAGTTATCAAAAACTAAAAGCGATGTAGCGGCATAAATTCTAATATTCAAATAGTTTCAAAATAAATAACGAAATCTACATATGAACACGATGTGGAGCTGTGTTGTTGATAAAAGAACCCTTTCAAATCCAAAAAGAAGATGCAACGATGAATATAGAATCCAAGTTGCATTCTGAGAAACCGATTATGAAGAATGGACCGATTAAGAATATGGAAAAAATATCGGGTCATAGGTGACCCAAAACACCGCTTGCTGCTCCGTTTAAGAAAATGAGCATAAGGCGAGAAACCCACATACCTGATGCCCTCAGAAAGTGACATTGTCTTCTAGATCGATTTATGGGAAGAGGATCTATTGGCATCATCATTTGGATTAGCACTTTTGGACTTATATTTCAAATTAGCAAACTTTAGACGTGACTAAATACTCAATTGGTTATTGTGAATATATTAGTTGTAAACCTGCCGTTAAGCGGGGGACTTTTTACTTGTTTTACAAATTAATACACTTTTTAAATTTATAAACTTTTTAAATATTTTAATAAATACATGTTTATCCTCTTTTCAGAAAAAAAAAAATTGAATTAAAAAAAACCCACCCCAAATCAAACCATCTAATTCTAACGGATAAAAACAAAATCAAAATACATATTCATGATCACGAGTTAAACTAACTTTTAACGTGAAAAAAAAAAAAGAGAAACGGACCAATTCTTGTGTCAGGTCTTAAGTGTGTGAAAGTAGTGTGTGTTTGATGTTTGAGTCGTGTTAGGGAAGACTTATGCATCTCAGCCTTTAGATGCACCCTTGTAAGACTCATATAAAACATTTTGATCCATATCACAGAAACACGAATTGCAATTTACTCTTATAAAAAATACATACACATTGCTAGTTTATACAACAAAACATTTTAATGCATATGTTTTTTTTTTCTATAGTATTTATTGATTATTGATATTTAACGAAAATAAAATGCTATAAGTTCACACACCATAGTGATAAAACATCTCAAAACCCTAAACCCATTTCTCTTTTCCCCCAAAACCCTAACTCCCTCCGCCACCGCCACAAACATCCACCATGTCCGACATCGACCTCCATCGTTCTGATAAGAAGAAAAAGAAGAGCAAGTCCAAAGACACCGACGCCACCACCGAAAACCCCGCCGCCGCCAAGGAATACTTGATCAAACCACAAAGCTACACACCTGCAATCGACACCTCCGAATGGCCCATTCTCCTCAAAAACTACGACCGATTGAACGTCCGTACCGGCCACTACACTCCTCTCCCCTCCGGCTACTCTCCTCTGAAGCGTCCTCTCGCTGAATACATCAGGTATGGTGTCATTAACCTCGATAAGCCTGCTAACCCTAGCTCACACGAGGTTGTTGCTTGGATTAAACGGATCCTTCGGGTCGAGAAAACGGGCCACAGCGGCACACTCGACCCCAAAGTCACTGGTAATTTGATTGTTTGCATTGATAGAGCCACTAGGTTAGTTAAGTCTCAGCAAGGTGCTGGCAAAGAGTATGTTTGTGTTGCTAGGTTACATTCTGCTGTCCCTGATGTTGCCAAAGTGGCTCGGGCACTCGAGACGTTGACTGGTGCGGTGTTTCAACGACCACCGTTGATTTCCGCGGTTAAGCGGCAGCTTAGGATTAGGACTATTTACGAGAGTAAGCTGTTGGAGTATGATGCTGAGAAGCATTTGGTTGTGTTTTGGATTAGTTGCGAGGCTGGGACTTATGTGAGGACTCTGTGTGTTCATTTAGGGTTGATTTTGGGGGTCGGTGGGCATATGCAGGAGTTGAGAAGGGTTCGGTCCGGTATTATGGGCGAGAAGGATAATATGATTACTATGCATGATGTAATGGATGCACAGTGGATGTATGATAATTATAGAGATGAGAGTTATTTGAGGCGCGTGATTATGCCGTTGGAGGTGTTGTTGACTAGTTATAAGCGGTTAGTGGTTAAGGATTCTGCGGTGAATGCTATTTGTTATGGTGCTAAGCTTATGATTCCGGGTTTGTTGAGGTTTGAGAATGGTATTGAGAACGGGGAGGAAGTGGTTTTGATGACAACGAAAGGGGAGGCAATAGCGTTAGGTATAGCGGAGATGACTACCGCTGTAATGGCCACTTGTGATCATGGTGTTGTAGCGAAGATTAAGAGGGTGGTGATGGATAGAGATACCTATCCTAGAAAATGGGGGTTGGGTCCTACTGCTTCGATGAAAAAGAAGCTGATTTCTGAAGGGAAGTTGAGCAAACATGGAAAACCGAATGAGAAAACTCCGGCTGAGTGGACGAGGAATGTTGTTCTTCCTGCTGGTGGTGACTCTATGGTTGCTAGCCTTGCTGCTGCGCCTGCAGCCGAACAAGCTGTGGAGGAAGCTGCAGAGACCGTGAAAGTTGACAGTGAGAAGAAGAAAAAGAAGAAGAAGAAGGACAAGGATGATGAAGATGGTGATGCAGGGGTTAAACGTAAGTTAGAAGATTTAGAAGTTGAAGAAACACCGGTGTCCAAGAAAAAGAAGGTTGAAGCAGAAGAGGAGAAGGCAGAAGGTGAGACGACAGAGAAGAAGAAGAAAAAGAAGAAGAAAGATGGGGATGCAGCTGAGAATGGAGATGGGGATAAATCCGAAAAGAAAAAGAAATCTAAAGACGCTGAAGATGGTCAAGAAGCAAGCAAAAGTGAAAAGAAAAAGAAAAGTAAAGAAGCTGAAGATGGTCAAGAAGTAAGCAAAAGTGAGAAGAAGAAGAAAAAGAAGAAAGATGTGGAGGAAGAGTAGTTATAATAAGACGGATTCATGAATTTTCAAGTTGAGCTTTGAAGTTCGTGAATTAATGGCTCCATTAGTTGCTGCATATTTCTGGAGATAACCACCAGTTTCAGGCAGCAATTATTTTCGAGTTGCATGTCTATGTTTTCTCTTTTCTGTCTTGTTTAAGGTGCCATGTGTTTTTTATATGTTTGTAAGGATTTGACGCTACTAGAGTTATGAAATTTTTGTAGTTTCTTGTTAGCAGCTTTTAGGGCATTTTGGTTTTCTTTTGTTAGCTTTGATGGTAGATAGATTTGATTTTTAATCACTTAAACTTAACATATAGCGTATTAGATAATGTTTACTCATAAAGCCCCTTAGGAGCGTTATGCGAAAGGTGACGAAATACGTAAGAGAGGGACCTTATATTACAAGAGGGTGTAGTCATAAAGCCCATTAGTCATCATTAGTCAATTATTTATTTTCAATTTTTTTATAATTAAACTTTATAAAATAAAAAACCATTTCATTAAATTAAAACACAATACAATAAAATTAAAAAACATTGCAATAAAATAAAATAAAAAGTTGTTTATATTTTTCTTTTGATTCACTCCTTTTGTTGTAGCCCCATCTTCAACGCTTTTCTGGTTAGGTGGTCGATTCGCTCCTTTTTTTATGTATATGACCGTTATCAACGGTCGGATTTTTGAAATCCTCAACACTTCACCCCGTTATTATCTTCGCGAGGACCCAAATTCACCAGCACATAGCGTTGGTGCCGGCTGTAGCAGTGTGGCGCGGCGCTATGGGGTGCCATGCTTGGTTTTGCCGTGATATGGAGCCCCACTACGGGTGACCTTATATAAAACCTGCTTTGGGACACATGTCACTAACGGCATCAGAAATGTCAAGTTAAAGTTTACTAATTTGAAAGTTAAGAACAAAAATGTTAATTCAAAAGATGTGAATCGATCCTTGTAGTCAATGTTTTAAAATCCGGTTTTCATAGCGTACCGGATTGGGATTGGAAATGGTTTAATCGGGTGTATCGGGAGGTTCAACCAGGTGTACCGGGCGGTTTAACCGGTTCTACCAGATAGTTCAACCGGTACTACTGGCCGGTTTGAACCGGTTTTTAAAACATTGCTTGTAGTTGCTCTCCAATAACAACTAACGATCCAGGGCCCACAAATACCTTTAACCCCATCAACATTTGAGTTGTGCTCCCCAACTTAATTTCATTTCCAACATATACATTTACAAGTTCATATGACGTCATTGGGGAATAGTTTTGTTAAATGGTTGGCCACTTTTGGCGGCCACTTTTGACTTTTTTTTTTCTTTTTTCATATAATAGTTATTTATAGGTGATGCCAAATTACAATTTTATCCCAGGTGTAAAATTACGATTTCGCCCTTGATTCAAAATAAAATTTTGCTTTTGTCCCTTGCTTAAATTTACGATTTTGCCCTCAGTTAAAAAAATACAATTTTGCCCTCAGTTCAAAATAAAAATATGGTTTTGCCCTCAGCTAGAGTTCTGCCAAATTACAATTTGGTTCCCAGTTTAAAATTACGATTTTGCCCCCAGCTAAAAATTACGATTTCGCCCGCAGCTAAAATATTACGATTTTGCCCCATTTCAAAAAAAAAAAAAAATGGTTTTGCCCTCAGTTCAAAATATTATTTTACCTCCATTTTAAAATTACGATTTATCTCCGCGAAAAATTGCAATCTTGCCATCGTTTTTTTTTCTTTGGCAAAACCATGGTAGTGTTTTATTTTACTTTGTTGACTTAATTTTGCTTTTATTCATGCCAAACAGCTGCCCAGCACTCGCTAATTGGTCCTGACAAATTATTGTTTTGCCCCCAACTCTAAATTACACGCTTGTCATCGTTTTAGTTAATTTTTGTTATCATAACTATGGTACTGTTTTTCTTTAATTGGTTAACTTGATGTATTTTTTTTGATATCGTGTTATAGGTAGCATGTATAACTAACCGACATAAAGGCGTACATGTTATTAACCTAATAAATACTCGGTTTAGCGCCCCGCAACGCGGGCGGCGCATAACTCTAGCTTCCTAACACTGGCTCATTAGTCCTGAAAAATTACAGTTTTGCCATGAGCCCAAAATTACGGTCTTATCATCGTTTTTTTTCATAGCAAAATTATAGTAGTTTTTTTTAATTGATTGAGAATTATTCGGTCATTGCCCCGCAACGCGGGCAGGGCATCTACTAGTTCTATACCTTACATTTTTAAAGAGCGTGTACAGTACCTCTTTTAATTGATTATTTTAAACTATGTATATTTTTTCTTTATTTTTCTACATGAAACTAAACTTTGACCTTTTGTTTTATTTATTATAATAATAATCAAGATTGTAATAATCAACATTATAATAACACTTATTAATGTTATTGCATAGTGTTATGGTAGCTTTTTTTATGGTTTTTTTTTTCTTTTTTTTTTTATAGAGCTACATTGGTTGGTTTTTTGTTTTTATAAATTATTTTTACATGCATCATTATGGTTTAGACCCTAGAGTTTCACCTAAAAAACACAATTCATGATATAAATATATCACTTATATTGCAATTAAAAGAAATAAAAAAAAATATATCAGTTATATATTATCAGGGGCGCAGCTTAAGTAGGGCGGGAGGGGGCGGCCGATCCCCCGAACTTTTTTTAAGCATAATGAACCGAACCAATACCATTCAAACAACACCATTACCGGTACCATATACTCTTTTGGGATTTTCTCGCCGTGACGATATATATAAGTTATAGCAAGCGTCGGAACGATAATAGTAGCGTGACGAATCGAACTGATACAGACCAAACAAGATCAATTCGGTTTTCGTTTTATGGTTTTCGGTCAATATATAACACGTGTCGATATCCTCTTGGGCATATATATTTTGGTTGCTATACCGAGTGTCGTTATCGTACTTAATACTATAACAAACCGAACTGATACTGACCGGTAGCCCGCTGCGAATAAACAGAACAAATAAATTGATCAAATCACTTGCTTCCTTTCATCAACAAAATAATCCTGAAAACAAATGAAGCCTCTTCTCCTTAACCTCTTTACAAGGCTTCAAATAACCTTTCAAAAGCGGCCTCAAAATCGGAATAAAATCTACTAATACTCAAAACTCTGCATCAATCGACTTCGTTTGCCATTCAACTTCACAAACAATGGATCATCCTCACTCTCAAACCTCCTATAAAACATAATCCTAAACATATTATTGCTTCGCTGCAATGAAGCGGAATGGTATGGCTTCATGTCGCTAATCGATGCAAAATTCCCCACATCTTTGCTTTTAACATTCAGGAATTGTTAGACCTGCATAACAACCTTCCAACCTCCAAGTTGATGAAGAAAGCAGTGAATGCAAATATATTCACAACATGTTGATATATTTAGAAAAGACGCAATGACAAGCCTTTCAACCAGATCAACGGTTCTCCATCCAAGCTCCTAGCGAACATCATGACTCATCAATTTCTATGGGTGAAAAATAGATCGAGCTTGTAGGATTTAGATTGGGCAAAATGGGTTTCTTTTTATTTTGATCAAGCTTGTTTTTTTGTTTGTTTTAAGGTTTACGTTTCTACATGGCGTCTGTTGTTTTGGTGTTTACTTACGAGAAGCTACTTGATCAAGAAAATCAAGGCCATACCAGTATTCAGATTGTGTCACCTTACTCTTCCAAAGCACAAAAGCAGGGCTTGATGTTATGGCAGACCCCTTACTTGAAGAAAAAGCAATTAGCTTTATAAAGGAAAAAGGTACGCATATTAGTGAGTTATTTTTATAGATACATTCTTTACCTCACAAGTTAATACCCAAACAGAAGAAGCATGTGGTCAAAGGTTTGCGGATTTGGAGAATTTATGATGCGTTGGATATAGGAGTCTATTGGTTAATTTGGATTGAAGATTAGAGTTTAACAAATTGGAATTAAACTTTATAAGTATTATGCTCTTTTATATTTACATATGTAGTGATGGTTTTGAATCATGACAATATTGATGTTTTGGCTATATATATATTAATAATATATAGTCAGTGGGTTTGCTTCATTACTATTTGTGGATATTTATATATATTTTTGGGCATGATATCATGGTTTCTGTTAAGCCTGACAAAACCGGAGGGGGTGGGATACGGGTTATAACCGGTCGATTAAATGGATTGGTTTGCTCTGGGTCAAAATGGGTTTTGACGGAAGTGGTTTCGAGTTGAAATGGGCCACTTTAGAAAAAGTATAACATGACTAAAAAATAATTACAGCAATTATATCTAATAGTTATGGTGTTTCTTGTTTGAAATAAGCATAAGATACTTAAAACTCAAGCAGAAGATAAACAGTAAACCATAAAAGGTCAACCTTAATAGTTCTGAACGAGGTGAGTGCGCCCTCTGAAGTTAACAAACCAAACTCGAGATTGTTTTTACAGTCCTTTCACGAGCACAAACTTTTTTTTTCATACTGCAACACTTTATTAATTTGAAGTTAGAGGATAAGCTCGCGTATCTAATATGTATAATCTGTCCTGACATGTAATTGTACATGATACTTAAAATTGCCCTTTAACAAAGGCGAATTGTAATGCTGATACGCGAAATAGGATCACTTGGTGTACTCACTCTCATAGAGAGGTCTTTAATGTAAAAATGGCTACAAAAACTAAACCTGCCACATTTTGTTGTGTCATTCACTTGAAAAGAGAAAAATAGTTGGAGCACTTGTTTCCTTTTGTACTTTATGTCCACAGTTTGTTTGTTCTTTGGTTGTTGACTGATCCCCTAGCAATTCTGCAGCTGCATTGACTTTTCTTTAGGGTTTTGACATTCTAATTGAAATGAAAGATCTTCATGTTCTATTATGGTTTCCAGTGGTGGCCATGAATTTTTGTATTGGTGATTTAGATTTTAGACAAACATCTCTTCTAGTTTCTCGAATTGTGTGATCCTGCAAGTTATAAATAATCCTCTTTTGATAAGTTTTAAAGATGAAACCAACTATTTGTCAATGCTGGAAGATCTTCGACTATTTGTCTAGTCAAATAATGCAAGAAGGGGACTTTTTAGAGTTGGGTTGACTAAAATTAGACTTTGAACTTTGCACATAGTGTATTATTAAGGGATAATGAACTTTAATAATCTCAACTATTTGCCATTGGCCGGCAACAATCCTAGCTACAAAAATAACCACCGATGGTCCCACCTTTTAACCTGTTGTCTATCAGTGGACCTTTTCTAACTAAGCTGTAACCCAATTAGACCCTGTTTGTTTGCATCTGAATGGCATCTGAATGGAAACAATCAGAGGTTGGCTCTGATTCGGTCAGAGGTTTTGGTGTTTGGTTCAACATCTGAATGGCATCTAAATGAGAATTTCAAGCTCTTAACCATTCAGATTTGAGGAGTCGCTGAACCATTCAGAGGAGTGGAGCCTCTTATTCGGTCAGAGGCTCTGATTCACCAAACAGGGCCTTAGTTTTTTGGAGACGTGGACACTAGCGTGGCACAAACCATTGTTATTTGATGAGGTGGCTGCTTATCTAGCACTCTCATCACCAACTTACCTCCAATTAGTTTTCCGGTGTAAATTTCTTTTAGAAATGAGCCGTGTCCCAAATACGTTTTATTGCCTATTTTATGTACGTTTTGAAATAAATTTTGTTCAAGAACGTGCGTTTTCATTAGACGGTATAAATTCAAATTACTTTACGTTTCGACGTCGCCGCAACGCGCCGTACCATTTTTTAACCAAAAAAACTATTTTCTTACGCGCTTATATTAATGTACGTGGCGATATAAATTCAAACCGGTTTACGTTTCTACCTAAATTTCTTTCACAAATAAGTCGGGTCAATTAGTCAAATATAATACGCTTTCGTGCTTGTTTTTGTCTACGTTTTCAATTGGTCAACGTTTTGACGTATTTTTTTCGAAAACGATTCGGGTTATATGTAATAAGTTTTATTAGATGGTATAAATTCTAGGTGCTTTCAGTTTCGACACCCGCCGTAACACGCTGACACACCGAGAAATTTTCTAGTTAACTCTACATTTAATAGGTGTCGCCAAGTTGTTGGAAACGGAACTGGCATCGTATGTAACGACAAGAGTTAAGGAGATTAGGCACGGAATAAAAAGTCAAAAGTCAAGAACCCTAACCATAGAACATTACATACACCTATATCCAAATCTCAAATCTTAGATTCACAAATTTTCTTGCTTCTGCGGTTGATCCACCAACGGTTACTACATCTTTCTTTGTATTTTCAGGTAATTAATTGGAGGAATATGATAAATTGATAATTCTTTTCTTTTGGCGTTTTTTGTTTCGATTTATTTGAAATGATTGGAATGAGTTTGTTTTGTTTACTAAGATGATTTTGTTATTGATTGCAGATGAGTCACTTATTAAATCATAATTCAGCTGATAATCGTAAGTTTTACCTTTCTAATCCTGCCAGTTGCTACTTGTTTGACTTTAATTATTGACTAGAAGCTGAAATTAGCACACTGCTCGTATTAAAGTTAGGGTTTTGGTGGAAAATCTTGCATTATTTGGAAACAAATTGCATTTGAAAGAAGCTGAATTTAAGCATGAATTATATTCCATATTAAACTTTGATAGTTGTTAAAGTAATTTGCAATAATTGTATGGCATTTGGTTACGTCGGGCTAATACGGGAATACACGGTCCAAGTAAAGTATTTTTGTTATTTTTTTTTGTTGAACTGGTTTTAAAGGGAGAATGTAGCTCCATAGGAATATAGCGGATGTCTCATGTAAATTTTTCAAAACAGTTTAGGTATTATGTTTAATTAAGGGGAATCTTTTTTTCGGCATACCAGATGAAAGCAAAGGTGTGGAAGTTTTTGTTGGTGGGTTGGCCCGATCTGTAACTGAAGACAAGGTTCATAAGGTTAGCTAACTCTTTATACTCATCAAGTGAATACGTTTTGTCCATAAAAATAACTTCTTGCTGCGTTCGTTTAGTTAATAGGTTGCGAAACTTTACAGTGTTGCATTTGATGTTTTAACTATGTCAACTCTCAACCCTTTGTTTCTGTGATTCTGTCTCTTTTAGGTCTTTTCAACTTGTGGAGAAATCATGGACATTCGCTTGATAAAAGATCCAAACGGCAGCCTAAAGGTTTGTTCAATAGTCTGCCCACAGGCCACAGTTATCTTTTCTCATCATCCGTTTCTCTCTTTTGAAAGCTTACATATCTGTTTATGTGCATATATACACAGGGGTTTGGCTTTGTACGCTTTACAACAAAAGACGCTGCTGACAAAGCTCTAAAGGAGTTAAATGAATCTATGGTAAAGAATAATCTCAAACAAATTTACCGATAATTTGTAAAACCAACTTGTATCTATCACATTGTTACAATTTTTTCTAATGCTATAGCCTTGTGTTTCAGCTAGAAGGGAAAAGGATTGGTGTTCTCCCATCAGCTGGACACGATACACTTTTTTTGGGGAACCTTAACAAAGGTTTGTTTTAATCTCGTCATAATACCGTAAACGTTAATGATTAAAGTCTTTAGTTCCCCTTATCTTAGCTATTTTCTTTGTTTAGGGTGGAGCGCTGATGATTTTAGTAACGTTGTGCGCCAGGTAATATATATTGTTTTTGTTTTTTAGTTATCAACTAAACTTCTATAGTTCTACTGATTATAATGCCACGTCACCAACTTATTCTTGGTGGTTATAGGTTTTCCCAGATGTTGTTTCCATTGATCTTGCACAGCCAAGTGGTAATGAGACAATTAGCAAAAAGTTCAAGAACCGTGGTTTCGGTTTTGTGAAGTTTTCGTCTCATGCTGTAAGTCCCCTGTTTATTTAAATAGTTCAAAATTGCTGATAACAAACTAACAGTATTATACTTTTATAATCAGGCTGCAGCACGCGCACTTAAGGTTGGTGCTAAGCCAAATTTTGTTCTTGGTGGTACTTTGCATCCATCTGTTAAGTGGGCTGAAGAGGATGCTGGAGTTGATACAGAGGAACTTGCTAAGGTGTTTATTATTTTCAGTAATTTATCATGCATGATTCTTCTGAATTATCTGATGTACATTGATGATTTTTTTAATTTCCAGATAAAAATAGCATTTATCAGAAACTTACCATCTACTGCTGATGAAAACTACTTGAAGTTACTCTTTGGGCCCTTTGGGAAGGTTAGAGATACCGTGGTTTATTTATTTATTGATTTTTTTTTTAATTTAAAGTATGTAAGTTGTAAGATTTAATGGTTTGCATGCTTATGTTTCAGATAGAAAAAGTGGTGGTACACAACAAGGGCGCTTCTAGTGTCGGATTTATTCATTTCGCTCAACGATCAGTAAGTGGCAAAACTTAATTTAGCATGCAGTTTGACATATTAATCTTTTTTTGATGTTATTGTAATTGCTAACTTTGTTTCCATAAATAGCACCTTGATAATGCCATAGGGGGGCTAAATGAAAAAAACGTCAAAGGGCCAAAGGGCGGTCCATCATTTAAGCTACAGGTATTGTAAGCAACTGTAGGTATTCAATAAGTTATTTACATAAGCATAACAAACAAATATGAGATATGATAATAGGTTGAAGTTGCAAGGCCCATGGACAAGAAACGGAAAAGGGTTTATGAAGATTCGCAAATCACTCAGTCGCTTGAGATTTTAAATAACTACAAACCTCAAAATTATGAGTCAGTCATGAGTTCTTTCAATGGCTACCATGACGACACAGTTCAAAAGGTTTGTTAGATATTAATGTCCTTTTTCAAAAGAATAATATATCTGGTTACTTACACTTTGATATTCTTTTCTGCTTATTTTTAGGATCCTATAGTTGCTGATCCCCATGAAGCTGCTGTTCTTCTGCTACCAGTGGCTGTTAGAGATCGGTTACTTCGAGTTTTACGACTCGGTATTGCTACTCGATATGATGTATGTTATCCCCTGATTTAATTTTCTGTTTTGTCTTTTTGTTGGAAAATATGCTTGGGGGAGTTGACATTTGGCTTTATAATATTTTTCTTTGTTCTTTTGCAGATCGAAGTTGAATCCCTAGCTAATCTAGCGGAACTACCGGAATCTACAGCCATATTAGTTCTTGATCAGGTTGACTACATCTGTACTATTAAATATTAAAATCTCTGTTATGTTATACACATGTAATATGTTTCAGTTCTTCATAAATTAATTATGCTATATCTTTCTCTACAGTTTATGTTATCGGGAGCAGAAGAGCATGACAAGGGAGCATATCTCACTTCACTAATTTCAAAGGTACATATTACGTTTTGGTTTTAGCCAGAATTTCACACACACTTAAAACTTCAATATATTGTATATATCCTTTCGAATATCTTACATGCCCTTTCAAAACCCTGAAACACTATTTTCTTCCTCCATTATCTATTCCACTAAAAATAATCCTACACCAATAAATTCCCATTTTGCCCCCAGTAATTAAATTTTTAAAAGCATCATATGTATAGAACCCCAAAACAACCAAAAGAAATCCACTAATTTAACTGCTCTTCTGCTTGGTGCAAAAGCAACAAAATAAGAACCAGTTATATGTTGCCCGTCTACCAACCCATGATTTGTAATTTGCCTTTTATGAGTAAATTTTTTATTAAAAAAAAAAAAAATTAATTTAACATGTCAAAAACATCAAAGCCCTCATACTGAGATAGCTTATTCTCTTGTCGTAATAGCTACCTAAATATGAAATGTAGAAACAAAAATGCACTGCGTCATTATTCTACCTACCCAACTGAACCATCTTAACCGTTTTTTTAGAACAATTTATTACTAAAACAAATATTCATCTATTACAAAGCTACCCGCATTCACCTTCTGCAAGATGCAGAAAAACAGGAAAAAACACAAAGGGGCCAACAGACCCCTAATCTAGTTTTAGCAAAATTGAATTTTTGCAAACTCTAGCAAAATCATTAAAAGCTTACAAACCTTAATCAAAAGTATCATCTTCAATGCCCCGTGAGAGTGAGAACATGCAGGAGGAACTCTCTTTTGGAGCTCGGTTTGCTTGTTGGGGAAGAAGGGTAAATTGATCATAGAATTTGTTAAGAGTGTTAAGTTTTAATGTGTAAAATTCTTCCTTGGTTTTATGGCTCTAATTCCCAGAGTTCCAACACAAATAATTTGTATTTCGCATACAGTACCAGGTGGACAAACTTGGATTGAATCAACTACCTTTAAATATGTCAAGATTAAGGGACACTAATGTCAGGGAAACAGTGGGCCTGGGCCTCTCTGGTAGGGCCCATCTTCCAGCTCTTGATTCTCTTGGCTTGCCTCTTGACCCAATTGTGCCTAGGTTTGTTTCTTGCATTCGACGTAACTTGGTTTATAATATATAGTTCACATTTCTAAAGAGCAATTTGATAAACAGGAAAAGCTTCAGTTTTTTTTTTAATATTTGTTCCTATGCAATTTTTATAGGACCCAACACAAATAAGGAAAAAAGTAAACACAAAAGTCAACCTGTTATTAACGTTGATCAAGTGGCACCGTTTCCCAATAATGCTTTATTAAGCCTAATTCAATAGTTAATCAAACATTTATTAAATAATATTCCTATCCACACACCATACTATATATAAGCTCCTGTAATGTAATAGCATAATTTTCACAAATGGAAACAACAGTTTCACAGCGCACAAAACTAATCAGAGTCTAGGCTAATTCTAAGGTTCAGACATAGTAAAGGATAAAAGACGGCTGGGTTGGGTAACATGTTAAAAAGTTCATTAAAATGGAAACAGGTCAAATTGGCCACGGGTCGGGTTGGGTGGGCTGACCCGTCGGCTCAGACACTTTCTCCGTTTTCCAGTTTTTCATTCTACAGTTTTATATTTTGTTCGATATATTTTTTCTGTTGCTGAAAAAGCGAGTCATTTTTCTAAAATAACCTTGCTTCAAGTTTTTCAGGTCTTAACTTAAATGTAATGTATAAATATATAATATGATTACACATTATGACAAAAGCATTTGATTACTATCCAGATATCTCAATCTGCACTATGTAATTATAATATGATTGCACAATATAACATAAGTATTTTATAACTATCCAGATATCTCAATCTGAACCTCGGTATGGATAGCTTGTACCTGTCAACCAAAACAAATGTTATATACTTATAACCTTTGAATGATTACAAATTACAAATTAGATAAATTCTCATCATGTGAACACGATAAAATAAAATCTGAATCTTGGTTAGATAAATTGTTTTCTGCTGACTTGAAGTTAATTGTTCTCGTGTATTGAATTGTGTATAATGCAGGTCGGATGGTTATGCATCTCATTATTCTTCATTAATTTCAGAATATGGTGCGCCAAGTCATGCAAGTGTTTTAAAAAGAGATGAAATAAGTCCATTACGCTTTCATGAATTACCCGCTTCTTCTTCCGCCACTGCTTCTTACAGTCGATATATGACAAACTCAAATCTCCCAACCGCTTACGGAAACATGGAGGAAATGAGCCCCAACCCGTCACACCAAATCCCGGGCTCATCTTCAATATCTTATGCAAATCATGCACAAGATCCGTACACAATTCCAGCTTATGTAAAAGGCGGTGATGGTGCAGCTACTCGTCCGCAAATGAGATTTGACCCGTACACTGGTGAGCCTTATAAATTTGACCCGTTTACTGGTGAACGCATTGTTCCAGAAAACTCGTATGAGAATGCATACCGACTATGAAGAAATTGTTTGTGATGTTATACGAGTTGATGTCTGTTTTAGGTAATGCAGTTTATGTCGGTCTCCGAATTGAGAAATGTACATCACTGGAGTTGTTTTCAGTTTTCGCTTTTCAGCGTAATTTAATTAATGTTTTTGTGAGCAACGAAAGGGGAGTGGCGTTTGGCAGGATAAAGTGGTTATGTATCTATCTCATTATTCTTCATTGTAAAATGAATACTATATAACCATAGCAGTAACTGGAGTTCTAGAGTCTTAACAAATTTAGAAGAATTATATTGTTTTTTGAACGGCAGACCAAAATACTAGACTATAATTGCAATCAATGGTTTGTAATATGCAATCAAATATTTCCTTCAACGCCAGACAAATATGGTCTGCATGAACAAAACCCGACTAAGTGAATCTTGTCCGAAAAAAAGTAGAAGAGTCAAAACAAAACCTGACTAAGTGAATTTGAGGTTTACGGTTTGACATTCGTGGGCAGGTCACGGGCATGCAGAAGTTCTGTTTTACCAAGCCATTCGAACCAAACTTTGTACCCAGAGTGTGTGCGCGTATGAGTGGAAGTAAAACCCGACGGAAGTAGCTTAAGCATCATGGTTTTTTACTTAGAAACACTTCATTTGTACACCCGCCGATCATGGCATTTCCTCATTTCAAATTCCATTTCAAACACACTACTTTTATTGTTTTGAACACAACTTAGTTCATAGGAAAGTTGTTATCACAGATAGCGTAAAGCCACCTACTACTAATTATATATCTCATATATTAAAAAATCATTTGTATTTAAAGTTAGCAAGAAAATTTCTTTTTCAACTACCAGCTTCTTCTTTAGCTTATGCAAATGAGATTTTACCAGTAAACTGGTCAACCTTACACAGTCTGATTGTCCTTGCTCGTATGATTATGAGAACATGTTGAGTAGTTGGATTTACTTACAAGAAAGTTGAATCATGATAAACATTGATACAAGTTAGGAGGTGTGGAGTTTACACTTTATGACCGGCCCTGAGAATTCGTGTACCCTATTCGAGCTCGAAAACAGGCCTTAACGAAATTGGGTATTGGGCTTACTAAAGGTCAATGGGCTAATAACTAATCTAAACCATAAGAATAGTTTTGTAAGTGGACTATGTTGTGTTTGTATGAGTATACCATATTAATTTTTTTTACACATACATATCGGTCCCTGGCTGGTGGTCCTCCCCGCCCACCCCAAGTCCCCCCCTAATACACTTGTTTGAGATTATTATGATTTTTGGCACCTAGGAACTTTGGGTGGACCACGCGGTTCCAAGAAGGCACCACACTCTTAAGGGGGTCTCTTGCCTGGTCAGTGTGGATCTTCTTTTGTTACCTTAAAAGAAGTTGCTTCGGATTTGCGTAGTGTGGATTTTTTTAGTTACCTTAACGAAGTTGCTTCGGATTTGCACCGTTGATGAAAAGTGGCATGTAAATTGATTGTCAATAAGTACATATCATTGATGGTAACCAACCCTCCTCAGAAGTAACTACTCAACAATAGTAATAATGATAAGGTTGGCCCTAAAAATTCGTGTACCCTATTAACTTTATATATAGATATACATATCGGATTTTTTTTTTTTAAAATAGATGGTAACCAACCCTCAGAAGTAACTACTCAACAATAGTAATAATGATCAGGGTTGGCCCTAAAAATTCGTGTACCCTATTAACTTTATATATATATATACATATCGGATTTTTTTTTTAAAATAACGTGTCCTGGCCGGTGGTCCTCCTCGCCCACCTTCAGGCCGCCCCTGACAGTGACCAACATCAACTAGGTATATATCAATGGAAAATGAGAGTAGTAGAAGCTTAGATCAGCAACAACTACTATAAATAGTGTGTATCAACAACTTGGGCGCCGTAGATGCGCGGAAACTCGACCTCCACGGCTCCACCCGTCCGAAGGCACGACAGTGGAATAATCGGTAAAACCTCGCATCCCATCCAAGTCGAACCGACGCCACCCCTATTTTCTTCACCTGGATGCCGCAGAAAATAGTTAGGAGAGTGGAAATCAAACCTGGGTCACAAGGAACACCAATTCTTTGCCCAACCATTCCACAAGTACCTCATTGGCACATATGATACTTGTTAAATGTTTTTTTCATAGGAAAATATTCATCTCTGTTTTCTCATTGAGTTATCCTATTAAAAATTAAAAATTTAAGGATAATACTAAAGTGTTGATGGTTGCCTATGTTGTTTTACCGACAGAAACCGTCGTTTTGTTTGTTATTATTTGAAATTACTGTTTTTGATCATCTTTATGGGGTTAGGATCAAATACAAAGGATAAAATAAATAAGGGTAAGAAGGATTCTAGTCCATTGATTTTAGATTTGGAGGGTTGAGATTAGTTGTAGAGAAAAGAAATATAATAAAAGGGCATAAAGGGAATTCTATATTTATGGATTTTCTCTCTCCACATGCAAGTCACATGCCAATTCCCCCATCGATTTAAAACGTCCATAACTTTTTCATACGACATTTTAAAAAAAAAAATTCACCATAATAACGAGCGTTTTTTATCTTTAATATGAGTACCATATTATCATATAAAAATAAAATAAAAAATTTCATTTTTACTGGGTTTTTTTTTTGCATTGTGTTAAAGGTTCAGGTCATTGTGTCTTTTAACTGGGTTTTGGTCAGTAGAGTTTCTATACATTGTGTTATTATCAAAACCTATAACACAATGTTAATTTGGGTTTTATCTATTGCGTTTTTATAAGAACCTATAACACAATAAATGACACAATGAAGATGGTGTTATATCTGGGTTTTCTATAAATTGTGTTATTGGTTCAGGTCATTGTGTTTAATATGTTATTCATTGTATTTTAATATGTTGTCCATTGTGTTTTAATAATTTGTTCAATTTTTTTATTATCTTTGTTCATTTTGTTTTAGTTTGTTGTGTATTGTGTTTTTAGTTTGTTTTTCATTGTGTCTTCATCTGCTCTCCATTGTGTCTTTTATCTGTTGTCATTAATTGTGTCTTTTATCTGTTGTCATCAATTGTGTTTTTATTTAGTCTGATACTTATTGTGTTATATGTTATCATCATTGTGTTATACGTTATGGTCATTGTGTTTTAGTATGTTGTCCATTGTGTATTTATCTGTTGTCATTGATTGTGTTTTTTATCTACTTTACATTGTGTCGTACATCATGTCTATTGTGTTATTATTAAAACCTATAACACAATGTTAATTTGGGTTCTATCCATTGCGTTTTATAAGAACCTGTAACACAATTTATGACACAATGAAGATGGTGTTATATCTGGGTTTTCTATAAATTATGTTATTAGTTCAGGTCATTGTGTTTAATATGTTATTTATTGTGTTTTAATATGATGTCCATTGTGTTTTAATAATTTGTTCAATTTTTTTTATTATCTTTGTTCATTGTGTTTTAGTTTGTTGTGTATTGTGTTTTTGTTTGTTTTCCATTGTGTCTTCATCTGCTCTCCATTGTGTCTTTTATCTGCTGTCATTAATTGTGTATTTTATCTGTTGTCATCAATTGTGTTTTTATTTAGTATGATACTTATTGTGTTATATGTTATCGCCATTGTGTTATACGTTATAGTCATTGTGTTTTAGTATGTTGTCCATTGTGACTTTATCTGTTGTCATTGATTATGTTTTTTATCTACTTTACATTGTGTTTTACATCATGTCCATTGTGTAATATGCGACTGGGTTTTTGAATTTTTTATTGAAAAATATAATAATATGGTACTCATATTAAAGATAAAAAAAACGCTCGATTTTATGGTATAATTTTTTTAAAAAACAAATGATGTATAAAAAAGTTACGGACGTTTAAAAATTGGGGGGGGGGGGGGGGGGAATAACATGTGACTTGCATATGCATATTCTCTTTCCTCTTGTAGACAAAATTGCCCCTTCCATTTAATTCCCCTTAGGACACTTGTCACTCTCTAATAGCTTCTTACCCTTCTTATTTTTAAATAATTTGTATTATAAGACTAAAGGGTATGGTTTGGCCCATCCCCACGGGGATGAGCCTCCACGTAGGCGCCACGTAGGCGGCTCGTGGGGGATGGGCCTCCATGAAATTTGAGGGGGATGGAGGCTCGTGTGGGATGGGGCCCCACCTCATTATTTTATAATTTTCTAAGTTTTAATTTATTAACTTAATTAAAACTTTATAAAAATTAAAAAATACAACATAAAACAACATAAATAATTATTGATGATGATCTTGCTCATAATAATTTGGTTATAAATGGCGTTAAAGTTATTGATGATCTTGCTCATTTTACGCCACTTGCCCGAGATGGCTTCTAAATCACGATCCGAGCTATGCTCCATAATCGCATGAAATTTAGCCGTTGCCTTCTTCCAAAAA
The DNA here is from genome assembly GCA_030545235.1 of Helianthus tuberosus. Lineage (NCBI taxonomy): Eukaryota > Viridiplantae > Streptophyta > Magnoliopsida > Asterales > Asteraceae > Helianthus > Helianthus tuberosus. The sequence goes on along the minus strand of CM060431.1, from coordinate 144,937,512 downwards.
CTATCACCCGTTTGATTGTTTCCTAAATTTTAAAAAATAATGCATTAGTAAAAATAAAAATTTAAAACTTTTAAAATTTAAATTAAAAATTTAAACTTTGGTTCATACCGACTATCGGGTTAGTAGAGCACTTAGTAACCGCCATTGCTAGCGCCTCCTCTACTTTCGTCCAAGGTCTCCCCTGTTTTCTCGAACCGCTTTTTGACGCGATTTCGGTTACGTTTTCAACCTTCTTCCCCTTCCCCTTGTTTTTTTTTTCGCTTGAGCTCTTGCGGTGGCGATTCGGGGACGACTTCATCATCATCATCATCGTCAAGGTGAACCGGTTGGGAAGTTGGCGGTTGCGATTGGAGTTGTTCAAACGAGTTGCGTTGCATCATTTGTTGTAGCGCTTGGTATTGTTGGAGTTGTTGAACTTGAGACATTTGTGAGAATGCGTTGGGTGTTTGTTGGAAACCCGAAAAAGGAAATTGCGAAGCCCCCCACGATTGATCCATACTCGGAGTGTAAGCGGGGGTCGAAAAAAAGTTAGGTTGGTTCGGGTTGGGGTTGTTCGGGTTGAAAGGATTCATGATTTAGAGAAAAAGGTATAAAAAATATGGAGTGTTTTTATAAAAAAGGAAGAGAATTGGAGAAGAATGGGAGTAGAAAGGATAGAAATGTATAAAAATGGTTGAGATATTGGGTATTTAAATTGAAAAATGATTTTTTTTTTTTTTAAATAGCCGTTTGCAACGGCTAGTATAATGAAGTGGGGCCTCGTCTGAATCGGCGTGGGGGAGTCGAATGGGCCGAGCCGGGGCTAAGGGGGCGGTGTGGGGGACCGGCGCCGGTCCTAGCCGGCCCCCATACCCTTTAGTCTAACTCAACCTCATCTTTATGTTTTCTTTTTTGATAAAATTAAGGAGATGGATAGTGACATAGGAAAGGACAAACCCGCAACTACAAATCACTAATTTATTTAATGTTTTAGATACGCCAAAAACACGTATGAATGTGTCAATAACAGAAAAAACAAAAGCATCACATTTTGTTTTTGCAAATATAAATTTAACTTTTGTAGTAGGAGGAGAAGAAGCGACAAAAATAGGTACAATGATATATGCGTCATGTGAATGACTAAAATTCAAAGCGGGCCTTGTGGTAGTGGGCTCAACCGACCGGAAAACAAAGGGAATAAAGGGAAACCCTTCTGGCACATGGACTCTTAACCTCACCCAAAAGTGGCCCGATCTATTAATGTCACTTTGGTTTGGTTTGGTTTGGTCCTCCTCTCTTCCTTTCCGGTCCCTTTATTTCAAATATCCAAATAAATAGTTTTGTAGCATCTACAATGTATGGATGCTAGGTGGAGGGGAGAGAGAGAGAGATCCGTCTGGAATAGGGGACGTGAGTGGACGAGGTATGTGAGGAAGAGGAGGGGATGGATGTTGAGGTGGTGGTGTCCACCTTTTTTCTCTCCCGTTGGAGATACTCTAGTGGTTTTATAATCTTTGAAATGTTATTTTGTAAAGAAATAACGTGTTAGGATCAAGTTTTTGACTTTGCGTCCAAAGGTATCTTAAGGATTAGGATCGTTTTTAGTGATTTGTTGGACAGGTTGTTTTGACCGGGCGGGGAGATTGAACTACCTCCCTAGGGTTTTGAACACCTCCTCTAGAGTGGGACGTCAGACCGTCAAATAACATCGACAATTCAACAACGAGTAATAGACTTTGGGTTACATCGGTGAAGCATGGTGTTTCGACACAAGCGAGAATGTCCAAATGAGTGACAAGGGATGACCAAAAAACACGAATCAAGTGGAAAAACCGGAAACATGACGGGTGGGTGTTTTGGACTTTTGAGGCCATTTATAGCTTTACAGTTTGTTTTTATATTTAAAAGGGTATAAATCTTAAAAGAATTTAACATTTTTTTTTTCGTTTAACAATGAAAATGCATAAATGTGTTAATGATGAATAGTGATAATCATATATGTCAACTTTTGAAAGTTTTTTTTCTTAAAACACTTACAGTATTGAGATTTCACATAAAGTATTCGCATAACTAAAAATAGTTATATTGTTATTAAGATAAAGAGTTTGGAAATGTGTGGGCACTAATGTATCTATTAACAATATAAAATCACTCGCTTGATGAAATCGTTAATTATTCTTTTAAATCTGATTTGTTCATTTAATTCATAAATATATTACTAAAATGAAATTGTTACTAAAAGTCATCCATACGAACACGATATATAAATGTATATATAAGACAAATTAAGAACAATATAATCATCATCTCATCATCATCATACTCAGTAAATCCCACTAATAGCAAAGCTAAGATAGGGCCTGAGGATGGTAAATGTAGACAACCTTACCTCTACTCTATAGGAATAGAGAGGTTGTTTCCAGTGAGACCCCCGTCTCGATTCTAGTTTTGTATCAAGCCTTGGACCTAAGACACATAACACTCAAATAATCGGGACAGAGACTGATTGGTGCATGTACATCCGTGTCTTTCAGCTATCAATGTCACCACATGATGCATGATTAACCATCCGTCGCTTTTAACGTTATTTTCATGAGATTAGTAAAATAACGTTAAAGTTAGTATCATTTCACTTTTGCCCCCCAAACGTCCACACACATATACATTATATGTGCACGGGTAAGGTTATTGTAAAAAATGTTAACAGTGTGAGAAAGGTGAGAAATATTGTGGAGATGACATGTGTCCTAAATCTAAATTAATTCAAAATGGTAAACAAATAATTTTATCATTAATTCAATTAATTAAAAACTTCCCATAACCGTCACTTAATTATAGGAACTAGATTTTTTTAAAAGATCTTTATATAACACCATTCAGCAAGTATATAACACCATTCAGCACATATATAACACCATTCAATAAGTATATAACACCATTCAGTAAGTATATAACACTATTCAGCACATATATAACACCATTCAATAAAGTATATAACACCATATAATAAAGTATATAACACCATTCACCAGATATATAACACCATTCAATAAAGTATATAACACCATTCAATAATCATTACATCTCTGTATCATCTTCTCCATTTCCGGCACCACCACTGCCGCTCCGCCGCCGCTGTCGTGTAGAGAGAGAAAGATCATCTGGTCGTGCGATGTAGAGAGAGATCGCACGACCACCACCACTGTAACTTCCTGCACCACCACTGCCGCTCCGGCACCACCACTGCCGCTGCCGCTCCACCGCCGCCGCTCCACTGCGATGTAGAGAGAGATCGAAATTGTAGAGAGAGATCATCTGGTCGTACGATGTAGAGAGAGAGAGATCGAAATTGTAGTGAATTTGATTTACAGTTTCCTATTTTGAATGGATATAAAGACTTTATTACCCCTATAATTTTCAATTCAGTCCAAAAAAACAAATTTTACAATTTGGTCCCTATTAATCTCAACCATTAGATCAAAGATTTAATGGTGTAGATTCGTTTTTATCCTTCTCACATTTTTTGTCTTTTATACAGGAACCTTTATCATATGTGCACAACGCAAACGGTGCATAAAATTAAGAACAATATAACTAAGTAGATTTTTCATGCTTCAAATGTTTATGAAAATATTATTTAGGTGTAAGATTAATGAAGGGGAGTAGTAGTCATCGGTAGGCGTAATGGATAGAAGTAGATAAAGTCATAAAACAATGTTGTTGTTGATATCAAAGTATATTTAATTGCTTCGAATATAATCACGTGCCTTAGCTGCCACAGGGCCTTTGCAAGCTACAACCTTAATTCACATGCCACCCAACCCAACCTCTCTTAGTTTAAAATTTTGTAGTCAACTTGCTTCTATATTTTAATTTCATCTAAAGTAATGCTTTAAATAATCGGACCCGTTTTTCTGACATTTTATGGACCGGCAGGTGTTTTCACCGTTTTATTCGGTTTATTAAAAACCAAAAGGATTGATTTGTTAGCCACTAATCTAATAGTATCAAAGGTTTTCGATTTAACCGATCAAAAAATGTACGTCTAAAGTGAAAAGTGAAATTAATAAATGTGTACTTTAAAGCAAGGAGAATATTTTTCTTTAAGAGTAGATTTTCTATCATTTAGTTGAAAAGTTCCTCCTTATCTACAATTTTAGAAGAAAAAAAAAATAATAATTCATCTCAACTACTAGCAAGCTATGATTAACATGCTATTAGTTAAAAAGAGTATATTAATTTTTATATTTTTATCCAATTTGATGATAAAATGGTAGGAAAAAAATAAGTTAGTACCATGTAAAGTAATTACTTCGGTTCACAAAATGTGATTTCGAGCACCCACAATGTTGAGAAATTATGCGTGTCTGGATACATGTGACAAAAAAGATGTATATCCACCTCATAAGTTTGTACATTGTGGCACATGTCCGCTTGAGAAGTCTATAGACTTGGTCCGAAATTTCGTACAAGGTAGACGGTAGTCCCACCATACCCACATGCACGCACACACGCACATATATACACACATATATAATATTTTTAGCGAGGTTTGTGGGAGTTTACACATTACGGGAAAAGTGAGATTTATAATGAAAGTTATGATATTTGATATGTCGCATAAGTGACATTTTATGAAAGTCTAAAATTTTATAACATTTTGGATGCTCTTGTACCAATTTAGTGTAAAAAATTACACAATTGGATTCCAAATATGGAAAAGTTTATTATATTAAATAGTTATATAAATTTTAAAATCATTTTTAGAATATCTAATATATTGATTGATTTAGAATAGAAATTGCATAGAAAGAAGACAAAAGCCATCGGGGGGCCTAACTCACGAGTCATGAGCGGCAACGAGCATAAGGCTATCCAAACATGACCCACTATTGGTATGGTATCCATCGTAGGCCACCCTGTCCTTGCACCCACGGTGTAAACCTCGCCTTCTAATTAATAAATGCATTTAATCACCAAACAATATTTGGTTGAGGACTTTATGGTTTTTCATGTGACTCACTCACATGAATGTTATATTTCTAGATCACATCTCACATTATTATTATTATTATTACTATTACTATTACTATTACTATTATTACTAGTTTAGTTTCCCGAGTGACACACGGGTATAACAAATAATATTTATATAAAGTTTAAAGCTATAACTAAATAAGATAACATATTAGTGTAAATAAGTGAGAAATCTATACAATATATTAGATTTCACAAAACATATAAAAAAGGCAAATTGGAAATAAATAATCCCAACTCACTCCTATTGGCCAATAATAATCCCAACTCATTTAATCACCAATAATAATCCGAACTTTTCACTTTTGTTTGTAAAATACTCCGGCGTTAAAAAACACTAACTTGGTTAAAAAAAATGCTGATGTGGCTTGACATGTGTGCGCTGACGTGGCCAATAACTCATTTAATCACCAATGACATACAAACAAACACCAAATTCTGTACCCCTCAAACACAACTTATTTCCGATCAAATGTCAGATCACTCCAAACCAAACCCAAAACCTAAACCCACAAATTCAAGAACAAGAACAAACAACTCATCTTCATAAAACCCTTAAAAGACTCGAACTTTATCTAATTCTATTGGGTTTCGATCAATCTTCCGTTTTGCGATTTGGGGTTTCTTGGATAACGTTTTTGGTAATTGGGGTTGCGTTTCCTGTGGTTATAATATTGTTGACCACCAACTGTTCGACATGTGGTCTGGATGAGATTAAAGGGTTTGAGCTTGTTATTGTTGTCTCACATGCTTGTTTGGCTGCTGTTGAAAGATTTTCGAAGGAGTATGTTCAGAGGATCTCTGCAAGTAAATGCTTAAGTGGGTCTTACAAAAGCAAGGATTTTGAAATGTATTACTTGATGCCTGGAAAGAAGTTTGCTAATGGTATTGTGCAGTTGAAGAACGACAAAGATGTGATCGATATGTTGAAGAATTTGGGGGATAAAGATGCCAGGCATATACTACATCTGTCATCTTTCAATCGGATTTCAAATCCAACCTACCCCTAACCAAAACTCCAAGCATCGTAGCAGCAGCACCACCTCTGCTGTCATCTTTCAATCGGATTTCAAATCCAACCGTGCATTGATTGTCGGATCCTCCTCTAGGGTTTCAGGTATTTTTCTCTTATCCTTTTCTTCTTTCTTTTCACAGATTTAGTGTACTTCATATTTTGTAAACAACTGTAGTTAAGCATACTTCTGTATAAGGAACTTTGTTGTGATTTGTAGACTGTAGAATGTGATCTTTTACGGAATTATGAGATAAGAAGTTAGCAATCGAATCCAATTTATATGATAAATTTGTTGTGGTTATATTGGTTGAGAGAGATAAAGAGACAGCAGAATGCTTTTAAATAATATATGTCAAGCCACATCAGCAACTCATTTAATCACCAGCCACGTCAGCGCACACATGTCAAGCCATATCAGCATTTTTTTTAACCAAGTTAGTGTTTTTTAACGCCGGAGTATTTTACAAACAAAAGTGAAAAGTTCGGATTATTATTGGTGATTAAATGAGTTGGGATTATTATTGGCCAATAGGAGTGAGTTGGGATTATTTATTTCCAATTTGCCTATAAAAAATTCATGAATCTCTAAATATCTCCTTACATACAACATTGACTATTTTATTTGTAATATTGTCGTCTCTATAAGCATTGTCGGTAGTATATTGTCGTCTCTATAAGCATTGTCGGTAGTACAAACTGCAAGCTAATAAAAATGGTTAGAGTGTTAGACACAAAAAAGTTCCAAAACACGTTAATAGTATACATATCTAAGGTAATGTATATCATACCATTTACAATGTCATATAAATGAGTTATTTCATTCTAACGGTCATCGCCTACATAAGAATTAGCCATTTTTATAGGTTTGTTATTTCATGTGTGTTTTATATTTTAATAAAAATAAATCACGGATAATAAAAAAACTTGCATTACTATTAATGTGAAATATTTCCTTTTAAATGTTTTTTTATGATATTTATCCTGGATAAAACATAAATATGTAAATAATTTAAATACATGTAAACAAAAAAAATATTTTTTCATTCGCATGAATGGTAAATAGGAATCACGCTAACAAATCATCTATGTTTGGATTAAATTCATATGTTTAAACTATTATTTCCAGTTTTTTCTATATATTCGTAACATAAAATTATTTTTTATCATTTTTATTTGGATTTGCAAAATAATATTTAGATTAGATTAAATTCATATGTTTAATTATTTTCCGTTTTTGCTATTTATTCGTAACATAAATTATTGTTTTTTTATAATTTTTATCTGAATTTAATTTGAAAAATAATATTTAGATTAACTAAACTTCAATGTGTTTAATTGAGTGTGGTCTATATCTTCTTGTGATGCATTGTGTCATATGACATATCTTTGAAAAATATAATTATGTAAGTACGATAACAATTTTAAATTTTAAATTTTGTCATACCGTTGAAAAATCTAATTATCTAAGTATGACAACAATTTTCGAATTTTAAATCTAAAAAGTTTCTTGAAACCGTGAATTATGTATTATAAGATTTAATATTGAATAATTGTTTCTCTTATGAAATTTAAAGAATTTAATTTCAAATTAAAAGTAGGATAAAATTTAATATTAAAGTAGGATAAAATTTAATATTAATTTATTATTTAATTCATATAAGATAAGTATGAGATTGAGGCTAATAATTTAAATTAAGTAATATTAGATGGTCTAGAATAATGACAAGTGTCCTTTTATTGGTTTCTTTTATTATATAGTAAGATAATATTATTATTATTTGTATTTTTAACCTTGAATGTAGGAGGTGAACTACCAAATGAGGATTTAGAGGTGCGGAATCAGCTTTAGCAACAAAGATAGTTTTTAGTTTTGTTACATTGTGTAACGCCCAAAAATCTAAAATAAAGTATTGAATACTTTTGCGGAAAGTAGGCCCATTTTTGTTTATTTGTTTTATTTTACTTTATAATATCCACTTGAGTACTTCTGTATAATTTAAACACCAAAAATACAACTCAATTACACATGAGTTTTCTTAGATTTTTTTTTTTTTTGCCATGACCCGTTCGTAAAATGGACCACCCTTACGAACAAAACCTGATTAAATATGTACTAAAATTAACTTGACTCAAAATAACTATCCATATCCAATCAAGTGGTTAAAATAACAAAAGTTTAACTCGAAAAGCCAACATATAAAATATTGCATAGTTAGGAACTTAGGATAACTATGCGAATAAGGAACTCAATGACGCCCAATCTCCTTATCATTGACTTGATTCCAAGACTTGACCACCCTTGCCTTTCATCATACTAATCTGTTACGACATCACCAAACCATTAATCATGAATATATGTTCAAATATTTCTATGGTACATATCCACGACCACATATATACATATATGTTTATAGGTATTTTGCTCAATGAGACTATTTATGAACAACCCATAATTTCACTTATCTTTTGGGTCGTCGATTTAAGCTACTCCTTCATCCCTCTATTTCTCCCAAAATAATTTCCTCGATGTGATTTCCCAATATGATATGCAATCGGGGACTATTTGCTTAATCCACATGTCTTGGCCACTTAAATGAATAATCAACTCGTCATACCTACACATTACCACCACACTGGATTAGTCGAAGCTAAGTGACGACTCGTGTATTTGATTATTCAATTATAATTCAAAAATATAAATATATTTAAATCGATGTATATCACACTCCATTCCAGAAATCAACTCGCATAATGGGTTAAAAGGCCAACTTTGCACTTCTAGGTTTTCCTCCATTATCCGACCTGTCACCAGGTCCTTTCACCTCCAAGAAACCCTGTTAACTTCAAATAACAAAACACTACAAGACACTCCATTAATAGGTCAATTTACACCATAAAAATGAAATACCATTATATGTTGTAATACACTTAACAACATACACGATCATTATTTTAGTGTTATTCCAACACATACTCTTACTATATTTATATTCATAACACCTACCTTTAGTATGTAAACTCCTTGTATTAAAATTTCTTTTACATTAAAACACCCAATAAAACATATTAATACTGGTTAGACATTGTACAATTAACCCAAGGGACATAACTCTAAACTTGGGTAAAATTCCATGATGTCGAAGGCATTTGTCAGGTCCGTAGGCCCACCAGCTAAGCGTATGATGCGCCCAAATTTTGTTCCCCATCTTGATGCAACTTGTGTGGTTCAAACCCTATTGGTTTTAAACCATTTTCACCATTCATAGTGCACAATGACCATATATTTACCATCCCATTGGTTATTTACCTCTCGGTTAACAAAATCATGTAACTTTCTTTGAGATTTAAAGATCTCATCTCCATTGATCGCCTAATAAATAACAACCATTCCCACCTTAAAGTAAATGTCAATCTATTTTCAAGTTATTCTGAAAGATCATCTCAATCATTACAACTCTATACACATTCATTACATAATTTAACGCCTACATTATGCTCTCAAAGTTAAACATTTTCAAGTTTCAACATAATTCCTATCTTACACATAGTAGCATATAATATGCATATTGAAGTAACAATAATTCACATTATATGAAATTAATTATAACCCATTAGTTTCTACAACACAATTAGAGTCACTCACCTTTGCCCGTAGGATTGTTCGTATATTGAATTTCTCCATTGACCAATTGACGTCCTGAAGTAGAACTCATAATATTTTATAATCAAGTTCATAATATATCTTCTCGTTTAAGCAATATTGGTTAGTTCAACACACCAATCATTATGTTAACTTGGTTACAATCAACAACTCTTTACATCTCATCTTCAGCAACTAATACATAAGCTTTTAATACTAAATCTCACTCAAACATTTTATCAAACACATGGCGGGTTTCAGATAATGATTTTATACAACAACTTCATTTGACATCTAAAAACAACCCATTTCGTTAATTATGAACACAATCAGTTTTTTTTATACAGAGACCAGACTATATTAGTTGCATAGATTATCATCTTTTCGTAAAGTTCATAATAAACTCTTATATTTTCAACTATAGTCTTTGAAACTCTTAACATGCAAACATACACCTTAATTAACACTGGTATTTCTTGTTTTATTATTATTTTCTTTTCTTCTTTTTTTTTCAAGCATAATTTGGTCACCATTAAAATCTTACTAACCAACATCAACCAAAATATCAAGTATGTAACATCAAATCCTCTATAATCCAAAACCCCTACGTTAGGACTAGGGTTCTTATGATGTGTTTTAACTTCTATACTCACTTGTTTGAATCACTTTTCATTTGCTAATCACCCAAAATGTCACGGCCCCCGGCCCGGTTTGACCAGGTCCAGGAGCCGCGGGACAGAAACCCCGTGGTATTTATTTAATTTGGCAGCGGAATTATTAACAGGATCGTTTAAAACTGAAAATACCCGATTATTTTATTTCATAATTCGGGTTAAAACCCCGGTAGTTTACGATAAGGTGATTTCACTGGGAAATCTTTATTTTACAAAACATGTTTCTTTATTTATATTGAGCCACTTCCTTAAGCTTGTAGTGCTTCGCGGCACTTTTCCTGGATCACAACAGATCACCTGAAACATGTTTGAAAAAGGTTTTGTCAGCGGGGAAATACTGGTGAATCATTCTTTTTACTAAAAACGACGTGTTGTTATAATTTACAGTATTAAGAGCGATTACAATGTTTATACATATCAACCATCTACCCACGGTATTTGTCACTCGACCACCTATTGGCTATCTCGTTGTCCAATGGTGTCTGTGACTATGGTCATATCACCCACTGGCTAACCCGTTGTCCAATGGTGATGTATACAAAACCCCACATACCGGCTGTAATTTGGAGATTACAAAGACTTAATCCCTGTAATTATAACTTTTGAAAACAATCATGATTTTGAAATCAAATTTGATAAAAAGAGAATGGCTCACATTGCAGATTTAATACGGGTAGAGTCTAGCCTACTGATTAGCCTTGTTAACCTAGTTTAAATAACAATGCACACAAAACTAGGTTAGTAACTAATACAGCATTTACGATAACTCACGAGATTAAACCCTCACAACGAATGATAAAGTGCGATACTTAAACATCCATCGAATTCATGACGAATTGCAAAGCATAACCCTAATGTGGGCAGCACTTAAACATCCATTGGATAGTTTCAATCGATCGGACATTGAATCGTAGCAGCGATCGAGTTATTACCCTGTTGTCGCGGCAGCGTTTCATGATTTGTGTGTGTTTTGTAGTATTTGGACAATATCTCAGCGTACGTATTGAGTTTTAACGTCGAACGAATGCCAGAAACCAAGTCCCACACCCCTATATTTATACCTGAAAAACAGTCCCCTCGCGTGGCGCGAGGGGCTGTCGCGTGGCGCGAGGGGTGCCACCCTACCATAGGGTAGCCCCGTGTCCCAGTAGCTCAGGTGAGTTGGTCGTTCATGCAAATTCGTTTTACACATAAAACTGTGTTGATATTATCAACTAGGGTTTACCCCCCCCCCCTGAGTTTTAGGGGCTCTGATCCTGATTCCGATTGTTCTGAAAATTTTAGGGTTTATGCAGGATCACTTGGGGGTCTTAATTAAGGTTTCCTATTGAACCAAATATAATAATAAATAATAGTTTTGGTGAGAGTTATTACATTCTCCCCACCTTAATAAAAATCTCGTCCTCGAGATTTATTGGAACAAGTGAGGATACTTTCGCTTCATTTCTGATTTCAGCTCCCAAGTGTATTCAGATCCTCTCTTCGAATCCCACTTGACTTTGACCAGCACTAGTCGCTTGTGCTTGAGAAACTTGATCTTTCTATCTTCTATTTGTAATGGCTTCTCAACAAACTTTAACTTTTCATTTACCTCTATATCTTGAAGAGGTACCACCAGGGATTCGTCTGATAGACATTTCTTGAGATTGGATACATGAAATACATCATGTACTCCAACTAGTTCTTCTGGTAGTTGTAAGCGATAGGCAACTGGTCCTATATGTTGGATTACTGGAAATGGTCCTACGTATCGTGGACTTAGCTTTCCTTTCTTACCGAACCGAACTACTTCTTTCCAAGGAGAAACTTTCAAAAGTACCTTATCTCCGACTTGAAATTCCAGTGGCTTGCGTCGGTTATCGGCATAACTCTTTTGACGATCTCGAGCAGTCTTTAGTTTTTCCTTGATTTGAGTAATCTTGTCGGTGGTTTCTTGTACTATTTCAGGACCGGATAACTGACTTTCTCCTATTTCTGCCCAGCAAACTGGAGTTCTGCACTTTCTTCCATACAATGCTTCGAATGGGGCAGCTTCGATACTTGCATGATAACTATTATTATAGGAGAATTCGATCAATGGTAGGTGATCGTCCCAGTTTCCACCAAAATCTATCACACATGCCCGGAGCATGTCTTCCAGGGTTTGTATTGTCCTTTCACTTTGCCCGTCTGTTTGAGGATGATATGCCGTACTTAAATTTAGTCGGGTTCCCATTGCTTCGTGGAAACTTGTCCAGAAATGGGAAGTGAAACGACTATCCCTATCCGATACAATGGAGAGTGGAAGTCCATATAAGGACACTACTTCGTCTACATACAACTTGGCTAACCTTTCCATACTAAAGGTTTCTTTCATGGGTAGAAAATGAGCTGACTTGGTTAATCGATCCACAATTACCCAAATCGCATCATTACCTTTTCTGGTTTTGGGTAACTTAATAACAAAGTCCATTGTTATGAGTTCCCATTTCCATACAGGCATTTCTAGTTGTTGAAGTAGACCCGAAGGTTTCTGGTGTTCTGCTTTAACTTGTGAACAAGTAAGACACTTAGAAACATATTTAGCTATGTCCTTTTTCATTCCTATCCACCAGAAATTATTTCTTAAATCTTGGTACATTTTATTGTTTCCTGGATGCATGGTATACCTAGATTTATGAGCTTCTTCTAAAATTTTATCTCTTAATTCTCCTTGTTTAGGTACCCCAAATCCTTTTCTTATGGAATTTTCAAATTCCATCACTTCCTTGTTCTAATTCCTTTATTCTTCCTTTCATTCCTTCAACATCATCCTTGATTGCTGTTTCTTGAACATTCTTCAGTTGTTCCATTAAATCTAATTGTAGATTTAATCTAAGAGCACGAACCCGTCGTTGTTTCTCATGATACTTACGACTTAAGGCATCTGCAACTACATTTGCTTTTCCTTCGTGATACTAAATATCACAGTCATAGTCGCTTAGTATTTCCATCCATCTTCTTTGCCTCATGTTTAATTCTTTTTGCCCAAATATGTACCTTAAACTTTTGTGATCCGTATAGACAGTAAACTTACTTTCATACAGATAATGTCTCCACATTTTAAGGGCAAAAAATATGGCTCATAATTCTAAGTCGTGAGTTGTATAGTTTTCCTCATGCTTTTTCAATTGCCTTGAGGCATACGCAATTACTTTCTTGCGTTGCATTAGCACACATCCTAATCCTAGCTTAGAAGCATCGCAATAAAATTCAAAATCTTCTGTTCCTTCTGGTAAGGCTAGAATTGGGGCATTGGTTAACTTTTGCTTCAAAATCCTAAAAGCCTCTTCTTGCCTAGGTCCCCATTCAAACTTAACCGCTTTACAGGTTAGCTTAGTTAATGGCACCGCTATTTTAGAAAAATCCTTAATAAAGCGCCTATAGTATCCAGCTAATCCTAAAAAGCTTCTAATTTCCATAGCTGACTGTGGAACCTTCCATTTAGTAATTGCTTCTATTTTAGAGGTATCTACGTGAATACCTTCGTGGTTCACCATGTGTCCTAAAAATTGCACTTCCTGTAACCAAAATTCACACTTCGAGAATTTGGCGTAAAGCTTTTCTTTTCTTAACAAAGTTAAGAGTGCATGCAAATGCTGACAATGCTCGTCCTGAATTTTGGAATAAATAAGTATATCGTCGATGAAGACAATTACAAATTTATCCAAGTACGGTTTATGTCACACCCCGACCACGTAGAACATACAAAACGTGGCGGAAACATCGGGGAGTGTTGTAACAGAATTAATTGTTTCAAATCCATGGCAATTGAAGTTTCGTTTTATTGATTAAAAGTATTACAATGTCTTAACAAACAAGGAAATACAACATAATTAACTAGTCTTGCATCTTTTATTGTCACTAAAGCCCAAGTCTGCCTATGTGTATCTTGATCATCTTATGCAACAGCTCCTGAAAAACACATGTGAAAATAGGTACGTCAGCATAAAAATGCCTGTGAGATACATAGGTTTTGTGAAAATAGGTTTCATGACTTATGTTTGAGAAAATGTTTAGTCATGAACCTTGTAATTTGCTTTGTCTTTGTAAATCATTTGAAAAACAATAAGTTCAGATGATATGTATAAATAAGAAAATAATGCATGGTTAAATGAGTAACCATGTAAAAATGAGTTTGTAAAAGTTAAGTTGTTTGTAAAACAATGTATTGTGAAAGGTATGTTATTTGTATAAAATGTTATATGTATCAAACTGAAATGATTCAAATAACGCTACGATATATGTAATACCATACAAACACTTATATATAGGAAGTACCAGCGGCGTATCCACCATGCTTGTATCATATTACACACGCATCGTTACTTAATCACTTACTCAAACCACCAATGTAATAAGTCTATGTTTAAACCAATAGTCAAAAGTCCTTGTATAAACCATGTCAAATGTTTATAGTCCAAAAGTAGTCAAGTAATGTATAACCAAAATGATATGTATGGTAAGTAAAATTTAGACTACTTAAACCATAAGTAAAAATGTACAAAACAAAGTATTGAAGTAAAACTTGGTTTAAATCAAAGTTATGTTTTGTAAGATATATGCATGCTATACTGAATATGAACATTTATGCGGTATTGTGAAAATTCATACATCCAAGCCTTGAGACAGTCGGATAACTATGTAAAAGTGAGTTATCAAAAGAATATGTATTCGGATTCGGTCATTCCTTTCATCCCCTTTCCCTGGGATGTCCGGAACGGGATTTGTCAAGTCCTATGGTACCACTACCTACTAACGAACGGCATGATCGGTGTTAATGAATGTATAGTATAGTTTAAACAAACCAAATGTCATACCAAAATGTAAGCATGTTTTATGAAGATAATGTACCTAGTATGCTAGAGTAAACATACAGGGTAGAGCTGTAAAACAATGTGTCCATATGTTACTGGAACATATGCAACAGAGATGCAGTATAAAACAATGTACTAAGTATGCAAAGTCATCATACAAAGTAGAAAAGTCATGTAAAACAATGTACTAAGTATGCAAAGTCATCATACAAAGCATAGAACACCATGAAATCATGTACTATAAATGTACTAATGAACATAGCAAGTATATGATGTGAAAACAGGAAAGCACGAAAGTAACAAGTAGGCACATGTGTTTCACCCCAAAACAGTTTGGAAAACAGTAAAAGAGGGGTCTATGTACTCACTTGAGATTGCTCAGTAGTCCTTGAGTAACAACCAAACAATGCTAGAGATCTCGGAATCAAACGGCACCTAATATAGGTAACTATGTTAATAAACCGGACCTAAATCGGAAGAATCGGGTAGCATGAGGGTTTGTAAACCAAACGAGTATTGAGACTCGTGTAGTATGGTTCAACAAAACCTACATACTAATTGAAACCTAACCTAAAAGCTTACGACCCATTACGACCCGTTTAGGTAGCTTATGCTACTTTAACGCGTCGTTCGCGTGAAACGCGTTCGGACCGCCTAACTAGTCCTATGACAAGTGTTATATGCCTAAACATGTTACATAATCAGTTATGTGACAAAAGTTTAGGTTACATATGCTTAATTACCAATTATACATGAAAAGGGTATTCTGGTAATTTACCTAAGGCATATAAACTACCTATCATACAACTACTCAAACGATGTGACCATAGGGTATAACCTCGGAAGGTTATTCCCTACCTACTATGGTCACCTAATGTGTTTGGTCGGATCCTAATGATCGACCAAATGGGTCGGGTTCGAGGTATAAGCGATTTATTAGATCGCTTACCCTACGACCATAGACAACGTGGTAATCAGTAGGCATAGTCCCAAGGGACTATAACCAACGTGATTACACTCACGTTGCGAAGTTCAAACGAACTTCGCATTGACCATAACTGGTCAATGTAGAAAGTCAAACAAAGTTTGACTTTCAGACTCGAAAGACTCGAAAAACAATAAAAGAACGAAAGAATACTTACGAAGGGTCCCCGAATGCTAATCTCGATCCAAGAATCTCAGGTATGAAACAATGGTTTCAACTTAGAGTTCCTAAGATCAAGATTCTAGTGATTTTAGCAATGGGGGTGGATGGGTATTTATAGGAATACCCGAACCGTTAAGATCGCTTGTCGAATATCGTGCCTTAATCGTATCCGTACAAGTGTCGGAAAGTTATGGTGCCTAAAATCCATCCTTATCAGCTGACTAAGCATGTTAGAATGTGTGGGTGTGGATTAAACAGCTGGATCTGCTGTTAAATGCACTTAATCTGGTCCAGAAGGCGGACGCGGCCCGCGTGAGGAATAACAGAAACTGAGGCGGGCCGCCTGGCCTGCACAGATCAGCAATAGTTTCAGAATTTACAGTTTCAGTCCCTGCACGTGTTTAAGCTCATTTCCGGCACTTCCAAGGCCCGTAAAGCCAACTTTAAGGCCCTAAAATGTTTCCTAAACATTGTGGACATGAAACATGCTCAAAAATATGCCGGGTGTTGGTTCGTTTGGTCGTACGAACGCGATGTTCGCTTAATTACGACGGAATGCGCATAAGCGCGAAAAACGATCCAAATGACGCAACGAATGGATTTTTGGCAAGCCAAACACTAAAGCATAATATAGTCATGCTTACATAAATTTTTAGATGTCCGGATGTATTCAGAACGTAAGTTATGCGCGAAAATGCAAACTTGTGCACTTTTTGACACCTTTAGTCCCTGAATGACCCAGAAGTATATTTTAGCACACCGAACCCCTCAAAGCCTATTTCTAAGCTATGTAAAGGATATTTAAGGTGTGTTTAACTTATGGTCATGTTCCGGAATGTCTGTTACAGTTTAAATTGGCATACTTTCGCAGTTTGTCATATTTAGTCCCTGTAGACGAATTAACTTGATTTCGGCATACCAAACCTTCCAAAACTTATTTCTAAGTTATGTAAAGGTTATTTAAGGTATGTTAAGCCTATGTCACTATTCCGGAGTGTTTGTTGCATTAAACTGGTTATATTTATGCATTGGTGCGCATATAACCTTCCAGAAAGCGATTTAGAGTTTGGAATTGAACAAAAATTGATATGTGCAAATGATACACATATTTTTACAAATCCCAAGTATGAAATATAATATTTCATTGGTTTGGTATTTTTTTGCTGGCCGTGGAGGCACAGGTGTTACAGTTTACAGATTCTATTCATCATGTCCATAAATGTTGCAGGTGCATTCGTTAATCCGAAGGGCATGACTGTAAACTCGTAATGACCATACCTAGTTCTGAAAGCAGTTTTAGGTATGTCTTCTTCTTGTACCTTTAATTGATGATATCCGGAGCGTAAGTCGATCTTAGAAAAGTATCTAGCTCCTTGAAGTTGATCGAAAAGATCATCAATCCTAGGTAATGGGTATCGATTCTTAATTGTAACCTTATTCAGTTCCCTATAATCGATACACATTCGCATCGAACCATCCTTTTTCTTTACAAACAACACTGGTGCTCCCCAAGGGGATGAACTAGGTTGTATGAATCCTTTACTTAACAATTCATCTAATTGTTTCGTTAGTTCTAACATTTCTGTGGGTGCTAACCGATAAGGTGCCTTGGCTATCGGTGTAGTTCCAGGAATTAAATGAATTCTAAATTCTACTTCCCTATCTGGTGGTAATCCTGGTAACTCTTCTGGGAATACATCTGGGTATTCTGAGACTACATGAATCTCCTTAAGTTCTTTATCCTTAGTACTAATGATTACTGAAATCATATATACTATTCCTTGCTTTCGTTCATAACTAGAAACTTTCATTACTGAAATGAACTTCATGGGTTTACGTGGCTTATCTCCTGTAATAACGATCACTTCTCCGGTGGGTGCCCGAATCTCTATAGAGTTCTTATCACAAAGGATTCGAGCATGGTTGGCTACTAACCAATCCATTCCTAACACAAAATCGAATCCAGCTAAATTCATTGGTAATAGGTTTGCATGAAATTTATGACCTGAAAGTTCTATATTTTCTTTTTGCAAAACCTTATCTATGTTAACAGAATTCCCATCTGCCGTTTCGACTGAAAAAAATTGCCTAAGGTTGGTCAAAGGTAAATTAAGAGCTTGGCAGAATGAAGTATTGATAAAACTTTGGTTTGCACCAGAGTCAAATAATACTTTTGCGTAAACGTTGTGAACTAGGAACGTACCAGCTATCACGTCAGGGATTAGCTCAGCTTCCTGAGTAGTTAACTGGAATGCTCGAACATTCTTCTTGGTAGCTCCGTCGGCCGGTTTGGCTTTATTGTTTGCTGGTTTAACCAATTGAGGGCATTCTGATTTAAAATGTCATGCTTCTCCACAGTTATAGCAGACCCTTGTTTTCTTTCTGCCATCTTCTTCACGATGTCCTACAACTTTGCAAAAGTTGCAGGTTACATTGCATTTTCCAAAATGTTTCTTTCTACAATTCCTGCAGAACGGCGGAGTTGAGGATTGCCCCGTTCCTCTTTTCTTGAAGTTGTTATTATTACCCACACGAAATCCTTGGGTAATTTTCTGAGCCAGTTCCTTTTTCCTATTTTCATCTCTTGTGCGTACCAGCTCATCAGTTAGGGTGTTAGCTAATTCTACCGCATCGTCAATTGTGCGAGGTCTCGCAGCTTTAACGATATTACGGATTTCGCTAATCAATCCCCAAATATAGCGAGAAATAAGTACCGGTTCTGGCGAAGCCAGTGTTGGTACCACTCTAGCATATTCGAAAAATGTCGAAGTATATCCTCGACAGTCTACACCCATCATTCGATGGTTAAGGAACTTATTTGCCATTTGTTCTTTTTCGTATTCGGGACAGAATTTTCTTTCTATTAGCTGCTTAAATTCCTCCCAACTCATGGCATAGGCCATATTTCTTCCTTTGGCTTGAAATACCGTATTCCACCATTCTAGCGTAGGGATGGCAATGGGTCGGGTTCGGGTCGGGTATTGGCAATCCCATACCCATACCCGGTTGTAAAATCGTGTCCCATACCCGACCCAATACCCGTCGGGTATATGTCGTGTAATTACCCGTCGGGTACCGGGTATACCCGCGGGTATCGGGTATACCCATTAGTTTGTTAAAAAATATACATTTGGATTTCCAAATACATTTTTTACTATTATAATTATTATATAATTTTATTTATGCAACAACTATTATATTAAAAATATATATTACATACATATAAGTTTTATCATAAATTAATAATAACTTTATAATATTTATAAACTTATATGTATATACTTCACAACATACAAAATATAAATACTATCATCAAATACATATGCTAAAAGAAAATTTATTTTTTCACACTATGAACATACAAAAATAAATCACTAATAGATAAGGGTAAATGGGTATATGATCGGGTAAATGGGTATGTGGTTTCGGGTAATCGGGTCGGGTATCACCTAATCCCATACCCGACCCATACCCGCGAAATTTTTTAAAACTAAACCCATACCCGGCCCAATACCCGTCGGGTATCGGGTATACCCGTCCCATTTGTGTCGGGTTTCGGGTATACCCGTCGGGCTCGGGTATTTTTGCCATCCCTATTCTAGCGCCCCTTCTTTGAAAAGATGTGACGCATACATAACCTTATCTTCTTCAGCACATTTACTTATCATAATTACTGCTTCGGTTTTCTCCAACCAACGCAGTGCCGCATTCGCCCCTTCATTGCCTGCAAATTCAGTTGGTTTACAAGCAAGAAATTCTTTGTAAGTGCAACCAGGCGTTGCAGCTTGCATTTTCTTAGGGAGTGGGGCCTGCCGTGGATCATTATCGTGATTAGAATGGTTGCCGCCTCTGTTTACACTATTACTGAAGTTATCTTCTTGAGTACGTTTACTAGGAATAATTTGTTGAGGTTCAACAGGTTTCTGGGCAGCAGCAAGGATTGCTGGAATAGCATTGGCTATTCCTTGAGCAACAATATTCTCGATATCTTGCTTAGTCATAAATTGATCTTCCTGGTGTTGCTCAGATTGGTTAACCTCGTTAACTGGTTCATTATTAGCGTTTTCCATCTGATAATTAATATATATAATTTATTAGTATAGAGTAAATAACAATTATACACAGAACAATCATACAAATTTCACAACACACATATATATATCCAAAATTATCGATTCCTCGATTTCCCTTTTTATATATATCATATTATGCATCCTTACACACTGTTATGTTACAAAGTTTTATTTTTATTTTACAAGATTATATTTTTATTACTATTATTATTATTATACAATCATAGTTACGTTCTCACACCATCCCTTCTGCCGATATGTCAGAAACGATGCTCTCTCTCGTCGTATTTCCAGGAGATTTGCTCTCCCACCTCCCGAATCCTATTCCCTGCACCTATCAGCTCCTCGCCAAAATGGCGGAGTTCAGCTAAATTTTCATTGCTCATTGGTGGGTTTGGTATAGGTTCTGGGTCGAACTGAGGGAAAAAGGTATAAGGATTATTTAGGAGGTTTTGAAACTGCCAATCATTGGTCCACCACTCGTCCATTCCTAGAGGTTGGGTGTGGATTAAAGGTTCTGGGATGGCTGGTTCCAAATTTATTGGAAGTTGAGTTTCGGCAGAATAAGGGTAGAGGTTGGTGTTAATAGGTCTAATGATATCACAGCTTGCCAATATGCGATCCAACTCCTCTTGTAATGGCAACTCCTCGACTTGTTTAGAACTTTCCCTAATTTCCATTTCTACTTGCCTGGAATCTTCTCCGATCGCAATTCCTTTTCCTTTATCTATGGGATTCTCTATTTTGGGAACCTTTCTAGTTGCTGGCTTCCTTCTGCGTACACGCCTCCAGCCTACGAATCTTCTCCTTTTCTTAGGTTTTGGTTTCTCCGGAGGTGGAGCGTGGAATTCCATTGGTTCTTCCACATCGGGTATGTAACCAGTA
The DNA here is from genome assembly GCA_030545235.1 of Helianthus tuberosus. NCBI lineage: Eukaryota > Viridiplantae > Streptophyta > Magnoliopsida > Asterales > Asteraceae > Helianthus > Helianthus tuberosus. Next base: position 144,916,227 of record CM060431.1, on the reverse strand, counting down.
AAGTCTTTGGAAACTTCTACTTTCACTGGATAAAGATTGAGATTCTGAAGGGCTTCAGATAACTTATTCATGTTGTTTAGCATATATGCAAAATGTACACAAAATGCTAAGTTAAAATTTTATAACAAAATTTCACAAATAAACCTTACAAAAACTAACTTAGGGTACGTTTTACTAACTTAATAGTTGTGTCTCTATACATCACACCCTTTGAATAAAACCCTTAAATTAATAAACAGATGTCATGCTAACCGTCATCCCTCCCAATATACACACCCCTTTTTGTAAGGTTACGACAGTTTAACAACGTTCACTAAGCACTTTAACGGTGACGCACAACAGCATCAACAATACAGTTACGGCAACAACGTTTACAATTTGCAACCGCCATATCGCTTGATTAATCTTTTTCACGGGCACGTCACTTCATTCTTTTGTATATTGCTTCTTCGACCACATTCTAAATATAATTGCTTTTGCTTTGTTAACAGATAACACCCTTAATGGCAACCAAATCGCCCAATACTTCTTCAATCTCTACTGGTAAATTACGTTTATCATCAAGGTAATTAATTTGTCCTTTTATTGGTAAACTAGGTGTACGCCCGTGTGACCACACGGGTAGCTTTAACAACCATCGAAATCAAATACTACAAAATAGATTATAATACATTATTTAAATTGCTTGTGTTTAGTTACATATCTTTATAAAACAATGTTAAAAACAGTATGTGTTAGTATTATAAGTATAATGATAAAAGTCATCACAAATCTTTTTTCTCTATCTTCTTCTTCAATTATGGAAGCTCGATCTATTTACAATTGCATGTCGTATCGAGTCTTCCTCAGCAATACTTTCTTCACTCGCATGATGATTCTTTTATCCACTTCTTTAACAAACGTGTCAAAAATCATTAAATATTTACGTCAGCCTTGTACACCCTTTGAGCTTTAGAAATTGTACGTCGGCCTTTCTTATAACTAATTTGTGGGATAAAGTCATATCGGCAAACCATTTGAGGAAGCGCAAATGGCGTATAATGAATTTCATTCTGAGGGCCTATCATTGACCATCTGCACATAAAAACAAACCATTTTAATCAATGTTTAAAAGCAATCTTTTATTAAAACCTTTTCGCACTTTTCCGAATCATATTTAAAAGCAATCTTTTATTAAAACCATTATCCATTTGTATGTCTTTAACATTCTTATATATGCTTGTCAAATAGACACTTACTTTACTGGTTAAGTTCTTTTTGTACTTTAAACTAATATATCTTCATATTACAATTTCGCTTTGTAACAAACAAACTATAACAATATATATATATACAGTTCAAACCTCTTTTGCATCCGCATACTTTAATGCACTTAAAGATGTAAGAAAACATCTAAGAGATGACCAAGAACCAGATCAAACATACCAGATCTTCATCTTCAGGGTTGTCTACATCTGAACCACTCTTCTCCCCGAGACTTCTATTTTTCTCTTCAAACTAAGCACCATGCTACTTTGCAAAAGCAAGATCAGCATTCAGCCCTTCACAATTTCCAGCTCTCAAAATAGTCAATTGGCCAACAATAGTTATCTGATTCACTGCAAACCAGAAAGAAAAAAAAACTCAACTAATAATTAGATTAAAAATCTAATATGACATAACACTTCACCTCAATATCTTTAACATTTGATTTTGATCCACTACTCCAACGTGAAAAAAGGACTAAAAGACGATAATATCAATCCATACCCAAATTAACAGATAGATACCTTACCTTAATGATTAATATATAACTACACCTAGCATCAGCATCATAATTCCAAAACAAAAATTATACTAAAGCTAGTAACTTAACTATCCGTTTTCAGTACCTTTTCTTGTAGTCCTTCTCACTGCAGTCTTCATCTCCATTGATGATCTTTCAAAGCTCATTGCCAATGGTGGCTTCTTGTTCTCTTGGTAACTACTTCGAGAATATGCTTGTTTAGATTGGAGGTTTTAGTTTGGTTCGATTTTAACTTTCAATGGTGACTTTGCTGACCATGTCATTGAAAAGCTCTTCGGATGGTTCGACTACCATAACACCCGAGTTAAGCCTCTCTGAATGCTTTAAGTTGGCGCAAAATTTTCCACATTTGAACAAAGCATCAAGATTCTTAACCACAATTGTATCCGCATCAAGGTACACCACTGCAGTAATAAACAACATTTCTGAAGCCTTGACAAAAAAAATTAAGCTCCATCATAAACTATGATAATTAACTATTTTTATGCTACACTTTAACATAACTATTTTTGTTTGTTACCCCTGAAAAATTCAAGCTTACACTTTAGTATTTAGATTGATAAACCGAGTTGACTTTAGAAAGTCAAAGTCTGCAAGAATTTTTTTGCTGATATTGACTGTAGAAAGTCAAACTATCACAAATTTCTTTGGGATTGAGGTGAAGGCTATAGGGAATGTAGAAGATGTGGTAGAGAATATCATGCATTTAACTGGGAACCTTAAGGGGGTGATGCTTAGAACAGATGATAACGCAAAGGCTTTATCGGTTCAGATATATCTAAGACTTCAAACCCGACCCAGCCAAACCGTTTTGCCAGGCTTAGTGTGTACCCACCATATCTAACTTAACCCAACTCAATTATAGAAACATACCTTAACAAAAGCAACACCATAGATGTATCAATTATCAAATCAATACAAATAATGTGAGCCTAAATTTGATAACAAAACAAATCTGAAAGTAAAAGACCAACAAAGCAAATCTTCTTCCTAACTAACTTTACTCTTACAAAAAGCCCTAATTCTGACCGACACCAATCAATCTTTAAACTTGAGCACATCAAAGAAAGTTGGCAGAATTTACAATATCCAAATGTTTTTTATCAGTGTGGTTCTTTTTCAAATCAAGAAACTCAAATATATCAGCATGCCATGGCTCCAAATAGATAGTCTGTCGGGCATCTATCCATGTACTTTTACAATATCCAAGTGCTTACTTTTAAGGGTCTGCCATCCAAACATATCCATGTACAGATCCACTGTAACGCTTGTAATGGTATGCTTGAACCAATGTTTGACCAAAGTCAAACCACTGTAACGCTTGTAACGATGTTTGACTACTGTTTGACCAAAGTCAAACAACTGTTGTTAAAACACTTTTGGGTTAAAACAATGTTTGAAACCACTGTTGGGTTAAAACAGTGTTGTTAAAACAGTGTTTTGAAACCACTTTTGGGTTAACAGTGTTTGAAACCACTGTTGGGTCAAAACAGTGTTTTGAATCCACGTTTGGGTTAACAGCGTTTGAAACCACTGTTGGGTTAAAACAGTGTTTTGAAACCACTTTTGGGTTAAACAGTGGTTTCAAACACTGTTTTAAACCAACAGTGGTTTCAAACACTGTTAACCCAAAAGTAGTTTCAAAACACTATTTTAACAACAGTGTTTTAATCCAACAGTGGTTTCAAACACTGTTTTAACCCAAAAGTGGTTTCAACACACTGTTTTAACAACACTCTTTTTCATTTTCAAATGCAAGATTTGGATTATGACCCATTTGCTTATGAACGGGTCAACATGGATTAGTTGAACAAAAAATTATCAAAACGGGTCAAAAGTGTAGGGGAATGAATATTCATACCTGTACTCGGCTCGTTTTTAGCATTTCCCCAAAGGTTGGTCCAGTAAGGTTCAGCTTTGTCATTAGATTTCATCATTCTTATTCTAGCTTGCTCCTAAAAATCAATAAACGTAGTTTCTTAATACTAATTGACTCGTTTGTTACCAACAACATTTGTGATTAAAGTGGTTTTATATACTTCTTACCAAAATCTTATTTTGTCTCTTTTCCCATCGAGTGATTGCCTGCCAGCCAATACATAAATAACAAACAGCAGATCATGAGTTTTATTCACGGCAACCCTTACCATTCTAAAAACATCTGCGGATGAACCCATTCCTGCAAGCATCAAGGCAACCTGATCCAAACCCAACAACCTTCATTTGTTATATAACATTTTAAACACATCGAGATTAATAATTAACAGTAGGGCGGGATCACATTCACTCTTTCAACTCTCCGCATTTCATCTTCAAGCAAGGATAGTTGTGCACACTAAACAAATTAAAATTCAAGATTATAAGTCTATAACTAACGCACTACTCTTGGCATTTGATTAAGTCCACGATTGCAAGAAACCATGAGACTACCATTGTTCTTGTAAGCTCCTAAATATAAACGTATTGCAATTCAAGATTATCAAACGACTGATGGCAACACGCTAAAATACCAAAAAAATAGACATTTTTAATGAAATTGCCACCAATTTGACAACAAATTCGTTAAAAAAGCAACAAAAAACATGTTTTCAGCATATGTAACAAAATAATCACCATTTCAACCACAAAGTACTCGATCGTATAGCTTTACCTCCTTTCAAAACAACAGCTAACCTCCAAACCCTTGTTTCCTAATCAACCCATAACCTTAAAAAATAAATTTTGAGAACAACATGAACATTTCATTGAACACCTTAACTGAATAAACATATACTTATGGATAAATGAATATTCAAGTGTCAATTGTCGAATAAGGTATATAACATTCTGAACATTTAGAACCGGTAATCAAGAAAATTATAGCCTCAAAAACAAATGTTTTAAAACAAACCAATATCCATTGAAAAGAATAAATAAATAAACAAATACCTGCGATGCGATGTATATTGATTATAACGTGAGAAGAAGGTTGTGGTTATTCACGCCGGCCTCCGACCAATCCCAAAAACATTATCTTTAACGGGTAAAATAAAATATAGTTAGCTAAAAGGAAAAGATTATATGGGTCGAGGACCCCAAAACAGTATTCTTAATTCACAAAACCTTTACAACAATTTTATTCAAAATTATTTACTAATATTGAAATAGTATAACTTACTTAAACATAATGCTTAATTTATTCATAAAAAAAATCAAACAAAGTGTTTTAAGGTCTAAAGATTGAAAACTCGACATGTACCACAAATTACCAGTTTTGACCTGAAATTGCTTTGGCATAACCTCCTAGAGTCCACTAACTTTTTGCCATTACCTGGTATTCCTTCGAGCTGCCTTCGAGTTGCCTCAGTGATCATACACATTCCCCCTATAAAACTGATGTCACAAATTCTTTATCAAGGCTCTCAATGATTTAGATTATTATTGTGATAATATTATTTATGATATCATTATTAACAAATTAGTTATTAATAAAAAAAATGGAGAAAACCTTTCTGGGTTATCCTCAACCTAACCCGGCCCTATTTTGAACCACTACCTTATCCACCCACCATTTTAGCACCTTTATAAAGAGCTGGCAAATATGGAATCATCAGCCCAATTTCCATCACTTGGAGGTTGGAGCTCCAATTCCAACTGTCCCATAAATTCCATAATTTTTATGTTTTGTGTTGAGTTGTTTTTCCCTTAATAAAAAATATTACAATTTTAAAATCTAGCAAGCATCATTTAATTATATATATAAAAAAATTGACATTAACTATGATGATCTTGTATGAGAAAAGAAATTACCAGCGAAAGAAATTACAACTTTAAAATTTAGTGAGCATCATTTAATTATATATAAAGAAAATCTTCTGTTAACTATAATAACTATCTTTTATGAGAAAAGAAATTACCAGTGGCAAAAATTACAACATCTGTCATTAACTCTTCACCATGATCCTTTGTTTTCACCACCTGAAAATATGTATTTGACAGGAATCAATTTAAAATTCAAGAAAGTTAATAACAAAGAAAACTAAAAAAAAGTAAGAACCTGTGTCACATCGGTCTGTGGGGGCAAAATTATGCATCTGTCTCTAATTTAGTGACATTTGGACTTATTTAAATGTTGGGATTGAACCCTGCCAGAGGAACAGATAATGAAAGCCAAAACCGGATCATGACAGTGGATTCACAATAAGCAGCAGTTTACACTAAGTCTTCTCCCTTGAAAGTAATTATAACATCTGATGGTCTTGCATCCACTGCCCGGATACAACTGCTGCTGTTCTTCTAACTACTGATGAATCCAGAAGACTGCTGAGAACTAAGCACTGCTGGTACAATCTACTGATGACAAAGCACTGCCCAATCAAGGACTGGTCAACCTTGAGGAAAGCACTGACATAAAGAGAGAGCAGTAGTTTAGTATATCATCTGTTTCATGTATAGTCAGTAGTTAAGGTTTAGCAGTGTTTGTATAAGACCAGTAGATACAGGTTGTTAGACTGTTAGACGTCGCTTTCATGGTGAAGTCAGCTGAGATGCCTCAGCGGTTTGGATTGTCTATAAATGGAATAGTACTCTGTACTGTTACATTTGATCGTCTTGAGTGAGTTCTTCTCCTCAATTCAATCCTTTCATCTTGTGCAACCAACCACTGTAGTATCAAGCTGAGGGGGAGTCTAGTTTGTAAGCTTGCATGATAATCTTTTGCTTTGATTTGTAATCTTTCGACTCTATGAAAAGCAATTGTTTATCAAACTATTTTCTCCTTTGATTGTGTTTACAAAGTTTGTTATTCATTTCCGCTGCACTTTATATTGTTTAATACTCATTCAATTGTTCAAATCATACAAACAAACACAATCATGAGAGCCTCCGATCCTAACAATTATTATCAGAGCCTGGACAGTCAAATTCGATCTAACAATCAATTTGACATAACTGTTCGGCTCATAATTCATTGATACTAACGTTGAGTGCATTTAGTTGAAAAACAGAGTACTGAGAAAACCATGCTCAAAATGGTTATTCAAAAACTCTGTAAATCAACCAAGATGTCATATGACCCACAAATCTCACACAACAAGTGATTTCATGCACAAAACACTCATGGTTTTTAGATCCGAAACATATCTGTTAAAACTATGGGATTATTTCTTATTTTCAAAATTGATTTCAACTGTTGCTATGAAATATGTGATGTCACTTTATTAGATGATAAAGTTGAACCTCAGATTAACAAAAGCCTATGTTCATAAAAACATTAGTGTTTTTGCTAACGTATAAAGAGGGAAATTAAAACTTTAGTCATTAGATCTTATGTGTTGAAAACAGGTTGAGATCCTTATAAGGAACGATTCAACTCTGTTGAAATACATTAAGAAAACAGGGGTCTAGATAGTCCGTATCATATGTAATGTGAGATTAGTCAAAAATTTGTACAAATATGGCTAAACCTCATAAAGCATTACTGTAAAATGATTCTGGATTAAGTATTCCTTCAATAAAGACCTCCCAGTAAGTATTTCATTACTTATAAATGGGAAGGGTAAAAAGGGAAGAAGATAATCATAAAAGCTCAGAAGTGTGTTTATCTCAAAACTTTTGAAGTCGGAAGAAAAGAGTATAAACATAAAACACTCATGAGTCAAAGTTTGGGGTAAAAATGGTCATCAAATCAACTGTGTGCAGTCATTGGTTCAGGAAAAGGTTCAGGTAACCATGGTATTTCCAGTGAATAAGCTTTCAAAAGAGGACTAGACAAACTTTTCTAAATAATCACGTAGTAACAAAGTCTATAACAGGATTTTGAAAAATTCTTGTGAACATGTGTCCTCATTTCTGTTGTCAATCATTCAACAAGAGAATGGTACCAAACAGTGGTCAAAATGTATTTAAAATTTCATACCACTGGTGTCAAACCACTGACCATTTTCATAAGCTTGGGATTGATATGATTAAGAGTTTCAGTGGAAAATTAATACCAGATCCTTTTGTTGATGTTTTCAGAAAATCCTTTGATTTAAAAAAAAGGGGGTTTTCTCAAATAAAGCAGGATATATTATTCTTTATTTTTTTTTGAATAATATATTTTGAACTTTTACTGGTTTTTTATAGTAAAAGTTTCAATCTCCTGTCAGGATAGATAACCTTTATTTTTGTTGGTTAAATTATCCTCAAGCAGATCAAAAGAAATGGTATAGTTGTCAAGGTCATGACAAGCTCAAGTTTGTTCTTACTTTATAAAAAGGATTGATTGTCAACAGATCTTAAAATACTTGGGCACTCATGTTTTAATTCAAATATTATAACAAGGATGAGTTGCCTTGGTAAAAAGTCTACATCATCTGGGGTACTAAACCACTGTCAGAAATTTGAAAAAGCTTCAAATGTGCAAATGACTTGTGGTAAAACCTTGAATGAAATTTCCTGTAAAAGTTGCTGATATAATGTGCTTTCAAATCATCACCATTATTTTACCTCTAACCACTGTCTTGTTTAACCATCTGTTTACTAAATACTGTCCACTGCTGAAAGTCAGCCACTGATCCATCACTTTCTTGGCAAACACTGATGTTCAAAATCAGTGTCTTATCCACTGATATACTATCTACTGATAGTAAAAATCATTCACTGTCATATTGTTACCGTTGTAACTACTGATGCTTGGTACATCAGTGGCTCTCAAAACAACTGTTCTCCATTTTTCATCCATATCATCAGAGGTTGACACGTGGTCAGTTTTTAGCCATCAGATCCTAATAACCGCTGCCACATCAACGATCATTTTTTCCCCCTAAATAAAACCCTGATCAAAACCCCAAACAGGGTTTTACACTGTCGAATTGAATTCTAAAATTCTCTTCTCAAAGAAGTTTCCAAACCCTCCATCTCAAATCATTCTCTGTTCTTCTTCTTCCTTTTTTTTTTCAAAATGACGAAATCAAAGTCAAAATCAAAATCAAAACCAAAATCACCATCATCTTCCAAAGAGGTCGATCAAACGGCCGCTGAATCCATTGAGATACCATACAAATCCCCTCACAACTATTTGGGTTTACTTACAAAACCCTCAAACAACCATACCTTCGATTCCATCATCGACACACTATCTGAATCAAAGTACAAAACTTTCTTGTTAGCAGATGCTCCCATTTACTTGCAAACCCAGAGAGAGTTATGGAAAAATGCTACGCTTGAGAAACAAGATGATAAAGTAGTAGCCATAAACTCCTCGATACAGGGTAAAGCGATTCAAATTACTCCGCAATCAATCTCAGAAGTCTTCAAACTCGATGATCAGAAAGGAAAACTTCCTTCGATAAAAACGAGTTGAAAGCTGATTTTCTGAAAAGGGGATATGCAGAACAATCAAAGGTAGATACCTTACAAAAAGGTTACTTCCCTTCTGCACCAAGGTTTTTATTTCACACACTTTTGTCGTGTGTTTCAAATAAAACAACAGCGTTTAACGAAATACCATTAAAGATTCAATGCCTGGGCTATGCTATTTTAAATAATAAAGATTACAACTACTCCCTGGAGATCTTTAATGACTTGGTAAAAAATGTTGATAGCAAAGCATTTTTACTTTTCCAAGATTTATAAGCTACTATTTTAAACAAAAATTTGAAAAAGAAAATGAAAATTTGCTAAAACAAGGTGTTTATTTTCAAATAAAAGTTTAACACCTGAAACATTCACTAGAATGTTGGCACCAATAAAAACAAAAGCAGAGGTGTCTGAGCAGAATTTAGCAGTTACCACTCCTCAGACATCTGCTGCTGAGCCTACTGCTCCAGGTGATCATAGCAGCACTACCCCTGCTTTGAAACCCACACCTGCCACTACCAAAAAGACCAAAAAGAAAACATCCAGAAAACCCCCCAAACCCAAAACAAAGGCAACTCTGGAAGATGAGATCCCAGAGCAAATGCCAGTGACAACACAAATGTCACCACAAACCACTGCTGCTACTTCCTCACAGCAGTTGGTAGAAAGATCTCCACCTTTGCCTTATACTCCTCCTGCATCCTCACAAAAGGATCAGGTTGTAAGCACAGGGACCCCACAATATGAAGCTCTGGATTCAATCGGATCCATCTTCCTCAGTCCTGATCCCAAGGACATGTCTCTTTCAACTCCCATACCCTCACTAATAATATTACCACAATCCATGCTACCTTTGTTGCATGCAGTTGTTATAGCTCAGACACAAACCAGTTCCTCTCAATCACTCATCAAAGAGAGTACACTCCAACAAGTAACTGGGTCTGATGCTGATACCTCTGCTATCCCAGCAACAACTGAGGATGTTACACCCCATGAGTTATAAGTAACTCTAGGTGGTAGTTCAAGTGGAGCAGCAACTACAACTGATGGATCAACAGATCTTCAGTTTGACAGTTGTTTCATTAGTAAGACTCCCTTGAAGGCAATTTCTTCCATAGCACCATCGGTAACCACCAGTGAGTTGGTTCTAACCACTGGTACCATCAAAGGTTTATCAAGTGCTGAAGAAAGAAGTCCCCAGTACCAAGAACAAGGGGCATCAATGGGTGATTTTTGGGACTCAGTTCCTAAGTCGCACATTGGTACAACCACTGCTGGTGGGGATTCAGATGATCCCATTAAAGTGGGTGATGATTCAAAATATCAGGAATTGACGGGCAGAGTTGAAAAACTCAAAACATCAGTTGCTGAGATAAAGGATATGGTGCAGCAGCTGCTAAAAGCTCAAAAAGCACAATCCGCTGCTGCTCCAGCTCAAGCATCTGCACAACCTGCACTTGCTCCAAATGAGCTGTGGCATATTTTCCAGCCCTTACTTGAAAAACAAAAACAGATGGCTGATTAGCAGTATGAGATACATGTGAAAATGTTGACAAACATGGTGGAGTCGAGATTTAAAGATACTCAAGCAGACATCAAAGCTATCAAGGCTCATCTCCAAAGCACTTCTGGAAAAGTTCCCTCTACTATCCTTTTTATGGATAACCCCCTTGCAGATAATGCCAAAAAGGGGGAGAATGTTAAACAGTTAAAGAAAAAGGGAATTGAAGATGGTCTGTATGTTGAACCAGAACAAGGAAAATAGCCATCTAAAATCTCAAAAGATTCAAAATCTCAAACTTCCATCCAAACAGCTGATACAGCAGTAGTTACAAAAACTGCTGTCAGTAGCCAAACAGCTGTCATCTCATCAACACACACAACTTCACCACACACCACCAAAACCACTGTCATACCACCATTTCCTGCCAAAAAGCAGAAGACAATAGATGTTACAACATCTGTTGTAATGACAACAGTGGTTGAAGCACCAGTTGTTTAAACAGCTGTTAGTCAACCATCCACCACTACTCTCATCATTCCTACATTACAATCAAAATCCTCTTCATCCGCAAAGCTCTACACCAGAAAAAGAAAACTTACTCAGCCAAATTAGGACAAATATGATCCCACTGCTGCAAAATATCCGTTGGAACTAGAAGCTATAAAAAATGAGATGAGGCAATTCTACACTAATGATGATCCTTCAAACAGAAGATTTCCTTCACTCGTTGGCTTCATAGTTCCAGAAGACATGGATGAATATCTTGAGCTCAAAGCAAGACAGGCTAAGATAAGAGCCAAGGTTGAATGTGAAGGTCAAGGTGATGAAGCCATTGCTGAAAGATTGGAACTTCTGCTCACAAAAGTTAAACAAATAAAAGATTCTGCACAAGAGCTGAGCAAAGAAAAGGCAGATCAACGAAAAGAGATGAGAAGAAAACTTCTTGCATACATCATGCAAGAAAAATTTTATCCTGCTGAAGAAAACCAATTTGAAGAATGGCCAATAGTGGCTTTAAAGCATGAGGCTGATAGGATTGATAAAATCAAGAACGACCCAAGAAAGAAGAAATATGCTCCAAATTGGAGCAAATACAAAAAGCTCATCACTGACCTAACAACTTAATACAAAAGAAAGAAACAGGAGTTGGTGGATGCAAAAGTGGACACTGCCAATGCCATATTGAAGGGGTAAGGTCCCAAAAACCTCACAATAAGTACTTGGGACCATACCACAACTTTACTTTTCAGCCTTGTACCTTGCGCGGCCGCGCACTGGTCTCACAAAGGGAAGACTTAAAGAACAGTCAACAGTCAACACTCGCGCGCCCAAAGGAAATCATAAATCCTTGCGCTTTCTCCCATAGACAAAGGATGAAAATCCTGAAGTAAACACTTTCGCTTAAATATCCAGACCTGGATATTATTTACCCAGACTTGGGATTTATTTGTTCAGCTGTCTCCACACAATAAGGTGCCACACCAGATTACAGCAGTAATCTTCTAGAAGAAATACAATCGTGCACCACCAAGACAGTTACAACCGTCTGGACACGTGTCACCATCTCAGGCGTCCCTGAATTCACAACGAAAGCATGCAATTGGAAAGTAATCTCCACTCGATCACTTTACACGTGGCAAATCCCCAACCTTCGATCTAAGCCACGATCCGTGTGCTCTCACGTCGGATCAATAAGCTTGACGGAAGGAAATGTAACCGCTTACAGGGTTAGCATCTTCCGTCAAGTTTTCACTAACGGGTTTTCCCGCCTAAACAACTCTCGGCTATAAATATGAGAAACAACCCAGGTATGGATTCAAGTTACACACACTTCTCAAATACATCTTCTTCTTCATAACCCATACTTATTCTCACACCGGAGTCGGGTTAAGGAGAGAACCCTCTTCTCCCCTTGGCGAGGCTAACGGTGCTTCTTTTTTGCAGAGTTATCGGAGACGAAGATCGGTTGTACCTGAGTCAATCGAGAGGAAACTAACCTTTTATGCGGATTCAAACCCCCTAGATATCTCGGTTCCGACCATTTATCTAGTGTTTCTTCATTGGCGCCCACCGATTCCTCTGTATTATCAGTTTTCATCTCGTTTCGATTCAGTTCTTTCATTCTCTGTTTTTCCCATGGCAGAAAATTCATCATCTCATCAGCAAATCGGTCCTCGACCGAACGTCGAAAACAATTTTCAAGTAGAAGGAATCCCAGAAGATGCCTCGGATGACAACGAGGTTCAATCCAATCGAGCAAATGACCCTGTCACTCCAGGAGTGTTACCAGCAAACCCTGCTCAATCAATTCTGCCACCAGGAGAAACTCCAATTTCCTGGTACGTTAGGTCTCAAGGGGCACTAAACGCAGTATACACACAACTGTGTGCTCAGACTGCTCCCTTAACTCAGTCACGGAGACCAGGATCTCGTGCTAACGCTTCTCAACGGGCAGAGTCAACTTACGACAATACAGAAGGTCATGCCAGATCCACATCAAAACGTGAGTACACTCAGTCAGGAAGTTACCAGAGAGAACACCATGGTGAACCACACCCTCACCGAAGACAATCGGTTCATGATAGGTTGGGTTCCCAACGGGACACCCACACCGATGAATCCGATCCAACATACCGTTTTAGTGCAAACACCAGTGTGTTCAATCGACTGCAGCCAAACTATAACAAGTGCAGGCCTCGTGCGGTTTATAACCCTAAGGCAGAACACAACTATGATTTGATTTACCGCCCTGCAGAAGCAGCGGAAAATTCAAAGTTCATAATGGAAATAGCTTTAGCTCCGCTTGAGAAAGCTAAATTACCATCCAACATAGGGAAGTTTAATGGGCTAACAGACCCCGATGACCACCTGAGAGTATTTACCAGCGCAGGTTTGGTTGGGGGTTGGACCCTCCCACTATGGTGTCATCTATTCGTGCAGACCCTGACCGGCCCAGCACGAATCTGGTTCGATAACCTACCAACCGGATAGATCGAATCATGGAAGGATCTGCGCGAAAAGTTTTTGACACACCTCAGCCAGCAACGGTGTTCCATTCGCGATACATCCGACGTCATGAACATTTGGCGCCGTGATGACGAAAATCTGGAGGATTTCATCACCAGATACAATAAAGAGGTATTGGAGATTGGCGGTGTTCATGAACAACTAATCCGTGCTCAATTCAAGTACACGGTTAGATGTGATGACATGATTAAGGTCTTATCTGGAACAAAGGGCCTCCCAAAAAGTTGGGAGAAGATAATGGCGGCGGCCAAGGTTTACGCGCAAACTGAGAAAAACCTTACCACAAATAGGCCACCGCCACCACACAATAGGCCCGCGGACTTAAGCTCAACCGGCGAAAGGAGGTTTAAGAAATCATGGCGTGAGTCTGGATCAGGAAGTCGTTCCTCTGAAGATGCTCGCGCAACAATTAACAAACTCACCGCGCAGAGGGAGAAGAAACAGGAGAATAGGGAGAGACAATGGACTCCCCTAACAAAGACCCCGGCGGAGGTTTTAAGTACTGAAGACTATCAATTCAAATCTCCGATCCCAATGAAAAATAAGCGTGGACAAGACCCGGCACAATACTGCGAATATCACAAAGACAACGGGCGTACCACTAACAACTGCATCTCTCTATGCACAGAAATAGAGAAAGCCCTCAAGAGCGGCGAACTTACACATTTACTCCAAAATGTGCGCAAAGAGATTAAGCATATAACCCAGGGTGAGGAGGGCCCAAGCAAGCGGGCGAAAACTTAAAAGATAACTCTATGAATTTCCCGCGGAAAAACATGCTCCATCAAGCAAAGCGGAAATGATAGAGAGTAAGTTAAGTTTCACATAATTATATTAGCAAAACTTTGTAAAAGCCTCTGTGCTCTATCCTTAAATAAAAGTGCAAAGTTTCTATTATTTCTGTGTTTACAAAGTGCATGCAATTTCTTTTAGTAAGCGCAAAAACATTATGGCAGTTCTAAAAAAAGCTTCATGAACGGTCAGTGATCACGTCACAAACGGCCATAAGTTCAAACATAAGCTTTATACCAACTTCATTCGCCTTACTCAACAAAAAGTAATCGTACTCATGCAAAAATATTGTAAACAAACAGATGGAAACATCATACTATTCTCAGCGTACGAAAACGCCCTAAAAACTTTCAAACACGGCAGTGTTTAAGTTACTTGTGCAACAGCGCACCAACAAAAATAGGGGTTTACATCCCGAATATTACAAGAAAATTGTTCAATACATTTTTTAACCTACGCTAAATCTTCACCCTCATCCGGAAAGATTTCCCTTAGTTGCGCCACGTGATCATCAGATTGCAGCGCAACATTTATCAGATCCATAACCGGAAGTTGCAAATTGTTAAACTCTGTCTTCAAGGCAGCAAGCGCGGCACCAGTATTCACGCCGAAAGTTGCAGACTTACTGTTATCCCAGTCAACCTTTAAAGCACTATTCACATGATGGGAACATTCAGCATATCCTTGCGCATACCCATCTCTTCGCGCAGCAACCAACAAACGAGCAACGGTTTTATCCAACTCTTCAGAGTTCAACACAGATTCAGCAATCTGTGAAATCAAGTAAAAATGAGTATCAAGAAAGCGCATAAACAGTTCCGCAACAAAAAGGAGAAAAGAAACTTACACAGGCAATACCGCGATCTTTCAACTAGGCCATATCATTCTTTAAGGGTTCAAGCTCGCTTTCCACTGTAACCCGCGCCGTTTCTGAATTTTCCAACTTCTCTTCAACTTCAGACAAACGGCGAGAGGTTTCAGTATTCTCGGAATGCGCGAACTCCAGATCCTTCTTAAGTTTTTCCTGATCAGAAAGCAAAGTAGTAAGTTCTTCCAATTCTTTATCTCTAAGAGTAAGAGTGGCGCAAGCTTGTACCTCTCGTTGCTCACTGCGCTCCCTATGAGAACGCGCTTCTTCCAAAGCAGCTTCTGCATCCGCTTTCTCCTTCTTCAACCTTTCTACCTCCGCATCCTGATTCTTCAGTTTTTCAACCTCAGCCTTGAGGTTATTAATGATATTACGGAGGATTGCCTTCTCAGCATTATCTTTTTCACAAATTCTCCTCCAGTTTTTGCGTTCCTCGGAAAGGAGAGCAGCTTCAGCTTCCGCTTTTCTTTTCCAACTAGCAACAGACCATTCCTCAGTCTTGCGCTTAGCTTCAAACTTGGCCTGATCAGCTTCCAATTTAGCCTTCAGCTGAGCCAGGCGTTTCTCATCTTTGGCAAATCTTTTTTGAGACACCATAAAGGTTTCCCGATCTTTATGCATACTATACCACTCACACACTATGCGGTGAGTGGTAGAGACGTGAGAAGCAGTTTCTTCAAGGTAAGATTGATAGGTTTGTTCATAAGACCGGCCTTCTTGAAACTTGATCTCTCCAGGCGGAAGTATCCCCTGCAACCAATCTTGGCACACGCGCCAATCCGAGAAAGTGTCACCTTTCTTTAAATTCTAAATAGGGGTGTGAGGCTCAGAGGCATCTTTCTCCATATAAGTCCGGTAGTAATAATCTCCCAAGGTTTCTTCTGGGCGGATAGGAGAATGTTTACCAACACCAGCAGATGAGCCTTGCCCTTCAACTGTCACCTTCTCAACATGCTCAGGCATAGCATCAGAAGGTTTAGGGGAAGAAGTTGATGTTTTTCCAGCAGTTTGTTCTTTCCCCAGATCTTGAGCAACAGTTTCAGGGGATTGTGGCTTACCAGCACCATCCACCACACCTGGATCAACAACTTTTTCAGCCTCTATAGCAATATCAACAGGCTTCTCAGCCTCAACAATATTCTCCACACCACCATCAGCAACCTCTGTAGGCTCTAACTGGTCAACGACAGAAGCACGCGGAGGGGTGGATGGAAGCTCTTCATTTACCACAGATTGCAGTTCTGTGGGAACAGGGGAAACAGGAACCTCTGGAAAAGTAACAAAAATCTGTAAAGATTTAACGCGCATAAAGAAAACAAGAAAAGACAACACTTACCAGGAACAGATTCTGAAATGAAAGAGTCAAGATTCCCTTTCCTGGTAATTTTCTTCCTCTGAATTTTCTTAGAAGGCTGACCCTCCACATCAGTATCAGCTTGTTTCCTTTTACCAGCCTTCCTGTGCACCAAGTGTTCAGGACTAGAATCCAAATCGATAGGATCACTTGGGTTGGATGGGGGAATATCAAAAGAATCCCTTGGTTCAGGTTTTGGTTCTCGTACAGTTACTGCAGGGGTAAGACCCTCCAAAGAATCAGAAACCACCACATAATCACACCTGGAGTCAGAGGAACGGCGCATACCTTTCTTCTCGCCAACATTCTTTGCCTTCAAAGATTAAACTCTAACAGCCTCACCCTTCTTCGGCGCAGAGGTAGAAGTCGTTGTGCGTTTCTTCCTTTCAGGGCCTATGCCCAAATTCAACAACTCACCTACAAAGGCGCAAAACAACAATTTACCCACAAGCGCAATAAGGAAAACAAAAACAGATATAAGCTTACCAGCACCAGCAGCTGGTTGGGCAGACAGATCCGCATCCCGCGGAAGAACAAAGTTTCTTACAATACGATGGTACCAAAGTTCCTCTTCAGGTTTCTTCTTGATAGTACCCATTCTTCCACCTTCCCTCTTGAAGGCAACAACATATAGTGAAACAACTACAAGCAAAGGATAGCAAGTCAAAAAAAAATGGAAATGGAAAAAACCCCAATCTTACCATGACCATCCTCGGTGTACACCGGTTTGTCATCGCGCTCCATCTTCCAATTTAAACTCATGCCGGCTCCAACAAGAGCTTTCTCCGGCAAAGAAATGTTGGGCACATCCTTCAAATCTTGATACCAGTTCTCATCAACAGGGGTCTGAAGCATTTCAATCGGAACATCTTCTTTCCCCCTTAAAACCATCCTCACCGGAATCACTCCGGCCTTGGTAAAAAAGAATTTTTGCTTCCAATCGTGAAAGGATTTTGGGGGTTGCTGTAGAATCTTCTTTGCAGACGCCCTCTGAGCAAACGAGTAAAACCCTTGGGTATAATGCATCTGGTAGAAAACCCTAAATCGGGGAACAGTCGGCTCAATATGCATTGTCCGACACACGAATTCGAAATGTCGAACCCTAACCATGCCAATAGGATGAAGTTGGGAGATGTGCAGGTTGTAAAACCCAAGGATCTCAAGAAAAAATTTAGTAACAGGCAAACGAAAGTTGCCTTCACAGAAAAAATCCCAAAAAAGGGTAATATACCCAGTCGGAGCATCTGCTGCAGTCTGCCCCTCTTCAGGGTACAGAGCACCCTAGTTCTCCAGAAATCTGAAATTTCGAACCAAACCATCAAAGGTCGCTCTAGGCCACTTTAATGATGGAAGTTCAGTCGACATTTCTTCAGAAAGATCTTCTTGATGTTCTCCGGTTGACATAAGAAGAAGGAATGATAAATCTTTTTCTTAAAAGAAAGGAACGGGGAAAGTTTCAACAAAATAATGATTACACAGAAGAGGTTACTCAAACGTTATATATACTCACCGCAATAAATAGCATCGGTAACCGCCACAACACCTTTTTCGGATGTCACAGTTCTTCAAGCAGCAGAGAGAGTGAAAACCAAACGCGTTTACACGCGCGCGTGCAAGACACGAGCAGTAAAAAACAACTGACAGTGACAGGTTGTCACCCAGCTTCATTGTACCAGCCTCATTTAAAGTCAAAGATTTTCAAAAATCTTTACAATAATCAAAATGAATCTTCTTCCAGAAGTTTTCTTATTTTCGCGCCCAAAAGCTTTCCTCTCATAAGTCCAGTGCTCTACTTATTTGCATAAATACAACACTAGACTGGGGGGACTTGAAGGGGTAAGGTCCCAAAAACCTCACAATAAGTACTTGGGACAATACCACAACTTTACTTTTCAGCCTTGTACCTTGCGCGGCCGCGCACTGGTCTCACAAAGGGAAGACTTAAAGAAAAGTCAACAGTCAACACTCGCGCGCCCAAAGGAAATCATAAATCCTTGCGCTTTCTCCTAT
The DNA here is from genome assembly GCA_030545235.1 of Helianthus tuberosus. Taxonomy (NCBI): domain Eukaryota; kingdom Viridiplantae; phylum Streptophyta; class Magnoliopsida; order Asterales; family Asteraceae; genus Helianthus; species Helianthus tuberosus. Next base: position 144,897,566 of record CM060431.1, on the reverse strand, counting down.
AGACAAAGGATGAAAATCCTGAAGTAAACACTTCCGCTTAAATATCCAGACCTGGATATTATTTACCCAGACTTGGGATTTATTTGTTCAGCTGTCTCCACACAATAAGGTGCCACACCAGATTACAGCAGTAATCTTCTAGAAGAAATACAATCGTGCACCACCAAGACAGTTACAACCGTCTGGACACGTGTCACCATCTCAGGCGTCCCTGAATTCACAACGAAAGCATGCAATTGGAAAGTAATCTCCACTCGATCACTTTACACGTGGCAAATCCCCAACCTTCGATCTAAGCCACGATCCGTGTGCTCTCACGTCGGATCAATAAGCTTGACGGAAGGAAATGTAACCGCTTACGGGGTTAGCATCTTCCGTCAACTTTTCACTAACGGGTTTTCCCGCCTAAACAACTCCCGACTATAAATATGAGAAACAACCCAGGTATGGATTCAAGTTACACACACTTCTCAAATACATCTTCTTCTTCATAACCCATACTTATTCTCACACCGGAGTCGGGTCAAGGAGAGAACCCTCTTCTCCCCTTGGCGAGGCTAACGGTGCTTCTTTTTTGCAAAGTTATCAGAGACGAAGATCGGTTGTACCTAAATCAATCGAGAGGAAATTAACCTTTTATGCGGATTCAAACCCCCTAGATATCTCGGTTCTGACCATTTATCTAGTGTTTCTTCACATATCAAAATGGTCAAAGCAGCGTACTGATGAAGCCTATGAAAGGCTGAAGAAAAGGAAGATAACTGTTTCAAGCACTTCAAAGAAACATGAACAAATGATGAAACTTGAACAACAGATTGAAAACCTTAAAACACTGTTCAAGTCAACAGAAAATCCTATTCTTGTGTCAAACCGAGAAGAAGGAAAACAGCTGACTAGTGAAGAGGTAAAGGAAAAGGAAGCTGAGTACTTCACAGAAACCATCATGAAAATAGGTCTAAAAGAAGAGAGCTCAGAAAAACTTCAAAACCTTTTTAAGAAGGTGTTAACTAAGCCTGCATCACCAAATACTTCAGAAGTTTCAGACATTGAGCCAGATCAACAAAAGAGACAGGAGCAGATAGAAAAGGAGACTGCAGAAGACATAGCTGCAGCAAACAATGTCATTGAAATGGCTTTCAAACGAATGTCTGAAAGTCTGCAAGTTTTCACAAGGCCAACATCTCCCAACTCGTCTTCAAATAAATCTCTCCCAAGAAACCCATTTGGTTTAAAAATACTAAAGTGGCTCTCTGATCAAAAGACCCATGTATTGACTCTGGTCAGAATCAATGGTGAAGTGAAGCATATATCAAGGAATCAAGCACTAGGCCTGGGTGTTGAAGATCTACAAGATCTCCTTGAGCTTACACTGTGCCGGGATGAAGCTGACACTAGTTCTCAGGATTTTGAGCTGAAATTTAAAGAACAAGTCAAAGAACTTCTGATGAGGAATAAAGATCCAGAATAATGAAGGGTTTTGGCATTATCTGTTCCAGGGGAGATTGTTGGGATTGAACCCTGCCAGAGGAACAGATAATGAAAGCCAAAACCGGATCATGACAGTGGATTCACAATAAGCAGCAGTTTACACTAAGTATTCTCCCTTGAAAGTAATTATAACATCTGATGGTCTTGCATCCATTGCCCGGATACAACTGCTGCTGTTCTTCTAACTACTGATGAAGCCAGAAGACTGCTGAGAACTAAGCACTGCTGGTACAATCTACTGATGACAAAGCACTGCCCAATCAAGGACTGATCAACCTTGAGGAAAGCACTGACATAAAGAGAGAGCAGTAGTTTAGTATATCATCTGTTTCATGTATAGTCAGTAGTTAAGGTTTAGCAGTGTTTGTATAAGACCAGTAGATACAGGTTGTTAGACAGTTAGACGTCGCTTTCATGGTGACGTCAGCTGAGATGCCTCAGCGGTTTGGATTGTCTATAAATGGAATAGTACTCTGTACTGTTACATTTGATCGTCTTGAGTGAGTTCTTCTCCTCAATTCAATCCTTTCATCTTGTGCAACCAACCACTGTAGTATCAGGCTGAGGGGGAATCTAGTTTGTAAGCTTGCATGATAATCTTTTGCTTTGATTTGTAATCTTTCGACTCTATGAAAATCAATTGTTTATCAAACTATTTTCTCCTTTGATTGTGTTTACAAAGTTTGTTATTCATTTCTGCTCTACTTTATATTGTTTAATACTCATTCAATTGTTCAAATCATACAAACAAACACAATCATGAGAGCCTCCGATCCTAACATTAAAAATACTCATTTATAAAATATAAGGCCCATGGATATTTTAAAACATTTACCTGAGTTGTATCTCAGTTAATTTTCTTTAAGTCAAAAGCAAAGATCATTGACTGCAGCAACCCGACAATCCTTAACCTGTCAAAATATTAGGTATACATTCATTCAAATATGAAGAAAATAGTATTAACATGAAAATTATTAACATGAAAATTAATTAGAACTCAAAAGGGATGTTGGATATAGGAAAAATTAAAAAAAAAAGAGGTTAACTACAAAACGATATGTTCATTTCTTGTGAGATCCTGGCAATACATGTTACACTCTTGTTATTTAGAAGACACGCATCTATTAGACAGTTAATTGCACCATTACTTGATCAGCACTTATGAAGCATCGTAACATCGGACCTTAATCATTATTGTATCTGTTTAACAGTTAACTCTTTCAATCACACCCTCTTTTCTGTATGCACTTAACAACTATTATGTAGTTAAACTTGTCAAAGTGGGATGTTTTGAAATTTTAACGACTTAGAAAAGTACTTGATAATTTCAACAACCACCACTCAATGCTTTCCCCAATATCAAATAAATACAAAATGCGAACGATCCTTGGATAATTATATTGAAAATCCACATAAATAACAATATAGATGGGAAAAACACTTACAACGACATCGGGCATACACCTTCCCAGTCACATGCCAACATTCTTCCTGGTCATTCTAATACACTTTGTATTTCATCCATAAACATTAAATATATAGTATGCTTTGAGCAAAGTTCTCTGACAGCCTTAATGTAACACTTGAAAGAATTATAACCTGAAAAAAAATCTATTTCCATCAATTTATCTCAATAAAAATGCAAATATGAAATAAAAAATACAATAAAGGAGCCAACCATCACAAGGCGTCGATAATCTTCTCAAATCAAACATAACACAACAAACCAAAAAAAGTTTGGAAATTTTCTCAATGGCTATAATAATGTTCGCTATACGTTTCAAGAATAAGTCAAAATATTAACAATTTACCCAAAAAAACACAAAATTTGATAAAGTTAAAATATTAACAATTTACCCAAAAAAAACACAAATTTTGATAAGGTTAAAATATTAACAATTTACCCAAAAAAACATAAAATTTGATACCTTGTGTTGTAATGACACTTCAAAGTTCTCTTCTGTCTAATCTAGTGGAAACAGAGAAGATGAACCAGTAAAAACGTTGTTCAAAATAATTAGGGTTCTTAAAACAGACTCAAAGCATAAGAATATTGTAATAAATAACAATTCTTATCAATATCGTGATAACTGAAATCGAAGATTAAGACAGAAATAAGTTATTTTGACTACAATGGAAATACAACCGTAGATGATTCAAAAGCACCAGATTAGAAAGAAGTTTTGAACAGAAGTTCATATCAACAATGATCTGCCCAAACCTGAATAATATATCAATATTGAAATTATACCTTTGTGGAGACGACATTTGTTTGTCAGAAAAGAAAACAAATCGAAGATCAACAAACCCTAGGTTATAACGAATGAACAATCAGAACGAAGATTGAATGTTAAATATTGATAAAATCATCATGTTTAGTTGAAAGTATTTGTGATCTGACCTTGATTTGAAGCCTTGATATGAACTCCAACCTTTAAGACCAAGTTATGATTCAATCAGAGTGGAATTTGTCAAAGAATGATTAGGGTTTAATTAGAAAGTTTGTAAGAAAATAAGAAGACATATAATCAAGAATTGACTGATAAAAAAGAGAATCGTACCTTGGTGAAGGGATTCAATTTTGAGATGGATGAGAGGGAGATGTAAGATTGAAGATGAAGAAACCCTAGAGCTGCTGAAGAAGAACGATGTTCGAAGAGTATGAGAGAAGAATGATTATATTTGGGCGGACAGAGAGGCATATTTGAGCGCCCATTAAAATCCCTGTAGTTTATTTTGAATTTTGAAACTAGAGCCAAATTTTTGAACGGGCAGTGGTTTGAATGGGCAGTTGTTTGATGCAGAGTTTTGAATGGGCAGTAGTTTAATGCAGGGTTTGAAGAAAGAGTGTGGGCCACCTTTAGTGGGCAGACCTTTAAATAAAGGATGTGAGGCAGTGGTTTGAAAAAAGAGTGTGGGCCACCTTTAAATAATGGTTTCTAAATATACAAAATGGAATTATGGCATCATCATTGACAAGTGGCATAGCTTAGAAGTTGACACTAAGGCAGATTTACATCAGCTCATAATCTCTTATTATAGATAGTATAGATTATTGATCTGAATTTTTTTATTGAAATTTGAATATTGGAAATCTGATTGAAGATATTTTACGTTCAAGAACGTAATAACGATAATAGAAGTGACTGCTCAGAATTTTAAACTGAGTTTACGTTTGATTGATCGGAATTTTAAACGTAATAACGACAAAAGAACTGACTTATCGGTTTTAACTTTCTTCAATCGTCTCTACAATTGTCGTCTTTGCTGGAAAAATTCCGCTCAGTCAAACATAGTTTAACATCGGCGAATACCGTAGTCACTTCTTCAAACGTAATTTACATTCTTGAATCACGAACAATAAACATGCCGGAAACCGGTAAACTTGATTGAAATCCGTTGCCATTTACTATGTTTTTCTTCTCCCATGGTTTGCAATTAGGAAATTATATGTTCTTGATTATTAGAAGGTTCTTCAATTTATTTTATATATCCCTCACACATGTGTATATAGAATTTGTTAGGTTTTGATGTATAATCGTCTGATTTTTATACTTATTTTCGATTTGATGCTTAATTGTGTAATTTTGATGTTTGCTATGAGCCTGTGTAATATGTATATATGATTACCCAAAGTCGGTATGACCCGTTATCGGGGATGTATACACGCACATCTTAATACCCCGCGAAGTAAGTGTTAATTGTTTATTGGAACGTATGCCATGTGTATATTTGTATGTGTGCCTATGTGTGTGTGTGTATATATATATATACACAAATGGATAGATAGTTAGTTCATAGTCATATTAAGAAGCATTTATATTGTAATGAAAAATGTGTATATAAAGTGTAGGTTCACATAAAAAAAGTTGTTATACAAAAGTGTGTATAACTAAATTTGATTAAATAATTAATGTAATTGTCAATTCTTGGTTTGTTTTGCATTCTAATTTATAATATCTAAATATTGCAATGAAATACATATATATACAATGTAGTTGCAAGTAGGAAAGGAGCCCAAAAAAGCAAAGTAGAGTATATGTATGTAACCTTTCATGAATATTAGTTATTTTTACTTTTAATCTTTAATTAAAGAGAGTTTACATATGTATAAAAAGTTAAAATCCTTGAAAGTATATGAAGAGAAAAGATGCCCCTTTGTGTGCAAAAGAAGATATGGGATGGACTTAACAACACTTCAAACCTTGCAGATGAGGTTTGAATTTTAAGTTATGGACACTTTATTTACTTTCTTAGTTGATTTGTTTTTTCTTTTTGATTTTTCAGCCCATTTAGGTTTGTTATTTTGTTAAAATCATTGGTAGCAATGTTTTATGGATTTTTTTGATACCTTCATCCAACTTATGATGGTATTTGAGTTAATTTTCACATTTAGTATAAGTTGGAAATCTCTAAATTTATGTCAAAAGTGGAAAAGAATGGCGGAGAATAGTTTAGTGGATTATTGGTATTTCAATTTATTAACTTAACTTTTGTAAAATAGCGAAAAAGGAGAGGGTTGTAGAGTGTGCTTTCATATGTTAAGGAGATCAAATTCCTACTCGATATAAATTCTACTAATACGAAGTGTTGTTGGCAATCACTTTTTAACTTATAAAGAGTAATTGCAGGTGGTGTCAAAGTTTAGTTGATTTGAATCCAAAGGAAGCGTAACCAACAAGTTGCAAACTCCATCCAGTGTTGCTCCTCAAAACACATTCTGTTTGTTGAAGTAAAATATCTTAGTGTGGTGTAATATGCTGGGGATAAAGCAAGATGAAAAGTATGATTTGCATAAATTTAAGAAATTTTGCATTTTATATAGTGATACTAAAGACAGTCATAATTAATATCCCGCCGCAACGCGCGAGTTAACATAAACTCGTTTAATACAAAGGACAACTGACAATTAAAACATACTAAGGTTTATTGTAGACTTATTTATTTACTGGGTAAAGTTTCTGGCTTGTAGGTGATATGGGTGCTAGGACTGAATCAAGGTATTTTAAGATTTGCATTTACTGCTACAGTGGCTAGCATATAGAGATCTGCCCATTTTTCATCTAACTGGTCTTCCCATGGTGGGTTACTGCCTAGTTCCTGGGTTTCCTGATTAACTCTCATTTCTTTTGGTTGTAATTTCTTTATTTTATCCTGACTTTTCCTAATAATCAAACTTCTTTTATTAGGAGAAAGTGGTTCCTCATATTGTGCCTTTCGAACAAATATTCCTTCCTCAGTATCTGTTGGGTATTTCGAGGATGAAGTTCCTTTTTCTTTCGGTGAAGTATCTATTTTATGGTAGATTTCTGAAAGTCTTTGCTTACCCATACTGTAAACAAATATTTAAAATAATAAAACACGTAATCACAAAAATGGTAATCAGTAAAATTAAGTATTTTCTAAATACTTAATTGGCTTAAATCAGTGGCTCTGATACCACCTTTTCTGTCACGGCCCCCGGCCTGGTTTGACCCGGTCCAGGAGCCGCGGGACAGAAACCCCGTGGTATTTATTTAATTTGGCAGCGGAATTATTAACATGATCATTTAAAACTGAAAATACCCGATTATTTTATTTCATAATTCGGGTTAAAACCCCGGTAGTTTACAATAAGGTGATTTCACTGGGAAATCTTTATTTTACAAAACATGTTTCTTTATTTATATTGAGCCACTTCCTTAAGCTTGTAGTGCTTCGCGGCACTTTTCCTGGATCACAACAGATCACCTGAAACATGTTTGAAAAAGGTTTTGTCAGTGGGGAAATACTGGTGAATCATTCTTTTTACTAAAAACGACGTGTTGTTATAATTTACAGTATTAAGAGCGATTACAATGTTTATACATATCAACCATCTACCCACGGTATTTGTCACTCGACCACCTATTGGCTATCTCGTTGTCCAATGGTGTCTGTGACTATGGTCATATCACCCATTGGCTAACTCGTTGTCCAATGGTGACGGTTATCAAGTAATGTATACAAAACCCCACATACCGGCTGTAATTTGGAGATTACAACGACTTAATCCCTGTAATTATAACTTTTGAAAACAATCATGATTTTGAAATCAAATTTGATAAAAAGAGAATGACTCACATTGCAGATTTAATACGGGTAGAGTCTAGCCTACTGATTAGCCTTGTTAACCTAGTTTAAATAACAATGCACACAAAACTAGGTTAGTAACTAATACAGCATTTACGATAACTCACGAGATTAAACCCTCACAACGAATGACAAAGTGCGATACTTAAACATCCATCGAATTCACGACGAATGACAAAGTATAACCCTAATGTGGGCAGCACTTAAACATCCATTGGATAGTTTCAATCGATCGGACATTGAATCGTAGCAGCGATCGAGTTATTACCCTGTTGTCGCGGCAGCGTTTCGTGATTTGTGTGTGTTTTGTAGTATTTGGACAATATCTCAGCGTACGTATTGAGTTTTAACGTCGAACGAATGCCAGAAACCAAGTCCCACTGATGCGTGTGAAGTGTTACTTATTTTAGGTGTATATTTTAAGCCCTTTTTAACACTTATTTTAGCCAAGTTTTAAATTTATAAAACACGATATTTCACTAACACTAAACACACATATGGGCAAGTGCACCCATCGTTGAGTGTAGTATAGCGTTGGTAAGATACCGAGGTCGTCCAAGGACACAAGAGCTTTTAGTACCGGTTTATCCTCAACGTCTAACCAAAACGAAAGTTTAGAAAAATGTTTTAAACTAAGAAAAATAAAACTAACTAAAATGCTGAAAATAAAAATAAAAATAAAAACAGATAGACAAGATGAATCACTTGGTTCCGACTCGTATCTAGTATAACCTTTGATTATTTCCGCACTTTTGCACATAATTAAGAGATTATCTTAGTTATTGTAGTAGGCCCCTCTTTTGAAGGTGACGTTACCCTCACCCCAGTAGTTTGAGTCAGCAGGGATACAATCCTAAAGGGGTGGATTATTGGAAGATAATGAATTAAGTTATTAATGCAGTATTGTGGTAGGCCCCGCTTTTGGCGGTGACGTTACCCTCGACTAAGTAGTCTGAGTCAGCAGGGATACAGTCCTAAATAGCCGGGTTATAGTATTAATAGTAGTTAACTTATGAGGGGATCAAAGAGTTTGGACCCCCGCCATCCAATACCGTGAAGTATTGACGGAGGTCCTACTAAATTTGACCCAGGTCCATTGCAGGACCTCTAAACGCTGAACAATGGCAAGACCTTTACCAAACCGTTCCCTTAACCCCCTACCAGGTAGCCAACATACCTCCATATAGACCGTGGAGATATGAATGGTGAAAATCCTTTATTTTATATAGACAGTAAAATAATGCCAAGACACCACGGACAAACGATAAGGAAAGATCACCTTCAACATAAGTAACTAGTTATTAAAGTCATTAATACAAAACCAAATAAAAAGTGCAAAAGATTAGAAATAAAAAGTATTATACTAGACACTTTGTCTTCACCAAGTGATGTAAGAGACTTAGGCAAACATGGCCTTGATTGTCAAGAACTCTTACGATCAATCTTGGATCCCGAGACGACTCACACACTCTACGATGGACAATGGATGATGGTGGTGGATGATGGTGTTGTGATGGTGGTGGGTGGTGGATGAAGTGTGAGAGAGGTGGTGTGCCAAGGGATGAGATGAAATGAATCCAAGCACTCCTATTTATAGGCTGAACAGAGAGCTGGACACGGCCCCGTGTCCGCTGGGCACGGCCCCGTGTCCGTCTGACACTCTCTCTCCTCATTAATTGTAATTCGCAATTACAATAAATGCGCCTGCTGTACTTTCGACACGCCCCCGTGTCCGCTGAGCACGGCCCCGTGATGGGCAATAGAAGCTTCTATAGGTTTGTCTTTTCTGCTGCTTCTTGGGCACGGCCCCGTGCTGGCTGAGCACGGGGCGTGTTCAGCCTTCTGTTTTCTCTATTTTGCTTTGGAAGGTGCCGTTGAGGGTTCGGGCAGTCCACTATTGTTCCTTTTCTTGTATTTATGTTGGATTTAGCTGTCTTTTTGTTTCTTTTGCGTTTTTGAGCTCATTTAATCCTGAAAATACAAAAGGAAGACAAAAACACTCTTTTTCCAATATTAGTACTAAAAAAGGGTTAGTTTTATGCCTCATTTGATGTAATTTATATGTTGCATTTTTCACACATCACCCACACCCCTATATTTATACCTGAAAAACAGCCCCCTCGCGTGGCGCGAGGGGTGCCACCCTACCATAGGGTAGCCCCGTGTCCCAGTAGCTCAGGTGAGTTGGCCGTTCATGCAAATTCGTTTTACACGTAAAACTGTGTTGATATTATCAACTAGGGTTTACCCCTCCCCCCCTTGAGTTTTAGGGGCCCTGATCCTGATTCCGATTGTTCTGAAAATTTTAGGGTTTATGCAGGATAACTTGGGGGTCTTAATTAAGGTTTCCTATTGAACCAAATATAATAATAAATAATAGTTTTGGTGAGAGTTATTACACAAAATTTCATAGATTGTTGAAAATAATGTAACAGGTTCATTCATATATTATGTCTTTGATGTATTGAGCTGGTTATTGTCCTATTGTCGTCTTTGGGCTCATGTTATCGTAGGACTTGTTATGAGAATGGGCCCTGGCCTGTTTGTTATTGGTAGTTGGGCTTGTAGTTTTGGGCCTGGTTCTGATATTGGGTTGTTAGGTTTGTTGATAACGTGGTTGTAACAGATTTCAAATTCTGTAAGTTTGAGGGGGCAAAGTGGACATATTAGAGGGCTGCGATCATCTCTCTTCATATTTTTGGACCAAAGTGTAACTTCATATATTTGCACAGATAAAAGGCTCTCATCAATTCACTTGTAAAGATTAACCCCCAATTTTCTTTGATGGTTCTCTTCCAGTCGTTAACCTAAAATCACACACAGTTTTATCCATTCAAGATAGTCGCTCCATTCAAGTTATGATCAGATGTAGATTGGTTGTGAGTCTTGTTCAGCTGATGGTCCGATTGTGTTTTCAACACCGTAGAAGGGTTGAAGATCTTGTTGGTTTATGCATTTTGTATTGTTGAAGATCTTGTGGATCTTCATATTTTGGTATTTCTGTATCCTTTGTTAATCAGTCTTGTATGGTCTGGTTATTGTTGATCCTGTGTTGGATCTTGTTATTTCACATTCGTTCTATGATCAACAGATATTTTATCTGTTGATCCTGTATTTTGTATATGTTGTTTTAGATCTTACATAAGTAAGATCTAGGGTTTGGGGGGTGTTTTTCGGTTTGGGTTAAATAATAAAATTTTATGTCATGTTTTGTCGCTCCTTTTGTGTTTGGTGTTGTTATTTATGGTCTGTATAGAACTGTCATACCGTTTTTTACATGGTATCAGAGCCGTAAGGCTCTGGTCACCGCCCTTCCGCTTGGTTCTTGATCATTGTTTGATTAGGGTTCGCGATCTTAAAACCCTAGTTCTTGGTGAAATCTGGTGATTGACGGGTTTTAAGTGATCGGTTACATTTGATCTTGAAGTTTTAACGGTTGATTCAAGTTTTTTGGTAACATCTTATCTATAATTTTCTCTCTAGGTTTTACATCTCTATAGCTTTGTTGGTACGTGTTTAGATCTAGGGTTCTTATGTGTATTGATGATTATTTATGAATCGGTCTTTGTTCTTGATGATTATTTATGACCATTAGCGATTCTAACTGGGGATAGCAGTCGATGTTATTGTATCTGATTTTTAGGATTTCATTTAAAACCTCCGTTGTATCTAGTTTGGGCATTGGGTTTTATTGTATTCAATAAAATCATCTTAGTTTGAATTTGATCAGTCATGAAATTGTGGAATCACAAGCGAAGTGGATTTACTCGTAGGTTACATTGATTGATTATGGTATTTTCGTTGTTCGAAGGTTCAAGATTTGTCTGTCAGATAGATTTTTTTGTCTTGGTTTAAAATGCTAGATTGCTTTTTTGGAAAAGATCCATAATAGCATTAATAGAGTTCTTATGTTCATAAACCCTATGTCATAGTGTTCTAGGTTAGTTTTTTCAGACAATGTTGTTCTTGGTGACTAAGTATTTGGGGTTCTTGAAGAACTCATATTTCTGAGGGGAAGGATACAAGTTATCTTTGTACATGCAGCTCAGAAAACCCTAAGTGAAGAACGATGGAAATCTACTTGAAGTTTGTGTGAAGGTCCTCGTAACCGTAAGTGAAGGATACAGTTGTTGGTGTGTCAAGAAGATACCCTAGTTAGGGGGCTCTTCAAGGTTCGGTCGTTCTATACTTTTCTGTTTAGTTTTATTGTCACACATATACCATTTTTAGGCATATTTTCTGTACTGAGTTAGATGGACCAGTGTGTATTGCTTTGTTGTGTGATAATTTGCTTGTTGTGTATCGCATTAGTATGATGTTTTGAGTATTTCTTCATTCTGTCACATGATTGTTCAACCCCATATGATTAGGTGATGTGTTCTTGAACCTGTAATGTGCTATGTGATATTATTGATTTAACTGTATAAGTTTTGTATGGTTATCAACTTATCATTTGGCTTGCAAGATTGTTGGTTATTGTCATCATTGTGTGGTATAGTATTCTGGTCATTGCCTTTGCATTGTTTGCCTTGGTAAATTACGTGTTGTTTGTGTTAACGATTATCACATAGCTATGTTTTTTTTTTTAAATGATGGATTTGCAATCCTTGATAGAATGACTAGTGGAATTCTTTAGACGACTTATGCCAACTATGGTTTGTTTGATTGTCTTTGCCAATATGTTATTTTAGCTAGGTTCTTTGATCTTTGCATATTTTGTTACCTTGTTAGTGTCTGTTCTGCTTTGATCTTTTGTTGAAGTGCATACAGGTCAGATCTGGTGAGATCTGTTTGATTCTGGTATGACACAAACTCTAAGTAGAGCTTATTGAAGTTTGGAAGGAGATTGTTGACTTCTTTTTTGAAGACCTGTGTTAGTCTCTGTAACCCTAGAAGGTTCAGGGCAAACTAATCGGGTGTGCTTGATTGTGGCTTGGCCAGATTGTGTAGTTCTTGAAAACTACAAATTTAGTCTCTCTAGGAGTTAAATGCACTCTCTGTATGATCTTTCTAATTTTGTCCTGTTTTATTTTTGTTGATTATATTAGTTGAAGTCAGGGTAGTGAGGATCGGCATCTACTTGCTTGGTCATTTGTTCTGCGTTCTTGTCTGTCTGTCATCTGTATTTTTTCTGTGTTTTATTTTCATTGATTGTGTTCACAGTTGTTGTATTGGTTTTGTGTCTTAGATTGTGGCTCCTGAGTAAAGGCATGTCCAGGAACCTTAGAGTGATGAACCTGGAATCTTGTCCCTGACTCAGCTTCGCCTTAGAGTTGTTCTCTGTTTGTATTGGGGTTGTTTTTCTGCTTCTTTTGTTGGATTGTTCTGTGATATTTCTGTCTGTTCAGGGTCTTTCTTGAGTGTGATTATATGGTTTTAGACTAGTATATTAAAAATCTTGCTATACTCATGAAGATTTGAAATGTTTGTGTAGTAATGGGCTTGTTTCTTGTAGATTTTGTATAGATTATCGTGTGGTAATCTGTAGGGTTGTCTTGTGGGAGTTTCATGTTGTATTTGATTAGAGATTTGTTGTATTTGAGTATCGTTTCTTGCTTCTTCAAGTTTAAAGTTGGTTATTGTTGTTTGATGCTCATGTTTACAAGTCTTGTCTTGTTTTAGAAGTCGTATGATTTTATGTTTATCAGATGTGTGGTCTGATAATGTTATATTTTCATATGCTTTTGTGATAATAAGTATTTGGTCATTGAATCTTTTGATTCTGTATTCTGGTTGTGTTGTTCAGAAAGTTGTATCTTTGTATGTGTATCGTCTTGTTATCTTGCTAGCGTCTTTGTCTAGAAAGATTGCTTTTGTTTTTTTATCTTCTTTATAGAAAACTGTCTGTGCAGTGTGTATGTTCATTGTTTGATTCTCATGTAATATTCTAATTTTGTGGTTATATCGCCTTGTGCTTTCGTTAAGTTTAGACCTGAAAAATGTTGTTGTTTTGTGTTGTGTGAATCTTTATCTTGGGTCATGTGTTTCAGTTCTGTTTTTGGACTGTAGAAGTGTCTTCTGGGCATAGTCCGTATGTATTAATGTCTTTTGTTGAATGATTAGTCAAACCATGTGGTTTGTATGTTCTCTAATATGTTGTATTGCCAAGATTGTTCTTGATGTCTATGTCTGCTTATCTATAGTCTTGTTTGTATGGTTAGTTGAGCTGTGTGGTTCATGTTTAACCATTGGTTTTGTCAAGATTATTTGTATATTTGTCAGTCTTGTATGCTATCTCTGGTGAGATGTATTTTTTTCTGATTGCAAATTGTGTATTTCGTGTTAATCAGAATTTGTTTGACTGCATCTTATTGTCTTGCGTATATCTCTTTATTCTTAGCCTTGTGTGTGGACATTAAATCATGTGATTTTGTGTTTCTTTTTTGTTTAGGCTAGAATTGTTGTCTGATATAGAAGTGTATACTTCTCATATATCAGAGTTGTATGAATCTTGTGATTCGTGGCTGTTTGATGTTAGCTTGTATTTTTTCTCTTGTGCAAGAGATATGTTTCTGGTTATAAAAGTATGTGATTGTACATTTTTCCAGTGTATGTGTAGGCTATCATTGTTGTATGGTGTTCTTTATCATAACAGTTTATCTGTTTTTTGTTGACTGGTTATGATAGAGAGTTCTTTGATTTGTTGTTTGTATTTGAGGTGTGTTACTTCAAGGAATCACATGTCTTGTCTCTTCTTGTAGCTTGTCATGTTAGGAGTTTGGTTATAGAAATCCTATTTTTTGACTTGTTTCTCTATGCTATTCTGTATCAGGCTCTATTACAAGTGGATAGGGTTGGATTTTGCACTGCATAGTTTTTTATAAATACTTGGTGTTAACTGCAATTTGCCTGTTAAAGCTTTGTAATAATGCTATGTTGTTTTCTATGAGTTCAGTTTTATGAGAGGCATAAACACTTTGAAATAGATCTAGAATCTGAAAAAAAAATTAATTACTTGTGAAATAATTGATCTTGTTAAGGTTGATTCTGAGATTCAAGTTGTTGATATTCTGAATAAAGGTCTGAGTAGCAAGGTGCATGATACTATATGTAATAAGCTCGGAATGGTTAACATATTTAGTATATGAATAATGGGGGCATGTTGAAAATAATGTAACAGGTTCATTCATATACTATGTCTTTGATGTATTGAGCTGGTTATTGTCCTATTGTCGTCTTTGGGCTCATGTTATCGTAGGACTTGTTATGAGAATGGGCCCTGGCCTGTTTGTTATTGGTAGTTGGGCTTGTAGTTTTGGGTCTGGTTCTAATATTGGGTTGTTAGGTTTGTTGATAAAGTGGTTGTAACAGATTTCAAGTTCTGTAAGTTTGAGGGGGCAAAGTGGACATATTAGAGGGTTGCGATCATCTCTCTTCATATTTTTGGACCAAAGTGTAACTTCATATATTTGCACAGATAAAAGGCTCTCATCAGTTCACTTGTAAAGATTAACCCCCAATTTTCTTTGATGGTTCTCTTCCAGTCGTTAACCTAAAATCACACACAGTTTTCTCCATTCAAGATAGTCGCTCCATTCAAGTTATGATCAGATGTAGATTGGTTGTGAGTCTTGTTCAGCTGATGGTCCGATTGTGTTTTCAACACCGTAGAAGGGTTAAAGATCTTGTTGGTTTATGCATTTTGTATTGTTGAAGATCTTGTGGATCTTCATATTTTGGTATTTCTGTATCCTTTGTTAACCAGTCTTGTATGGTCTGGTTATTGTTGATCCTGTGTTGGATCTTGTTATTTCACATTTCGTTCTATGATCAACAGATATTTTATCTGTTGATCCTGTATTTTGTATATGTTGTTTTAGATCTTACATAAGTAAGATCTAGGGTTTGGGGGGGTGTTTTTCGGTTTGGGTTAAATAATATTATTTTATGTCATGTTTTGTCGCTCCTTTTGTGTTTGGTGTTGTTATTTATGGTCTGTATAGAACTGCCATACCGTTTTTTACATAGATTTAAGATGAGATTCGAAACACACACATGAACACCAATAACCTTAAAGTTTTAGGTTGAAGTATACATACCGATGATTGCTGCTACATATATTCATGATAGATGATGACCTTCTTGGTGAAATTATCATCATTTACTCGTTTGATTACTTAATTCTCCTGAGATTATTGCATTCTTCTCCATGTCGCACCATAGAACACACACAACCTTCTTTTTAGTTCCAGAAGATACATGGGTTTTCACCAAACCATCTAATAAGCCAAGTGGGGTTAGCACATTTAGTCCCTCTTGTTCTCATATGATTCATTTACTACACAAACCTTTAATCTTTTGTTAAAAATACTTCTTTTATTTAAAAAAAAAATTACTTTAATGAAACAACACATCTGATACTTAACTATAGTTAATAAAACCACAAAATGTACTCTTTTATCATGTATAAATAATTTCTTAATAAATAAGTCCCTTGGTAAATCAGGTTCGTGAACCTATAGTTGTACCTGAAATTGGGATGTCACACATTGTTACGATTTAATTACTACTTGACCCGTTTTCTTATTCCGCTAATGAAAATTTTTAAATCCACTAATCCAGCATCGGGTAAAAGATTTATATAAATCTTATTGAAACCTTTTGACTTTGTCGTCTTGAACCTAAATAACATTTGTGACATTTATCCCATTTTGCCATTATTTATTTGTCTCACTTCATGAAAGATCGAGACCGATGCCAATTTGGTGTTTAGATACGTGTCATGGTATAAATTTGCATGAAAACATTGAGAAGAAACATGTTTTTGGGTAACACAAGTCGATATCATCCTTTTGCTCATATAATTATTTTATGTGTAGGATAGGTGGAGTTCATGAGTTCAATTTTTATGGTGTACAAATTTAGCCATTTAAAGGAAAAAAAATATTTTATGTATCTATTTTCTCTTGTGCATGTATAAAAACATATCCTTTTATAGAAATAAAAATTGAAATTGAAAACTTGAAAGTACATATTGTTAGGTATCATATCAAATTAGGCTAAGCGGAAGCGAAACAAGTGCGCACATACACTAGCAGAAAATAAAAAACACGAGAATTTACGTGGTTCGTTCAAGGTGACCTACGTCTATAGGTTACAACTAGAGTTTCACTTTTATTAGATGCTCAAAACTGTTTACAGAATGACACAGACTACAATTACATCATGGGTATATAGAACAAGATTAGGATTAACTACTTAGTCAACAAGTTAACTATGTGAGCTTTAGGGTCAGCTATACCCTAAAGCATACGAACCCAACAAATACGTTAAAAGTAAATACTTGAAAATAGTTACATGAAAAAAATAGATAGACGAAAATAAATAAATAAACAACACTTTCAAAGATAATCTAACAATAAGTAAAAACAAATAAACACTTAAAATTTGTTTATCTATGTTATAACTAACAGAAAAAACTTAAAATAAAATCTTAGTCTCCTGTAAATATTAAAAAAAGATTATATTATATTATATATATTTTTCTAAAAGTTGACAAACTTAACATCTCAAATAGAGTTAACTAGAATTGAGACCCGCCGCAATGCGGCGGGGATTCTTTAGTTATAAATAAGTCGATCTAGGACCCGTACGTTATGTTAAACCTGTCAAACGGGAAAAAAATAGACGATGTTCACCCACACACGCACGTTGCGTCGTGTTAACTCGTAAAATTTGAACGAAACGTAAAAACGTTAAATCAAAGACGCACGTTGCGATGTGTTAAATCACAAAATTTAGAACCAAGCATAAAACGAAAAATTTGCGAAAAATGAAAACTATAAAGGACCAAAGTTGAAAGTAAAAAAAGTTGTGAGGATAGATTGCCAAAGATAAAAAGTTTTGGGTTAAAAATAAAAAAAAAACAAATAGTTTTGGGTTAAAAGTAATTGATGAAATACTTTGGGTGAAAAGTAAAAAAAATCATTTTTTTTGGAAAACCCCCAAAGCACACCCCGCGTTGCGACCACCATCACTGACTTGACATAGGATTTGCGTGTTGCGACGAACCTGTCAAACATGAAAAAATAGAGGTAAAAACGTTGAACCACACATGTACGTTGAACAACACTTTTATGAAAAATTATTTCATAAAAGTAATTTATAAAATACTTTTGGGTGAAAAGTAAAAAAAAAAAGGAAAATTGGTTTTTAATAAATCAACCTTTGCCCCATTGGTAATTAATAATCATACCTACAGAATTGGTAATTAATAATCCTACGTTTCAATATGTTGGTACTCAATAGACCTCCGTTAGTTTTTTTTAACTGAAGTTAGTTTTTAAGTTTTATTTGTTACACAAACAGTCCCTGTAGTTATAATTTACTAGTTTTAAGTTTTATTTATTACACAAATAGTCCCTATAGTTATAAAAAAAATCATAAAAATAAAAAAAATCTAAAAAATAAAAAAAAATTCAAAAAAATCATAAAAATTCTAAAAAAATCAAAAAAATCATAAAAATTCAAAAAAAAATCAAAAAAATCATAAAAAATCATAAAAAGTCATAAAAATTCAAAAAATTCAAAAAAAGCAAACGTTTCGACCCGGACCGTTTCGACCCGTACCGTTTCGACCCGTACCGTTTCGACGCGTACCGTTTCGACCCGTACCGTTTCGACCCGTACCGTTTCGACCCGGACCGTTTCAAAAACGGTGGTGGTGGTGGTGGTGGCGGTGGTGGTGGTGGCGGTTGTGGTGGTGGCGGCGGTGCGGTGGTGGTGGTGGCGGTGGTGGCGGCGGTGCGGTGGTGGTGGTGGTGGCGGCGGTGGTGGTGGTGGCGGTGGTGGTGGTGGTGGCGGTGGTGGCAGTGGTGGTGGTGGTGGTACGGTTCGAAACGGTTCGCGTCGAAACGTTTGCTTTTTTTGAATTTTTTGAATTTTTATGATTTTTTTGAATTTTTATGATTTTTTTGAATTTTTTTGATTTTTTTAGAATTTTTATGATTTTTTAGAATTTTTTTGATTTTTTTGATTTTTTTTTTATTTTTATGATTTTTTTTTATAACTACAGGGACTGTTTGTGTAATAAATAAAACTTAAAACTAGTAAATTATAACTACAGGGACTGTTTGTGTAACAAATAAAACTTAAAAACTAACTTCAGTTAAAAAAACTAACGGAGGTCTATTGAGTACCAACATATTGAAACGTATGATTATTAATTACCAATTCTGTAGGTAGGATTATTAATTACCAATGGGGCAAATGTTGGTTTATTAAAAACCAATTTTCCAAAAAAAAAAAATCAAATTTCTTTTTTTGGAAAACCCCCAAAGCCAAGCTTACGACAACCATATGCATAACCATTTTTTCTTTGGAAAACCCTCAAAGTGCACCCCGCGTTGCGGCGGGGCGTAAAACGGTGTCAAATAGTAGTAATGTCACACAACCGTTATCGACCACCAACACTAACTCGACCTAGGATTTCCGTGTTGCGACGAACCTGTCAAACATGAAAAAATAGAGGTAAAAATGTTGAACCACACATGTACGTTGCGCCGTGTTAACTTGCATAATTTGAAACAAAACATAAAAAAAAGTTGAACCACACTCGTATGTTGTGTCGTATTAACTCGGAAAATTTAGAACTATACGTAAAACGAAAGTTTGCCAAAGATGAAAAGTATAAGTGAGAAAAGTTGCGAATTTAAATTGCAAATAATGAAAAATTTTGGGTTAAAGTTAAAAAAATAAATTATGTAGGGTTAAAATTGAAAAAGATAGAAACCTTTGGGTTAAAAGTAAAAAAATCAAGTTTTTTTTGAAAAACACCCAAAGCCAAAAGTACAAGTCACCCAAGCTCCAAGTAGTTGCTAATTTATATAGGTTTTAATTACTGTTTTCGTCCCTGTGGTTTGTCAAAAATCACTATTTCAGTCCATTAGTTTAAAAATTACGATTTCAGTCCCTGTGGTTTCACTTTCGTAACAATTTCAATCCATTATTCTGTTAAGTACAGGGACTGAAATGGTTACGAGGTGGACTGAAATGGTTACGAAAGTGAAACCACAGGGACTGAAATCGCAATTTTTAAACTAATGGACTGAAATAATGATTTTTAACAAACCACATGGACGAAAACAGTAATTAACTCTCTCAAATATGTAACAATCTATCTAAGATGCTTACAGTTTGGTAACAGTGAGTGTGATGTTGAAGTAAAGAGTAAGGTGGTGTACAATATGCATAAGAAGTTGTACAAAAATGAATGAAGGAGGGTGGGCAGCGGTGCAGAAACTGCTGGGAATGTGCAGAACATGCGGTACAAGTGATACTGCCTCACTGTCTCTCACATGCTGGAGTGAGTGAGTCTAATTAAGGTACAATCCTGTTTTGCATGTGGCCTTCCATGTGCATGCGCCGCTTTGCGCACTACGCACCCCTCCTCTCCCTGCTGGCTGGCCCATCCCCATTTCACATGCCCCCTTTACGGAGGCCACCCCCCTCTTCATTCCCAATTCCCTCTTTTACCCTTCTTTCAAATATCTATCCCCTTGTCTTTTTTCTAATCATACATTTTAATTTACAAGTCTTTTAATGAAAAAATTAAACAAACCCAAAAAACCAATAAAAAACAAGTCTACACAAAAACTCACGATGAAGTACAAAGAGGCTCACGTAACAACTAGCCAGATTGAAACACGTATAAAACGTGGACCAGACTAGTTGGCGGCTAAGATTTAGTTGCCCCCTTTACCACCGGCTAATTTAGTCTTTGTTTTGTTTATCAGTCGGCTGATTTAGCTTGTGCTTTTTCATTCACCAGTTGAATTTAGTTACGTTTTACATGTGTCTTTTTTATTGTTTTTGGTGGACCCTATTATACTATTGATTTTCCTTTTGCAGGCTAAATTTTAGCTGTCTTAGCCGGGCGGATCCCGTTTGGTGTCATGTGATTGGTTTATTTTTGTTTTTGTCTATATTTTTAACGCATTCATATGCATGTCTATTTTGTTAATTTTTAAGGTTAACTTGTCTATTCATGTTAACCATACACTAATATGGTTATATGATTCGTACCCAAGTTTGGCTAGGGATTGCATACAAAAAGCAAGCATTCGTTATCTATTTTCATCATTTGAAATCTTGTTATTCTTTGATATAAAATTTTACAACCAAAGAATAGAAGGAAACCTAAAAACTTAGGAAGATTATAATAAATATGAATTGAACATATTAGATTGTAGTCATATACTCGTCTTAAGGTTGAGTCACCAATGACATGATAGCTAACCTATAAGGTGCCTACTCCCTAGCTATGAATGAGTAATAAAAAGGTCGTTATCAAGAGTATAATTAAAAGCAATGAAAACACACAAAAAAAGCTATATCACGACCTCTTAATCTATCAACCAAACATGATGGAAACACAAACACGATATTATGAAAACATAATGATTAATTAATGTTTTTATATGCTTAAAAGCAGCCACCCCATGAGAATTTTGGTCACGACACTTGTCCAACATGTAATTATTAAAATATAAAAAGGCATGAAATTGATGAAACATGGGTGATAGGAATATATAGAATAATAGGACAAGGGGTATTTTGGTAATATAAGAATGGAGATGGACCCTAATGTGGTGCTTTCACATGTGCCAATTTGCAGGATAGCAGGCTTTGTAGGAGATGGGTTCCATCTTTTCCCGCTATAAATCTTTCAAAGTCAAGTGAGATACCAATCCTTTGTCGTTTTCGGACTATTTACACACCCATTCACTTTCAACCATGTATAAACATACAAACACAATAATGGAATTTTATCCTTACATTATACACCATTTCTTACGGTGAAAATGTATTTTTATCAATGTTTAATAACAAATGTATAAACATATAACCCATTTTACCATTTATCTTCACTAATATATTTATTTTAATAATGTAATTTGTGTTTAATGTATAAATAAACCTCTCCAATTAGAATTTAGAGTTAATTACTATTTTCGTCCTTGAGGTTTGTCAAAAATAACGGTTTCAGTCCATTAGTTTAAAAATTGCTATTTCAGTCCATTAGTTTCATTTTCATAACCATTTCAGTCCACCAACTTAACTCCCATCCATTTATTCTGTTAACTTTGGGTGAAATGACCAAATTGCCCCTGCTAACTTAACAAATTGTAATAAAAAAATTCTAAAAAATCTAAAAATCTAAAAATCAAAAAAATTTTAAAAAATCATAAAAATTCTAAAAAATCCAAAAAAAATCTAAAAATCAAAAAAATTCCAAAAAATTCCAAAAAATCTAAAAATAAAAAAATTTTAAAAAATCATAAAAATTCTAAAAAATCCAAAAAAATTCTAAAAAATCCAAAATGTTTCATTAAATGTTTCGAACCCGAACCGTTTCGACCCGTACCGTTTCGAGCCGAACCGTTTCGACGCGAACCGTTTCGACCCGTACCGTTTCGAGCCGAACCGTTTCGACGCGAACCGTTTCGAGCCGAACCGTTTCGACGCGAACCGTTTCGACCCGAACCGTTTCGACCCGTACCGTTTCGAGCCGAACCATTTCGAGCCGAACCGTTTCGACGCGAACCGTTTCGACCCGTACCGTACCGTTTCGAGCCGAACCGTTTCGACCCGTACCGTTTCGACCCGTACCGTTTCGACGCGAACCGTTTCGACGCGAACCGTTTCGACCCGTACCGTTTCGAGCCGAACCGTTTCGAGCCGAACCGTTTCGACGCGAACCGTTTCGACCCGTACCGTTTACGGGTCGAAACGGTTCGCGTCGAAAAGGTTCGGCTCGAAACGGTACGGGTCGAAACGGTTCGCGTCGAAACGGTTCGCGTCGAAACGGTACGGGTCGAAACGGTTCGGCTCGAAACGGTTCGGCTCGAAACGGTACGGGTCGAAACGGTTCGCGTCGAAACGGTTCGGCTCGAAACGGTACGGGTCGAAACGGTTCGCGTCGAAACGGTTCGCGTCGAAACGGTTCAGCTCGAAACATTTAATGAAACATTTTGGATTTTTTAGAATTTTTTTGGATTTTTTAGAATTTTTATGATTTTTAAATTTTTTTTTTTATTTTTAGATTTTTTTGAATTTTTTGGAATTTTTTTGATTTTTAGAATTTTTTTGGATTTTTTAGAATTTTTATGATTTTTTAAAATTTTTTTGATTTTTAGATTTTTTGGATTTTTTTTTATTTTTTTGAATTTTTTGGAATTTTTTTGATTTTTAGATTTTTTAGAATTTTTTTATTATAATTTGTTAAGCTAGCAGGGGCAATTTGGTCATATCACCCAAAGTTAACAGAATAAATGGATGGGAGTTAAGTTGGTGGACTGAAATGGTTATGAAAATGAAACTAATGGACTGAAATAGCAATTTTTAAACTAATGGACTGAAATCGTTATTTTTGACAAACCTCAGGGACGAAAACAGTAATTAACTCTAGAATTTATGAAATTCACTAGATGAGCTTTATAAAATATCTCTCACACATCACTCTATCTATATATACATCCATCTTTATCATTTATCATTTTTTAAGAATATTCAAATATTAACTTCAATTACAATATTTAAAAAGCATAAACTATGAACATTGTTTGTTTGTTTATTTTCTAAATTCCAATTTCACTCTTTATATTATAAACTAACTAGGTTAGAAGCCTGTGTATTACACGGGTTGAATAAATATAATTTTATATATTAAATAATAAAAAGTTATATCTTTATGAACCCTGTATATTGTATGGGTTAAAAAAATGTAATTTTATATATCAAACTAGGTTATAACCCCGTGTATTACACGGGTTAAGTAAAAATAAAAAAATCAAATAGATAATAATGAAGATTTAACAATTATAAAACGATATTCTTAAGACGCTTATAAGATATCCAAACAAAATTTTGTGTCATGTACCCGATTTTTATAAAATGCACGAAGAAGGCGTGTATCGATGAGGGAGTTGCAGGTGGTGAGGGTGAGGGTGGGGTGGGGCCAGTTGACTTAACTTTATCTTTTAATATTTTAATATTTTTAATACAGTAAGGGCATTAAGGTCATTTCACATCATTTTAACAGAGAAAACTAACCCCCATTCACTCCAGGGACTATCTGAGTAACAAACTGTCAAACCACAGGGAGCACCGGTGTAATTTCCAAAAGTTGGGGACTATAGGTGTTATTTTACAAAACCACAGGGACTATCCGTGCATTTTACTCAAAATTTAATAATTTAAATCTAACTTATAATAAAAGACTCCAAATAATGTCACATGGCATTCTCTCCTTCAACTTCATAAATTTTATTTATATTTGTTTAATAAATTATTTTTAATATTAATATTAATTAATAACTAATATATAGATATCACTTATTTTTATCCTTATCTTTATCTAAAATTAATAAATAACTTCAATTTTGCAATTTAGACCTTTTGTTTTTTTTACTTTTAACCCAAAGTTTTTATCTTTTGCAATTTAATCCTAACTCTTTTTTATTTTCAATTTTGGTCCACCATACTTTTCATTTTTCCCAAGTTTTTCGTTTCCTTGTAAATTTTGTGAGTTAACGCACCGCAACGTGCGTGTGGGGTTCAACATTTTTCGTATATTTTTTCCGTTTGACTGGCCCGTCGCGTCACATCTATTTTTCTGCGTTTGACAAATTCGTCCAACACGCGGTCGTGGATGGACTTAGTTGTTTTTTTCTCAGCAACGAGCATGCGTGATTTAAAAATTTTACGTCTGTTTTTCGCTCGGCGTTATTTTTTTCCCATTTTTATTTATTTTGTTTTTACGAGTTTTTACGGTGTTGATGGTCGCTGACAATGGTATAGTATTGCTACTACTTAACACAATTTTATGACAACCGCTGCAACGCATTGGCTTAATACTAGTTAAATAATAATTATCTACAATTAAGAAATTAAGATATAATTTCTAATCTAGTAATTAATATAAATAAATAATAATATATTTTATGGAACTTTATCTGTAATTTCTTAAATGTTTGAAACATATTAAATTTAATAATTTAAATTAAATTAAATAATAATTATATACAATTAATGATGATATAGAATAATAACAAGTGTCCCTATATTGGTTTCTTTTATATTATATAGTATAGATATAGATATACAATTTTAGCTCATTTAACTCTTAGTAACTCCTTTAGCTCTAACAAAGATGAATATGTATCGGTATCGGTATTCTCATATAAATTCTATTAAAATGAAGTTAGAATTCAAATTTGATAGTAGGGATATGGTAAAAAGTGTCTAAAATGTAAGAAGGGTAAGAAGTGTTTTAAACCATTGGATATTTGATCTAATGGTTGAGATCAATAGGGTATCAAAATGTAAATTGTGTTTTAATTAGAAGGGCCTTATGTAAAATTGAAGGGCATTAGTGTCTTTTCCAATGTTTCAAATATGGTAACCGTATCCTACACAACCAAAACCCCTATCAATCTCCTAAAAACAAGCGACGTTCCCGTAAAAGCTAAATTTTGTATATTTTCCGTCAATCTAACTACAGAGCAGGAAACATAGAAGGGTTTTATAGGTAAACGGTGCATATTGTTCGACGCCAAATTCCTGTTGAACTAAAGTGTTTTATATTTTACTAATCACATGACATTCTTGTTCTATTAACAGTAGAATCAAGAATCAAACGAGTGTTTTATGGATTCAAAAAAAGGAACGATGAAGCCATCGGGTTTGAAGAGGAAGCGAGAATCAACAATTTCGAAACCAGGTTAGTGTTTTATTGGGGATTTGATGTTCGGTACAGTGCATGGTTGTCAATGGTGTTTATTGAAGTTTGGGATGTTGTTAACAACCCGGTTAGCACTTTAGGGTTTTTTAAGGGATTTATTGGGTGTTATATGTGATGTAGATGGGGTGATAGTGTAATATAAGTAGATTTACGGTTGTTTTAAAAGGGGTTGAATTTCAAATCGGTCGGTTCTGTGTTTTCTCTGTTTTGATTATTGAAGGGTGTTTTAAATGGGGGTTTTACAAATGTAGTGTCTTTTGCAGTGTTATATGCAAGAATGAAGGGGGTTTTAATGGGGGTTCTATGTTAAATTGGTCTGATTGCATAAAACACTTCAAGTCTGATTCTGTCATAGTGTTATATGTAAATGGTGGTTGTGGATGCCAATAATGCATAAAACACTACACTTCTGATATAGTTGGTGTCTTCTAATCACTTTATTGCATAAAACACTACATTTCTGACTTAGTTGGTGTCTTCTAATCACTTTATTGCATAAAACACGACACTTCTGATGTTGAGACAGTGTTATGTGGAGATGGTGTCTGTTGAATACTTTATTGCATATAACAATACAAGTCTAAACTATGTTATTGCAAAAAACACTACAAGTCTGATTCTGACATAGTGTTATATGTAAATGTAGGTTGAGAATGACAATATTGCATAAAACACTACACTTCTGATGTAGTTAGTGTCTGCTAATCACTTTATTGCATAAAACACTACAAATCTAATGTTGGGAGAGTGTTATATGTCGATGGAGTCTGTTGAATACTTTATTGCATATAACACTACAAGTCTAGTCACTTTATTGCATAAAACACTACAAGTATGATGGTGACATCATTGCATATAATTTGGAATTCCTGGTTCGATAACTAATTGTAAAAAGGATTTAATTTTAGTCCGGAGAAGCGGCCGAATACCGAGATTCAAAAAGGGAAAAGGATTCCATAACACAATTGGACAAAGCATCCAGTTGAGCGATTCGGATAATGATAACGTAATGCAAGAAGGTATATGTAAAATAGAAAACTACGCATGTAAAAAACAATTTGATGGACACTTTACTTTTAGTAATTTGTTATGCACTATCACGTTTTGTCGGAATTCTTGCACCAAGTCTCACCAAAAAAATACGACGCTTTAATTTTAGTAATTTGCTGGTTTAAAATAACAAAATGTGTTCGATTTGCAGCTACAACAGCACCCGATGCAAACAGCGATGACGACTTCGAGACACCGCTTCCGGTACCATTCGCGGAAGGTAAGAAGTTGATTAATTCAAATGAAATGTCGGTGTTTTTCGTATGATAGGGATCATAGTATAACATGATCTAAATGTTTTTTTAGTTTCAAAAAAACACCCTACACCAGCTGATACAAGACACCGTGACACAGCCGACGACGACTTCGTGACGCAACCACCAATGACAAATCAATCAGGTAACTTTGCACACAAAATTTGTAACCAACTCAGTCTTTTCATTTTCATTGTAAATATAGTCTAACTGATGTGAATATATGGGTTACAGCTGCCAAATCACAGCCGGTCCGCGACAATGTTGACCACCAACAACCATGCGACGGAAAAAGACGTAAGTCAACAGCGAGTAGGAGGAAGTCGATGATACCACCAGCGTCATTCAAATCAAAAAAATATGAGCCCTTCACCGGGCCAAAAATTAAACTGAAGACGTCTTCGGAGAACCTTGTTATATTGGTCAACAACTTGAATAAACCACAAAAAAAGAAGGTCATAGAAATGGGATTCGGTACATTGCTGAATTTCAACATACGACATGTACCGACACGGCTTTCATATTGGCTGGCAAGCAACTATGACGACAACGCAGGAGTGTTGAACTTTGGCGAAACCCGTTTACGGATCATAGCAAATTTGGTGAATACAATATTCGGAATACCAAACGGGGGTATAAAGATTGTAGAAAAAATAGGAGCGAGGGACAGCAATCCGGTTGTAAAAGAATGGAGGGACCAGTTCAATGATAACACTAAAGTGTCGCCACTCGGGCTGAAGGACATGATGGTTACAGACACTTCAAGTGACCGGGTGTTTGAATTGAACTGGTTGGTGTTGTATAATACTATACTTGGGGAGATAAGCGCATGCAACACAGTTAATCAGCGATTCTTGGAATGCGTGGACCCAAATGTTAAAATATCGAGCTTTGATTGGAGCAGCTACATGATAACCTGTTTAGATCGCACGGTGAATGCATGGAACCGAAAGAGGAATGACACTTTTAGAGGCCCGATCGTGTTACTAGCGGTATGTGACTCTACTCTATTGTTCATGATATGAGACTGAAACACTAAATGCATAAAACACCACAAAAACTTTATTTAACAACATAAAATTGGCTACATCAGCTACAATTTCATACAAAACCATTAAAGTCTATTAAAACACTAATAAACTATGTTACTATGTATAACACTACAGTCACATGTATTAGATTACAAACAAGTCTGTTTTGGAACAATACATTGGATATACTGTATTCTATAGCATATTAAACAGTACAACCATAATAAAACACTACATTTACAGACAGTTCACTATGTAAAACACTCTTTTGAGCATACGAACCATTTATTATGTATTACACCCTTTCGAGGCTCGTATTGAGTACCCTTCCTAGCTGTGAAACCTCCCGCCTTAGCATATCTTTGGTAAAAAAGAAAGGCATTTTCCAGCGAATCAAACATCATATGCATCTGAGGTTTAATCAAATCATCAACATCTGGAATAAATGTCCTCCTTCCAGAATTTGGGGACACCTGAACATTACCAACGGGCTGGTATGTAGGAATATCTACAACGAAAAATCGACACCTCAGTGGTTTATAAAAACAGTTATAAGAACATGTTTCTAAATTTGATAAAAACACTATATGAAGAAATAACACTATATGTTTCTACAACGAAAAATCGACACATAAGTGGTTTATAACACTATCCTGTAAAGACACTATACAACTTAATTAACAAATAATCTGTTGATTTAAAACACTTAATAATAATAAAACTCTATGACGAATAAAAAAAATATGTCTGCACAGAATATAACAGTATTGGTGTGGGGTAAAACACTATGAAAAGAAATTAAGATTCCTATACATAATATAACACTATATTTTGTGGATACAAACACTATACATCTAAATATCAAAAAAAAAAAAAATTAAATAACTCTGTTAATGATAAAACACTACAACATAAAATTCAATGTATAAAACACTATAAAGGGGAATTCAGATGTGTGAATAGAATATAACACTATTGTTCATACATATGACACTATACACCTAAATATGAAAAAAAAAATATCATTGTTAATTATAAAACACTACAAAAACTTACTAAAACAAAGGTAAACAATTCAATGTATAAAACACTATGAAATGAAAATAAGATGTGTGAACAGAATATTGATCATGCATATAACACTACATATCTAAAAAACTATAAAACAGAATATTGATCATGCATATAACACTACACTATAAAACACTACGGATCATGCATATAACACTAAACATCTAAAAATAAAAAAAAAGTGATCAAGAAAAAACAGTAAAAAAACAATACCCTAAACAACTTAATGTATAAAACACTACATACACACAAAATCAAACCATACTAATGTCCTGTAAAAACGGCAATCTAAAAAACAAAACGTCGAACAAATAACACTAATTATCGGAACATAACTATCCTGATAACTATTAAGAGATTAAAATACTATGATACACATGTACCTGCATCGCCGGACTCCATTAAAATTGATATAAAAGACCAGAATCGAAGAAGGGCGCAGATGTTAAACAACTGTATTGTGTCTATCGATTTGATAAGCCTTGTTGTATTTATAATTGATGATGAACGATACGTAGATAACAATCGTATTGTATCTTGCAAAAAAAAATACAAAATTCGATCCAATCCCTAAACAATCTCATCGACAGTTATTTTTTTTTCCAGTTATATTGTAAATCAATTAAATGACAAAAATGTACAATTACTAATCTACCTTTTTGAATTAATTAAGAGGAGGGACACTTGTCATTCCCAGATTATTTATTACACTTCTTACAAAAGACGGACTTTGTACAGAATCATTTACCTTCATTTACCTTTGATATCATAAACTATACTATTACTGATAACATAGTAAACCAAAACGATAACAACTAAACTGAATTCCTGCCACGTCATGCTAAACAAACATAAACAACTAAATTTAACCAACTATATACTTTTCCTTTATATACATACATCCATTTGTTTCTGCCACGTCATGCTAAGAAAACATAAACAACTAAATCTAAGAGCATTCACATTCTAACCATCAAATTATGTGAGGAGGGGTTTTTATATTATAAAGGGTATAAAAAGTGGTTGTGAGTAGAGGAGAGAGAAAATGTTACTGTTCATCTGTATATTTGGGGGGACACTGTTCACCCGTTATAATTTTTTAATATATTTTGAAAGTGGTTGTGAGTGGAAGTGAGAGAAAAATGTAATGATAATATTATTTAATTGAAAAGAGAGAGAAAAAGTATTTGTTTTTAGTGAAAATATATTGATATAGGAGTTGTTTTTTAGTGGAATGTATGTATAATTTGATGGATTGGATGTGAATGCTCTAACCAACCATATATTTTTTACCTTTAAATACATACATCCATTCACAAAACAACAAAAGAAGAATGGCACGTTCGTAAATACTTCCGAACCCCAAGGCCAAACCAAAACAATCCAATTACTTAAACCCCAAAACGTTCACCATCCTCCGTTATATCAAACCCCAATCCAAAACGGAATTCTCCCTACAAACAATCATGGGTTCAACGCCGAGAAGATTAAAGAATATTCCGGCAAAAAAAGTACCACCATCTTCACACTACAAGAAATCTAAACCCCAAGCCCAACATAACAAACCAACAATAACCAGAACATCCTCTGTTTCCGACAAACTCGAGGCTCTCAAAAACCTCATACCGACACAAGAATTCGACGACACGTCATCCGCCGACAAGTTGTTCGAAGAAACCGCTGATTACATTCTTCTGTTACGCACACAAGTCTCCATTTTACAGAAGTTAGTCGATTTTTACGGAAGCTCTTCTTCTTCTTCTTCATCGCTTGTACAGCAGTAATTAATTAATTATTACATATAAGATTTTTAATTTCAATTTTTTACTTAATATTATGGATCAGAGGAATTACAGAGAGCCTTTTTTTCTTTTGTCTATTTATTTAATTTGGTATTGACTTTAGATTTTGAGTTTTGAATGCATGTTGTAGGAGTTTAAATTCTTTCTCCGGTACGAATTATTTTAGTTTTTTTATTCGCCTAATTTGTTGATTAATTTTAATTTATGAGGTGATTTGGGATTTGTATGGTTGATTTTGAAAATTATTGATAAAATCGAGAAGAGAGAATGTGAATTTGGTTGTGATGCGAATCTGTGTATTTTGGTAGGCCCGATGGGTTAAATTAAATGTTTTTTTTAATTGGTCTTGGTGGATAGATCCACCGTGACAGAGGTGGTGGTAAAATAACCGTTAATATAGACTCTTTGCGGGAGTTGCGGACTTGCGGCCCAACCACATCCAAGTTGGCCATGTGGGGCATCTAGGGATGAGATCAGTACAATACATGTTTGGTACTTGTATCGTATCAAACCAACACCGTATCGTAGTTATGAAAATTGAAAATGAGCTCATATCTAATCCGAATTGTGCCGATGATGGCCGATTGGTACCGGTACTGGACTGAACCGAGACGGTACCTCAAATTACCGAACCCGAAATTGAGCTCACATCTAATCTGAACTTATCGGTTAGTGTCGGTACCGGATCAAACGAGACCGTATCTCAAATAACCAAAGCCAAAATTGAGCTCACGTCTAATCCGAATTGTACCAATGATGTTTGGTTGATGTCGATACAGGGCAGAAACAAGACCGTATCGCAAAATTATTGAAACCGAAATTGAGCTCACATCTATTTTGAACTGTAATGATGATTGCCGGTTGGTACCAATACGACATTGGTAACGCAAATTACCAAAATTGGAAATTACCGTATGACATGGCACGTGGTCCCTGAAGATCACTTGCCGTTACAAGTTTTCCAGGTTGTGGGTCGAGTTTGTGTAAGATTAAATATATTATGTTTTAATATTTAATCTAGTAGTCATTATAATCATTTACATAATATAGATCAAAATATATAATAACCTATTAAATAATTAGTTGGTAATTGTTGATGGACCATATTACCCTTATTAACTAATTAGGTTTCCTCCTGCGTGCTTATATAAGGAGAATTATGTAGAGGTCATAAGGTTACACACTTAATCAGATAACCTAATCACAACATCATCATCATCGACCTCCTCTCCTATAGCCGATTCCCTTGTCGGTTTTCTTAGTCCCCATCATCAGTTAGCACCCTAAGGAGGAACCAGATCACACTGACAATTATGTCGAACGGGATGTCATCTTCTCTGACTGGATTCTCCACTGCACTGTCTGCTGTAACATGTATGTTTTCATGTTTTCCATTATGATTAAACAGAACTGATCCAACATGTGGTATCAGAGCATATGTTGATTAGTCAGTTCTGTTTTCTATCCGTAAATCTGGATTAAAACTGGAAAACAGGTTTTAAAACGATAATTAAATTCGTTTTTTCTGTCATCCGAAATCATTAACTGTTCGATTTCTGTCATCCGGAATGGCATCTCGGATGACATGTTCATTCTTATGTTACTGTCCGAAATCATAATGTTCAAGTATTGTTTAAATGATTGATAAATTCCCAGATTTCGGATATAGTATTAAGGTTATTTTTATTTAGGGTTCATCATGTTCTTACTTAAAATTCGAAATTTCCTTTATGTTTTGGAATATGATTTGAATTGTGGAATGTTTTCCTAAATTTGATCTAATTTTATCTAATAAGGTTTTCGAAATCTGTTAATAAGATAAACAGATTATGATTTTTCTAAATTTTCTGATAAAATTAGATCAATGATAAAATAGGAAACTCTATCACAGTTCCTAAGATTTCGAATTTTCTGTTATGTTTTCACATTAACAGCTGTAACAGCTTGAAGAACATATTACGAATGATCATTCCGGATGAACATTGTTCGCCCATTACGGATCAGCAACCGTCTGATCATTCCGGATGAACATTGTTCGCCCATTACGGATGCATCACGGATGATCAAAGAACTGACCATTTCGGATGAATCTCGGACTAAGCATTACCATCCGAAATCCATCACGGATCATCAAGAACTGACCATTTCGAATGAATCTCGGACTGAGTATCATCATCCGAAATCATCCGAAATGACTCGACTTACGCGTCTTGGACACATCCGAAATCATCCATTTCGGATAGTCCGAAATGATTCGAAATTAGTCATTTCGGATGAATCCAAGACATGATTCATCCGAAATCATGAGTGTTCATAAAATTTGGCAGTTAATGTGAACTAACGGGTGGTTTGCTATTAAATAATTGGTTTTGTAATTACTTAATTAGTTAATCAGAATCAGATAATGTTTTACAAAACCAAAATGGCTTAACTTGAATGAGTTTTTGATGTATCATTTCTGGCCAAAGCTGACTTGATACATCTACTTATCATTCAAGTATTACGAAAGTTATATTAAGTGTGCATCATAAACATGAATGTCTTAATATCTGGCCAAAGCTGATTTAATTCTTTCATAGATAGCATACTTAACAAGTGCATAACTAAAGTGATTGTCTTAATTTCTGGCCAAAGCTGATTTGTTACAACCACTTTGCACATATGCTTAAATGATTACACTTCTGGACAAAGCTGATTTGTTTTCGTTTAAATAGAATTTTAACTAAGTCTATTATTTTGATGTTAGTAATTGACAATATCACAGCTTCATAATGTAAAATGGTCATTATTTATGCCTGCCTTAGTTTAACATGCCCTTAGATCACATTAGAACTTCTTCATAAGTATCATAACTTGCTCATCTTATTTCCACTATCAACACCAAATCAGGGGATTCCACCTTTGACTGGTGATAACTTTGCTGCATGGAAGGATGCCCTCATGCTTACACTTGGATTGCTGGACTTTGATTATGCTCTAAGAGAGAATAAACCAGCGGACCTTACCACTCAAAGTACTGCTGCTGAGCAGATAGTTCATGAAAAATGGACTAGGTGTAACCGCATGTCTCTCATGTTCATGAAGCAGTCCATCAGTAATGCAATCAGAGGAGCCATTCCTGATTCTGAAGATGCTAAAACCTACTTGGAACATGTGGAGGCGCAGTTCAAAGGGACGTCTAAATCACACGCTAGTACCCTTATCCTCAAGCTGGTGACAACTAAGTATGATGGGAGGAGCGGCATTCGCGAGCACATCATGATGATGAATGACATGGCCAATAAGCTGAAGGGGCTGGAAATGGAGATCAGTGATGGTTTCCTTGTTCATTTTATCATCACTTCGCTTCCTTCATCCTTTGAAGCATTCAAGATCAATTACAACACTCAGAAGGACAAATGGACGATGAGTGAGCTGGTCGCTATGTGCGTACAGGAGGAAGAGCGTATGAGGATGGATCGCCCTATTGATGTTGCTAACTTCACCACCTCCAACTCTAAGAAAAGGAAGAACAATTGTAGGACCGGTTTTGACTTCGAAACGATTGCGAAACGAACGTGAAACGTGCGGAATCCGTACACGAACGCGACCTAAACACACATGACGTAATCTAAACGTGATTCTATTAGAAATCTGAAATCGTACAATCACTTGAATCACTTAGAGACTTTCTCTCTCTAGTTTCTCTCTCTAGAACTAGAGCTCTTCAAATCTCTAAAATGGCAAAAGTCCCTAAACTATGACATAAGGATCTATTTATAGGCCTTGGCTTTTAATGAGATTTCTCATTAATTACAATTATGCCACCTTGCCTTTTTGACTAGCTATTACATCATAACAACTTGTTTTCTTCTGTTTCTCGCTACGGCTCGGATTGACGAAGGCTATAGACATAAATGCACTAACAGACTCCCCCTTGGATATTGCCGTAGTCAATCTCGATCATTGAGTCAAACTCGTAGCGTCTTCTTTTTCTCTCTCTCTTTTTGAATCTTCTTGAACAGAATCCCGGTGGATCTGTCTTCAGCTTTAGCTTTTCCTCTTTTCTTCATCAGGCTCCCCCTTTCTTCAAGCTTCCGTGCTTTAGGGATCGACACCTGCTTTTCGGTTACAAGCT
Source organism: Helianthus tuberosus (assembly GCA_030545235.1). Classification (NCBI taxonomy): domain Eukaryota; kingdom Viridiplantae; phylum Streptophyta; class Magnoliopsida; order Asterales; family Asteraceae; genus Helianthus; species Helianthus tuberosus. The sequence goes on along the minus strand of CM060431.1, from coordinate 144,862,899 downwards.
CCCCCTTGCTTTGAGCTCGTCTTCAGACTCCCCCTTAGACTCAGCTTCCGGGATCGTAGTCTGGAATCTCATCTGCAATCACTTAAACATTTATAAGTAACAACATTTCAAATTTTAGCTATCCAGGAATTGTAACCTGGCTCACTCAAACATTCTAAACAAACAATTTTCATGAATTTGGCAGTTTCATCGAATCGAATCGGAAACTAGCTCTATAACAGTATAAGCATCCAAATCCCTCACAGTTAATCATCCAAGTCCAAACTAATGACCTTGGAGATATCACAAACTGTTTTTGATTTTTTATTTTTAATTCAAGTTTCAAATTAATGAACTTGTTTTATTTTCAGAAACACAATCAGCTTACTTAGATTTTGAAACTCAGCACTCAGACATCGGTTGTCGAAAATAAAGCAGAATAAAAAATCTTTTTGTATTTTCTGAAAATATAAAGCAGTAAAGAAATATGTACAAACATATTTACAGACAATATTTTTGTTTGAGTATGCGACAGAGGATCATATCAGTTTTTGACAAGCCACAAGTACCGTTGAGCTTAAAATCACATTATGCATTAAACAATTCACTTAGATTGTCGATATACTGATCCACTTAAATTTTCATACAAACTTCAACTGATTCAGGATATGAATTAGGTGTATTAAGAACTTAAACCTATTCATGTGTCCCACCTCTTGAATATACTCTCGTATCTAGAATCCCAATAATCAGTCTTACAGGTGAGTATACTACAATGATATCTGTATATAAATTAGGTATGCGAGGGTCGAGGGATCTCAGGTCGATACTTCCGTATACGCAGAGAGATATCAGCTTCGACTTTTCGGAATGTCCCCTTTAGAGGATCTTTTTGCTTACAACAGCAGCGACTATCAATTTTATTGTTTCATCGGCATGCTGAGGGTTTAATGCTATGTTTCAAGCATTTGCAGAAAGTATTATTCAAGGACTAGGTCAGAACTACCGTTCAGCAGAAGTCCCGGAATAATACCCCAGATATCACTGAGTATAAAAACCTAGTATATCAGATTATGAGACCTTTCAAACGAGATTTCAGGGGTCACCTATATATCCAAGTAGTGTTCCCCACAAAATAAGTAAGTTTGAATTTAGGTTTATATCCCGAAAAAGTTTACTAAATGTATAAAAATCTACCGACACATCCATGGTGAGATCGTTTAACACATTTAAACTTTCCAATTCTTTAGCATACTGTAACTGTCTACTGATGTACTATCATTTCCTCTTTTTACGCAAAAACTCAATTTTTGAATTTTATCATGTTTTTGACTTTTTCAAATTTTCAAATGTTTTTGTATTTTCTAACAACATTACTCCCCCTAAAATGCAAAATCATATAAAGAAAATTTGACAACCAATACTGATAGCTTTGTCTCGCCATCCATTTTCTGCTTAAAGTGCTCTGATTTGCAGAAAATATACATACCCCCATGATTTATAACACATTGATTTTTACAGTTTGAAAACCGTTTTTCAATCTGATGAAAGTAATCATGTTTGTTCAGCCGTGAGGGTTTCGGCGTATTCAATCAACACACCCTCTTACAACAAACTATTTTCCCATAATGATTTCAAAACACTTAAGTTTGTTTTAATCAGAATGGTTTTTCCGGAAAAATTAGTTTGTTTACCCATCTCTTATGAGTTCGGGGTCACCACATAACCTTGTTCTCTTTAAAAATGTTTTTGTAAAAAATTTTAACAATATAAGATCAAACACCACTATCACTTGTAGAAAATCAAGTACAACTTAATGTCCTTGATTGACCACTAGTAACACGAAATATCACAGTTACCATCCTGTGAATTTCTCAAGAATGATGCCGATACCTGCTTCACACTTACCAACCTGGAAGCTCCGGCAAGTCAGGAATTCAACCAACAGATTTTGACACCCAAGCCTGACCAGCCTTAGGCGCATTTTGAGCTTTTCTCTTTTCTTCATAAAACTCTTTCACTCCTTTTTCCTTACCATCAACCATCTTGCTAAAAATATGTTTAACATTGCTATTAAACATTTTTCCAGCATCAACACCTTTTGATTTTAGGTTTGCGGCTCGTAATGGTGGAAAATTCTCATCATTCATTAACAGAACTGACTCTTCCTTTTTTACCTCAACTTGTGGCTCCTCTGATTTTGTGGAATCAGATTCATTGCCCGAACTTGGCTTGTCTGACTTGAATGAGCCAGATTCATTGCCAATGACTTTCTTTTTCTTCTTGTTCTCTTTTGTCCTCAGATTTGCATCTGAAGAATTCGATTTGCTTGACTTTGCCGTCGAGTGAATCGATTCATTAGAACTTTTATTCGAACCAACCGGTGAACCCGAAGACAAAATCCTTTCCAAATACTCTCATGCTTTCTTCCTCTTCTTCCTCAATCTGTCTCTCTACCCCTGTGAAAGCTTTACTTTCTTATCTTCCACTTTCTGTTCTTTGGGCTTGACAGTGACTGGTTTCTTTACCGTTCTCTGAGATTCAACCCTCGATCTTCCCATCGATCTCCTTGGGCAATCTCTGGCAATATGTCCTCTGATATGGCAATTATAGCATCTTCGTGTTTCAAAATTCCAATTCTGGCAGTTAACAGCAATGTGTCCTCTAACACCACAGGTGTAACACACTCTGTTATCGTACCATCGATCATCTTCAAACCACATATTCAGATCATAACATTGTTTAGATTTGTGGTAATCATAACTCCTCCTGTAAGCATGATTTGTCCTTTGAGCACTGTGGTCAAACCTGCACCACTTATTACCAACATTTTGTGAGTTTTCATTTTTAAATTTTTGTGATTTTTTATAATGATTGGATGACTTATCTGATGAGCTTTTATTTTCAATTTTAGAATTTTTCAAATTTTTATCTTTTTGTTTCTGTTCTGCATTCTTCTTAACAGGTTTTTGCTTTGAGCATTCACCTGTTTCAGTAGATTGCAACACAGTATTTTTAAATTTTTCTTGTAAATCTAAAAATATTTTTCTTTTCTTTTCTTTTTCATCATCAGATATTTCATCACAATCTTCAATTTTGACTTTAACAAAATTTGTGACATTGTCACTTATTGGAACAGAATTGATCGGTTTTGGACACTCATATGGTGCAGAGTTCACAAAACTTTTCAATTTATCCTCAAGCTCTTTGATTTTAATCCGAGCTTTTTCAGCTTCTTTTTCAAGCTGAATGATTTTAGCAAGATGAGAATTGATTTCAATTTGTTTTTCAAGATTATCTTTACCAAAAATATCTCGCTCATCTTCTAAAATCTTTATTTGACTTTTGAAATCATTTTCTAATTGTTTAAAATTTTTATTTTCTGATGACAAACTCTCAACATTCTTCAAAAGTTTGTCATTTTCAGATCTCAATTTTTCACAGTTCAAGCTCAACTCCAGAATCTGTTCATCATCAGTTTTCTTCCCATCTTTCAAAGCTTTGTTTTCCAATGTCAAATTCTCCTTTTTGTAGACTCTTTTCAGTATCAGCTTCTTTCTTTGTTTCCATCCTGTATGTTCCTGCACAAAAAATTTTAACAAAATCAAGAGGGTTTGCATATTCATCAATAAAACAACCTCTCTTAATATCATATTTCATGACATTTTTTGCAGCAAGACACACAGAGAATCTTTTGCTCATTTTGATGATCACTTCCAAATTTATCTTTTCCAAATCCTTCTTCATCTCATACATCAACTCTTCTTTTCTTTTTTCTTTATCAAACATATGTGATCTAAGCTTATTGATGAATTCTCTAAATGAAAACTGTGAGAATTTTTCATTCCTTTTTAGTTCACTCAAAAATTCATCCCATTCTAGAGGTAATGCATTAGCAAATTTTAAGATTTTTTCAGTAGTTGAAAACTTTATCTCATATCTTTCTATCTTATCAATCAATTCATCAAAACGTCTCTCCAACTTTTCCAAAGATTCATGTTTCATGCATACGAAATTTTCGGATCTTTTAATCCAAACGTCCTTCCTTTTCTTCTGATCAAACCAAGAATCAGAAATCCAATCGTTTAAATCTTTAAGATTCTCGTTTTCCTGTTCATCAAACATTTTAGCCATGATTTAAAAATTCTTGAATAGCCTGCAAACAAACAAACAAACGATCAGTTTAAACAAACGGAATACGTAAAAGTGAGTGACGATTGAATCGATCTAGGACTCGTGTCAAAAACTAGCGGATTAGTTCCAATGTTGTTCGTATGAAACTGAATGAATGGGCTTTCAAACAAATGATAATTGGGCCTCACTATTCACTTAGCCGACAACAAATTTGACCAATTTATTTGTATCTTGGACTGATAATTCCACTAAACCAACAACATAATTGAGCCGCCAATTTCCACTAAACCAATACTGATTGGACCGATATTATGGTTGTAAAAATATGATAGGGCCAAAAATACCACTAAAAATGATCACATGTAATATCCACTACACCGACAATTTCACATGAGCTGATGAAAACTAGTGCCGACAACTTTTAACCTCTAAAGTCTCATTGGTCCGCTGATTAATGACTTCACATGGGTTGATATGATTTACTTTGAATGAACTGTCAAACACTTAATCTCGTGAATATAACAATGACCAATGATCTTTAATCACGTGAACTGACAAGCTATTATTACTGAACTGTTCGATAATCTCAACACACCACACAACCACAAGAGCGAACCAGCTGTTAAAATGACAAATGAGCGGACCTCAACTATTTTGTCACTAAAAGCGGACCAGATAATGTCCGGATGAGCGGACCAGGTATTGTCCGAATGAGCAGACCAGATATTGTCCGGATGAGCGGACCAGGTATTGTCAGTATGAGCGGACCAGAGAATGATCGTTCGAGCGAACCTACAATTATGACAGCGATTTCGAACAGAAAAACTTCGATTTCTCCTAAACGGCTAGGAATTTTGATCTGAAACTTGGTAGGGTTATAGATCAGGTATATATGCACAACATATCAAAAAATCAGACGATTTGGACCATAAAAACCCGTTCAATTTGACGAAAATCAGTTAAAAACGTAAGAAATAGGTAGAAGATGAAGAAATAGATGAAATCGGATCTGAATCGGATGAAATCACGATCGGAAATGTGTGTTGGATCAGTGCAATCGAGCTCCTGCTCTGATACCACTTGTAGGACCGGTTTTGACTTCGAAACGATTGCGAAACGAACGTGAAACGTGCGGAATCCGTACACGAACGCGACCTAAACACACATGACGTAATCTAAACGTGATTCTATTAGAAAACTGAAATCGTACAATCACTTGAATCACTTAGAGACTTTCTCTCTCTAGTTTCTCTCTCTAGAACTAGAGCTCTTCAAATCTCTAAAATGGCAAAAGTCCCTAAACTATGACATAAGGATCTATTTATAGGCCTTGGCTTTTAATGAGATTTCTCATTAATTACAATTATGCCACCTTGCCTTTTTGACTAGCTATTACATCATAACAACTTGTTTTCTTCTGTTTCTCGCTACGGCTCGGATTGACGAAGGCTATAGACATAAATGCACTAACAACAATCATCAGAGAAATGATGCTTCAAAAGTCCAAAGGCCTAATCCTAATACAAGTGCACCCTCCAGCTCTAAGAACTCCTTAGGCAGAATCCGCTGCAAGTTCTGTAAAAAGGCAGGACATATGCAGAAGGAATGCCCTGACTTTAAGGAGTGGCTGGCTAAGAAAGGTAACGATTATTTTATGATATTTGAGTCCTATAATTTAAGTGTTCCTGCTAATTCTTGGTGGTTTGATTCTGGTTCTATGGTTCATGTTACCAATTCAACTCAGGGATTCCTTACAATCCGGAAACTGGAAAGAAACCAAAGAACGGTTAAGGTTGGGGATGATCGAGAATTAGAAGTGAAGTGAAGGCCATTGGAACATTACAATTATTTATGAAAACTGGTTTATGTATTAAACTTTATGATACCTTATATGTTCCTGAGGTAACTCAGAACCTTGTATCAGGACCAAAGTTAGACATGGACAGTTTTATTGTTTCCCATGGTCATCGCAAACTCTCTATCCTCTATGATTCTGTTCTTTATGGTATTGGTATTCTGGATGGTGGTCTCTATAGATTAGAACTAGATGATGGCTTTTCCAAATCTTTGTTGTCATATAACATTAATGAATCAATCACAAAGATGAAAGAGAAACGAGACTTAGAGACTTCATCCATGTTGTGGCATCAGCGTTTAGGCCACATTTCAAAAGAACGATTAAATCGTCTTGTAAAGGATGAAGTCTTTCCTCCTCTCGATTTCTCTGATTTTGGAACATGTGTCAAATGTCTTAAAGGTAAAATGACATTAGCGAATAAGAAAGGTGCCACTAGGAGCTCTAATTTATTAGAACTCATTCATACTGACATTAGTGGCCCCAATCAAATCGCTGGCATAACAGGACATACTTCATTTATCACTTTTATTGATGATTATTCTCGTTACATGCACTTGTATCTTATTAAGGAGTAGGGATGAGCAAAATGGACCCGGTACCGGTACCGAATTTACCGAACTGGGTACCTTTTCGGTACCGATTCGGTACCGACTTTTGACATTTTCGGTACCGGTTCGGTACCGGTATTTACCGGTTTTTACCCTCAAATACCGGTACCGAACCGGTACAGGTACCGAACCGTACCGTACCGGGTATATTCGGTACCGGTACCCACTTTTGAGGATTTTCGGTACCGGTACTTTCGGTTCCGGTACCGGTCGGTACCGAGCTCATCCCTATTAAGGAGAAATCTGAATCTCTAACAACTTTTAAAGATTATAAGGCTGAAGTTGAAAAGCAATTAGATCGTCAGATTAAAGTTGTGAGATCAGATAGAGGCGGTGAATATTATGGAAGACATACTGATGTGGGTCAAGCTCCTGGTCCATTTTATGAGTTTTGTAAGGGCCAGGGGATTGTGAACCAATACACCATGCCTGGTACACCTCAGCAGAATGGTATCGCTGAAAGAAGAAACCGTACCCTTATGAACATGGTGCGCAGTATGTTAGCCAACACTAATTTACCATTATTCCTCTGGACTGAAGCGTTAAAAGCAGCTGTTCATATACTCAATAGAGTTCCTTCTAAGTCTGTCCCTAAAACTCCTTATGAACTTTAGACAGGAAGGAAACCGAGTCTTAAATATATGAAAGTATGGGGCTGCATTGCTGAAGCGAAACTTTACAATCCTTTCCTAAGGAAACTTGACCCTAAAACAGTTACGTGTTTCTTTATTGGGTATCCTGAGAATTCAAAGGGTTATCGTTTCTATTGTCCTTCCCATGTCACCCGTATTGTTGAAACCAAGCGTGCTGCATTCCTGGAGGATTTCAAGGTCAGTGGGAGCAGTACCAACCCTTACGAAGAATTGCAAGAAGTATAAGACGCGGGGGGGGGGGAGAGACTCGTCGCTTACCATTACTCCGATTACTCCTCTTGTACCCAATGCAACTACTGTACCTGAAGCTACTGCACCAACTGCAAATTTACCTCTACAATCAGAACCCATTATACCTCATGACGAAGGCACATCAAACGCTCAAAACCAAGACAACGCTGAACCCGATAATCCACTCAGGAGGTCATCTAGGCAAAGAAGGCCTACTCATTGGGATGATTATGTTACCTACCTGACTGAAATGGATCCCGGAAAGCTCAATGATCCTATCTCTTACAATGAAGCCATAAGCAGTGATCAGTCTTCTGAATGGAATAAAGCGATGATTGATGAGCTTGAATCCATGAAGAAAAATGACATTTGGGATTTAGTAGAATTACCCAACGGTGTCACACCAGTAGGATGTAAATGGGTGTTCAAAACAAAACTGGATCCGAATGGGAACGTTGAACGCTACAAAGCGAGATTGGTTGCAAAGGGCTACACTCAGAAAGAGGGAATTGATTATCAAGAGACGTTTTCACCTGTCTCTCGTAAAGATTCATTAAGGATCGTCATGGCCCTAGTAGCTCATTTCGATTTAGAGCTGCATCAGATGGACGTTAAAACCGCTTTCCTTAACGGAGACTTGGACGAAGATGTTTACATGAAACAACCTGAAGGCTTTAAACCTGAAGGTCAGGAGCATCTAGTCTGTAAGTTGAAGAAATCCATTTACGGGTTAAAACAAGCATCACGTCAATGGTACCTCAAGTTTGATGAAGTCATGAAGAAGCAAGGTTTTATGAAGAATCAAGTGGATCAATGCACCTACCTCAAGATGAGTCGGAGCAACTTTACTATACTTGTCCTTTATGTAGATGATATTCTATTGGCAAGTAATAGTTTAGACATGTTGCATGAGTCGAAGCGGTTACTCTCGCATAACTTCGACATGAAGGATCTCGGAGATGCTTCTTACGTCATTGGCATCGAAATTCACCGAGATAGACACAAAGGGATCTTAGGATTGTCCCAGAAGGCTTATATAGATCGTGTTCTTACACGTTATAACATGCAACAGTGCAAACCCTCCGTCGCTCCAGTAGTTAAAGGAGATGTTTTCGGTTCATTCCAGTGTCCGACAACAGAGGTTAAGAAGGAGCAAATGAGCCAGATACCTTACGCGTCAGTAGTCGGGAGCTTGATGTATGCTCAAGTCTGTACTCGCCCAGATATTGCTTATATTGCTGGAATGTTAGGCCGTTATCAGACTAATCCTGGCCTAGATCACTGGAAAGCAGCTAGGAAGGTACTTCGATATCTGCAAGGAACGAAAGACTATAAACTGACTTATAGAAGAAGTGATCATTTAGAAGTGGTGGGCTATTCTGATTCTGACTTTGCCAAATGCAAAGATGACAAGAAATCCACTTCGGGCTATATCTTTATGTTAGGAGGCGGCCCTATCTCTTGGAAGAGTCATAAACAACAGTTGACCACAACTTCCACAATGATGGCGGAGTACATTGCTGTTTATAACGCAACCTGTCATGGAATGTTGCTTAGAAATCTAATCACTGGACTCAAAATCGTTAATTCCATTTCTAGACCATTGAAGCTTTACTGTGATAATTCAGCTGCCGTTAGTTTCTCGAACAGTAACAGTTCGACTGGAGCTGGTTTATATCTCGATACAAAATATATGTTCGTACGTGAACGAGTTGAGGAAAATAATCTTTGTATCGAGTATATTAGTACTAAAGATATACTTGCGGATCTGATGACTAAAGGTCTCCCTCATAAGGTTTACGAAGAACATGTTCGGAATATGGGATTTAGTAAAGATCTTATTTAAGCATATTGTACTAGCTTATGTTTTATGATTAATGAAATTTTCTCAGTTTGATTTTGTATGTCGCTTAGAATATGTTCAACCGGTATAATGGCATATAGACAAATAAAGTTACAAATCAAACAAAGGGCTTATGCGTATTTTGATCATGACGATTAGGTTTTAAATTAAGGCTATAGTATGACTAATGGGGGTCCTGAGTCGCATAATGATTCAAAGGCTGTATTTCTCTGCTATAGTACTTGTTTAAGGCTAAGATGAGTGTTAACTCCTGATCAGGCTTATCTAATACTCATGGTAAATGATTACTCGGCTAAGTGGGAGAATGTAAGATTAAATATATTATGTTTTAATATTTAATCTAGTAGCCATTATAATCATTTACATAATATAGATCAAAATATATAATAACCTATTAAATAATTAGTTGGTAATTGTTGATGGACCATATTACCCTTATTAACTAATTAGGTTTCCTCCTGGGTGCTTATATAAGGAGAATTATGTAGAGGTCATAAGGTTACACACTTAATCAGATAACCTAATCACAACATCATCATAATCGACCTCCTCTCCTATAGCCGATTCCCTTGTCGGTTTTCTTAGTCCCCATCATCAGTTAGCACCCTAAGGAGGAACCAGATCACACTGACAATTATGTCGAACGGGATGTCATCTTCTCTGACTGGATTCTCCACTGCACTGTCTGCTGTAACAGGTATGTTTTCATGTTTTCCATTATGATTAAACAGAACTGATCCAACAGTTTGGGTTTACCCCGAACCCGCGGGAGGTCCAAGTGTATATCTCTTCACATAACATCCCACTTAATAATTTGTGACATGTTTTGTTTTGTTATAGACTCAAAAGAGAAGCGGTACCCCGGATATGCAAACACTTCTAGGGTACGTACACTCAATGCCGGCTTGGAGGGGGTGCAGGGTCGGCGACGGCACGGGCCAAAACCCTCCGAGGGCCCAAATCTTTTTGATTTTGTATAGAATTTACGTTGTATAAGCTAGAATATATATATATATACTAAATCAAAAGATGACACAAACAAGCTCTTGTCGGGATGGTTATTGCCTTGCTTAAACAACAAGGAGCCGTGGGTTCTAATCCTGGTGTCTCCAAATTCTCTATTTTAGCTTCACTTTTTAGTTTTTTAGCTGCATATGACATTTAATGCCTGATTTTGTTAACTACATCTTTTTCATTAGTTAATAAACTACTAACTACACTTAGCTAAAAAATAACTATTTAAATTACTTTCACATAAATTTTAGTGATTAAATAATTGATGAGTTTATAATATATGGAAATTTGCGAATAGGGCCCAAAATTTTTATTTCGCACCGGGCCAATTTTTTTTATTTATTTTCGGAGACGGCCCTACGTACACTTTCCTTTATATTTGAGTCTCTCCCCATAAACACTTCTAGGGTACGAGTAGCCACTACCACAAAGCGGTCCAACACCATTGAGATTATTCAATTTTCAAAACATATAGCCATCGCATCATGTCCTCTTATCTTTATTATAAGAACGTCTCTTTACGCTTATTTTCCGAGTTTCATTTAATGAGAGAAAAAAAAAAAGATTTGAAAGGAAATGATTTTTAGTTGTGTTCCAGAGTTTCATTAAAGGAGAGAAAATGAGAGTTTTTTTTTGCCTAAAATTAATCTTTCCAATTTGGAAAGAAACGTAGAGAAAAGAAAAGAAAATACCTGATACAACATATTTAGTTTTTGACGCTAACAGGCGTTCAAAACTGAATTAAGTTTATATGAATTAACTATTATACCTCGAAAAAGAACTAACGGTAAATAAAATAAACCCTATCTCATTTTCTTTTTGGGTTGTATTCTTGCCCCCGCCGTCGATGACATTCATCGACTCTCATACCTTGTACTATTTTCCACAAACAAAAGCAAATTAATGTACCATTAGAATCCCACTTATCTCGAAAGATAAGCCTTTCCATTATCTTGAAATATGACTGATAGAAAGCTTGTCAAGATCGAATCTTGGACAAGAACACGATAATCAAACTAAGGAAAAAGAGAAAATCAATCGCAAGAAGTAGAATCAATCTAATCACTAGCACTCATGATTCTGAATTGAAATTTGACCCAAGAAATAAAGTTGCATCGAGATATCCTCCATCAAGTTCTGAACCGAGGTGCTGTTTTCTTGAAAACAAACTTATTCCTAGCCAACCATATGTGCCACAGGGTAATATAAAGCAAAACAAAACTAATATTCTTGCCATTTTAGACCTCGTAAACCTAGTGGCTTTGTCAAACAAACCTTGTACATAATCTGTCACACCCCCAAAATACCACTCGCGTAAACACCGCAGGGCGTGTGACGTACCTGGATCTTAGCCATCAATCACATTGAACTCATAGGTATATGTAAATAAAACTTTCATTGATTAACAGTAAGTGTTACAACGTTACAATATTTCACAGTTTACAGCGGAAGCATAATTCATTCTTTAAGAGTTTATAACCACATGTAAAAGCCATTTGTGTTGTGTTATGTTTCCATGTATCTCGACCCATGACCACTCCAGCCACCCAGACAGCAAGTTCCGGTCAATATGCACCTAAAGACCTGCAAGGCATGTATCAACGAATCAACAACAAAGTTGAGCGAGTTCACAGATTGGGTGTTCTATTTAAGTTGTTTACGAAAACATAGTTTATCTTTGGTTGGCTTACTTGCCGTGGGGTTTACCCCATAGTTGCAAATATGATTAACCAGTTTACCCTGTTTCCCAAACATATCCATAGTTGGTGGGGGCTTCCCATGTGAATTACCAGTTTACCCTGTTTCCCAAACCTTTTTACGATATTTAGTGGGGGCTTCCCATGTGCGTTACCAGACCGTACCATATCGACTACTACGAAAATAAGTTGTGCCCTAAGACAATGTCTATCAGTATTGACCCTTTGCCTTTAGTCCATTAGTACACGCCCGTTCGAACGACACGGTGTGAGGTTTGTTAAACCAAATAGCGCTATTAACTAATGACCCGCTCGCCATCGGCCTCGGCGATTAAGTCGATATAAAGTGAGGGACTTCATGATAGAGTTTTGTCAAGTAAGTTGTAAGGTTGTTGTCCTACCCAAGGAGGACGAACGTACGTATTCTACCCAAGGAGAATACGCAGGATTTATAGTGGCATCCTACCCAAGGAGAATACGCAGGACTTATAGTTGCATCCTACCCAAGGAGGATGGCCGTACATATCCTACCCAAGGAGGATATGTAGAATTCCGTTTTAGTTTCTTAACCCATTCCCAAACCACCGGGAATCCCATGCCTTGTAGAAAGTGTGAACTCACCTTAGATTGCTCGGTATGTTATGTTATGTTACCCATTCCAAGTTGATCAACCATACCCTACCGTGTTTACCAAAGACAGTCAGTTTTGTACACACATAAATCACGTATTCATCATACACGTTTCACAAGTTATAAGCGAGTATGGCACATATCATCCTTCATGTTACAGCTAGTGTTCGAGCCACAAGTATATCCACATCACAAGTTCGTATCTCTAAATGTCACCTATTAACCGTTCGGTATACACCCAAGTAATCATGCAAATTCACATAATACACAACAAGCATTTGGGTCACAATCAGTTTTGTATTACATGTTAATTAAACTTCAACCATTTGGCAGCCCTTTACAGCGCTCGTGGCAATTGTGCGGCCCAACTGATGTTGGGCCCAACAATGTAAGGCGCACCCCATTGATTTCAAGCCCCACCCGCATTCTTGTGATCTGTTACGCAACCCATTACTAACCAGAGGTGTGTGGCCCAATACCCATGTTACCCAACAAATATGTGTGCAGCCTTATTTAGGTAACGGCCCAACTAATACGAGTCCAGCCATGTATGCTGGATCTGTGTCACTTGTAGCTGGTACGACCCAAAATAATGAAGCATGTGCAACCATATGATACTCATTATCATCTAAACAAACCACATATAAGTTCACAGCCCATCATATCACATGTCTTCACTATTTTATTTTAATCCTTTTTAATCATCAAGAACCACTATTTAATTATATGGCCGACAATACTCTATATTATATCACTGACTTCCTATTTGTTCTATTAGACTTTTAATAGAATCACATGTAATCTGGATAAAACCCTTCTAACAAACACTAAATGTGCCGACAACCCATAATGATCACATGTGATGACACAATTTATTTTATTGAACCGAGATGAGTTTATCAAGTGAGGTTTATGACAGTTACACACAATTCGAAGATCACGGACTTAAATCATACAACCTAATAATTACTATCATCATCATCGACATTGACAAACACATCTTATACAATCAATAAAACTCATGTAGTCATACCCGTACATCACATGGGATCGCTCATAAAAAAAACATACAATTAATCAAGACCGAAGCAAGTATGATTATACTTACCAAACGATTGTAGAGTGTGCACTAGAGCAAGTAGGGGGAGGGTGCTTCTTCGAGTCCTCAGGCTATTGTCGCTAGTTCTAGGAGTCTAGGGTTTTGGTTTTTAGTTGTGAGTTAATCAGGAACATAATACGTACATCATATAGATAAGGGTTTGGAGCGGTTACCTCTTTAGCCGAAATGGGATTAAGCCCAAGCACTTGGGCTGCCATAATCTAATAACGTATCTGCCACATAGTGGCGGTTTGGGCTTCTAGTTCGCGGGTTTGGGATGCGGCCCGTTAAAACAATTGTCTAATCTAAACACAAGGGTGTGGCCCAACCATATATTCGACCCAAAGATTGGCCCACTACACGTTACTCACTACGTTATAACTTAACACGTTTTATCAAGGTCACGGGTGTTGAACAGATTTGTTAAAACAAGAACAAGAAAGGAAATAATAAGAGGAATCGGAATCACAAGACCGAAGGCACTAACCTTAAAGTTCGGGTTGTCACATCATCCCCAACTTTAAGAGGAATTTCGTCCCGAAATTTAGCACGTAGTTACTGAGGAAGCTAGTTAGGTTGCGTGATTTCCTGGTTTTCCTGGGGTGTCACATCATCCCCCCGTTGGTTTGGAATTTTGTCCCGAAATTCCGCAGTAGCTTCAGCCTCAGTAATGGTTTCATTTTTTCTCAAACAACTGGGGATATTTTTGTTTCATTTGGTCTTCTCGTTCCTAGGTAAACTCTGGGCCATGACGGGAGTTCCAACGAACTCGAACAATAGGTATCCTGGTGCGTTTGAGAATCTCGTCCCGAAAACAGGTTTGGTAATCAACCCACGTTAAAACTAAAAGACGGGTAAAGTACCGTTAGTGGTAAGAGTAACCCGGTGAATATTAGGATTTTAAATAAATAAACCTAATATTAAATAAAAGTAGTATAAAGGCTTTTGAGGAAATATAGTTTATAGAAGGCCCGACCTAACGGGACTTAAAATAAGCTTAGTTATAAATTCCCCGAACCCACTAAGTTAACTAGGAATGTTTAACCTAGTTAATAAGTAGGAGTATTGTTATTAAAATTTGTAGGTTGTAGCCTACTTAATAACGAACCAAACACGAGGGGTTAAAGTGGGATAACTAGAAAGGTTATTTAAAAGGAAACAAAACACACAAACACACACACAGTGTGTGTTTGAGATCGAGCAGGAGCAAGCTCCCATGGAGCTCAACCCTAAAATTCAACAAAACCCTCAAATTGGAGGATCAAACAAGGGTCAAATTCGGATTTGAACACATAGAAACGGTCACCAAGTCAAGGGGATCGTAAGGTATGTCGAATTTCTAACATTCTTGAAGTTGTAAAAATTGGATAATCATCCTAATCGTGAATTAGGCATGGATTAGAGAAGCTATGGCTAGATTAGTGATGTATAGTTGCTTAGGAACGAAACCCTAAGTGAAAATCATACATAACATGCTATGATTTGAAGGATTTGATGAATTAACACACTTAGATAAGTGGGTTTTAGTGTTATGATGAAATTGATGATATAACTATGCTTAGAATCATCATGCATGTTAAGTAATCAAGAAATACTTAAACAAATTGCTAGTATGAGTATTTGATCATAAGTGATGGTGGTTAAATTTTGATGTTAATCTTGGTAAAAATGACTAGTTATGAACTAGTTAGCAAATGTGTAAAATTATGCTCATTAGGTGTTTGTTAAAATGTCTAAATGAGAAGTAAAGTGTTGGAATTCAAGTGAAATGCGTAATTGGCAAGCTTGACTAATTACATGAGACATGGGATAAAACGGGTTCTAATCATAATGTTGATTTGCCTTAATCGTGCATATTATATGATTAAAGGTAGTTGACTTTAGAAAGTCAAACTAACTAGTGATGAAGTCGAATAGTTTCGACAAAGAAAATAAGTAAGGTGGAATAGTCGTGATTGTTAATGACTAATCTAACCACCATGTAAATGTTGATAATAGTTGACGCCTAACGAGCTAGGTGAAAGCTTGGGGAAGGAAGCGGGTCAAACAAATCATGAATGAAGGAAAAAGCATATTTCGGATGCAAGGTAAGTATAGCTTACACTAGTCTTATATTTTAGAATATTCTCTTATCGTATTAGTTACGAATAAGATAAATACATAATTGAGATATGATGTTCCGGCGTGTAAACGTACGGAACAAGATAGTCGAGCATGACAAGAAACCATGTTGATGGTTTAAAAGGAGTTAAATCGGTAATTCGATCATTTTATGACAAATGGAAAATGAACTTTTGAATGGTTACCTTATAGGGTAAACCAAAACAAACAATAAGGGTAAAACGGTAAATTGGTCATGTGTCAACCGTAACTATTGGTTTTAAAAGACACTTATGAAGTAAGCCTTAATAGGCCAAAAAGCGTTAAGAAATGAATTATAAGTAAAACGACCGCACAATGTAAATAGGAGCGAGTCATATAGTCGAGATGAAAACACATGTCATCTCGCCAATATAATCGGTCATTTAGACCAAACGGGTCAAAGGGTGAAGATACCACCTTTTGATAATAGCGACTAATGATTCTTGTCGAGTTATATGATTTCAGGAATAAATGTAGAAATGATATTTGCATCGCTATTATTTAGCGATTATTATAGCAAGGCATTAAAACAGGTCAATACATTGACCCGAGCCAGGTATGTGTAATAGAGTAATTATACATTCAGAACGTAAGGTTCAATGAGTATTAAACGAAGTCTTAGATAGACAATGGGTTACTTAAATGGGTAAACCGAATGTTTTAAAAGAGGTTCGTGGCGTTTCGAAAAACATAATGACTTTTCGAACAAGATCATAACACAAAAGAAGAATTATGGGTCAAACATGCTCTCAAAAGACCTTGTCGTAATTGAAAGACTAAAAAGGACCAAAACGCCCTTGTTAGCTAATTCGAACAAACAACCTTCAAAGGTTGTTTGAAAACGAGTTTTATGATTAGATAAATACTTAGAATAAGTATAGAAGCTGAAAGAGGTATTTTATTAGTCATATGACACTATTTGAGTTTTTGCCGTAAAATAAAGATTCGAGAGGTAAAATTTGGTTTTTATAGATCACCACATTAAACCCACCATAAATACAGTTGTGGTGGGAGATTATAGGATAAGAAATGTGGTGATGGAATGCTAGAAGCAATCGAATGCGATTTTAGGCTCGAAAGTGCTTAAATACCCTTAACGGGTCAAAATAGGTGTATTAGCGAAACGGGTTAAGAATGTGTAATAACTCGTGATTTGAACCTTGTGCAATAGGAAATAATCATAATAATTTGTTTACAAAAGAAACAAGGACCACAAACAAGTTTGTTTGATAAAATCGCGAACGGGTCAAAAATTTGGTAAAAATGGTAATAAGCCGAAGACTTAAAAGTCTTAAATTTTGTTAATCCGGATGTTGGATTTTGACTCCATATGATGAAGGGTCAAATTACAATCATGTAGGAAGAAACGGTGGGTCAAACGGATAAGCGGTTTGAAAGATACGAAAGTTTTCGTGTTAATAAACGGCAAAATGGAAAGCTGGAATGTTGGGGCCACCGTAACTTAGGTGCCACCGTAAGTTACGGTGAAGCCGAAGGCTTTACGGCAGCCCCCTACTGATTTACGGTAGGGGCATGTCACACCAGAGGCCACCGTAACTTACGGTGTCACCGTAAGTTACGGTGGAGGCCAGTTGGAAATCCATGTTTTGAGATCAAGAGTTTAACGTTGGGATTCTTTTTCCTTCCATTATCATTACCGGATTTGTTTAGACACATTTTAATCCCATATGACTAAAACATTTCATGTTTATGAAATGTAGGTACATTTTACGATCAAGCTCAACGAAGAACCGAACACAATAAAGACTCATTCTTCCGCACTTGGTTACGTTGTAAAATTTTAAACGACGAATTCGTTCACGTTTTGTTGAATGACTTATGATTGTAAAAGTTTTTAATAAACCCGTATTTCCGATGTTTATGTAATCTTAATTACCTGATTGTTTCTCGTAAAATATACGTTAAACCTTGAATTATAAGAACAGGTGTTACATATTGCGGGTTGAGTTTGCCTCGTTTACCAAAACGAACTACACCTTTCCCAGGTGAGACTTTAAGTAGTACTCGATCCCCAACCTGGAACCCGAGTGTTTTCCTGCGCTTAACAGCGTAGCTTTTCTGACGGTCAGGAGCTGTCGCCATTCGTTGTCGTATCTAAGCAATCTTCTCCGTTGCGTTTACGACGAATTCTGGGCCAGTGATTTGGCTGTCGCCAACATCTGCCCAACAAAGAGGTGATCGGCACTTCCGTCCGTACAATATCTCGAACGAAGTAGTCTAGATGCTGGTGTGGTAATTGTTGTTATACGAAAACTCCACTAAGGGAGGTGTCTTTCCCAGCCGTTGCCAAAGTCGATTTCACGTGCTCGAAGCATGTCTTCAAGAGTTTGGATGGTGCGTTCAGTCTGCCCATCCGTCTGTGGATGATATGTTGTGCTCATGTCTAGACGTGAGCCAAAGGATTTGTGCATCGCTTGCCACAAATCAGATGTAAATCGTGGGTCGCGATCAGAGATAATGGAGGTTGGCACCTCGTGCCTAGCAACCACTTCTTTCAGGTAGATGACTGCAAGTGAAGAAAACCTATATGTTTCCTTGATGGCACGAAGGTATGCTGGTTACGTGAGACAATCGACGATCATCCAGGTGATATTGTTTCCGTTTCGAGTTGTAAGTAGACTAGCGACCAAATTCCATGGTAGTCTGTTCTCATTTCCATGTGGGTATTGCTGGTTGCTGATACTTCACTTTGACTTTCCCACACGTCAATCCATCATTCACATACCTAACTAGGTGGGCCTTCATGCCCGATCCTCAGTACAAGGTTTATAAATCCTAGTGTCTCTCATCCAACCCAGACGACTAGAATATCGAGGCCGGTGTGCTTTACTCAACACGAGTTTCCTACAGTTGCCGCCAAAAATGAGACCCACATTCGTCCCATGAAGTAACGAGTACTGTCCGACCGGTCAAAGGTTGCTTCTCCATGCTCCGCATGGGTTCGACTTGAAAATCCTCTTCCTTCTGTTCTCCAGTTTGAACAGAACGAGTCTGATCAGGTATGTTAGAGTCGATAGCGAGCTGCAGAGCTCGTGTATGTTTAGGGTTCACAGTCGTACTCATTCAATAGTTCCATCCAACGATGTCATTGCATGCTTTAGCACTTTCGAACATCGATTCACGGGAAGCCCTTGTGATCGGTTTAGGTAACGCATTCGGTACCGTCCAAGTAATGGCTCCAAGTAAATCCAAAGACCACGGTTTCCACCGCCGATTGTGTCGTGCAGTTCCTCTGGTAACTCTATTACGTAAGTCATCACTCCCTTGTGTTGCGTCGACGTGTGACTGAGACTCTGATTCGAACGATAAGGATATACCACTAAATCACCCACACCCTCTGGTAAAGACGATGCTCAGTGCATTGCAGAGTTGGGATTCGAAAGCTGAAAAGACGTCCTCCTGTTCTGTCTTTCACAAACACAGCACCCTGCTGTGCTAGAGAGATTTAAGTTGCGCGACCTTCGAAAATCCTGCGATAGTATCAAGCGAGACCAAGAAATTGCTGTATCCTCTAAGGACTCTTTGGTGTCGATCAGTTTCCAACCAAGACGGATCTTAGTGAGATCCACGTACATTCCCACTTCGCTGATTGTATGCCCAAAAGGTACCTCATGAACCCATAAATTACATTTATCCAGACTTTGCGCAGAGTGGCTCCTCCCTCAGAAGTTCTAAAATAAGATACAAATGCCACCCATGGCGTTCCATTCTCCTGGTCAGGATTCAGAACCTTGTCAACAAATACGGTCGATTCACGCGATCCCTGAAGCTGCTGGTGTGTTGATCAACTCAATGATCATGATGTACAAAGTTGAAATGGCCGCATTGCGTTCGACATGTTGTTCTAAGAGCATTCTCCTCTTGGAGTTCCATCTGATGATAGTTCGTTCACTAGCCAATCCTCGAATGGAAGCTTGTTCCTCGCAACTGGTTAACAGGGTGCTACTACATGGTCGAAGCGAACGGTTCTTGACTGTCACCTTGTTGAGTTCTCGATACTCAGTACACATATCCAACGATACAACCTATCTTCCTGGATATAACTGGGGTTCCTCAAAGCAAAAACTAGGTCCGACAAAGCTCCTGTCCAACAGTCCCTGTTGCTGATTTGACAACTCTCGCAACCCTCCTGGTGCAAGACGGTAAGAGACACGAAGAATCAGGGCTGCCTCTGGCGTGAGATCAAACTGAGAGTCTGTCCAATAGTTGTGGAAGTAAACCTGATAGTCCCTCCCGTATCATGCTGGGTGGAATCACGAACAATTGGTGGATCCTCGATCCTCTTTTCCTTAGCCTTGACATGAGTAACGAGTGCTATCATAGCGGGATAATCCTTCCATGGACACTTCTGGCCTTCACTGCTGAATTGATGCTAACCTCTGCACCACTCTGACGCATTAGAACAGATAACAATCCTCCACTAGGAGAGGGATACGTAGAATCTTCTCTTCACAGGGTACATCTATCAAGAACAACAGAAGAAAGGTCGATGTCGAACACTTGTCCCACAAGGTCAAGTTTGCATCCCAACGATCGTATGAGGTTTCCATTGTCTTGCCATCAGCCGGTTCCACAACAGACTCGGTTTCAAGAAGCATCAGGGTTAAGTAGAACAGTGGCGAAGTGATTAGTCACCAAGAACACGTAGGCCACCATGTTGTTATAATCCCGGTGTCGCCCACGCCAATCCCTAATGTCCCTCTCATGAGCATCATTTCCCGTGTTGTTGTACTCGTTGCGAGGATTTCCAGTACGGCTGTCGCTCCCTTGGTTGTTGTCGTTGGATTTAACATCGGCCACTCCATGCCGTAGGCACCTTCACTTTCCATACTCATGGTTACCATTACAAATACCTTGTTGTTGCCCTGACTGTTGCCACTAATGCTATTGTTTGAAACGGATCTCTACGACCTTTTACCGACAGGGTCTCTTCACATTCCATGGTACGTGCTAAGGTACTGCTCACTGTGCGGGGAGTTTCACATTCCATTCTACAGTCAGTTGTCATTGCTTATCTCCTAATTAATTCGTAAAAGTTGACTCCCATGAGTCGCTGGCTGGGGTTAAGGATTCGATTCGAGTCAAATCGCTGTTGTTCGCAGCCGGTAACTAGGGTCGTTCAAATGCTGAAGTCGGTAAGGTACTACGTTTACCCTCTTGTCCATCGTTCTTGCAAGTTGATTGGGTAATACACGGTATGTCGCGAGAGTGTTACAGAAGTGATCGCACTTCGGGATCTAAGGCGTCAACACACTAAGTTCCAACAAACAAAGATAAGTGAGGAAAGTATAGTCCAATCATTTGACGCTGAGCCATCCAACTCAGGGACGTTCTTACTAGCACCTAACATTCTACACAGTTCGCTAGGCGTTTAGATGTGTGATCAGGTGATACTCGATAGCATCGAGATTCGTAAGGATTCAGAAAGGAATGAAAAGTTCATGTTCGGGTAGGGGACAATCACTGTTATGACCCCTATAGGTTTGTTATGTTTCACATCGATCAAATAACGGAACGGAACCCCTTTTTCCACTTGTTAAGCCTCACTGGGACTCACATGCCCCCACATTATTATTATGTGTGCACCCACAATAATATTGTGATTTGCATGCCCATCTCAGCTCCTCTTAACTCATGTCAAATGGTTCCTCAAACTCGAGTAGCAACAAAGAGTATCACGAAGCGTAAGTCATGAAGGTTTAGGGAAATACCACCCTATCAGTCACATGACACATGCGAGTGTACATGAATTCATACTGTTGTGCTAAACGTGCAATCACATGCAATATCATATGTAGGTGTTCACTAGTTATGCAGTACAATGAGTATACGAGAGACGAACCTTGCAATCTGGAGCTGAGTGTCATGGTCGTATTCACGTCTTTAGAACTGTTCGGTTATAGTCTGGTTTTACAAAAACATTTTCCCCTTTTTAAAACCAAGTTCACTATAACCAATGGTTCTGATACCAATCTGTCACACCCCCAAAATACCACCCGCGTAAACACCGCAGGGCGTGTGACGTACCAGGATCTTAGCCATCAATCACATTGAACTCATAGGTATATGTAAATAAAACTTTCATTGATTAACAGTAAGTGTTACAACGTTACAATATTTCACAGTTTACAGCGGAAGCATAATTCATTCGTTAAGAGTTTATAACCACATGTAAAAGCCATTTGTGTTGTGTTATGTTTCCATGTATCTAGACCCATGACCACTCCAGCCTCCCAGATAGCAAGTTCCGGTCAATATGCACCTAAAGACCTGCAAGGCATGTATCAACGAATCAACAACAAAGTTGAGCGAGTTCACAGATTGGGTGTTCGATTTAAGTTGTTTACGAAAACATAGTTTGTCTTTAGTTGGCTTACTTGCCGTGGGGTTTACCCCATAGTTGCAAATACGATTAACCAGTTTACCCTGTTTCCCAAACATATCCATAGTTGGTGGGGGCTTCCCATGTGAATTACCAGTTTACCCTGTTTCCCAAACCTTTTTACGATATTTAGTGGGGGCTTCCCATGTGCGTTACCAGACCGTACCATATCGACTACTACGAAAATAAGTTGTGCCCTAAGTCAATGTCTATCAGCATTGACCCTTTGCCTTTAGTTCATTAGTACACGCCCGTTCGAACGACACGGTGTGAGGTTTGTTAAACCAAATAGCGCTATTAACTAATGACCCGCTCGCCATCGGCGATTAAGTCGATATAAAGTGAGGGACTTCATGATAGAGTTTTGTCTAGTAAGTTGTAAGGTTGTTGTCCTACCCAAGGAGGACGAACGTACGTATTCTACTCAATGAGAATACGCAGGATTTATAGTGGCATCCTACCCAATGAGAATACGCAGGATTTATAGTGGCATCCTACCTAAGGAGGATGGCCGTACATATCCTACCCAAGGAGGATATGTAGAATTCCGTTTTAGTTTCTTAACCCATTCCCAAACCACCTGGAATCCCATGCCTTGTAGAAAGTGTGAACTCACCTTAGATTGCTCGGTATGTTATGTTATGTTACCCGTTCCAAGTTGATCAACCATACCCTACCGTGTTTACCAAAGACAGTCAGTTTTGTACACACATAAATCACGTATTCATCATACACGTTTCACAAGTTATAAGCGAGTATGGCACATATCATCCTTCATGTTACAGCTAGTGTTCGAGCCATAAGTATATCCACATCACAAGTTCGTATCTCTAAATGTCACCTATTAACCGTTCGGTATACACCCAAGTAATCATGCAAATTCACATAATACACAACAAGCATTTGGGTCACAATCAGTATCGTATTACATGTTAATTAAACTTCAACCATTTGGCAGCCCTTTACGGTGCTCGTGGCAATTGTGCGGCCCAGCTGATGTTGGGCCCAACAATGTAAGGCGCACCCCATTGATTTCAAGCCCCACCCGCATTCTTGTGATCTGTTACGCAGCCCATTACTAACCAGAGGTGTGTGGCCCAATACCCATGTTACCCAACAAATATGTGTGCGGCCTTATTTAGGTAACGACCCAACTAATACGAGTCCAGCCATGTATGCTGGATCTGTGTCACTTGTAGCTGGTACGGCCCAAAATAATGAAGCATGTGCAACCATATGATACTCATTATCATCTAAACAAACCACATATAAGTTCACAGCCCATCATATCACATGTCTTCACTATTTTATTTTAATCCTTTTTAATCATCAAGAACCACTATTTAATTATATGGCCGACAATACTCTATATTATATCACTGACTTCCTATTTGTTCTATTAGACTTTTGATACAATCACATGCAATCTGGATAAAACCCTTCTAACAAACACTAAATGTGCCGACAACCCATAATGATCACATGTGATGACACAATTTATTTTATTGAACCGAGATGAGTTTATCAAGTGAGGTTTATGACAGTTACACACAATTCGAAGATCACAGACTTAAATCATACAGCCTAATAATTACTATCATCATCATCGACATTGACAAACACATCTTATACAATCAATAAAACTCATGTAATCATACCCGTACATCACATGGGATCGCTCATAAAAAAAACATACAATTAATCAAGACCGAAGCAAGTATGATTATACTAACCAAACGATTGTAGAGTGTGCACTAGAGCAAGTAGGGGGAGGGTGCTTCTTCGAGTCCTCAGGCTGTTGTCGCTAGTTCTAGGAGTCTAGGGTTTTGGTTTTTAGTTGTGAGTTAATCAGGAACATAATACGTACATCATATAGATAAGGGTTTGGAGCGGTTACCTCTTTAGCCGAAATGGGCTTAAGCCCAAGCACTTGGGCTGCCATAATCTAATAACGTATCTGCCACATAGTGGCGGTTTGGGCTTCTAGTTCGCGGGTTTGGGATGCGGCCCGTTAAAACAATTGTCTATTCAGAACACAAGGGTGTGGCCCAACCATATATTCGACCCAAAGATTGGCCCACTACACGTTACTCACTACGTTATAACTTAACACGTTTTATGAAGGTCACGGGTGTTGAACAGATTTGTTAAAACAAGAACAAGAAAGGAAATAATAAGAGGAATCGGAATCACAAGACCGAAGGCACTAACCTTAAAGTTCGGGTTGTCACATAATTGGCCAAGTTAAACTCTCGGCCTGACACGAAATCCGTTTCCAAATTTCTTGAGCGTATTGACAATTGATGAAAACATGATCTAGAAATTCCTCTATACCGCAAAGACAACACCTAGTAGAGCTCAGAAAAATACGTAAGGTTTCATGTGTTTAAGGGTTTTTTATTAGTTTTGTTCAATGGAGAATGCAAAAGGACCTAATTTCCCTTGAACTTGTTAAATTTAAAATGGGTTAAGTATTAGTACCCTAGTTTGTTACAAATTGAAACATTAATACCTTAGAATGCTACTTTAAACTAGACCTTACTTCTTAGTACCCTAGGTTGTTACTATGGGGACTAACAGAGTAATTAACTCTTGAGTAAACTGCAAAAATGGTCCATGAGGTTTGGACACTTTCGTCACTGTAATCCAAAACTCAAACCTTTTGAATCTGGGTCCCTGTGGTTTTAATTTTGTTGCCATTTTCAACCAAAAGCAAAATCTGGTCAGATTTTTCAGTTAACATCAAACTTTTATGTAATTTTCCTCCCTTTTAACGAAGGGCAAAATGGTATTTTGACGTTTTATTATAACAAATTAAAAAAATCTGACAATTTCGCCCTTCGTTAAAAGGGAGGAAAAATACAAAAAAAGTTGGATGTTAACCGAAAAATCTTACCAGATTTTGCTTTTGGATGAAAATGACAACAAAATTGAAACCACATAGACCCAGAATAAAAATGTTTGAGTCTTGGATTAAAGTGAAAAAAATCTCCAAACCTCATGGACCATTTTCGCAGCAGCACCAGCACCAGTCTTGGATTAAAATGACACAAGTGTCAAAACTCATCTATACTATATAATAAAAGAAACCTATAAGAGGACACGTGTCATTCATTGGAGCTATCTAATTTTTTTCCGTCTCTCTCTCCTATTTAATCATTATTAATAAAGATTAAAAATATTCATTATATAAATATAAATTATGACTTAATGATAAGAATAAGTGAATAACAACAAATTAAAACGTAATAACATTTTATTCTTCTGCTATTAAATAATAAATTATTATCATGTTAAACCGAAAAAATAATACTAGCTTTAAGATGTTGGATATAGTTAAGTCAAATATTATATCTTGAAAATTAAATAAACAATGTACGATGATTTTTTTTAACTATCCATATTGAGTGTCTAAGTTATCATACCTTTTAATTTTTATTGTGAACACAATGTATAATTTATTAACTTTCTATGAAAGTAATATATTAATTTTACAAAAAATTATCTTCAAATTATTTAAATAAATTCATTTTATTATCGATATTCGCGATACATCAAAATGGTTAATTTATCTATAACGTTCTATAAATTAGTCTGTTTGTATCCCAATACATCAATATGGCTAATTTATATATAACGTTCTTGTGTGTTCTTTTAGCTAAAAAACATCTAAATGATCATGTATTTATTTACTTATGCGTATTAAATTAGATTAGATTATATAGGATAAAGGATTATATAGTTATTATACCAATAAGCTAAAATATGTATATTATTAGATGGTATGTAATATATCCACATAAAAAATACAAATGGATCGTTTTGTCATATAGTAGAATCAATATATATTGTTTAGTATAACGAGTTATTTATTAATATCAATTTCAATGATTATTAATATACAATTATTTTATTTTTTTCTCTTATATCTTATTTATTTAATATTTTTTTCTCAAATATTTATTTTTGTTTTTCTACTTATCAATAACTATTTAATATTTCATTGATTTAACTACGTGCAATACTCAAGTTTCTAACCTATTAATAAATAAAAAACAAAGTAAAATGTTATAAATTATGTAATACACACGTTTCTAACCTAATATAAACAAAGTAAAATTTAATAAAAATTATATAGTACATCAAAGTTCATTTTTCAAAAAAAATATATTGACGACTATGTGTGTTAACCAATTACACTATATGTATTCAAGCCGTGTAAATACACCGTTTATTAAATCCGTGCAACGAACGGGTTTTTAAAGATGTAACTTTTTTATTACTTAGTATATAAAATTAATATTTTTTCAACTCGTGTAATACACGGGGTTCTATC
This sequence comes from Helianthus tuberosus, assembly GCA_030545235.1. Lineage (NCBI taxonomy): Eukaryota > Viridiplantae > Streptophyta > Magnoliopsida > Asterales > Asteraceae > Helianthus > Helianthus tuberosus. The sequence goes on along the minus strand of CM060431.1, from coordinate 144,836,251 downwards.
CTAGTTTAAAAATAAATGATGGGAGCTATAATGGAGCTGTGCCCTAACTTCCTCCTTCTTCTTCCCACCAGGCAAATCCCATCGGTTGTTTAAACATCCCCAAGCCTTGCCAGCAGCGTTACCAAATCAAATCAAGCTTAGTCACAGGTAAAACTCGAAACCCATCAACCTTATTTATCTACAATGCCTATGAAATAAATTTCATTGCTTAATGAAATAGATTTACTTAGAAACCAAATTTCTCCTTATGTTTATTATATTTTAAAGGGTAATAATTTGTGAAGGATTTTCAATACTGATCTTCTTCATGTCAAAATTTAAATTGTCATGATTTATTTAATCCAATTAAACGTTTGGTTTTAGTATTTGCAGTAATTTTGTTGTATAAATAAATAAATGTCAGGTAAGGTTGATTCATGGATGCAAGAAGGGAATCAGTGGAGTTAGTTTTTCAAATGTCTAATATTCTTGACACTGGGTTAGACCGCCACACCCTTTCTATCCTCATTGCCCTCTGCGACCTCGGTTTTAACCCGGAGGCACTTGCTGCAGTCGTTAAGGAGTTCCGCACTGACCCACCCAAGACCTCCTCAACACCGTCAAGTAATTGATGTATATGTTAGCTTTATGTACGTCTTATATCCTTTCAGGATCCAGTTTGATGATTTCAGTTTTATATTTTGTAGTTAACATGTGAAAACATCCTACTATGAATGAATATTCTTGCAGTTTCTATGTTTGTGTTTGTTACACACCCACATTTATTCATACTTGCTACATCATGTCTACCTATACAAACCCAGAGAGATGCATAAGGACACGAACAAACATTGTGTGTAAGGTCTAGTGACAGCAGTTAGACTACGTTTTTTGCTTACGCAAATATTCATATGTTACATATATAGGCTTGAGAAGGGGGCAAGGTCCAGCGTATTGGAAGGATGCCCAAAAACGGCGAGGTCTTCTCATTATTTCGGTTGAGGGATGCAAGTCTTAGATTGGTTTGCAGCTTGTGAGGAAAGTTAGGGCTGGCAAAATGTGTCGTGTTGTGTTGAACGGGTCATGTTTGAAACTGGGTGGTCACATGTGAACCAACATTGGTTCATACTGAGGGTCTGCATTTCCAAGCATTCATAACAAGTGTTTGAAGAGTTAAATTAGAGAGATTGTTAAAGTTAGTGGATCCAACATCAGTATATATGTGAATTGTAAGTAAACATGCCAAGTGGGTGTCTAATTAAAGAGAAAGAAACGTTCTTGGGTTCTAAGTTGGTGTTTTATTTTGGGATGAATCCGTTGTACCAATCATTGCATGTTCTATAGATTATAAGTTTAGATATACCTTAACATTTGCTTGATTACTACCTTGTGTCTTCTATACTTGGCTAACCAAGCAACCCCCTTCAAGCATGCCATTGCAACATTAAAACCGTTACCCAGCCTTGACGATGGTTTGAGATCATGGTGTCTCCATATTGAGTGCATTGGTCACATAGTTATATTAATCTGGAATTTGTGTGGGTTGGTCCTAGTATTCTTGCTTATTTCATATTTGGACCTGGATGTTGTGCATGCCAGTCTTGATGATTGATACAGATGAGTAGTCACATGATGTCTTGTATATTTATTAATTATGTTTATGTATTTCTGTCTTCGGATATGGGTGTACCTTCAATGTCATACGGTTTATTAAATGTGATTTTGATATCGTATCCATGAATTTATTGCTGTGATTCTTACCAGTTATTTTTGTCAACAGTTATGTAGCTGTATCGTTGGTTGATTTTTTCTCCGTTCATACTTTTGATATCCATATATGTGGTGCGTTTATTTTTCGTGTGTGACCATTTTAAGGATTCTATGTATAGATGGTGAAGAGAGAGGATTAAGGCTTACAGTATTTAACTATTTATAGTTTTGTTAACAAACTTGACAATTTAATCCAACATCTCGTAATTTAAATGAACTTTTGGATTCTCGTGAGATATTGGACGTTGAACTTTGGATTTATAACATTATGATAGAAGGTTGTATTGACTATGATTTATTAGTGTAGGTTGTTACAGACATCTCATGTCATGTTTTTTAGTAGTTCAAGCTTAGCTGGCATGGTTCAAACTAGTGAACCAACAAACTTAAGTGATATGTTTATGAAGGTGACTATAATATGATTTTATTTTTCCATATTTTTTTTGTAAAGATGCCAGAAATATAACTGATTTTGTTGCTTTTTTTTTTTTTTCTTTTTTGCTTTGAAAATATGTTGTTTGTAGGTGATAACTTATAAAATGCTTATGATATTTCCCATTTCAGGTTCACTTCATCTTGATCAAGAAACCCAAAGTATGTGACTTGAGGGAAGAAGGAAACAAGTTCATTAGTTTCTTTTTAAATTTTCACATGAAGGGCCTTGACTTGGTGAATCTTTTTGTAATTTCGACATGAGAAGACAATTTTTCTTTCCCTTTTGGTATTGGACTAGCTTTGATGTATGTATACTTATTGTCTGTATACAGTTTGAAAGTTATAAGCATCATGTAATATTGTTAATGCAATTGAACACATGATGTCCAACAACTTCAGGAAGACAGGAAGGACATATCGCAAAGTACTCTTTGATTGTCAAAAACAATCGCGATAAAACATGTGTACACCTCACCTGCAAAAACACATAAAACTTCATCTGGTAAATTTATGCGCCTAGAATGATGTGGTAAATAAAGAATGATGCAAGAAATATAAGTATGTGTTCCCTAAAACGGTAGTGATTATATGAATAGCTTCTGCCTTCTAGCAGAGATCACCACTAGCTTCTATCCATAATGATATAGTGATAGGAGCATTTAATTAACAAATCGTCAATATATAACGTTCCAAGGTAAAGAAACATCCTAGGTATGGGTGGCAAGTTATGACACGACATAAAATGCAACACGGCAATAATTAAGCTTTAGGTTGTTATGTCTAATTTGTTTAATAAATGAGTTGTGTTGGGTTGATTTGTTTAACCCGTTTAATTAAATAGTTCGACCCACCGACCCATTTACCTATACCAACACTGTTAACAATTTACAACTTGATTACAACTCATTTACAATTGTCTGACTCGTTTGATTTATCTAGATAAATGAGTTAAGCGGGTCATGTTTGCATTACATAAATTTAAGTGTGTTCGGATCATGGCTCCTATTTTTTACATGAATAAATATGTTTTGATTCAGGTTTAGTGATATCCTGTCAGCTCGACATGATGAGTTTCCTGGTCTTAATTTCAGTGGCTATATTTAATATTAAGAGTTGTAATAAAAAGAATCACAAATGGGGATGTAGCTCAAATGGTAGAGCGCTCGCTTTGCATGCGAGAGGCACGGGGTTCGATCCCCCGCATCTCCACTTTTTGTGAAGCATTTTTTTTCCTGTACATAAATTCCAACTTTATATTAATTAAAGTTTCATTTGACATGTAGTTAAAGTTTTATTTAAACCAAGTAAGGATTTTATTTACACTGATAATTTTATTTAAGTATGTTTATTAATTTAATGAGAAGGGTTTAGTAAAATCCATTGTTTTCATAGTCCTGTCAGTCAGACCGGACTATGAACCATGCCCTTCACCAGTTCGGTTCATTGTTCGTGGACCATTTGCTTCTTGACTGATCAGTTTTGGCGGTTTACAGTTGAACCGGAAAACCAAGTTCAACGGTAGGATTGGTATTGCTGAAACTGTTTTTTTTTTCTTTTTCTTTAAGGGGATCAAACACAATATTTTGTACATGATGGGTGTATATCAAACCTGTTTGGGCTGTTAATTACTATATTTTGGAAACAAAATGCTATGTTTACCAAGTATATAAGACAATATCATTATTATTGAGTCAGTTGTTTTATAAGTTTTGGCATTACAGTTACATCCTCAACCACAGCTGGTAATCTGACCCCTTATCAACAAATTTTTGCCAGCTCCCATCCAAATCAATTTCTTTTGATGGATTCCAATCAAAATGACCAAGCTTCATCACCAATGTTTCTCCTATCCCCGCCACATACCCGTCATTATTCGCATGGTAAATCTTCACTGGACTCCTGCAGTGGATCCCAGCCCGTTTTCTTGCCTCGATTAATTCCGTTATAACATCACGGAGCCCAAAATCAAAAAAATGGTCGTAAAATATCACAGGCTGCAAAATAGTCATAAAAAAATAAAGCTAAAACACGGTGTTAAAAAAAGTTTAAAAAATAAAAGAAGCCGGTCACTCTTATTACAAACACACAAAATTACCGTTCCGGGATGGGTTAAGATGTATGCATATCCTTGCATAAGCTTATCTCGTGGGAACGGCCAATGACCCTGTAACAAAACAAAATATATATAAAACTTCTTTAACTAATATTCTTACATTTAAAGCTATCATATAATTAAAAGGTATGTATTGACCCAAACAGGAAGATTTGGAGTGGACCTGTGTTGATCCAGTATCATGATTTTCCACGAATGTGACAGCGCGTGAGGGCCACCATCCCATTACCCCAGTTGGTTTTCCATTAGGATCTATTAATCTCCAATACTGGTTATGCAACGCAGAATGAAGTATTCCCTGCAGAGTACAATAACTGTTACGGTTATGCGCTTTTTAATTGGATTTATGTAAAAATTCTCCAGTAAGGATTTAGAGTGTGTCCCAAGTAACAGCCTAAATAAAAAACTCCTATCTTCTACAAAAAACAAATGTATTACCTTTGTTGTGACATCAAATGCAGATGAGGTACCACCAGTGGCGTTGATCCAGTTAATCACACGTTGACGATGTGCATCTGAGAACATATCATCAAATTCACCGCCAAATAAATAAGTCAACTCACTAAATCAAACATGATCAGCTAAACATTTATACGAGGTTAATATTGTGTTTTTTAACCTTGGTTGTAGCATAGATCACCGCCTTCGTAAGCCAGGCTATCCCAATATTCCCCAATGGCAAATGCAGGATTTGAAGCTTCAATGTATTCCTTCACATATTCACCTGAGAATCCCCTGTGACGCAAAAATTATTCATCTTTAATAAACTCCCTGAACAAAATTACTAACAAAAGTGTGTATATTAAGTAAAAGCAATAAATTTCAGATAACGGAAGCAAAATCGGTTCACAACACTCACCTCACAAAGTCAAGGCGCCAGCCATCATAACCAATATTGTTCTTGAGCCAGTTCAGCCACTCTTTGACATCATTTCTTACAAAATCCTGCGAATGATCAATGTTTGGTGCTGCATGAAATATGTCACCTGCAATTTCGTAACATGAACAGATAAATGGCATGACTTTATTTAAACCAACAGTAGCTTTTCATCTATTAAGGGTTATAAAGAAAATAACATGAACAGATAGCTTGTTTTATAGTAACCTAAAGATATTAAGGGTGAATTGTATATATTTGTTGTAAATAAGTATATCTATACCGCTTGAAGGATTTCCACGACCCTGGAAATTTGGATCATCGCAAACAATTGCCTCGGGTCCCCATGCAAGCTTCCCAGCAAATATGTTCCATACTCCATTTGCACTCTGAGACCAATATAAGACGCCAAAATTATACAATGAGATATTCTGTCTAACCAAAATAATCGAAATCAACCTATACGTAGTTCACCTGTTTATGAGCGCATCGATGATTGAGTACAACATCACCCAGTACCTGTGATACATGAAGCAAATATATATCAATCTCCAGAAAGGATAAAGTGATGGTTGTTGAAATGATGATTTTAGCACATGTATCTGAAAATATCATCAACCCAAAAACATAGATGTGTATATAGAGAAAAAAAAATTGTGTCTTTTTTAATTTCGCTTCAATATTATTATTATATACACGTGTATTCGTTTTTTAGGTTTTCTCGATGGTCCGATGAAAAATTAGTTGGGAAAGGAGTTGTGTTTGCATCAGTATTAGTTTTTGTCTCTTTCGTTTGCTATATCGATTGTCGGTATCGTTTCAAAACTATAACGAATCGAATTAATACCGACTAAAATTCCGCCGCTAAGCGCGGGGAATGTCACTATTTATACCAGAAGATGGTGGTTGTGCATCTCCGCTATGCAAAACTTCAGCTCCTCCTGAGTGCCATATGATGAGTTCAAGTTGTAGAGATCAGAAGGCATATACCCTGGAGTCATCAATCGTTTTAATTCAAATTTCTTTGGTATAATGTGTTCCGCAGAAGAAAGTAATGAAAAGAAGTGAAATACATATGTGTATAAGTAATGAAGACCTTGTGGAGCAACAGATTCAGTTGGTGGGGGCAACCACACTGATGTTATCCCACATTTAGATAAATCGGCAGCTTTTGGAGCCAAATCCAGGTACCATCTTTTTCTACAGCTTTCCCAATTAAAACCTTGAAACTTCATAATTCAAAGTTTTATAAGATACTAATTAAAGAAAAAAATATTATAGCAAATTTATAACAAGTTACTAACCACAATCTCACGCCCCGTGCCAGTTCCTGGTTCTGCGTGACACAAAGAAAAACTGAATTACGCATAATAGATGGGAAGCGAAGGGTTAGTTACTAAAGTTACAAGATGAAAAAAAGTACCTAATTTTATTTCTTCTGGAGTAATTGTCTTCCGTTGCAGAGCACGTTCTAAAGCCTTGCGTTTCTTTTGAATTACCTCTTTCTCTATTACATGATTCGTTAACGTGTCCCAGTCTTTCGGTTTTGCTTGCGCAATTGACCATACTTCAGCAGGATTAGGCAATTCCGAAGACTTAAAGTTTGATGTGTTGACTTCTGAATAGTTGATCTTTCTAGGAGGGAACTTTTGACGAACAGAACCGATCCTTCGAGCCATCCAGTCCGGAATTTCTCTGCGCGGGCCATCGTTAATCAGTTTCGATTTCTGTGACTCATCATCGATTAGTAGGGCTAATCTTCCACCGTTGACCATTACTCCATCGTCATCCATTTCATCTAGCGCTGTTTTCGTTACTGTCATCTTGTTACGCATTATTATTGACAAAAGTTCTTGTTGCTTATGCTTAGATGTAGTCAACTCCTCAAGTAATTGATGCATTTTGTTTTCTAAGGCTTCCTGTCTGGATTTCGCCTCGTAAAGTGCTTTTTTAGCTGTGATTAAGTCATCTTCATCGACTTCTTCTAGTATGGCATTATCTATAGAAGCCTCACCAGAATCACCCTGTACAAAAATAAACACACAATAATCTTAAATTTCAATTGTGAACATTTGGTTTATCTGTATAACGTGTTATCATACCATACTACAGCGCACTGCAGCCCTTGATTTGTAAAGGTAGCCACTTTTGTGTAAGGATTTTCTGCAAAAACTACATGTAGAATTCTAACGGACGGTTCAAAGTTTAAAAAAAGTAAACAGAATAAAAATGTAAGTTAAAAAAATATTAAACCTTTTACTATTGGAGTGTTTTGTACAGGTCAGGGAATACTTCTTGCGACGAACACGCATGTTAGACCCAAAAACGCTCGTGGAAATAAAAGGGCGGTAAGTAAGCGGCGGCCTGAAGGCGACATCTGCTACTAAGATCGTAGCCATTTATCCCTGTCAAGAGAATAAATCGTTGCAACAAAAGCTTAGGTTTACAACAAACAAATATTACTATCTATGAGCACCAATTCATCGAAAACCAAACGTAAACATAAGATCAACGCCACCACATAATATCCAAATGTAGGCAGATCAATAGACACTAACTAATTAAAGAGATAACCGACATTAAGTTTTTCCCAATCATAATACCTAATGATTAGATCACACTATGACTTTTCATAAAGTAACTATCCAAAAGTTATTCAATAAATATTTATTAGAAGAATTTGATTTGATAAACCAGTTAGTTATCAGCAGCAGAAACTTGTTAAACAAAACCATATTAAAATTATCATTACAAGAAGACTAGGTTTGACTTAAATATCAACAACAAACAGATATGTAAAATATAACAAGTCAAATCAAAATGAAAACAATTAATTAATATGACAGAAGTTCATTGAGCCCACATATTAATATCCATAGATATCTACGTAAAAAAAGACTAAACACAGATCAGGAACACATTACACATTCAACAGCAAGATTATCTGACTGACCTGAAATTTGGGAATATTATTGAGCAGCAGCAGCAGCAGAAAAAGTTGTGAGTGAAGTATCTGAAGGGTGGATCGAAGAGTAATAGGGTTTGGGAGGTGGATAGCAGAAACATGAATGGAAATCGGCAACGGAAGCGGGAAGAGTTGAGGGAAAAGCAGAGTGGCTTTTCGGTGCGGGTGCCGCACGGGATCTCGCCATAAAGCACTGCTGTGCTGTGCTGGTGTAGTGTGGAGGGTACACTTTCGTGAAATGACTTTGTTGCCCCCCTTACTCAACTCACACCTCATTACCATTTATTGTTACCCGTAGGGTGTTCGCGAGATGCGCTGGGGTTCACGCCCGTTCACACTTTGCATTGCGACACTTGATTCTGGTAGTTTTTTTATTCGTGTAAATTTACGGTAGCATTTATCGTAAGTGTTACACATAGGGCTGCAAACGAACACGAACGAGACATTGTTCGTGTTCATTTGTTAAAAAATATATGTGTTCATGAACGCTCACCGAACGAGATTTTATGTTCGTGTTCGTTTGTTAAGGAAATAAACTTGTTCGTGTTCGTTTGTTAATGTTAGATAACGAACGAAAACGAACGTTGATGAATACAAATGGAAATAAACAAACACACACACGCGTTCATGAATAGATCATGTAAGACACTAACGCTTATTAAATATTTTATTTGTCGAGATCTTGTAATATTTAAATAATATATAAAAACAAAACACTAATGAACTATCGAATACAAACGAACACGTTACAGAACATTCACGAACATAAATGAACGAACGTGACCTTTGTTCATGTTTGTTCATTTAACTAAACGAACGACATTTCTTGTTGTGTTCGTTTGTTTAAACATAAAAGTTAAGTAAAGTAGCACACGAATAAGGAAATATAAGTCTTAAACATAAAAATTGAAAACTAAAAGTTCAAGTGTGAAGTATTTTGCATCATGATGATATCAATTTAGTAATCATACGGCTTATGTCACACCCCGACCATGTAAAACAACAAACCACGACGGAAACGTCGGGGAGTTGAGCGACAGAATTATTTTTAACCATGGCATTTAAAGTTTAGTTTTATTTAGAATTAAAGTGATTACATTGTCTTAAAACAAAGGAAACATAACATAAGTTAAACTATTCTTGCGTCTTTTAAGTCACTAAGGCCCGAGTCAGCCTAAGTGTGTCACGATCCATATCATGCATTAGCTCCTGAAAACACATGTAAAAATATGTACGTCAGCATAAAAATGTCTGTGAGATACATAGGTTTTGTTGTTACAGGATTCATGACATGTAAGTTAAAAGAAATGTTTAACAAAAGTAGTCATGAACCATATGAAAATGTTTTCTTTAATAAATCATACGAAAATCGATAAGAAAATCAGATGATATAAAAGAATAATGCATGGTTAAATGAATAACCAAGTAAAAATGGATTTGTATAGAATATGTCTTTTGTAAAGCAATGTCTTGTAAATAAAGTATCATGTCTTTGTATAAATTGAAGTGGTTTAGATAACGCTACGATATGTAATATCATAAAAGCACTTATATATAGGAAGTACCAGCAGCGTATCCACCATGCTTTTATCATATTACACGCGCCTCGTTATTTAAAACACTTACCAAATAAACACCAAAATGTCTTATTTAAACCAATGTCAAAATGTTTATGTGTAAACAATGTTTAATGTCAAATGTAATTCATGTCTTGTATAATCAAATGCTATGTATGGCAAGTAAAAAGTATCTACTCACACCATATGTATAATGTCAATGTATAATCAAATGTCGTGTAAAACCAAATGTCATGTATGGTGAATAAAAAGTATTTACTCAATCCCATAGGTAAAATGTACAAAACAATGTATTTGAATAAATCATAATTTAAGTCAAAAGTTATGTTTTGCAAAATCAATGCTTTACTGATACAAAGATTTATACGGTAATGTTTATCGCATACATTTAATCCTTGAGACTGTCGGATAGACCCTTAAACAAATCAAAGGTTTATCAAAAATGTTTTCGGATTCTGTCATTCTTTACGTCCAAACAAACCTAGGATTCCAGGAATGGGAGTTGTCAATTCCTATGGTACCACTACATACTACAGAGCGGCGTGATCAGTGTCAATGAACATATTTTAGTTTCGTTAAACAAACCAAATGTCATACCAAATGTAAGCATGTTATGTGAAAACAATGTACTAAGTATGCTAAGTAAACATACGAAGCAGAAATGTAATGTAAATCAATGTGCTAGCATGCTCAGTAAACATACATAGCAGAAATGTAATGTAAAACAATGCGTCCATATGCTAAGTAAACATATGTAACAAAAAATGTTTATGAAATCAATGTGCTAGTGATGCGCGTGTGGTGTGTATATAATTTTAAGTATATTTTAAGCCCTTTTTACACGTTAGTCAAGTTTTAAATTTATAAAACACGATATTTACTAACACCAAACACACATATGGGCAAGTGCACCCATCTTGAGCGTAGTATAGTGTTGGTAAGATACCGAGGTCGTCCAAGGACACAAGAGCTTTTAGTACCGGTTTATCCTCAACGTCTAATCAAATCAAAAGTTAGAAAAATGTTTTAAAATAAAAAAAAATTAAAACTAACTAAAATGCTGAAAAATAAAATAAAAATAAAAACAGATAGACAAGATGAATCACTTGGCTCCGACTCGTGTTTAGTGTAACCTTTGATTATTTCCGCACTTTTGCACTTTTTAAGAGATTATCTTAGTTATTGTAGTAGGCCCCTCTTTTGAAGGTGACGTTACCTGTAACACCTCGAAAATTTCATGTCCAAAATTTTTTCGACACGTGTCACGAGCTTAAAACGTGTAAAGGATTGATTAGAAGGACTATAGATGACGAACAAAGAAACTATGTGAATAAAAGGGTTCAAAGTATCAACAAGGGATAACTATACTTTACAATAACCCTACATGATGTTTATACCCTTAAAAGAATTATTCATGGATCATACGAAGCTAATTGTGAAAGAAAGTGAGAGATTACAAACTACAGGGGTTAAATGTGTCAACATGTTTAAAGTGTACCTCTGAGTGACCTTTTAGCAAACCTGAAGCTTTGTAACGATTAATTATGCTCACTAGAATGCGTGATAAAAATTTCATCAAGTTTCGATATCGTATGAGAAAGTTATGATAGAATTCGTATACGAGGGGTTAAAAGCGTCAACGTTGAAATTTAAGACTTTTCGGTGATCGTATGAATAACCGGGGACTTAACAACGTTGGTTTATGACTTGGAGTCCTTAAAAGTCAAGTTTGGGGGTTACAAGTGCAAGAAAACACCTTAAAATCAAGATTTGGAAGTTCAGGGGCCAAACTGTCAACTTTTGAAAGTTCTGTCATGCTGGCCTGGTCCTTACGGACCGTATGCTAGGACCCTTACGGTCCGTAAGTGACTCCCATATGCAGAAACTCGTAAGGTAGCTGTTCAGCCCATGTAACCGACTTATATTGCCCTTTTTCACCACCAAGGGCTGCCTAAACAAGTTCTTAGGCATTAGGGACACTTGTTAATGATCAGGGACCAATGCTAGAGTTGTTTGTCATGATCTTGAGCAATCAAAAGCACTATATAAAGCCCATTTTGTTGCAACTTTGATCATTCACTCACAACTCATCTTCTGATCATTTCTGGAGCACAAGGACTTTCCCTAAGCATCTCTAATCGTGCATTAGACCTTGGTAAGTATCTTTGACCTTCCTTGATTGAGTTTTGCTTAGTTATTAGCTTAAAAGTGAAACCGTCGTAATTAAGGTTTGACTTATCGATTAATCACTAATGGTTCAGTGTTTAGTCAAATTAAAGGTAGTTATAAGTTGGTAATTATGTGGGCATTAAACCCTTAAAAGGGCACCTTCTGATTCCCGTCATAACTTAGTCATTTGTCGAGTCAAAGTTGTTTATAAAAAGTCAACAGAAACTTAATTTGCGAATTAACATGCAATTAGCAATGTAGAAGGTATGTAACCTATTTTACCACTCATATAACTTAGTAATAAATGTAAGAACATGTCTAAGCATGTTCGACCCGACAATTTTCTGTTTAGACCCGGTTCGGAACCGAAAGTCGCAAAACTTTGACTTTTGCTTTGACTTCAGTTCTGACCCGTAGTAGCATGATTTGGAAATGCCTTAGAGCTTTCTTAGGACCAGGTTACATGTTGGTATAAACATCTGTGATTGGTTCGTTGTTTGCCCAACTCGTTTACACGTTTCCGTTAATTGCTTAATGTTGACCAAAATGCCCTTTTGACCATAAAACGAGAATTTTGGAAATGTGAGAGGACAATAATCTTTGTTACTGATTTATAAACATGTCCCTAAATTTTCACATTAGTTGGAGGTCTAGATTAGGAGTTATGCTTAAAGGCGTAATTAGAAAGCTTTTTGTTAATTAAACGGCACAATTAGCATAAAGCCTATCTAAACCCAATTTTTGACACCAAACCATTTACCCACTGATGTAATATAATATTTTGGGATTTTTGAAGATTTTTAATTATTTTTAACCTGAGCATAACCTAAGGTTATTGCCTTGATTCGGTAAATACCAATTATACCCTTTTTGTGTATAAAATGAGTTCTACATAGTATTTTGACACCAATCCAATTGCTACTGATTTTATATAATAAATGTAGTATTTTGAACTTTATAACCTGATCAGAAAACTCAGATTTCCTGTATAACCCGGAAATCGCTTAAAACGGCTTTTTACGCGTATTAAACACCTAGTATGGGTTTAAAACCATTTTGTCATATAAGACTTATCACCAACTGACATGACCTATTAAAATAAGTTATTTTACTGATGTATTTGTACCCGAATCTCAGAATTTCATTTAATCTCTTTTATAACCTTTAAAATGACCAAAATACCCCTACGGGGCTTAAATTAAGATTAAACTCGTTTTGGGCATAATGGAAGATATCCTACTGATATCACAACATATTTAAGGCATATTAACTTAGGAAACCTGTTAGTGACTCTTTCGGGTACCCGTTATGCGTTATTCGCGTTCGGTTCGGTTTATGTAACTAGTTTGCATAAATTAGCCGAAACGGGTCAAACCTTATCATTTTTATCTCAAAATCCAGAATGTGTTTAGATTACCCATATTATACAAGTATTCACACTTGTCGGGTCTAAATCACATTCTATTCCGGTCTTCGCTTAATCGTGCGTTTGAACCGTATCTTTATTTAAAACTAACCGGTCTAAGTTTAGGCTTAATTAAAGACCCGTTAGGATTCTAATAGGTTATTATAAACCTTTGTTCCAGAATAGGAGACCCGGTAAAAGCTACACGCACTTGCTATTTGTGATTGATACTTGCAAAGGTAAATACTTTTAACTTATTTTCCCTATACGGGCTTGGGGTATGGTATATAAAATACCGCTTGGTCGGGCATTGAATCTTTAATCGGATAGAGGTTAAATCATTGATATGCTCTATTTGGAAAAGTTTTGTTTGCTTAAAGCCTTTGGGGGGTTAATGACCATGTCCCGGATATCCTTGGCACCATCTTACGAGATGGCCACGACCTGAGCACGGGGTGTAGGCGTACACCCGTCAGTGCATAAATAAATAATGTGGTGTGTCTATTGATCCTTAACCCGGTCTACGGATCGGGCTACTGAACGCATAAGGAACATGTAATTCTTTTACAAGATTATATTCAAATAATTATCCCAAGTTATAAAAAGTTTGTGCCACGTGCATTCAAATCAATTTTATTAAACCTTTTCTAAATGAATCAGTTAATTGTATTTACCAGTGTAAACTGACGTATTTTCCCAAAAAGGTTAAGTGCAGGTACTACGCGAACTAGGCTGGCTTTCTCCTAGCGTCCACAATAAGTCTCGCAAGCTTGGATGTCAAAACTGTTGAACAATGTTTCCTTTTTATTTTGGTCCACCTGTGGATTATTTTCAACTGTTTGTGATACTTGATATTACAATTATATTCGGTTGAAATATATCTATCTTTTGCTTCCGCTGTGCATATTAAATATTGTGTTGTTTGACTATAACGATATCAACTACGTCACGATACTCCCCACCGGGCCCACCGGTAATACGTGGAAATATCGGGGTGTGACATTACCCTCAACCCAGTAGTTTGAGTCAGCAAGTATACAATCCTAAAGGGTCGGATTATTGAAAGATAATTAATTAAGTTATTAATGCATATTATGGTAGGCCCCTCTTTTGAAGGTGACGTTACCCTCGGCTAAGTAGTCTGAGTCAGCAAGGATACAGTCCTAAGTAGCCGGATTAAAGTATTAATAGTAGCTTACATATGAGGGGATCAAAGAGTTTGGACCCCCGCCATCCAATACCGGTGAGTATTGAAGGAAGTCCTACTAAATTTAACCCAGGTCCTTGTAGGATCTATACACTGAACAAGGCAAGACTCTTACCAAACCATTCCCTTAACCCCCGACCAGGTAGCCAACATACCTCCATATAGACCGTGGAGATATGAATGGTGAAAATCTTTTATTTTATATAGACAGTAAAATAATGCCAAGACACCACGGACAAACGATAAGGAAGAATCATCTTCAACATAAGAAACTAGTTATTAAAGTCATTAATACATAACCAAGTAAAAAGTGCGAAAAGATTAAAAATAAAAAGTATTACACTAGACACTTGTCTTCACCAAGTGATGTAAGAGACTTTGGCAAACATGGCATTTGATTGTCAAGAACTCTTACGATCAATCTTGGATCCTGAGACGACTCACACACTCTATGATGGACAATGGATGATGGTGATGGATGATGGTGTTGTGATGGTGGTGGGTGGTGGGTGAAGTGTGTGAGAGGTTGTGTGCCAAGGGATGGTTTGCAAATGAGCCAAGCACCCCTATTTATAGCCTGAACAGCAGCTCAGGCACGGCCCCGTGTCCATTGGGCACGGCCCCGTGTCCATCCTCTTCTCTGTCTTCATTAATTGCAGTTTGTCTGCATTAGTTGACCACGCCCCCGTGTCCGTTGGGCACGCCCCCGTGTGCAGAAGCATATCTGTACTATCAAGATTTGTCTGGATTCTGCGAATCTTATAGTTGACCACGACCCCGTGTCCGCTGAGCACGGCCTCGTGGTGGGCGATAGAAGCTTCTATAGCTTTGTCTTTTATGCTGGCACTTGGGCACGCCCCCGTGTTTACCGAGCACGGGGCGTGTTCAGCCTTCTGTTCTCTTGTTTTGCTTGGGAAGATGCTGTCGAGGATGTCGGGCATGCCACGTTTGTTCCTTTTCTTGTATTTATGTTAGATTTAGCTGCCTTTTTGCTTCTTTTGTTAATTTGAGCTCATTTAATCCTGAAAATACAAAAGGAAGCCAAAAACACACTTTTTCCAACATTAGTACTAAAAAAGGGTTAGTTTTATGCCACAATTGATGTAATTTATATGTTGCATTTTGTGCACATCAGCTAGCATGCTAAGTAAACATACATAGCAAAGCATAATGGAAATCATGTACTATATGCGTACTAATGAACAGAGCAAGTATATGTCATGAAAGCACGAAAAGCACGAAAGTAACAAGTAGGCACATGTGTATCACCCCAAAATATTTGAAAACAGTAAAAGAGGGGACTATGTACTCACTTGATATTGCTTAATAGTCTTGAAATAACAACCAAGTAACACTTGAAGGATCACATAATCAAACGACACCTAATATAGGTAACTACGTTAATAAACCGGACCTATATCGGAAGATCGGATAGAATGAGGTTTCGTAAACCAAATGAGTATTGGAACTCATATAATATGGTGTAACAAAGCCTACATTCTAAATCGGAACCTATCCTAAGTGCTTATGACCCGTTACGACTCATTAAGGTAGTTTACGCTACTTTAACGTGTCGTTCGCGCAAAAGCGCGTTCGGACCGCCTAACTGGTCCCATGACAAGTATTATATGCCTTAACATGCTTAATAACATTACATAATCAGTTTAGATGTCAAAATTTAAGTTGCATATGCTTAAATTTAAATTATGCATGAAAAAGGGCATTTTGGTCATTTTCCTAAGGCATATAAACTACCTATCATACAACTAATTAAACTAAGTGACCATAAAGTATAAACTCGGAAGGGTATTCCCTATACAACTATGGTCATAAAACATGTTTGGTTGGATCCTAATGATCGACCAAACGGGTCGGGTTCGAAAGTCTAAGCGGTTGTTTAGACCGCTTAACTTACGACCCTATATAAGCACTAGACTAAAAGTGACGAGTTAAACATGTTGAAACATGTTTAACTAAGTTAGAAAACAAGTTTGATATCAAAACAAAGTGTTTTGATACCCGAAAATAGCTTCGTTGCAAAATACGCATAAATACGTATTTTGACCGAAACTTTGACTCGTCACTACGCCTAATCAACGTGGTAATCAGTAGGTATAATCACAAGGGACTATAACCATCGTGATTACGCTCACGTTGCAAAGTTCATACGAACTTTGTGTTGACCAATCATGGTCAAAGCAGAAAGTCAAACACTGTTTGACTTTCATGCTTAAATACATGAACAAGCATGAAGGAGACTTACAAAGGGTCCAAGCTTAAAGATAAAACAAGAATACTGAAGAATGGAGCCTTCAACCAAGATGGGATAGCTCCAATAAGCAGTTTTGAGAAGAAAACTTGGAATGAGCAAGGAATGAGTGAAAAATCTTGGGTTTATATAGAAATTCAAGAACCATTAAGATCATTCCACATGTTTAGAGACTTGATAGCCATACACTTGTAGCACATTGTTTAGGATACTAGGGGAGTCCAAATACCAGCCCAAAGTATGTTAAAACAATGCTTAAAATCAATGGAATCAGCTACTGTTGCCAGGTTCAATGTTTCTGCCCAGATAGGGCTGTCGCGTGGAGCGAGCAAAGTTTCAGAAAATGGCAAAACAGGTCCCTGCAAGCACTAAACTTGATTTCTGGCGCGTTTAAGGCCCGTTAACCCATTTTCAAGGCTCAATAATAAAGTTAAAGTATAGGGACATGAAATATGCTTGAAAATATCATGGATGTCGGTTTGTTTGATCGTACGGTCACGTTATTCGGTTAATTACGACGAAACACGAACGAACGTGAAAAACGATCCAAATTACGCGACGAATGGTATTTTAGCATTCCAATCACTAAAATAAAATATTTTAATGATTACAAAAATTTTTGGATGTCCGGATATGTTCAGAACGTAAGATATGCGCGTAAATGCAAACTTATGCACTTTTTGACGCTTTTAGTCCCTGTTGATCAAATAAGTTTATTTTCGCATACCGAACCCCTCAAAGCCTATTTCTAAGATATGTAAAGGATATTTATGGTATGTTTAACTTATGATCATGTTCTGGAGTGTACGTTACTATACGAATCGGCAGACTTTTGCAGTTTGACGCAAATAGTCCCTGTAGTCGAATAAACTTGTTTTTGCCATACCAAACCCTTCAAAACTTATTTCTAAGTTATGTAAAGGTTATTTAAGGTATGTTAAGCATATATTGATGTTCCGGAGTGTTTTTCGCATTAAACTGATTACATTTACGCATTAGTTTGCGTATAACTTTCCAGAAAGCGATTTAGAGTTTGAAACTGAACAAAAATCAAAACGTGCAAAATGTCAAACATAAATAAACAAATATTGGGACCAAATCACATTGTTTTATTGATAATTGAACTATTCAGAGTTTGTACAATGATTACAAGCACATATATCACAACTTAAACATCTCAAGGATGTCATCTATATTGTCACACCACCATTTATCATCATAAAGATCATGGTTCTTTATAATTTCTTGCATCTCTTCCTGTTTAATTGTTTCATCGTTTGGATGACGAGTTTCTTCTATTAACCTCTTTAACTGACATATCAGTAGTAGTTAGAGCAGGTTTGGGAACTGAAAAAATGCTAAGTATTTTAGTTACATATGTTTTCTCATGTTATTGTTATATATAATATAGGATCGATAGATAGATACATGACACATCTTTCATTTTGTTTTTTTGTTTTATCCATAACAAATTCTTAATCTTTTTGTAAGAGAAAAATAAATAAGTGAGTAAAAGTGACCAAATTGCGTAAAATAATATAACCAGGTAACTATATTTATAATGTAATTGCGTAAACCACCAAATGCATAAAAAATCATTACGTTCTCACTTACAAGCAGTTCATTCGTCACGTAACACCTCTCAATAGACAACATTTAAGTTGTATACCCTGTCTAGTCTGAAGTCTTTGGCGAGATGCATTTTTTGTGGTCTTTAGTTGATATATTACATGTGTTAGCTGATATATTAAGTGTCGGTATTGTAATATACCAAATCGATTGCGACTGGAAACCCATCACAAAGCATGTGGAATCCCACCGGTTATTAACAATAGTAACATATAAAAATATTTAAAAAATAAATGCAATACATATGATATTTTGAACCCCCTCTCGATTTTTAAAAGTAAAGAAAACAAAATAATTCACATGTATGCTATTTTTTTTCTTTTCTTTTATTAATCAACGTGTAAAATAAATTTAAAAAAAGTTAAGACTCGAGCTCAAACTTTTTTCCAGCTAAGCCAAACCGGCTTGTTAACATAACTAATGGACTGGGACGAAGTTAGCATGACTGACCCATCAAATTGAACTATTAACCTCTAATTCATCCCGAGACTGACCCATCAAATTGAACTGTTAGCCTCTAATACGGTCCCTAAGGAACTCACGAAAGGCCTGTCGTCCGATGGGTATGCGAAATTGACGAACTTGCTTTGACTACATAACTCTTTCTGCGGGATGCTCTTTTGCGCTAGGATGTACTTTTTTACTCTTTAAGTGCTCAATTCCTTCTTTTGTCTTGTATATGTAGCTCTTCCCAAGACTGACCATCAAATTGAATTGTTAACCTCTAATTTGTTCTAGTAAGTGCCAACGGTCGTTTTAGTTCCCCCCCCCCCCCACACTCTTTAACTTCTTCCACGTTGATAAAAAACCCTCCTCCCCATCAAAACTGTCACACCCCAACCGATGGCGGAAACATCGGGGTATGGCACTGAGCGAAACAGATTGTCCAGAAGTTTCCATAACAATTATCATTACCAATCAATTTAAAGTAACATATCCCATACCATGTCTCAAAAGGTAAACAAATTATTACAGACAAAATCTAGGCAAATAGTTCTATTTCGACAACTCAGATTCAAAATAGAGCAATTGTTTATCTGCTTGTAGAGACCCTTGATTTAATCTGTACAGACAACTATTTGTTGGCCTCTAGAGCCTTATTCTAGCCTCGATTTCCTAGCAGATGTGAATCCTAAGCACCTGTCACATACGTTAAAATAAAGTCAATACATATAATGTAAAGGTGAGCATACAAGTTTGATAATAGCATATAGAGTTCGAAATTCGTTTACGCATAACCAGCACGTACACATAGAGAAATGAAGCACGTTAGTTATCGACATAGATCCATCGATACCAATGACTGCGGGTTGACTGCCTGAGGCAGTTCGCAATACATGATTACCACCGTAATCCATGCAAGTAATTGTCCTTAACAACCCCCGCGAACAGGTGCTGAGTCCAAACTATAGTACTATCGTTGCTAAGGCAGGTAGACAACATTCCATGTGTAAACATAACAAACAAGCATTCATAAGCCACGTATAACATGCATTAACGGTTAGCGTTCAAATAGTATTGCGTAGTGTGTTTATTGTGATTTGAATATTCGTAACGTATGTAACACCCAAAAGTGCATAAAGCAAAAAGGGATCGAGTATACTCACAGCGATGATGGATTGAAGGGAGCGCTTAGAGCGGAATTAGCCTGATTAGAACGATAACATAACGATAAGTGACGCGTAGAACGATGCAAGGTGTAAGTGGCTCGGACAGCAGTTCGGTCGGATGGGTAATCCGATCGGACAGTCCAATCGTGCGGATGACAATCCGTTCGTATGGTCATCCGGTCGGACAGGTTGTCCGGTCGGATGACTGTTCGAGTGGATTGTTTCTTCGTTTGATGTGTTTGTGTATGATGGCTTGTCCTTTGAAGTTTTCGTTGTAGCATTTTGAAAACATTGAAGTATCTCTACCTTTTCAAGTCGGTCGATCGGACGGTCAGTCGTGCGGATGACAATCCGCTCGGATGATTTATCCGGTCGGACGACGACTCGAGTGGCGAGATTACTTAGTGAGAACAATCCACAGTAGGTTGTCACTCGGTCGGGCAGCAGTCCGGTCGGGTGGCATCCTTAGTGTATTGAACATGTTAAAAATTGTTCGAGTGTTAAAGTTCAAGTATCTCATGATCCGAAGAGTAATCCGGTCGGATTGGTAGTCCGATCGGATAGCAATTCGTTCAATACTTAAACTTCAGATAAAGTTGGTCAAGGTGTAAGCCGTTCGGATGACCTAGTCGCTCGGATGGTTTATCCGTTCGGACAGTAGTCCGGTCGGATAACACTCCATGCTGGTCGTTCCGTTCATCTTTCACTTGGCCGTTTTGATTGTTTGTTGCTTTTATCGAGACGTTTCGACAACGTGTTAACCAACAGAACCCCATCTTGACCCAAGTGACCCGATTGACCAGGAATCACCCTAGTTCAACCAGTTAACCGGTTCAATCCGGTTGTTCCTGTTTAACCCGAAGTCAGTGGTCTCTTGAGTAGAACCCAGATCTTGAACTAGCACACAACACTAAGAATGAGTAGGAGCCTAGAGCAAGACCCGATTCTATCGGTTTTGAGTGCATTGAGTGTAAAAGAGTTGAAAGAAAGTTAGAAACCATCTTTCAATCCTTTTTCACTATGATTATGTTTAGATCTATGCAGGATCTTTGTTTATTTGTGTGGAATCGATTAGATCTAAGTTGTTCTTGGTGGATTGAGGCCAAAACATGAAGTTCTTCAAGAACACCATGATGACGTCATCCTAGAACACCTCAAATCTAGTGATTTCATGGTTAAAAGTTAAGATTCAAAAGATAGAAAGGTGTAGGAGTGCGTGTAGATTAAGAAAGTACAAGATTTAGGACGAGATCTTACCGGATTCGAGAGAAATCGAAGAAAAGGTGAGGAGAGCGTGCTGTTCGGTCAGAGAGTTGCCAAAAGTAAGAATGAAAGTGGCATGGGTATTTATAGAGTTACCCAAAGAGGAAAGTGTTGGCCGGTCGGATGGAACCTCGCCAGGATGACTTGTCCGTTAGGATGGTTATCTCGGTCGGATGGCACCCTGGCACCAGGATCAAGTGGCAGCCCGGTCGGATGGCAATCCGGCCGGATGGCACTTGGTTCGGGTGTTCGGCGCGACAATTTTTGAGGTTTCGATTTCGATTGCGAGCGATGCGAATACGATAGAGTTTCCTAGTCAAATTACTTTTAATCCCAACTATTCATATCTAGCACTGTCTCTTCTCCAATAATTATCATAGTTCGATTTCGATTGAGTTCAATTACGTTTCGAGTTTCAATTGCGTTTCGATTGATTACCACAACATAACATAAATAAGCATGCACAAGTAACACATAAAGCACACACACACACACACACGTATAACAATAACCAAAATGCGTAATTCGAGTTGCGAGTGCGATTGTGATTCGATGTCGATTTGATTAGCATAGTTTGATTATCATTTAGTTAGCTTTATCGCATTGTTACTTCCTATAGTTCACAGTCGTAAGTCGATTAGACAACGAATAACATACGTCGATTATTGTAATTATTGACACTTACTCCACATAATACAACTAAAATAAACACATAGAAGAAACTCATTACTAGTCAAGTCGCGCGAAATCGGTCGTTGACTTTGACCTTGACTTTGACTTTGACTTCGAAAGCACGGGGTGTTACAAAAACTCTCTAACCATGGATCAAAAGTCACGGATTCAGATGAATTCCCCTACTCCGGCTGGTGGTTCCGCTAAAATCGCCACCCCTCATCGTCTTCCCAAAAGCATTCAAATATCCGGAAATGTAAGTGATAAGACTTGAATATATAAACCCAACACATATCCCATGTGGGTAGTGTAGGAACCGTTCGCATAAATTAAATAAAATAAACAAATTTAATTACAAGATTACAATTCAGAAATAAGAAAGCTGAAACACAAGTACTATTACAACTGAAAAAACCAAAATACAAGAAAGGTGTAGAAGCAGAGTTGGACTGAGGCACGTGTTCAACACGCTTCCCTTAAAACAAATTCCGAGTCTCCCAAGAGTACTCATTTTGTTTCCCAGGGTACAACAGCCGGAGCAGTGGTACTGCCGGAGTAGACCTACAACCCGAAGGTTACCTTGAAACTGCAAGAAAAGAAGATCACAAGTAGTAGAGAGAGAGAGTTGTTTGCTGTTGTAGTTCCTGGTGTCCTTCTGAAGTGGGTATGGAGCTGTATATATACAGCTCCTAAGTCGAAACAGTCAAAAAACGAATTAAAGAGAGGTTTAAATTGCATTAAACGTCTTCAATGCAATTTAATACGTCATTTAATTCTCAGTCAAAGCCAGTTAACTCGTCAGTTACGAAGCTGGACTGAAACTGCTCTGTTATTCAATGCTGGAAGCTTTCTGCGCGCGCGCGCCCAGGTGTGCACGCCCATGCGCGGTGCGGCCTCTTGGCTCACAGCCATGCGCGCATGCGCCACGTCACCATGTGCGATGCGTCCTCTTGGCTCAGGTCCATGCGCGGTGCGGCCTCTTGGCTCACATCCATGCGCGCATGCGCCACGTCACCATGCGCGGTGCGTCCTCTTGGCTCAAGTCCATGCGCGCGTGCGCCAGGTCACCTGTGCGCCTATACGAGCGCGCCACACAGTCGCGCCGTATTGGCTCACTCTGGTGCGCCGCGCACGACACAGCAGGACCCATGCACCATGCGTGCACCCGCGCGCCTCCGTGCCATGTGTACTCGCGCGCTCATGCGCATGACTGCCACGTCATGCGCCGCATCACCTACCACTTGGTCCTTGCAACCCTTGTGCTCCACCACGCGCACGTGGTCAAAAATAAAAAGGCGGCTCTCAAGCGGCTTGCGGCGATGCGAAGTGCAAAGTGCGCCATCAAAGCGCCACATTGCGCCTCATCGCCCACGCCACGCGCGCGCGCGCGAGCGTGTGCGAGTGCGAGTTAGGGTGCTCCGCACCCTTCGCGAGGACACTAGTGTGTGCTTCCATGAAGCAATAAGGATGGAGAGTTCCCACTTAAATACCCCTTTAAGTTCCATCTCTCATCCGATGTGGGACAAGGTGCTACTTTCCCTTTTGTTTCAGCATTGAATGTTCCAAACACCCAACTTTGAGCATCGATATCTCATTCATCTTAGCTCGGTTTTGGACGTGGTTTAGTTCGTTGCGAAGGTCTTCCAACATAGAACACAAACCCACAAATAAATATATAAAACCCGCTCATTTTATTATATTTATTTCTAGCCCAAAATAGGAAAAAATCATTTTCCTATATTTGTGAAAAATGCTATTTTCACCTATTTTTCCAACAATCCCCCACATGAAAAATGCTATTTTCATCAAATTTCCAACAATCCCCCACATGTATGGAAATGGATCTTTTCCTTACACTTTTCAACGATAAGATTCGACAGTTGAGTATTGCAAGATAGGTAGGTTGTCACCTTTGAACCTTCTTTTGTGAAGCGCACTTAGCTTACTAGCGGTGTGTAGACGCGATGTCTTTGAACATACCCCCATATGTGTAAACGACAATACACTTCACACAATACTCTCCCTGGTTTGGCCAACTCCTCATTATGAAAAATCCATTTGAAGCGACCCTACTTCTGCGAGAGCTCTAGGATTTGCGCACCCCACAAATCCATTTGAAGCGACCCTACTTCTCTCTAACATAGGTGATTCCCATAAATCATTAAAAGCATCATGGTTATTTGATTTCCCGAAATCGTTAACCTTAATATGCTTAGCCTTACTTCAATGTCACTGATTGGAATGGACTAGGAAGTATATAACTCCCTTTTTATTTAGTTTGGGGTACTCCCCCACAGTGACTCCGCTTTGGTAATATGATTAAGTTTGCCTATTGAACTTAGTTCTTGGGATCTCCAGTCAGCTAAGTTAGGTTTCCCTCATATTCCCAATTACCACGGGCTTTAGTCCCATTCCTCTTGACGACGTTTCCACTAACTCTCTGCTTAAGCCTTTTGTAAACGGGTCCGCAATGTTATCCTTTGATCTCACATAATCAATTGTGATAACACCCGTTGAGAGTAGTTGTCGTACCGTGTTATGTCTACGTCCCATATGCCTTGATCTGCCATTATACATTAAGCTTTGAGCTCTACCAATTGCTGATTGGCTATCACAATGTATACAAATGGCTGGCAAAGGCTTTGGCCATCTTGGAATATCTTCCACGAATTGACGTAGCCATTCCGCCTCCTCACCTGACTTATCCAAGGCGATGAATTCGGATTCCATTGTGGATCTAGCTATGATAGTTTGCTTAGAAGACTTCCAAGCAATAGCCGCTCCTCCAAGTGTAAACACGTAACCACTTGTTGATTTGGAATCCTTGTTGTCCGATATCCAGTTTGCGTCAGTGTATCCTTCGATCACTGCTGGTTGTCGGTCATAATGCAGTCCATAATCTTTCGTGTATCTTATGTATCTAAGCACCCTTGTGATAGCTTTCCAATGATCCGCGCTCGGATTGCTGGTGTATCTACTTAGCCTACTCACCGCGTAAGCCAAGTCGGGTCTAGTACATGTCATTAGATACATTAGACTGCCAATAATTCTTGAATACTCTAACTGAGCAACTCCCTCTCCTTTATTCTTCTTAAGATGTTGGGAGGTATCAACTGGAGTTCGAGCTACACTCGTATCTCCCGAGTTGAATTTTTCAAGAATTTTATCCACATAGTGAGATTGACTTAACACAAGACCATCTTGGGTTCTTATGATCTTTACTCCAAGAATCACATCAGCTAAACCCATGTCTTTCATGTCAAATCTCGCTTTCAACATGCTTTTAGTAGCTTTGATAATTTTATCATTACTCCCAATGATAAGCATATCGTCTACATAAAGGCATAATATCACATAACCATCATTTGTGTCTTTGAAATAAACACATTTGTCGCACTCATTTATTTTGAAACCATTGTCAATCATGACATGATCAAACTTTTGGTGCCATTGTTTTGGTGCTTGCTTCAAGCCATACAAAGACTTGACGAGTTTACATACTTTACCCTCTTGACCTGGGGCGGAGAAACCTTCAGGTTGCTCCATGTAAATCTCTTCTTCTAAATCGCCATTTAGAAATGCGGTTTTAACATCCATTTGGTGAACTTCCAAATTTCTTAAAGCCGCTATAGCAAGAACCAATCTAATCGAGGTTATGCGCGTCACAGGCGAGTAGGTATCAAAGTAATCTAGACCTTCCTTTTGTCTAAATCCTTTAATCACCAACCTAGCCTTATATTTATCAATACTTCCATCAGTTTTCATCTTCCTTTTGAATATCCAACGATATCCAAGTGGTTTACAACCAGGTGGAAGATCTACTAACTCCCAAGTATGATTTTGCAATATCGAATCAATCTCGTTCTTTATTGCTTCTTTCCATTGAGGTCCTTCCGAAGAAGAAACTGCTTCGCGATATGTATTGGGCTCGCCCTCAACCATATAGCTAACGAAGTCAGGACCGAAGGATTTTTCAACCCTTGGCCTTTTGCTTCGCCTACGATCACCCTCGTCAACCTCAGGTTGATCGTGTGTTTCATCTATCCGCGTAGATGAACTTGTACCCGCTTCATCTAACCATGTAGATGAACTTGGACCCGGTTCATCAAGTGCTGTTGATGAAGTTGTATGTGTTTGTCTTCTCAAAGGAAACACATTTTCAAAATACGAAACAACGTTAGGATTCACCTCCATGATAGTGTCTTTGTGTACATCAGGGTTCTTGGACTCATGTACAAGAAAGCGATGTGCACTACTTTGATGCGCATACCCAATAAATATGCAATCAACAGTTTTGGGTCCTATCCTAAGAGCCTTAGGAGGTGGTACAATCACCTTTGCTAGGCACCCCCACACTTTCAAGTATTTATATGAAGGCTTTTTCTTTTTCCATAACTCATATGGAGTCTCGTCTCTCTTTTTCAATGGTATCTTGTTCAAAAGATAATTGGCCGAGAGAATGGCTTCCCCCCACATTTCCTGGCTCACCCCAGAACTTATCAACATGGCGTTCATCATTTCTTTCAATGTGCGGTTCTTTCGTTCCGCCACGCCATTTGATTGTGGAGAATAAGGAGGTGTACACTCATGTACAATGCCACTTTTTGCGCTTAAATCGGCAAAAGGTGCAACATATTCGCCTCCTCGGTCGCTTCGCAAAGCTTTTATCTTCTTTTGAAGTTGATTCTCAACTTCATTTTTATACAAGATAAATTTACTTATTGCTTCATCTTTACTTTTTAGTAAATATACATAGCAATATTTAGTACTATCGTCAATAAATGTGATGAAGTACTTATTTCCTCCTCTTGTGGGTACCGCTTTTAAATCACATATATCGGTGTGAATTAAATCAAGGGGTTCGGTTATTCGTTCAACCGATTTCGATGATGTTCTTGTAAGTTTGGATTCAACGCATGTTTCACATTTATAGTGTGAATCAATATGGAATGTTGGTATGCAATTTAAATTGATTAAACGACGTATAGAATTAAAATTAACGTGACCTAATCTACCATGCCATTTATTCGAATCAGAAAACTCAAGCATATAAGTAGAAGTAGTAGCAATTTTATTCATGTTCTTTTTGACAGCCATTACATTCAATTTGAACATACCATTTTGGGCATAGCCCTTGCCTACATACATTCCTCGTTTAGTTAGTACAAATTGATCGCTCTCAAAAACTAAACGAAATCCAAACTTATTAAGCAACCAACCCGAGACTAGGCTCTTGCGCAAGTCTGGGACATATAACACGTTGCTTAAAGTGAGCTCCTTCCCTGAAGTCCACTTCAAAATCACCGTTCCTTCACCCTTGATGTCCGCGGTGGCTGCATTTCCCATGTACAGCTTCTCATCTCCCGCAAGCTCCTTGAAGGTGGTAAAGAGGCTCCTGTCTGGGCACACATGACGGGTCGCTCCCGTATCAATCCACCACCCTTTTGGAGTGTTGGTCACAGCATTGACCTCATCCAACATTGCGGTTTTGTCGGAAATCATTGCCACCAAAGGCATTCCGTCTTCATCCACCATGTGCGCGCGCTCACGCTTTGGTTTCTTGCATTGGTTAGCCCGATGCCCCGGCTCGTCACAGTTGTAACAAGTCCCTTGGAACGTTGGAGGTTTCTTTTTCGCAACCCCTTTCTTCGGTCCAAGTTTGCTAGCCTTTGCTTTCTCTTTGTCCTTTTTCCCCTTACCCTTCGCGCCCTTAGAGGATTGCCCAAGCTCAACCACGTTTGCGCTTGCAGAAGGTTGCGCTTGGCTGCCTTTTAGGGCAATTCTATTGCCCTCTTCAATCCGAAGACGAACAATAAGGTCCTCTAAAGTCATCTCCTTTCGTTTGTGTTTAAGATAATTCTTAAAATCCACCCAACCAGGAGGTAACTTTTCAATCAACGCAGCCACTTGGAATGTCTCACTAAGTGTCATGCCTTCCGCAAAGATGTCATGTAGTATAATTTGGAATTCTTGGACTTGATTCATAACACTTTTAGAATCAACCATTTTGAAATCCAAAAAACGGGCTACCACAAATTTCTTTGTGCCAGCATCCTCCGTTTTGTACTTTTTGTCCAAGGCATCCCAAAGATCTTTGGAAGTCTTGACATTGTAGTACACGTTATATAATGCATCCGAAAGCCCGTTTAACACATAGCCTCGACAAATAAAATCCGAGTGCTTCCAAGCCTCTACCGCGCTCAGAGCCTGAGCGCTGGTCTCCCCTTCCGCAGATTGGGGAGCGGATTCAGTTAAGAACCTCGCAAGGTTCATGGTGGTCAGGTAGAAGAACATCTTCTGCTGCCACCTTTTGAAGTGTAGACCCGAGAACTTCTCGGGTCGTTCAGCGTGATTGGCCACTGTGGACGCTCCCACAGTGGTGGCATTCAAGGGGGTTCCCGTCACAACATTTGTGGTGTTGTTAACGTTGACATTATCGTTCGACATGCTGAAAAAATAAAATTAAAATTTTTTAGTCAAAAAATTCTGATTTACGCACAAACCAGAAGGAAACTACTAAATTTTAATTTTACCACAATTTACTGTTTCGGCTTCTAAATCCAACTTTGAAGACCAAAAACAGAAAATTTTAATAGTTTTAGAACTTATTGATTGGCTTCTAAGTCCAACTTTGAAGACCAAATCAGAAAGTTTTAGCAATTTTTTTTAAGACAAGTCTGAATGTAACCAGAATTAGTTTTCAACCAAAGTCGCTCCTTTGAAGATGAAAACCAAAAAAAAAATCTGTTTTTAAAACACAAACTGAGTGAAAACAAAACTCGTTTGAATCACAAACAGAATGGTTTTGATACACGAACGGTTTTAAAAATTTGTTTTAAGATTGTAGGAACCGTTCGCATAAATTAAATAAAATAAACAAATTTAATTACAAGATTACAATTCAGAAATAAGAAAGCTGAAACACAAGTACTATTACAACTGAAAAAACCAAAATACAAGAAAGGTGTAGAAGCAGAGTTGGACTGAGGCACGTGTTCAACACGCTTCCCTTAAAACAAATTCCGAGTCTCCCAAGAGTACTCGTTTTGTTTCCCAGGGTACAACAGCCGGAGCAGTGGTACTGCCGGAGTAGACCTACAACCCGAAGGTTACCTTGAAACTGCAAGAAAAGAAGATCACAAGTAGTAGAGAGAGAGTTGTTTGCTGTTGTAGTTCCTAGTGTCCTTCTGAAGTGGGTATGGAGCTGTATATATACAGCTCCTAAGTCGAAACAGTCAAAAAACGAATTAAAGAGAGGTTTAAATTGCATTAAACGTCTTCAATGCAATTTAATACGTCATTTAATTCTCAGTCAAAGCCAGTTAACTCGTCAGTTACGAAGCTGGACTGAAACTGCTCTGTTATTCAATGCTGGAAGCTTTCTGCGCGCGCGCGCCCAGGTGTGCACGCCCATGCGCGGTGCGGCCTCTTGGCTCACAGCCATGCGCGCATGCGCCACGTCACCATGTGCGATGCGTCCTCTTGGCTCAGGTCCATGCGCGGTGCGGCCTCTTGGCTCACATCCATGCGCGCATGCGCCACGTCACCATGCGCGGTGCGTCCTCTTGGCTCAAGTCCATGCGCGCGTGCGCCACGTCACCTGTGCGCCTATACGAGCGCGCCACACAGTCGCGCCGTATTGGCTCACTCTGGTGCGCCGCGCACGACACAGCAGGACCCATGCACCATGCGTGCACCCGCGCGCCTCCGTGCCATGTGTACTCGCGCGCGCATGCGCATGACTGCCACGTCATGCGCCGCATCACCTACCACTTGGTCCTTGCAACCCTTGTGCTCCACCACGCGCACGCGGTCAAAAATACAAAGGCGGCTCTCAAGCGGCTCGCGGCGATGCGAAGTGCAAAGTGCGCCATCAAAGCGCCACATTGCGCCTCATCGCCCACGCCACGCGCGCGCGCGCGCGCGCGAGCGTGAGTTAGGGTGCTCCGCACCCTTCGCGAGGACACTAGTGTGTGCTTCCATGAAACAATAAGGATGGAGAGTTCCCACTTAAATACCCCTTTAAGTTCGTTTTGAACGTGGTTTAATTCGTTGCGAAGGTCTTCCAACATAGAACACAAACCCACAAATAAATATATAAAACCCGCTCATTTTATTATATTTATTTCTAGCCCAAAATAGGAAAAAATCATTTTCCTATATTTGTGAAAAATGCTATTTTCACCTATTTTTCCAACAGGTAGTAAGTAATAACTAACAATGTTCGAGTAGGTATAAAAGCCCAACCGATCAGATCATGTCACGTGTCTCCAAAAGACTTCTGGCCAGAACCAAATATAGAAAGTCATCTGGCCACCATCTTTTACTAGAAATCAACACCACTTGGTACAACCTCATGCTACACTTTACCCATTAAAGTAATTGACTAATTGTAATTTGTAGTAGTAACACCCTTGATTCAATGTTTCCACTTGCAGATTCAAGCTTCCAAGTTTCAAGATCTTCAAACTTGATGAATTGCTCAGCTGGGTGTGATTGGATACTTATTAGATTTTATTTTGAACCATCTTTAAATTATATAAAAGTTTTGTAAATTTATAATTCTATATCTGTTCAGATGAGTTAGTTTCGTTTCAAACTAACTTCACACCGTTGAATTGAGCCATCGATTTCCAGTTCACAAACCGACTTTATAGGAAATGAAACAGTGTCATCAATGGGGTCAAATCTTGCAAGGTTGGGAGGAAATGATGTGGCTGTTTTACATGCTACAAAAAGCATAAATCACTTCCCTTTAATATTTTAAAAAGTTGTAGAAACCTTGCTATTGTTGCATTCCTGTGTCCCCTTTTATTTGGAGTAACTTAAACAATGAGTTGCAAATCTTGACTTGTGGTGCACACATGATGGTGTATGAAAATGAAGGCCACCCATTTAACAAAAGGTTTCAACTATAAATAAAGTAGCCAAATTTGATTCACACTATAAAAGTCTATTGGTGCAGTTTACTTGTCAATTTGTCATTACATTACACTAGTGTATAGAAGAAATATAGTTTAACTATGAATTTATATAAAATAAAAATAGTAATATTGCAAGAATATTTTATTTCTCAATCTATGATTATCTCTTTATAATTGAAGGGAAAAAACACATCAATATGCACATGTACATATAAGTATATAACTACCTCTAGTCAACTAACCGAACATGAAATCGGGATTAACTAGTTACAGGATTAAAGAAGCAACGACAAAATGAGCCACTATGATTTAAAAAATACCAACCCTTATTACTTTAACTTTAGATATATGTTTTAAAAAAAAACCCAACCCTTATTACTTTAACTTTAGATATATGTTTTTATACATTGTTAGTGTTTCATGGATGAAAAACTTATAAAAACTACAATTAGCTTTATTGTTCATATGCGACTCAAACTCATTTTTGTTCGAAATATTATATGAATATTAGTTATTTAAATCAGCCATCCTATTTATTTTTCTGTGACATGTTATCAAGGTTGATACTGTAGAAAAAAACTGCTTAGTAATTGAAATTGAGGCAATATAGATACTGATTCAATTTTTATACTTCGTGACTCTTTGAGCTGCATTTATACAAAATTATATGTGGACTAGCTATCGGCCAAAATAACCATGAGCGGCTACGATTTTATACTTCGTGACTCTTTGAGCTGCATTTATACAAAATTATATGTGGACTAGCTATAAAAAAACAAGCTCCCGGCGAGGATCGAACTCGCGACCTTTCGCTTACGAAGCGAACGCACTACCACTATGCTACGGAAGCTGTTGGTAAAGCTGGCTATATTTTGGACCTTTCAGAAACGTAATGGTAGATTCTGGTCTGGAAAATGGACTCAATTGGGCTAAAAACAAAACCGGGTAGCTCCCGGCGAGGATCGAACTCGCGACCTTTCGCTTACGAAGCGAACGCACTACCACTATGCTACGGAAGCAGATGTTGTTATTTTTTTAAACATAAAAACTAATATAATGATCCATTTCGTTCCCTCAAACTAGAAGCCAACTCTCTTTTATTGTAGGACTCGGATCGACTCTCAACAGATCCGGGTCTTAGTTAAGAGTTCACTCCACCATTCCACCTTTATTCGATCAAGTTAGTGGCCCCGCTTTTCAAATTCGAATTCGAATCATGGTCGTAAAAATCCCGACTAATCTCCGATTAGTCGTCGATTAATCACTAATCGGAGGGTCACCAATAAAATCACTAGGCGGTCAATAGCGGTCATATTCTGGCCAAATTTTGGCCAGATTCCAGCCAAATTTCGACCAAACCTTATAAATTCCTGTTAATTACTTAAAAAATAGGTGAATGAGCTCTTAAAACATGTCTACTTAAAAAACTACATATAAAAATGTGTGTGTGTATATATAACTAAAAGTTACATATAAAATCCCGATCCGATTAATCCCTATTAAGGATAAATTACCTTTTGAGTTCCCGTGTTTTAGTGGTTTTGACCACTTGAGTCCAAAATAAAAAAGTTTAACGCTTCGAGCCCCTAACCGCTCGAATTGAAGTGTTTGGTATCTAATTTCGCAGCTTTCTCGTTGAATCGCGGAAACCCTAACGTATTCGTACCACTGGTAAGATCAGGTATTGCTTATATTGCACGCCTGATATTTAATAGATTAAGTTTCAGTTTTGTTTTTCATAATATGTTGAAATAAAGCGATATGAAATTGGGAGAAATTTGGTCACAACATTGCTTGCATTGAAAATGTATAACAAATTTCAAACACCTTTCACCAATAATATCACAATACACATTTAACTAATGGTCATACATTGTACAATACATGCTGCTTCAGTTATTACAATTCCATGAGTTGAAGCAAACAAGATATTCATACATAAATGCAGTTAGTTTGTATTATAGTTTATACGCCTTCAATAAGCTTTTTTCGCTTTGCAAATACATGTTTTCGCTAAACTAACTTTATGCTTCTAAACCAAGCGAAGATAAACCGCGCAAGATTTCAACTTCTACATGGTAAATAGTCGTCTGCAATGCGGCCTCACGGGCCAGTCCTGCAGACGCGTTACCTCAAAGTTGACAACCTCACTAATCAAATCTTTAAATATTAACCGCTCTATATCCAACACCACAGCTGGAACCTGATGACAATGTTCATCCCAGTCTTGTGACCTTTTATTCACATCCACATTTAGGATGTTTGTAACTTCATCATCTTCATCATATCCGCTTATTTCTGATTTGTTTTGCAGACCGTCTAAGTCTGCGCATAATTCTTTCAGTAACTTATCTCCATTCAGAACTTTTCCTTTGTGTGGCCCGAAAGGACCTAACATGGCTAGTTTGTGGCTAAGAACGTCGTTCACTGTATCAAATACCATTTTTCTTCTGATTTTTGATCCTGTGAAGTTTTTGTTGTATAGGTCGTCTGTAAGCTCTGTGCATGCTTTAGTTTTCTCTAACACGTGGAACAAACCAGGGTTGATCAAACTGACAGTTGGATGAAGTTGAAGTATTGTGGTTGTGCGGTCCAGGTCTTTTAAGCATCCCGAGGCTAATATGATATCTTCTACGTATCCGTGATCTCCTGTTTCACCATCGCATGAAGATTTTACTGTGCGATCGACAGTAGAATCATCAGTGTGTGTGTTCAACATTTCAATTTGGTGAACTAAGTTCTTTACGCTTTCTAGTTTCATTGTGTTGAACTTAGAATACCGATCCGGGCTTGTTCTGTTTGCCAACTTATTCGTTCTTGATTGATCTTGTGTTTCTTCATAGTGTAAGTTCTCAACATCTGAAATGAAAAGGTTAATACTTGGTTTATGAATTATGAAATTAGGTAGATAGATTTATACATCCGTATGCGTACCATTAAATGCAATAGATTTCTTCTTTACTGGTGATAGTGTGTCTTCTGTGTAGAATGCATCAAGGACCGAGACCGGGCTGGGTTGTTCCATGGTATGTTTAGCATGGTCAACTGTCGGCGTCTCTTCAGTCAACCTTTCCATGATATTACTCTGTTGAAAAAAAAAGGTAACATTAACTCAAATCACTGCACTTTGTGCGTGTGTATGTGTGTGAATTTGCATCAGTTAAACTATTAAAGTACATTCACTTACCCTCTGGTTTTCCTTGGGTCGAAACGGGCTAATGACCTCTTGGGCCCACTCGCTGGTCGCTACTTCTGAATCATTTTTTGATTGGAAGGAAACTGTATCACTTTGTTGACTTGTATATCTTGTTTCACTACTGTCTTGCAGTGGATCCATGGATTTTGCTTTTGAGTTTCTGTTTGTTGAACCCGGTATTGTTCGTTGCATACTGGGTTGCTTCTTGGGCCTGGTCCAGTCAGACGATGGCCCATGCATACTGTTCTTTGATCTCTGCAGTCTTGGGCTCACAGCTCCAGAATGTTCTGGAAAACTCGAAGTTGACGGTGGTCTACCCATTACCTTCCTGTCTCTTAGAGTCGGATCTTTCAACCGATTCCTAGCAACTGGTTCCTTTCTGGCATCTGCGTGTTTGACCTTTCGTTGACTTGTAGTCGGGGAAACTGGTTGGTCAACTTTCTGGCTCAAACTATCATCAATGCTGCTATTATCCAACGCGTGTTCGTTATTCTCTAACCTCTTTTTTGCCTTCTGCATTGCTTCTAGAATCTGCTTAAGCGCTCTGATATCCTTCCCAGCTGTTTTATACTCGTTTTCGGTCAACCGTTTCTCAATCTCATCATAAATTGACCGGGAAGCCTGTTCGGCTCGCGACGGGCTTTCCTTAATCTTGAATGGGCCCCGACCACCGCCTTCCTGCTTCCAGGGAGCCGTTTCCAGGGGTATTCTTGTAATTACATGATTGACTTTGACTTTGACTCCCCTTTGTGGAGAAACAGAAGTAGAGTCATGCTTTTGTTTATCCTCTTTTCTTGATCTAGAATTCATTACCGGTTCTTCATCTAAACAACTGTTTGTTTTCAACGTTTTACTTTCATCATTGGTGCCAGTTAAAGCTTCCAAACCCATCAATCTCGCCACAACACTTGACGGTCGCTTATTACTTATCAGATCATTGGCAGAATTATTGATATACCCTTGTCTGCTATCCAACGATAACCTCGGAAGCTCTTTGATCTTCATATACTGATACCGTGACTCCCGCCCGTCACACGAAAACCGTGCTGTCTCCCTGAGGTTTTGATTGCTTCTGTTGTGTTTTTGAGGCGAAAATGGCCTCGGAGAGTCGATATGCTTCATTGCGGTGCCTATTCGTTCGTCTTTTGCGATTGACACTACACGGGGTTCTCTCGTCATTGAATCTTTGACTACAGCTCGGATATCAGGTGATAGTATAGATAAATTTGTTTTTTTTCGGTGTGAAAATGGGGATGAAGAGGATTCGGAGATGACACTTTGGCAAGAAGAGGATACTTCTGTTTGAACTCTTTTGCTATAATCTAATGATGACATGACAGTAGACGAGCTGGAAGACGAAAACGAGTTTCTTGGCAGTTCAACGGAGACCCTGTCTTCCTCTTTTGTGACCACCGCCTTTGCGGCTTTATCCTGCAAATGAAAAAACAACGAGTTTCTGTTGTTAGTATTTCTGCAACTGAATTAACTACTTTCAAAAATCACTCTGTATTTTTATGTAAAAACAAGATAAAGATATGGTCCAAGTGAACGATTTTGGACAAAATTTTCGCAAAGAAAATACAAGTTTGGTGACTATAATCTAAAGTTTCGATGCATACCTTAACAATCTTGACCTCTTTTTCACCATTGTCACTTTGACCTACATATAGATTTGCATATGGTTAAGATATTATTGAAACAAGGTGCTTAACATATGATGATTATACATATATATATGCACATATGGTATATAGCTAACAAATGCTGCAACAAGTATTACTTGTAGTTAATATGAACATCTTAACGATTTTAAAGTTATCAAGTTATGAATTTACATCGAGATAGTTGGTAAACGGGCAACAAGCTGCGCTGCTAACTAGTTAGAACATCTAAAATCTTACAAGCTATACTAGTTAGATGCACTAGTCAACCTATTTTAGCACTCTGTAATTCTATATAATAGTAATCAAGAAACATGTAGTCTTATAAATATCTTGCAACAATCTTGTAAAGGGTACCCGAAATTCATCTATCTTTCTGTTACTTGCTATATCTACTACTGTCTTAGATGGATGGCTGGGATTAATTATGAAAATTGCTTATAATAATAATAATGTTTTGACACAACAATAAGTTGTTTGGGACTGCTATGTAATTATTTGGATGTAAAATAAGCTGTTACAGATAAACAATTTCAATAAGCAATCTCAAACACCTAAAAATAAATTGAACACAAATATTCATACCTTGAGGTAGCTTCTTCTGGTTGTGGCTATGGCGGCGTTGACCAAGAAGGTATCTCCGGTCAAAGATCTGAAAAATCCCATTCATGCATCCTAATTGCTTCTGCAGCTCTTGTGTATCATCTCTTCTTAAGGTAGTAGACATTTGCACCACAACAGATTCTTGATTTCTTCTTCTAATTTGTTAATCAAGACTTGAATATCTTATGAAAAGATGACTGGATTGATATCATAAGATGCTTTCTTTTGTTGGGTGCAAACTAATATATGCAAAGTTTGTAGCTTTTTTAGGTTCTTGAAAGAAAGACTGCTAGCTAGAGTTGCACAAGGGTATTTGATGAAATATATGGAGGCATTTATTTTTGTGGGAATTGAATTGGGTGTCAAATTTTAAGAATGAGAGGGAAACTTGCTGTCACTATATATGTATATCCATATATTTATAAACATTATTAATTTAACTAACAAATTCTAGAGAGAGAGAGATGAGTTAGTGGGTCAGATCTGCACTGGCCTTCCACTTTTCCATGTGGACAGAATAATGTGGGTAGGGTCTGGACTCTGGCTTCTTCATGTGGTGTTTGTCAGGTGAATACAAGTAAAATGCATGTATGCACTGGCAACTTCAACTTCTAAACCGCTTTGCCAAACATATCTCTTTTCCAAAATGACCAAATTACCCCTCTTCCAACAATCCTATCCTTGTTTCTGATGGGTTGAATAGTAATTTCTCATAACTTCACTGTTCTTTAGGAGACCCCTCAAGTTATTAAATGGAAATGCAATGCATGCATCCTATATTTAATTCCATATTTTTAAAAGCAGCCATGCAACAAAGACTTGTACTTTATGCAGTAGTAAAGTCATAAAGGGTGTATGAGTAAAATTCTTTTTTAATTATCATATGACATTGCTAATGAGGTAGTGGTGGTGGAGTGGTTGTGGAAAGACTTGGTGTTCCTTGTGACCAAAGTTCGACTCCCACTTTCCCCATTATTTTCTACGACATCCAGCTGAAAGGGCGAATACGGATGGCGTCGGTTCGTCTTGGATGGGAATCAAGTTTTTCCGATCATTTCATTGTCGTGCCTTCGGGCGGGTGGAGGTCAGGTTTCCGCGCATCTGAGAGAGCCAAGGGGCTGGCGACGGTCGAGTAGTCAACCTTGGCCACAGCGCCCGGTGTCACGATGATTGACACATTATTCCTCCGTTCAAAAAAAATTATCACATGACATTGAATGTCTGTCTACTTTCACCTCATGTCTAGTTTCACCTCATCTGATGTTTCTTGCTTTATTTTTTTGTTTTGCATGTTCCTTTTGTACATATCTTTTTAGGTTGTTTGCCATTGGTGCATTGATTGAAGCTAATGTGGTTCATTTACCATAGGTGTACTTAGTAGGAATCTTGAATGACACCCTTGATGGACCACAAATATCCTCGGAAATCAAGGAAGCTCTACTAGTGGTAAACTTCGACCAGTGATTATGGTCTGATTCTGGAAAACCATCAAGTTAGACTAGTACCGCAGGTACTAACTTGTACTTTTGTTTCACTTTGGAGCTTTTGCACCAAACTAGAAATGCATTAGGTGCCAAATTCTCACATCTTCTTTATGACATTCTTTTATGGGATGGGATGGGAAGAATAACCTTCATCATGTGAATCCATGTACCTATTGTAGCATCCAGTACAATGATTTACATGGGTGTACAACTACAACTCTACAAGTCATGTTATGCATGTTGTAGATGAAATGAAGGTACAAGTGTTATTGCATGAGGTACAAGCTAGCAATGTGAAAGGAAAGGACATTGAAGTGTGTATTATTGTTGTTGTAGGCACATGATGACACCTTCAAGCTCCTAACATTTCTCCCCTACCCAATCACCATGTGCATTAACACGTTTTAAAGTGGTGTTATGCAAGTCAAATCATTGGTGGGCATGGATGTCGTATCAAATTATTTATAATAATGACTACATGATCGTTGGTTGATAAGAATCTTGTGGATCATGATTGATGCTAGCAATATTTTACATGTTAAGATCTATGTATGCACATATAATTATATAAACCGAGCAGGACACAAGTCTTATGTGAGTGATCATTGTTTTCGAGATCTCATCAAGTAAAATCATCGATCGAAGAAAGGTTGTGTCGGGTCGGGTCATGTTTTTTTAAATCTGTAATGAAATTGATAAAGATGTAATAGGCATGAAAAAAAAAACATTTCATGTTAGATTTCAGAATATGTGGAAATGGAGAACATTATATAAAGGTTAAGCATACACATTATTCTTGTAATTCATGATTTTATCAAACAAAGAACTGGATTTAAAAAAAAAAAGAACTTGTTTGTAGCAAAAATACAAACAAATCTCTAATAGCTTGCAAGAAGACAGAAAATTGTAACAATGAATTGAGGTTTACTTAATATGACTCTAGAGTCGAGACTATTACAATTTAGTGAGCTCATAATGATATGACTTAGACTTTTCCAATTAAGTGAAAGTGTATATTGGATATGGAAACTTGATGGTGAGTAATATCCGCTCCCACTCATAATGATTATGTTGAATTAATGGAGTGTTGTCACCTTGATGTTGGTAGAGAATACGAGCTTTTTATAGACGACTCACACATATCATATTGTTGATGCAACAAATAATAGACCAACGGTAGTAGCTGGGCTGGTTAGGCAAAAGGGTTGAAAGGTTCAACTTTGCCTAACGCAGATCGTGGGGACCCCCCACGTTTGCAAGACGTGGAAGGAGGTTCACTAGTTTATTGTTGTCGTTTGCTGAAGATCCTCATCTGAAGTATACTCAGATTCGGATGTGGGAGCAAACGGAATGTGTGTGTTGGATGTGAAAGTGAGTAACTCACATAAAGCAAGTACTCGATATGAATGACCAGAGTTTAAGGAAACAGGCCTGGCCGAGAATGTCCCCTGAAGTAAATGAAGTGTCAATTTATAGGAGAAGACATCTCCCAAAGAAGAATGCCTTTGACTAGTGACCTTGCTTGCAGTGAGGGGCTTACCCTTTCGGGGGTTAAAGCCTTTTGACCCCTGGATAATAGCGTGTGCTCTGCAGACCTGCGTTGCTTTTGCGGCTGGCGAGTTGGCGGAGCTGTCCGGAGATGTGACTTATTTACTGTTCCCGTATTGCTTTACTTCATCTCCTCAGCTTTTCAACCGTTGAACCATTTAACCCTTTGAGCGTTTACATATTTAGTCATTTTATTTAGTCTTGGGCTACCCCCGTCATCAGCCCCCCAAGTCAGAGGTTTTTGGGGAATGAGCTCAAAGACTTCTGACTTTTATGCTTGTATTTTATTGCCTAAAGGTTTCAAGGGTTCGATGCTTGAAGGCTTGAAGGGTTGTAGGCAGTTAATATTTGAATTTTAAATAACTGACAACCGATTTGATTGATGTATGGCAGTTCATAGGGTGGCGGTTTTGCAGAAGTTACTTTTTGCCATTATTACCCCTATTTTAGGTTATTTTCTTTTATATTTGCATTTCTCATTCATTTTCTACATAATTCCATCAAGTTCTTCTCCTGCAATTTCTTTCCTCTTCCAAGGTTAGTTTCGGTTTCCTTTGCATTTTCCTTACATTCTTCATATTTTCAAAAATGGGTGCTCGTAAGGATTTGGCAAAATCCTTTTCCCGATTAACACAAGAGGAGGTAGACTTATTTTGTGTGGAATATGGTATTGATAAAAAGTTTAACCCAACTGCTCCTGCTTGTGATGTTCCTGTTGATAAACCGACCCCTGGTTCGATTGCTCTTTACTGCCGTCACTTTGAGTTTTCGAATCTTCGTTATCCCTTTTCTTTCTTTGTTTTGAATTTGTTAGAATATTATCGGGTTTCCTTTGGGCAAGTTCATCCGAAGGGTATGGCTAGGGTTTTACATTTTGAGGTTTTGTGCCGTGCCCTTGGATATGATCCCTCATTGTTACTTTTTCGCCGGTTTTTTCGTTTGGCCAAAAATGGCGATTGGTTCACCTTTGAAACATCCAAGGTTGATTCCTGTCTTATTTCGTCTATGGTTACAACACTTGGGACTTGGAAGGATCGCTTTTTCTGGGTTTCCGATACAATTGTCCCATTCAAGATGGTGTGGAGGCGACCGGATGCCGTTCTTAATGATCCGGAGCCTTCTGAATCTGAGGTGAATGATGTTTTTCTTAAAGCCATCCGGGAATGCCCTTCGAGGGTTCGTCCCTTTCCTGAACATTTACTAGTTCTTTTAGGGGTTAGTAAAATCTGGGGAAATGTCGATCGGGATCCGGTTCTTATGAGAAGTGGCATGGGTATGCATTTTCCTTTTTTGCCCTCTTTGCATTTTTCTTGATTTATGCCTTATGTGTTTTTGTTTTGTTATTTGCAGTCATGTCTGCTTTGGATTTCATTAAGACTGACGACACTTCTGATGTTGTGTTTGGGGATGTTCCGTCTGTTCCTGGTGAGAATGTTGTGGTTAGGACTGTTGAGCAAAGGTTTGAGGGCTCGGGTTATATTAGCACTTCCAATGTCAAAGGTTTCTCTAAGTCCCATGCTCCCAAGTCTTCAACCCGTCGATCTTCCCGTAGGTTGTTGAAGGCTGGTCCTCAATCCACTTCTACTGAACCAGTGGATTTGAGTGATGATATTGAAGCTTCGGAAGATCAAGGTGGTGAGGCGGGTGCTGAGAACGAGAAGGAATTGGTTGTTCATGGTAAGAAGGTTTCAGGCAAAAAGGTTGTTGCTACCCCTGTTCAAGGTTCTTCAAGCAGGGACGTTGAAGGGTTGGATTCGGAAGAGGTTTATGTACCTAATTGGTCGGTGAAAAATGATGACAGCTTTAAGGATGCTGCTGTTTGTGAAGATGCTCTGAGTCACATTGCTCCTCCTTCAGTTCACAAGACCATTGCTGGGATGGATGATGACTTGATGTTGTCCCGCATGATTTTGAGCACTTGCAACCTTGCTGCTATGCTTCCTCAAGGGATTGCTCGTTTTCGTCAGAGGATGCAGGAGTATGAGGAATTTTCTAAGAAGAAGGATAAAATGAAATCTTCCATGGCTGCGATGAAAAAGGAGATAACTGGTTTTGCTGAGAAGGAAGTAGTGTGGGACAAGAAGGTTAGTGATTTAACTAGGATGCATGAAATTGAGATGAGTGACTTGAAAAAGAGCTTTGAGGCTGATCGGTTGAAACTTAAGGCTGACTAGGAAGCTTTGTTTGTTCAGCAGCATGCTTTTGGTAAGGAGAAGGAGGGGTTGAAAGCTTCAGTTGCTCGTTCTACCGCTGACAATCAATGGTTAATTGAGCAAGGTTTCCAGGAGGTTGTTACTTACCTTTTACATTCCAAGGAGTTCAACTCTGCCTTTGGTGAAGTTTATACTAAGCTGCTCAACCTGGGGAAACACCAAGGCCTCATTGCTGGTTATAAGCTTCATGAATCCGGTCATCCTTTGGAACAATCTCCCCTGTTTCGTCCTGATGCTTCCGATGTTTTTAAAGGCTCCGTTGAGCAAATGGAGAGACTAACCTACCCTTATGTCCACCAAGTTTCTGCTTGTTTTGGTAAGCCTCTTACTGTGTTGCAGGACTTAAAACCGGAAGGCCTTAATGAAAAGGTCTGTGCTGAGATCTTGGGTTCTCTTTCAAGGAAGAGATCCTACTCGGGAGATAGTGATGACACCCTTTCAGTTCAACCGGATGCTCCAAAGGATGCAAGCTTGGAGGCTTCAGCGGTAGGTGGTGATGGAGGTGTGAAGGCTAAGAAGCTGAAGAAAACAAAAAAGGCCAAAGGTGAAGGTTCCGGGGTTTCCAAGTCCTCTGCTGATGCTTAATTCGTAGCTTTCTTAGCACTAAAAACAATTTATGGTTTGTAATGTTAACTTGAACAATATTAGGTTTTCGGGAACCCTTAAGGTTCCTGTTGGTTGTGTTTAAGGCCTGTATGGCTATTTGGACAATAGCTAAATTTGCAAGTTACTAGGACTTGCCTTAACTCTTGTTTGAAAGTCTTTTACGGCTTTCTTTGATATGGTATGATGTTTAACTATTTTCTTTGTGTTATGTTTTTATACTTGTTCCTGTTTCGTTAAGGCAGTTTGTTTGGCTTTAACCTTCCAAGCCTTTTGGCTATCTGTTAGTAGGTTGAAGCCTTTGAGGTTTCGAGTTGTTACCCAGGTGGCTTGAAGCCTTGAAGGCTTCTTAGTTTTGTGACCTGACTTGGTTTGTATCTTTATAATTTTTTGTCTAAGCTGTATTGTTTTTAGATTTTCTTTATCTTCTTGTAACTTTGTCTTTGTCGATTTTGTGCTTCCCTTATGTTTTTTATACCTTAAAGGGTTCGGTGCTGCAGACACTTAGCCTTGGTATTTTTAACAAGAAGACATAGCACCTATCCTTTTTATCGTTTCTTTTTTATTTTACTACATAAGCCTGTTTGTTGGTTGTATTTCTAAGGCTTAAGGAACATTTGGTGTAGGTTGTTCAGACCTGTCTATGAGACAATTTTGTTTTTTCTTAACAAGTCTCATGGAGTTGTATTGATTTAGGAACTCACCCCTTATATAGGCTCATTTAACCCTTGAACCTATTGAGCGATGTGGCCTGGGAGCTCATCCCCTTACATGGCCCCTGCCATGGAGTTTTTTGCTAGGTTCTCAACCTGATTTTAGGATAGAAAGACAAGTTTGATAAAACAACTTCATTCATTCAAGCAATACTTGCTTTTTACAAAAGGTACTCATAGTGTTGTTCTCGAAATACATTTTGATACAAACCAAACTTTCCTGTCTAAACATGGAACCTTTTCAGGGTTTTGCCATTCCAATGCCTTGGAAGCTTTTTACCCTCTGAATCTGCTAGCTTGTAGGATCCCCCCTTGTGTGCTTCAAGGATGGTATATGGACCCTCCCATTTTGGACCAAGCTTTCC
The DNA here is from genome assembly GCA_030545235.1 of Helianthus tuberosus. NCBI lineage: Eukaryota > Viridiplantae > Streptophyta > Magnoliopsida > Asterales > Asteraceae > Helianthus > Helianthus tuberosus. Next base: position 144,793,001 of record CM060431.1, on the reverse strand, counting down.
TTGATTTTCCTTTTTGCTAGCTTCATTGTTTCTGAGGACCAGGTCTCCTAGCTTGAATCGTTCATTCTTGACTTTCTTGTTGTAGTAGGCTTCCATTTGTTGCTTGTATTTGGCTTCTTGGATTGCAGCTTGATCTCGTGCTTCCTCAAGGAGTTGTAAATTCAACATGGTCTCTTTTTGGTTTGTTTCGGGATCCATGTTGACGATTCGTTGGGTTACAACTCCTATTTCAGCGGGGATCACAGCCTCGGATCCAAATACCAAGCTATATGGTGTTTTCTTATGGCTTGTTTTTTCAGTTGTTCTAATTGCCCATAGGACACTAGGCAATTCTTCAAGCCAGTTGCTTTCGTATCTTCCCAGTCTTGTCTTGATACCTTCCACTATGCTTCTATTCGTCCTTTCAACCTGACCGTTTGATTGCGGATAAGCCACTGAGCTAAAAAACTGATCGATTTTGTATTCCTTGCACCAAACGCTGAAAAGCTTCTCAGCAAATTGCCTTCCGTTATCAGTGACAAGTACTCCCGGTAATCCATAACGACAAATGATGTTCTCCCAAACAAAGTCAATGACCTGTTTTCCCGTGATCTTAGCAAGTGGTTTGACCTCGGGCCACTTGGTGAAATAATCTATTGCCACCAGCAAGAATTTTACTCCTCCTTTGCTTGGGGGAAATGGACCAACAATGTCCATTCCCCATTTATGGAATGGCCATGCCGAGGTTATCGGGACTAAGTCATGCTTGGGACTTTTTGGGATTGGTGCATGAATCTGGCAAGCATCACATTTCCTTAAGTGTTCAGCTGTATCACGATGCATTGAGGGCCAGAAATACCCAAGGTTCATGAGCTTTGCAACCACCGACCTAGCTCCAAAGTGAGCTCCGCATATACCTTCGTGAATTTCTTTGATCAAATACTTACTTTGCTCTGGACCGACACATCTTAGCAAGGGAGCAAGGTAACCCTTTTTGTAAAGGGTTTCTTCTTGTAGTACGTATTGCCTTGCCTTGATTTCAACCCTTTTAGCTTCTACCTGATCATTGGGTAATTCACCATTTTTAAGGAACTTCTTGATGGGAGTCATCCAGTTTGGATCTTCTTCGGTAACTACATCTTGAACTTCCAATTCATCGATTGATGGAGCCTTCAACACTTCTACCAGCACCTTCTTGGTAAGGTGGGCGAAAGTGAGAGATGCAAGCTTACTTAGGGCATCAGCCTTTTTGTTTTGAGATCTGGGGATCTGTTTGATGTTGCACGCTTGGAAGGTACTCATCAGCTCCTTGGTTTTTTCTCTGTATTTTTTTCATGTTGGGCTCTTTAGCTATGTAGTTATCATTTACTTGGCTTGAGACCAACAATGAATCTGTGAACACTTCAAGCTTTTCAACCTTCATTTCTTTAGCCAGCTATTAGTGCCTCGTATTCAGCCTCGTTATTGGTGGTCTGAAAATCAAAACGGAGAGCATATGTGAATTCCAACCCTTCTAGGTTGATCAAAACTAGCCCAGCCCCTGACCCTTCAACGCTTGAAGCCCCGTCGGTAAAAAGCTTCCAGGCTTCAGGGTTTGAAGGTTCAGTGGTGGTAGTGTTTACTTCAGTGATTGCTTGGTTTGGGATTTCCACAATGAAATCAGCCAAGACTTGGGCCTTGATGGCTTTTCTTGGGATATAGGTGATGTTATGCTCACCTAGTTCTATGGCCCATTTGGCTAATCGTCCCGAGTTTTCAGGTTTTTCAAGCACATTATTGATAGGTTGGTCGGTGACCACTTGTATAGGGTGTGCTTGGAAATACCTTCGAAGCCTTCTAGCTGTTTGAACTAGGGCTAGGGCAATTTTTTCAAGGGGGGATATTTCGTTTCAGCCAATTTTAAAGTTTTTCTGAAAAAATAAACGGGTACCTGGGCCTTGTCTCGCGCAATGGTGAGGACTGCACTGATGGCCTCGTCAGCAATTGAGAGGTACACCGATATTAACTCCCCAGTTTCAGGTGCCGCAATATCTGGTAGGGAAGCTAGATGTTGCTTCATCTGGTTGAAAGCTTCTTCAGCTTCCTCAGTCCATTTGAAATCCTTCTTATCTGAGCAGTTCTTGAGCGTTTTGTAGAAGGGCAGAGATCTTTCGGCCAGCTTTGAGGTAAAACGCTTCAAGGCTGCAAGCTTCCCGTTTAAGCTTTCAACCTCCTTCTTGGTTTTTGGTGGTTTGGTTTCAAGGACAGCTTTCACTTTGTTTGGGTTAGCCTTGATGCTTTGTTTCCCGACAATGTGACCCAAGAACTTTCCTTCCTCAAACCCGAATGAACATTTCTCAGGGTTGAGCTTCATGTTAACTTTTCTGAGGTTCTTGAAAGTTTCTTGAATGTCATCCAGCATTTGATACTCCGTCTTGCTTTTGATTACCAAGTCGTCGACATATGCCTCCATGTTTTTACCAATTTGGCTTGCAAAGGCTTTGTCAACGAGTCGTTGGTAGGTTACACCGGCATTTTTGAGACGAAAAGGCATCTTTTGATAACAAAAGATCCCTTTGTCCGTGTGAACGGCTGTTTTTTCCTCATCCTCTTCCTTCATGAGGATTTGGTGGTAACCTTTGTATGCATCAAGAAAGCATTTGAACGAGTAACCGGTGAGGGAGTCAACCTTGAGATCAATTTCCGGTAGTGGATAGCAATCCTTAGGACAAGCCTTGTTAAGATCCTTGAAATCTATGCACATCCTCCAAGAGTTTTCGGGTTTCTTAACCATAACCGGGTTTGCAACCCATGATTGGTATTTGACTTCTCGGAGAATGCCGGCTGACACAAGCTTTTCAACTTCTTGGCAGGCTGCCAGACTTCTCTCGGGTGCTAGGCTTCTTTTCTTTTGGACCACGGGCTTGACATCCGGTGGTATTCTTAACTCATGCTCAGCAATGTTCCGAGGGATCCCTGTCATATCTTCTGGACACCAAGCGAAGACATCGCTGTAATGTGTTAGCAGCTTTTCGAGATATGAGAGGGTCTCTTGTGAAAGGCTTGGATTGACCCTTATTCTTTGTTCAGGGTACTTAGGGTTTATGACCAACCTTTGCTTGTCTTCTTCACTGTTTGAGCTTTCACCCTCGACCATGTAAGCTTCCAGGGTGGGTTGAAGGGTTGCTATTCCCCTCTCTGTTGGAAATTTGACTGTGCCATGTCCAACAGACACGGCCATGTAGAATGCACACTGCCCTGGTCTTCCAATGATCACATCGTAGTTTGAAGGTATGTTAATAACCACAAAGGTGAGTGGTTGGATTCTTTCTTTCTGACCTTCGCTAAAACGAACATTAAGTGTCAGTTGCCCTAAAGGCTTGAGGGGTATATCGGCAATACCTTTTATGGAGGTTCCAGAGGGTTGAAGCCTTGAACGTTCTTCATTACTCAAACGGTTGAAGAATTTCTCGAACATGATTTCAGTAGCTGCCCCAGTGTCTATGTATGCTTTGCTTGTTTGTAACGTTCCCACAGTAGCCTTAACCACAAGAGGGCTCGAAAGAGGGTCTTTCTCCGTGGGTGGGAAGCAAACACACTGAAGCTCCCAAGCTTCCAACCGTTGTCTTTTGTGTGGAGCCCTTCCATCAAAATCCACCATATTGACTTCCTTACCTTTTCCTTCAGCCATTTTGTCCCGGACTCCCTTTACCAAATGAGCGAGTTCTCCGGACTTAACAGCTTCTTCAATTCTTTTCTTGAGTTGGAAGCAATCATTGGTGTGGTGACCTTTTTCTTCATGAAACTCACAATATTGTATGGAGTTCTCATTTTTTCTGCTTTTGGGGAGAGGCCTAGGAGGCCGAAAGTTTTGCTTGACTTCTTCCGTTGCAAGGATCTCTTGAGGAGTTTTTGTGAGGGGTGTGAAACTCATGCCTTTCTCCCTGGTTGGAGGGTTCCGACCTTCAGGCCTTCGATGGTCGGAACCCTTTTGACGTCTGTCATAGGAGTTGAAATTCCCTCTTTTTCTGACTGGGCTGTTGCTCCGCCAACTAGACCCTCTCTTCCTTTGTTCTTTAATATCAACTCCCTCCTCTCCCCGGATGTGGGCTTCTGTCCTTTCTAGAGCTTCTTCTATGGTCTTGGGCAGGGATTTGTTAAAATCTCTTGTGAGATACTTAGAGGTGATGGCGTTCGTGAAGCCGGCCACCCTCATTTTCTCATCTGCCCCTACATATGTGAGACCTTCCTTCTTGTATCGTTCAATGAACTCACGAAGACTTTCATTATCACGTTGTTTTATTTGAAAGATCACCGTTGCATCTTTGACATATCGCCTTTGTTGGGAGAAATTAGCCAAAAAACCCTTGCTGAGGTCGTCGAAGCTTCGAATGCTTCGAGCAGGTAAATCGTTGAACCAAATTCTGGCTTATCCGACAAGAGTTTGCATAAACATTAGACAACATTCGGCATTTGACCACTTCTCAATCCTTGCTGCTCCAGTAAAGATCTGAAGATGGTCCTCAGGATCTTCAGTCCCATCGTATGTTTTGATGTGTGGAGGCATCTTGATCTTTGCTTGAAAATCATAATCAGCTATTTGCTGTGAAAACATGAAAGGTTACTTGGCTTATATGGTTTGGCCAAGTCTTCTTCAGCTCTTGCAACCACATTATTGCCATTGCCGTTGTTTCCCTGAGTGGCCAGCACTTGGTTAATAAAGTGTTGCCACGGGAAGCTGGCCATCATCTGGGTCATCATTTGGGGCATCATCTGGGACATAGGGTTGAAGCCTTGGAGGCTTCCAGGTGCGACTGAGCAGCTAACTCCAAGGGGAGTGCTCATAACCGCACTTCGTGCCAATGGAAGCACGGACAGGGCTTGTTCCCATGAAGTTGTTGTAGAAGCTGGAAAGCTTGTCACTGGGGACTGTAGGAGCTGATCTAGGGTCAGCTCATGGCCCAGAGGAGCACCATTAGTAGCCGGTTGAGATGAAAAGAGAGGATGCGTTGTAGGATTTGGTCTCACGTACAGATATGGGTTAGGATTTGGAGGATTACTGGGACCAGCCTCCTCCCTAGATGCAAAAGGAGGGACAGGAGGTCCGGGAGATAACATTGGTTCAGGCTCATCATAATCCAGATGAATCCTTACTCCTTTTTCCCTTTCCCTATTTACATATTGGTTGAGGAGAGATCTCAACTCAAGGAAATTGTTAGCAACCCCCTCAGGGGTGAGCTCAACACGTGTTGGGGTGTCGGAAACACCAACATTGGGGGAAGGGACTCCAGATCTGGACGGAGTTGGGGTGTTGAAAGTGAGAAACTCGGGAGTGCTTCCCGGAGTCGAAAAAGAAGTTGGTATAGCCACGTGAGCTTGGCTAGTACCCGGGGTGGAGGCGTTTGGGACCTGATTCACTTCTCCCGGGGATCCACTTTCTGACATTGTAATTTCAAGAGAAGAGAGCTACACAACTAGGTCTTTTTGTGAAGAAATAGTGGCGTGGCCCCACGGTGGGCGTCAACTTGTTGATGCAACAAATAATAGACCAACGGTAGTAGCTGGGCTGGTTAGGCAAAAGGGTTGAAAGGTTCAACTTTGCCTAACGCAGGTCGTGGGGTCCCCCCACGTTTGCAAGACGTGGAAGGAGGTTCACTAGTTTATTGTTGTCGTTTGCTGAAGATCCTCCTCTGAAGTATACTCAGATTCGGATGTGGGAGCAAACGGAATGTGTGTGTTGGATGTGAAAGTGAGTAACTCACATAAAGCAAGTACTCGATATGAATGACCAGAGTTTAAGGAAACAGGCCTGGCCGAGAATGTCCCCTGAAGTAAATGAAGTGTCAATTTATAGGAGAAGACATCTCCCAAAGAAGAATGCCTTTGACTAGTGACCTTGCTTGCAGTGAGGGGCTTACCCTTTCGGGGGTTAAAGCCTTTTGACCCCTGGATAATAGCGTGTGCTCTGCAGACCTGCGTTGCTTTTGCGGCTGGCGAGTTGGCGGAGCTGTCCGGAGATGTGACTTATTTACTGTTCCCGTATTGCTTTACTTCATCTCCTCAGCTTTTCAACCGTTGAACCATTTAACCCTTTGAGCGTTTACATATTTAGTCATTTTATTTAGTCTTGGGCTACCCCTGTCATCACATATGGTTAACAACTCAATGATTCTGAATCATCTTATATGACACCAATATTCTTGTTTAGATCTGCTTGATATTGTTTGAATGTGAACATTTTAATTTGAGCAAAAGATCTTGGGAGCGACAACATGTGAACGTCTTAGTATTCATATCTTGATCTAAGGATCTTGGGAGCAGCATATGAAGGTTTAGTTTGTGCAAATCGTTGCCCTCGCCTAATACGTTGAGTGAAGTGTTGGAAGTTTAGTGTGAATGAAAGTCTCAAGTTGGTAATTCACCTTGTCCCACGTTGGTGTGGGAACAAAAAGATAGGCTATTTATAAGGTGACACCTTAATGAAGCCTTTGAAGTCTTATGACATGTTTTACCACAAGTCCTACCCGCACACGCGTAGGGGGGTGCAAAAAATGGAACCGGATTTAGTTGAACTCACGTATGCCCGCACGTCCTGGAGGACACACATGCAGCTCCAAAAACCCGGGCTTTTTGCACTCAAGACTCATAACTGATTCGTTTTTTTTAAGTTTATAACTAAAATGATTATTAGTATTAATGATCATTATTTTCTGTCAGTTTTAAACAGCCATCATTATGAGAATTATTGTGAGCATTATGTATCAGTTTTAACTGCTACACTAATGACCTTCATTATGGTTTTAATTCTCTGTAATGATGGCCATAATTCAGTTATGCTTCGGTCACTTTAAAAGGAGATCAAGCTAATCAGTGTATACACAACTCAACAAACTTCTCCTCTCTCAATCTCAGTTTCTGCAACAGAGTTTCTTTTCTTTTCAGGCAAGTGTTCAGGTCCGGCAGTGCGCGGTGTGACAACCCTCATAATTCCATGTACCCGTACAATTTATTAATAATAATTAAAGTGCTTGATGACTGTGCTGAATCATTTAACTGCTTTCTGATTTCTGTGTTATACTTACATGTGCTTGTTAACATACTAGTAGTGTACGGAAAAGTTACTAAATAGTCCGGTATGCTTTCCTCAGTGTTGAAAAATAAAAATGTCACTAAAAATACTATAAAAGACACCTTACGGATTAATTAAGCACTTTAACGGAACAACACTCAACCGAACAACAAGAATTTACCCGGAACACAAAAATATTGTTAAACACATTTTTTTATTTTTCTGAGCTAGTTAGGGTCCCCGAACACCCTAACACACTATATAATTAATAACACACTTAAGACAATAATTTAACACTCCAATTCTAACTAGAACTTGTAACTAATACTTACAACCAAACCCTATACCCCCCCCCCCCCTTGTGGAGACGGTCACCATGGGTGTCCCCACCCATGGATTTGTTTGATTAAAATGATAGATCATGTTGGTTAATTAGAAGCATAATACACAAGGGATAAAGGGTGACATTTGGTTTATAAAAAGGCACTAGGGTTATAACCTTTCATACTCATCTTCACCAACAACAAACACTCCTCCCTTCTCCTCTCTTGTTCGGCCGAGAACCACCACACCCACCATCACCATCATTCAAGCTTCATCATCCATTCTAAGGGCATCCAAAGGTGTTAGTGATCATACAAACAAGCTTGGTGTGTTCGAAAGCTCAAGGACCTCTCTCATCTTCTTTTATCCACCACATTTCTTCACTTGAACTTCCCTAGCCTTGAGCTAGTGGTAAGAACTTAGATATTTGCTTTCTCCATCTTGTTTAAGTGGTTAATAGTGTTTATTGATCAAAATGAGAAGAACTCTAATGAATCTTGTAAAGAAGTCTTAAACATAAACTAATTTGGTGATAAAAGTATGGTTAAAAGATGAGGAAATTATGATATTCATGTGTTGTGATGATTGTTGGTTGTTGTTACTTATGTAGTTGATGGATCATCATATAGTCTTGCTAGATCATGAATAAAAACATGACCTAGCAAGATGAGAAAGTTAGAAATGTGTAGGATGATGGAATCATCCACACATAAACTATGAACTTGAAAATTTATAAAAATAAATGTTTTCTTGTAAAAATAAAGATCAAAGTAAGTTACAATCTTGTAGATCTAAAGATCCATGAGTGGTTTCTCAAAAGAACCAAGTGAAAAATATAAGTTTCATTAAATATTGGACCTTACAAAAACTAATCACATTTTTGGTGGATAAACAAGTGCAGAAACACTTGTGTAACTAGAAACTTTCATGAAGAAATATTTTTAGAAAGTATGGTGGAAGTTGTAAACACTTAAAGTCTTTAAAAATAAAGTTTTTAAAGAACTAATCACATTTTAAAAGGTAACAAGACTTACTAAGTATGCTAGTAAGTTACTACATATTTTTATAAACTTTCAAGTTCATAAGTTTATAGTTTATGCTTGTTTTTGACAAGTTTGGTAAAAAGAGATTGTATGTTGATGATTGAGAATTGTTTGAATGATTTTTTGAAAAGAAAATGATATGCTAGTAAGCATGGACACCTCCATTTACAAAGGAAACTCTGACAAAATTTTCTAAAAATCCCAACACTTAGAAAATATTTTTCTAAAACAAGCGTTATGAGTGTATCTTATAACTTGCTTTTCGAATATAAACTTCGCCATAATTTTTGTAACAAAACACCAAGTATCAGAGGTTGACTTTCGTAAATAAAATTTGATAAACATATATTTAAAATATATATTGTATACTAAAACTCTTGTGTGAATATTTGTTTATTTTACCGTTATATTATTTTAGGGTAAAATAATATATAACTTAACAAAGTGCGTTGACATTTAAATTGTGTGATATGTGATAAAAGTAATGGGTAGATAAACCATACGTGTTGTGCATGAGAAATTGATTGTTATCTGTACCTTATTAGGACGTGCTTGATTTCCTGATTATTAGAGTAACTAATCTAACCGAGCAAACCGAGGTGAGTTCACACTTTTCTACAAAGCATGGAAATTCCCGGTGGGAATGGGAATGGGTTCAGGAATAGGGATTCCTCGTCCTTGGGACGTGTTCAGGAATGAGAATTCCTCGTCCTGTTGGGACGGAATTAGACTTACTGGACTAGAACTCTATCAGTGAAGTCCCTCCCTTTATATCGACTTAATCGCCGAGGCTATGGCGAGCGGGTCATTAGTTAATAGCGCTATTAGGTTTAAAAGTATGGTTAAAAGCATGGAAATTCCCGGTGGGAATGGGAATGGGAATGGGTTCAGGAATAGGGATTCCTTGTCCTTGGGACGTGTTCAGGAATGAGAATTCCTCGTCCTGTTGGGACGGAATTAGACTTATTGGACTAGAACTCTATCAGCGAAGTCCCTCCCTTTATACCGACTTAATCGCCGAGGCTATGGCGAGCGGGTCATTAGTTAATAGCGCTATTAAGTCTAATGAATCTTGTAAAGAAGTCTTGAACATAAACTAATTTGGTGATAAAAGTATGGTTAAAAGATGAGGAAATTATGATATTCGTGTGTTGTGATGATTGTTGGTTGTTGTTACTTATGTAGTTGATGGATCATCATATAGTCTTGCTAGATCATGAATAAAAACATGACCTAGCAAGATGAGAAAGTTAGAAATGTGTAGGATGATGGAATCATCCACATATAAACTATGAACTTGAAAATTTAAAAAAATAAATGTTTTCTTGTAAAAATAAAGATCAAAGTAAGTTACAATCTTGTAGATCTAAAGATCCATGAGTGGTTTCTTAAAAGAACCAAGTGAAAAATATAAGTTTCATTAAATATTGGACCTTACAAAAACTAATCACATTTTTGGTGGATAAACAAGTGTAGAAACACTTGTGTAACTAGAAACTTTCATGAAGAAATATTTTTAGAAAATATGGTGGAAGTTGTAAACACTTAAAGTATTTAAAAATAAAGTTTTTAAAGAACTAATCACATTTTAAAAGGTAACAAGACTTACTAAATATGCTAGTAAGTTACTACATATTTTTATAAATTTTCAAGTTCATAAGTTTATAGTTTATGCTTGTTTTTAACAAGTTTGGTAAAAAGAGATTGTATGTTGATGATTGAGAATTGTTTGAATTAATTTTTGAAAAGAAAATGATATGCTAGTAAGCATGGACACCTCCATTTACAAAGGAAACTCTGACGAAATTTTCTAAAAATCCCAACACTTAGAAAATATTTTTCTAAAACAAGCGTTATGAATGTATCTTATAACTTGCTTTTCGAATATAAACTTCGCCATAATTTTTGTAACAAAACACCAAGTATCGGAGGTTGACTTTCGTAAATAAAATTTGATAAACATATATTTAAAATATATATTGTATACTAAAACTCTTGTGTGAATATTTGTTTATTTTACCGTTATATTATTTTAGGGTAAAATAATATATAACTTAACAAAGTGCGTTGACGTTTAAATTGTGTGATATGTGATAAAAGTAATGGGTAGATAAACCATACGTGTTGTGCATGAGAAATTGATTGTTATCTGTACAAATATTTAGGACGTGCTTGATTTCCTGATTATTAGAGTAACTAATCTAACCGAGCAAACCGAGGTGAGTTCACACTTTTCTACAAAGCATGGAAATTCCCGGTGGGAATGGGAATGGGTTCAGGAATAGGGATTCCTCGTCCTTGGGACGTGTTCAGGAATGAGAATTCCTCGTCCTGTTGGGACGAAATTAGACTTACTGGACTAGAACTCTATCAGCGAAGTCCCTCCCTTTATATCGACTTAATCGCCGAGGCTATGGCGAGCGGGTCATTAGTTAATAGCGCTATTAGGTTTAACAAACCTCACACCGTGCCAGTCGGACGGGCGTGTACTAATGGACTATGGCACGTCGGTGATGATAGACACCGACGCTAGGGCACAAGAAATTTTCGTTAGTAGTCGATATGATAAACGAGTCTGGTAGTTTAAATAATGGGGTAGCCCCCACGGCCGGAGTGCCGGGCTGGATAGCCAGGGAAGGTGGACATGGGATGGTTAACTGATAAATGTTTTCGAACTATGGGGTAACCCCCACGGCTGGATAGCTGATGAAGATTAAACTACGTTTTTGGAAACAACTCTAAAATGGACAACCAACCGTGAACTCACTCAACTTTGTTGTTGACTCGTTGTTACATGCTTTGCAGGTCGCTAGATGCTATGGGGCTTGCACATGGAGGTGGTCGTTGTGGGATGCGAACCGTTATGTCCCGTACTCAATAAATAAACTTTATGAACTTATGAAACTTATGTTTTGGGTCTTTAAACTTATGAACTACGAACTTATGTTTTGGTTTAACGTCTTATGCTTCCGCTGTTTAAATTGAACTTGGTTAACTTCCTTTTGGTCACCAATTGTATTGTGGTTGGTCTTAGTTACTTAAATACGTTGTTCAATATGATTGGTGGCTCGATCCTGGTCATGTCACGCCACCAAGCGGTGATACTCCGCATGGTGGAATTTGGGGGTGTGCCACGCGGTTCTGCTTCGAACCGGCGTACCCTGGGAACAGACGACGAATCTGTTTAAGGGAATTGTGTCAAACATATGCCCGGTTCACTCGTTTATTATTTCTGCGATTTATTACATTATGTTATTTCTGTTTCTGATTAATTTTGCAGTTCTGATCAGTACCAGTTTTCTAACAAACTTAAACAGATTATCTTACTAATTGTTCCTGCATTTTCTTTTCTTTTCAGAGTGGCATCCCAACCCATGTCTACTTCTGTTTCTGCAGTCATGACTGCTGTCATGACTTCCGCTGTTGCTGTCACAACCGGTCTGGTTGAACCACTGCCTAACGCAGTCTCGCATGCTGAGAAACCTGAGAAATTCAACGGTGTGAATTTCAAACAGTGGCGGCAAAAGATGTTCTTTTATCTGACCACTCTGAACCTAGCACGGTTCTTGACTGAAACTGTTCCCCATGTGGATGAAGGGGATATGAATGCTCAATCAGTGAGCGCGGTTCATGCTTGGAATCATTCGGATTTCTTGTGCCGCAACTATATCTTGAATGGTATGGTTGATACACTTTACAATGTGTATTGTAAAGCCAAGACTGCCAAAGAGTTGTAGGAGTCTTTGGACCGCAAATACAAAACAGAAGATGCGGGCACTAAGAAATTCGTGGTGGCTAAGTTCTTGGACTTCAAAATGATAGACACTAAAACTGTCATTAGCCAAGTCCAAGAACTTCAAGTTATTCTTCATGATATTCATGCGGAAGGAATGGTGCTCAGCGAGACATTCCAAGTTGCGGCTATGATCGAAAAGCTACCACCAAGCTGGGTTGATTTCAAGAACTATCTCAAGCATAAGCGGAAGGAAATGACCATTGAAGATCTTGTGGTTCACCTTCGCATTGAAGAAGATAATAAAGTTGCTTTGAAAAGGATTAATAATCCTGAAATGGCAAAGGCTAATATTGTTGAGCATGGCCAATCTTCGAAGGGAAACAAGAATGGTGGAAAAGGTGGAAAGAAAGCTCATGGGAAACGCTCCAACCTTGGTCCTAAGGGGGGAGTTGGGAAAAAGAAGTTCCAAGGAACTTGCTATAATTGTCAGAAACAAGGCCATAAGGCCAACGAATGCAAGCTTCCAAAGAAGGAAAATGCTCGACAAGTTAACATGGTTCATGAGGTTGATAACCTCATTGCTATGATCACGGACCTCTCGATTTTGGTCACGGAAGTTAACTTGGTTGGGCAAAACCACAACGATTGGTGGATTGATACGGGGGCTACCCGTCATGTGTGTTTTGACAAGAACCTGTTTAGCACCTTCAAGGAGGTGACTAATGGTGAAAAGGTTTTTATGGGAAATTCCGCCACGGCCGAAATCAAAGGCGAGGGGAATGTGGTTTTGAAAATGACTTCTGGAAAGGAACTCACTTTGTCAAATGTGTTGTATGTTCCAGAAATTCGTAAGAACCTTGTGTCGGGGTGGCAATTGAACAAGTTTGGGTTCAAAATGGTGATTGAGTCGGATAAGGTCATGTTGACCAAAAATGGTATGTATGTTGGTAAGGGCTATGCCCTAAATGGAATGTTTAAACTCAATGTAATAGTTGTGAACGCAATGAAAGAAACAGCTACTAGTTCTACTTACTTGACTGAGTCTTCAAATCTTTGGCATGGTAGACTAGGTCATGTTAATTATAATTCCATTCGTCGTTTAATTAAACTTGATTGCATACCAACATTCGATATCGACTCAATTAATAAATGTGAAACTTGCGTAGAAGCAAAACAAACGAAATCGTCATTCAAAAAGGTTGAACGAAACACCGAACCCCTCGAGATGATCCACACTGATGTGTGTGATCTAAAGGCAATTCCTACTCGTGGTGGGAATAAGTACTTCATCACGTTCATTGATGATAGTACTAGGTATTGCTATGTGTACTTACTTAAGAGTAAGGACGAGGCTATTGACAAGTTTATCTTGTTCAAAGACGAAGTTGAGAATCAACTAAATCGGAAAATCAAAATCGTAAGGAGCGACCGAGGAGGTGAATATGTTTCACCTTTTATTGACGTATGTGCAAAAAGTGGAATCATCCACGAACTCACGGCTCCTTACTCCCCTCAATCAAATGGCATAGCGGAACGGAAAAATCGTACTTTGAAAGAAATGATGAATGCCATGATGATAAGTTCTGGTGTAAACCAAAACATGTGGGGGGAAGCAATCTTATCGGCAAATTATGTGTTGAACATGATACCCAATAAGAAAAAGGATGTAACGCCTTATGAATTATGGACGGGAAAGAAACCACCATATAAATCCTTGAAAGTGTGGGGGTGTTTAGCTAAGGTGGTGGTCACACCACCTAAGCGCCTACTAATAGGACCCAAAACGGTGGATTGTGTATTTATAGGATACACCCGTCCTTATGGTCCTTATCGTTTTCTTGTGCATGATTCTAAGAATCCTAGAATATGCAAAGGCACCATAATGGAATCTAAGGATGCATCATAGTTTGAACATATGTTCCCATGCTTAGATAAAAGTGATCCGAGTTCTTCTAGACCGGTTGAGGAAATTGTTCCTGGGGGTGAAGTTGAAATCGATGAACCTCGAGAACAATCTAATACTGAGGAAGTTGAAATCAGGAAAAGTAAACGGCAAAGGACTGAAAAATCCTTTGGCCCTGAGTTTCTTACCTATATGGTAGAAGATGAACCTCAAACGTACCAACAAGCGACGCATTCCTCAGAAGGACCTCAGTGGAGGGAAGCAATCAAAAGTGAGATAGACTCTATCTTGCAAAACCATACTTGGGAACTAGTGGATCTTCCTTAAGGATGTAAACCACTAGGATATCGATGGATCTTCAAGAAGAAGATGAAACCAGATGGGACCATCGATAAATACAAAGCAAGGTTGGTGATCAAAGGATATAAACAACGAGAAGGTTTAGATTACTTTGATACATATTCGCCAGTTACGCGAATAACATCCATCAGGATGGTGCTTGCCATTGCCGCCATTAGAAATTTGGATGTCCACCAAATGGATGTGAAAACAACTTTCTTGAATGGAAATCTAGAGGAAGGAATCTACATGGAGCAACCCGAAGGCTTCACAGCTATCGGGCAAGAAAAGAAAGTGTGTAAACTTGTAAAATCCTTGTATGGATTGAAACAAGCTCCAAAACAATGGCACCAAAAGTTTGATCACGTCATGCTTGATGCTGGGTTCAAAATCAATGAATGTGACAAGTGTGTGTGTGTGTGAAGGACACAACTGATGGATATGTCATTTTATGTCTATATGTAGACGATATGCTCATTGCTGGAAGTGATGAAAAAATCATAAAATCTACAAAGAACATGCTAAAGGCAAGATTTGACATGAAAGACATGGGTCTTGCAGATGTGATTTTGGGGGTCAAAATCACGCGAACCCAAAGTGGACTTGTTTTAAGTCAATCCCACTATGTGGACAAAATTCTTGAGAAGTTCAATGCAAATGACTCTAATGAAGCTAGAACTCCACTTGACACAAGTCAACATCTAGCCAAGAATAGAGGTGAACCCGTAAACCAGTTGGAATACTCAAGAATTATTGGTAGCTTGATGCATCTTATGAGTTGTAATAGACCAGACATAACATATGCTGTGAGCAAGCTAAGTAGATACACAAGCAACCCAAGTTCAATGCATTGGAACTGTATCACTCGGTTGCTTTTTCTACTTAAGATACACTCGGGAATACGGGTTGCATTATAACAGATATCCAGCGGTGATAGAAGGACACTGCGATGCAAATTGGATATCTGACACGAATGATTCTAGAGCAACAAGTGGGTATGTATTCACACTTGGAGGTGCTGCTGTATCGTGGAAATCGTCAAAACAAATGGTTATCGCTAGATCCACGATGGAATCAGAGTTCATCGCTTTAGATAAAGCAGGTGAAGAGGCAGAATGGCTACGTCAATTTGTTGAGGATATACCAAGATGGCCTAAGCCGGTATCGGCCATTTGTATACATTGTGATAGCCAATCGGCACTTGGCAGAGCTCGTAGCACAATGTATAACGGTAGGAACAGACATATCAGACGTAGACATAATACGATACGACAACTAATCTCTACAGGAATTATCACTGTTGACTACATGAGGTCAAAGGATAATATTGCGGATCCGCTAACAAAAGGCCTAAGTAGAGAGTTAGTACAGAAGTCGTCCATGGGAATGGGACTGAAGCCCTTGAAAATATAAGTTCATATGATGGAAACCTAACTCAGTAGACTGGAGATCCCAAGAGCTGAGTTCAATAGGAAAACCTAATTGTATGAATTAGTAAGGTCACTGTGGGAGATAACCCTACGTATATATATAAGGGAGTTTATTGCAAAGCTTAGTAAACCTCCTAGTCCATTCCTAAAAGTGACAAGTGTGAGGCTAAGCCTATGGCTTTTAATGATTCGACTAAAATAGTGAATCACATATGTGAGAGAGAAGTGGGGTCGCTTCGAAGGGTATTGTTGGGGCACAATACTTAATGGCTCTCACAGAACCAGGCATCATGTTCATGACCATAACGAACATAACTATGAGGACTTGACTTTGTCAGGGAGAGTCTTGTGTGAAGTGCATTGTCGTCTACACAAATGGCAGACGAGTTCAAAGACATCGAGTTCTACTCGGAGCTAGTAGGCTAAGTGCATTTCACGAGCGAAGGTTCAAAGGGTAACACCTACCTATCGTATGCAAAACTCAACTGCTGAAATGTAATAAAGAATTATGTTGTTTCTGAGATCGACCTCCATTCATGTGGGGGATTGTTGAAAGTTTAGTGTGAATGAAAGTCTCAAGTTGGTAATTCACCTTGTCCCACATTGGTGTGGGAACAAAAAGATAAGTTATTTATAAGGTGACACCTTAATGAAGCCTTTGAAGTCTTATGACATGTTTTACCACAAGTCCTACCCGCGCGCGCACAGGGGGGGGTGCAAAAAATGGAACCGGATTTAGTTGAACTCGCGTATGCCCGCACGTCCTGCGGACACAAATGCAGCTCCGAAAACCAGGGCTCGCGTGAGGCAGTTTTTGCACTCGAGACTCATAACTGATTCGTTTTTTTAAGTTTATAACTGAAATGATTATTAGTATTAATGATCATTATTTTCTGTCAGTTTTAAACTGCCATCATTATGAGAATTATTGTGATCATTATGTATCAGTTTTAACTGCTACACTAATGACCTTCATTATGGTTTTAATTCTCTGCAATGATGGCCATAATTCAGTTATGCTTCGGTCACTATAAAAGGAGATCAAGTTGATCAGTGTATACACACCTCAACAAACTTCTCCTCTCTCAATCTCAGTTTCTGCAACAGAGTTTCTTTTCTTTTCAGGCAAGTGTTCAGGTCCGGCAGTGCGCGGTGCTGCTTCGAACCGGCGTACCCTGGGAACAGACGACGAATCTGTTTAAGGGAATTGTGTCAAACACAAGCCCGGTTCACTCGTTTATTATTTATGCGTTTTATTACATTATGTTATTTCTGTTTCTGATTAATTTTGCAGTTCTGATCAGTACTAGTTTTCTAACATGAAGCTTGTGGCTTGAGTGAAACCGCAACTTGTATACTTAGCTTAGGTGAAGCTGCAACTTAAACTAGCTCGGGCCTCATGTAGATTTGCTTTATAACAAACTTTTGAATGTTTAACAAGAGATAAAAGATGACATGTTTAGTTTTGCGTGTTCAATGTAATACGAAAAAAGCTACTTGGTAAAGTATTTTTAGATTTTCTACTTTTTTTATAACCAATCAGTTTTAAGCTGTAATAATATCTGCATTTTTTAAGTATTAATTATCAACCTATGTAAGCATTATGTAGTCATATCGTGTGCATTGGTTGTGTTGTCTACATTCTTTTGTTGTAACCTAGGCATTGTTGTTTGTGAGATGGGTTTGTGTGCCTCATTTCATGAAATATTGGATTTTAATAATCTCAACTACTCGCCGTTGACCGCCAACAGTCCCAACTTAAAAAATAACCACTGACAGTCCCAACTATTGACATATTGGCCACCAATGGACCCTGACTAACAGAACCCTAACGTCGTTAGTCTCCGGTCACCGGAAAACTGTTTTTGTCCATAAAAAGGTTTCTAAAGGTCCGATCTAAGGTTACAAAAAGGTTTAGGACGAAAATATTGAGTTTTCCGGCCAAAAAGTTGAGTTTTTTCGGTGAAAAAGGAGTTTTCCGACGACTTTAATAATTGGGGCTTTTATTAGAAAAAGGTTCCCAAAGGTCCATAATAAGGTTACAAAAAGATTCGAGACAAAAATGTTGAATTTTCAAGCCAAAAATGAGTTTTCCGGCCAAAAAACTTTTTTCCGGCAACCGGAGACTAACGACGTCAGGGTTCTGTTAGTCAGGGTCCATTGGAGGCCAATATGTTAAAAGTTAGGACTGCCAGTGGCTATTTTTAAAGTTGGGACTGTTGGCGGACAACGACGAATAGTTGGGATTATTAAAATCCAATATTCCTTAAATAAAAGTATCAAACGTGATGTTTTTACGTGGCATGACAACATGTATGAAAGAGATATGTTTAGGGCATCGGCTATAGTTAACATTCGGAATTTAATTGATGATATTATACGTACCATACGTGTTTTAGAAAAATAAAAGTAACTTTTATTACCTTTTCATATGTTTATAGTGAGCAACACGACAAGTACAAATGAGAGAAATTAACCTCTAACACGTTTACAAAGTTTGATTGATGAGGTGATTGCCTATGATCAATGCATTACAAATAAAGTTACCGAACTTACGCAGAAGGTAGCGAATATTCGTGAAACCCAGTTGGAGCTACAAGCTTCAATCGATGCGCTATATGCGCGTTATAAAGCGGAAAAGGAAATCAAACAACTAGATTAGCTCTTATTGTATAATGTTATGTTACTCCGTATGAATTCTAATTATAATTAATGGTAGATTTTGTATAACGGTCTAATACATTCAATCAGATATAAGTAACTCTCAAATATATAACTTACGTCGCCTTAATGTTTATTATAAATTAGCACCTAACATGTCTTCCTTTTAGATAGCAATATAAAGGAACAAACAAGGTAGATCGTTATCATTAACTATAAACCTTAATCAACCAAACCATCCATGTTCATGCAAAGATAGAAGTTTATTTGTGACATAAAATATGATCACATGCACCTATGGAACGAGGGATGTATCCATGTTCATGGGGCATTTGCACAAGTTATATAATGCTAGACACGTTTTGGGTGAAAATTACTTTTTTAGACAACCTATTTGTCGTTAACACTTAACATGGTGTGTATTGAATCATTGCTTTGCACTTCTACTTTTACCTATTACACAAACAAATGGTTTAATTTAAAAATATATCGGTAGTAGGAAAATATTAGATAAAATATTACATGTTTTTTGAAGGTAGATATGCAAATAATTTAAGTTGATAGCTTTTTGCATATGGAAATTATTATATCTTAAAAAGGGGTCACAAGCCATGTTACAAGTTTTTGAAGAAGATTCCCTTTTAATCACATGATTCAACATCACAAAAGTTCCCTAGATCTACAATTGGGTGCTAAGCAACATACTTTATGTTGCTAAATATAAAATTTTCACATAAATTGTGATTAAATCATATTACATAATATAATATGTAAATAGAAAAAGAAAAAGACAAAAAGTTTAAACAATATTTGCATACCTTTATGGTTTGTACGATGACGAATATAATTTGCAATAAAAGTTTATGATATTAATGTATGAGATATCGATGATGAGATAAAGGGACATGATGGAGATTCCATCATCGGTTAAAGTTTTGGAGTTTAGCGTGGGGGCATAACAACAATCCTTTGAAATGCGTATGTTCCTCTGGTGAACCGATCATGATCAGGATCCACCTTTCCTTACTCGGTTTCATTAATAAAAAAATGGAGAAAATCATTTTTTATATTTTATAGTCATGTGTCCTACCGGTATTCCTTATCAATTTGTTTTGAGATCATGTTGTAATCAATTTATCTTGAGATCATGTTGTAGGCCGTCCCTGAGAATTCATTTACCTTGTTCGAGCTTGAAAAAACGTGTCTTTAGGTCTTAATGAAATTGGGTATTAGGCTCATTAAAGGTTTAAGTCTAATGGCAATGAGCTAATAACTAATATAAACCATAAAAATAGTTTTTTAAGTGGAGCAATGTTGGTGGTTGTATGAGTATACCTTATTAATATATTTATTTTTACATTTACATATCAGATTTTTTTTAAATGACGTGCCCTTCGAAGTATTGGGCCGTGGCCGGTGGTCCTCCCCGCCCACCCTAAGGGCCGGCCATGTCATGTTGTAATCAATTTATTTTGAGATCATTTTGTAAATAAGACACACGGTTATAAGACACTCTAAGAGGTGTTTAGGATTACGTTTTGAAGTGATTATTTGATTATTGCGTTTGTAAAACATAAATAATCTAAAAAAGTGTTTGGATGAAAAGTGATTATTTGCCTCCAAAACGCAGTTTTGAAAACCAGGGCCGGCTCAATCATTTTGGTGGCCTAAAGCAAACCCGAAATTCAGGGCCCCCAACTCCTAGTTTGTGTTTATTTTCCTTTTAAAATGACTGGATTCTTATTCCCAATTTCTATTTAAATAAAATAATTATAGTCGGTAACTCCCTATAGACTATAAATTATAGCCAGTTATTTTTATCAATTAAGGAGCCCAAATTCAAATTACACCAGAAGCCCAATTTTGTAATAACTCATAATTATAAATAATTTTCCCTTACAACTGGAGGCCCAATACAAGTGGTGGCCTAAAGTATTGGCTTTATTATAATTACCCAAGAGCCGGCATTGTTGAAAACGCAAAATCTATTATGAAAACGCATAATCTATTTTGAAAACGCAACACCAAACACCCCCTTAGTATGAGATTAGTCAAAATTGAGCATATAACTGATGTTTCGTTATGGTTCGATTCAGTTTAGTTTGGTTATGAGATTAGTCAAAATTGAGCATATAATTGATGTTTCGTTTTGGTAAGTGAATTAAATTTGGTGTGGGTAAGACATTGGTTGGAGATGAGGAAGGTGTGGGTGGTGGAGTGTACTGTACAGTATGGTGAGTGGGTAGGAAATCAGTGATAGGGATGACGATTGGGGGTGTTGTGTGGGTGTCGCGAAAGGGAAAGATATACTCCACAAATTGCACGTGCCGAGAGTGATAAATGGGTATTCCGAGTCAAACGTAAACCCGACGGCTCCATTGATCGGTACAAAGCCTGTTTAGTGGCCAGGGGCTTTCATCAACAACCGGGAAAAGACTACTTCGAAACATTTAGCTCGGTCACTAAACCCGTTACCATACGATTAATTTTGTCACTTGCTCTTTCAAAGAATTGGTCCTTACGTCAACTTGACGTAAATAACGCCTTCCTGCATGGTACACTTCAAGAAGATGTTTACATGGTTCAACCACCGGGGTATACCAACAAGGACCTTCCAAATCATTTATGCAAACTTCGAAAATCATTGTATGGTCTTAAGCAAGCACCTCGAGCGTGGTACTTAGAACTCACCAACTTCCTTCTACGTCACGGCTTCAAAAAATCCCAATCGGATGCATCGCTCTTTATTTATAATCATAACGGTGTAACCTTATATTTTTTGGTCTATGTAGATGACATTGTTTTGACAGGGAACTGCTCCAAATCCATAGAACAATTTGTGGACACTCTATCAAAACGTTTTTCGATCAAGGATCTCGGGCCACTTCATCAATTTCTGGGAGTCGAAGTCATAACCACCAACCAGGGCTTGTTTTTATCTCAACACAGACATATCTCAGACCTACTCAAAACTGTCCACATGGAAGGTGCAAAAGATGTGGCCACTCCCCTTAGTGCATCCGAGCCCCTTTCACCTAATGACGGCTCGGCACCCACTGATCCAACACCATACCGTAAAATTCTTGGCTCGCTTCAATATTTGTCGTTCACTCGACCGGATGTGAGTTTTGCGGTTAACAAGTTGTCACAATACATGCATGCCCCAACGATAAAACACATGCAAGCACTCAAAAGAGTTCTACGTTATCTTAAAGGTACAATCCACTATGGGTTATTCTTACAACGAAACACTCCGCTTGTTATCAATGCCTTTGCTGATTCAGACTGGGGCGGCATCAATGATGGAGGTCGATCGACATCAGCTTATCTTCTATACTTGGGTAAGAACATAATCTCGTGGAAATCTACACGGCAGAAAACCGTATCCCGATCCTCCACCGAAGCCGAATACAAGGCTCTCGCCAATGCAGCGGCGGAAGTTGCTTGGGTTCAGAACCTTCTTCATGAGCTTAATATAACCGTATCCGAACCACCCAAGCTTTTTTGCGACAATTCTGGAGCTACTTATTTGTGTGCTAATCCGGTGTATCATTCGCGCATGAAACATGTAGCCCTTGATTACCACTTTGTTCGAGAGAAAGTAGCGGCCGGGTCCTTGCGGGTTTTTCACATTAACACAGCTGATCAGCCTGCAGACACCCTAACAAAACCACTCACAAAAGGTCCGTTTCAAAAATTCAGGTCCAAGATTGGCGTCTCAAACGGCGACTCCATCTTGCGGGGGCGTATCACGAATAATCCTCCTTGATGATATCTACATCCACAAATCTCGCCATTGCATTATTGTGTGGTCAATCATTGTGGTTAATCATCACCTTTTCCATATTTAACATCCTTGAAATCCTCTTGTACATGTATGTATATTATACACTGAAATATAGAAAGGCATAACCTTGATAGTTTTTTCAGTTACTAAAAAGAGGTGGGATTAGTTTGGTTGATAGTCACTTAACCAACGACTTTGGACATGGATCGATTCACGCCTGTTTTGGTTAATAAATCAATTATATTAAGGTCACATGAAAAATCAACAACATATTAGACTATGTGTAATGGAACAACACTCACAACCACAAAAAGGCGTGGAACACCACTCCCCCTGGGGCTTTTTGTTTGGGGCGTGATGGGCAAGTGGGTGGCACAAAGTGTGTTGAATTAATATAAATACTCAGACAAAACCTTCCGACTCATCTTTCTTTAAAAAAAGTGGAAATCTAGTATCACCGTTACACATTTCAGTGCATATGGTTAGTGAAATCTCTATTGCCTACGTGACAGTGACATGACATGACATGCGTTCTTTACTTTTTAGTAAAACCATAACACATAACCTTTATTCAAACGAGAGAAAACAAAGGCAAGTAATATGTTATTTAATAAAATTAGTATTTTTTTGAATGACGATATAATTTTATTAGAATGACGGAACTAGCAACACGCTAGAATCGCAAAAGTACAAGATAAACACCAAAAATAGCGTACACCCAAACAATACCCTTTACAGTAAATAATATTATTATTATTATTATTATATATCATACATAAAAAAATGTTGATCTAAAAGTTAGTTTAGTTACTTCGATTATTTATATCTTTAAACCAAACCCTAAAAATTGGTTTAAAACTATAATCAAACACTTGCGTTCTGAATTTAGTTCAATGATTTTTTTTTTCTCACGACAATTTCTAACTTATTTATACGGGGTCCATTCTTTTAGTTTATTCTTTATGCTAATTGAAAAGATAGCTATATTTAAAAACATCTCAAACAAGCTAAAAAGTTTTAGCTTATTAGTTTATTCTTTATGCTAATTGAAAAGATAGCTATAATTAAAAACATCTCAAACAAGCTAAAAGTTTTAGCTTAGTTTAAAATACATTGAAAAGTTTGTCTCTTATTAAGATAATTATTGCATTTGTGTATATTGCTTTTAAATCACATTATTAATAAATGTTATGCAATGTTGAAAAATCGTTTGTAAAATCAAACTGAACCTAATAAATTTCAACTCCAAATTTCATGTTACCCGACCCTTGAATTTCTAACGGATAATAAAAGAGACAAACCAAAACAACTTTTTTTTTTTTTTTTGAAAGGAAAACTTCATTAACACCGGCCGGCCTGGCAAAAGCGCAGAACCGCACCCAAACACCGATTACAACATATACAGGGGGTATTTACACCATTCTTTCCAATCTAAATTAGAAACCAAAACAACTACTTTTGAAGCTTTGCAATCTTCTGATGAGTCACAAAATCATACTCAGGTGAAGGTACAAATCTTTTTATTTTTCAACGGCAGGTACAAATCTTTTTCATGTTCATGTTCATGGCTGAGTTAGATCATGGGCTGGGCTGGGCCGGGCCGGTATCCTATAGCAAATCTAAATTTTCATGTTTTTTTTTTGTTATTACTTAACAAACTAACACGCACAAGAAATTTCGTTCGTTTAGTTAAATAAACGAACATGAACAGAGGCTGGCGTTCGTGAACGTTTGGTAACGTGTTCGATAGTGTTTTTATATAAATTAAATACTTTAAAATTCCGACAAATAAAATATATAATAAGTGTTAGTGTATTATATATTTTGTTCATGAACGTTTGTTTGTGTTCGTTTGTTTCTATTTGTGTTCATGAACATTAGGCTGTGCTCATTTGTATTCATTAACGTTCGTTGCCTAAAATTAACATACAAACACAAACAAACATGAACAAGTTCATTTCCTTAACAAACAAACACGAACATAAAATCTCGTTTGGTAAACGTTCATGAATAGTTCGTGAACACATATATTTCTTAACAAACGAACATGTACAATGTCTTGTTAGTGTTCGTTCATTTCATTTGCAGCCCTACACCCAGCCTAACTAAAACTGATTATTTTGGGCCATTTATTTTCAAATAAAAAAACAAACACAATTGAACTTCTCGTCAAACGATTCACGAATTGTTCACCGAACGTTTGGTTCGTTTACAGCCATAGCTGGTTGTTATGCGGGGAACATCGCGCCCCTCCCCGATTCCTCTGAATTTTCAGGGCTAGCAAGAACCCAACCCCGCTCATCACTCATCAATACAAAGGATTTGGAGTGTTGCGAGAGGAAAAACCCTACTTGGAGGTGAGGGATCTTGTTAAAAGTTTGTCAAGTTTTTCCAAAGTATTTTTTCGTCAAAAAAAAAAAAAAAAAAAAAATAGCGACCAGACTATTGCGACCAAGTTTTGCCATAATATGTGGTAATAGCCTTTTTTGAAATACAATAAAATATAAGAATAACTTGGAACCAAAGTTATGTAAAGAATGATTAAAACTAATAATAGGGTAATTCAAATATATATCAAAAACTTGGTGTTAAACTGAAAACAATCCATAACCAAACACTTAAACTTTAAACTTGAATCAAATATCAACAAAAATATATCAGCACTTTAACTAAAACCCTAATTGTCAAACATTAAAACTTCTTCATCCTCATTAACTAAAACTTTAATTTGGTGCGGCGCCAGTGCCTACGTTTAGCATTGTACTTGATGGTGTTGCCGGTGCGAAAAACAATCCATTTAGGAATAGGCTTGTTCTGCCTCTTCTTCTTCCCTAGCTTCTTCTTGATCTTGAACGATTTGTGCGACGGCTGCAAACATATAAAAAAAATATACAATCAAAATCACCAAAACATAATAGGTTTTAAGTTTTTAACATGCATGAAAGTTTGAATATGATCATAGACAAAAGAATCACCATGGTTGGTAAAAGTAAAAAACCCTAGAAACAGGAAGAAAATACTTTAAACCTTTCCGGCCTCAATTTCGAATATATAGGGTGTTAATCGATCTAAATTTCACTTTACCCCCTTTATTTCCGGCCCATTATATATTACTTGTACAAACATTATTCATTGAATTACGTAGGTACATCATTCCGGCCCATTATATATTACTTGTACACCATTGAGATATCCCATTATATATTACTTGCACATTCCTCAAATTTATGCCTTCAAGGTAAAGGATTTATTGGAATTGTACAAGTCGATGGAATTGTCATCTATAAAGAAGGAGGTGTTCCGAGGAATTGTGATAACAGTGTGTTGGAGAATATGGAAGGCTAGGAATGAGTTCATTTATGAAGATAACAAGAGTAATGTGGCGGAGATAGTCGCGGACTCAAAGGCGTTGGGATTTTTATGGTATAAAAATAGGAAAAAAAGGTGCTTGTATAGATTGGAGGGATTGGTGTAATTTTAACATTATTTAATATGTTTTCGAGTGCTTTATTCCTACCTTAGGAATGAAGTAGCTCTTGGTGTTTGATAAAGTTCTAACTTTCAAAAAAAAAAAAAATTACTTGTACAAAAGATATATGGTTGACCAATAACTATAAAGATCAATTTATGAAATAATTTGTAACAATATTGTAAACAATTGTAACTTTTGTTCTAACTATGCTATATAACTTTTATTCCTTACCTCACAACCTTTTTAAGTGTCGCTATATCTGGAATCACCACATACAAGTGCATTATATAAAAAGTAGTTTTTATTTTGGTTTGAAGGAAGGAGGTGTATATATCATCATCTGCAAGATATTACGGTGGTAGGTTTCACCTCATCATCATCATCTTACTCAGTAAATCCCATTAATAGCAAAACTAAGGTAGGGTCTGAGGAGGGTAAGATGTAGACAACCTTACCTCTACCCTGTTGGAATAAAGAAACTGCTTCCAATAAGACCCCCGACTCGATAATAGTTTTGCATCAAGCCTTGGACATAAGGGACACAACACTCAACAATCGGGAAAAGGTTGATTAGTGCATGTACTCTTTTGTCTTTCGGTCATCAACGCAACCACACGATGCATGATTAACCATCTGCTGCTTTTAACGTTATTTTCACAAAATTAGTAAAATAACGTTAAAATTAGTGTAATTTCACTTTTGCCCCATGAGGGGCCACAACTATATCCATTATACGTGTACACCGCAAACGAGACGTTTGATCTAGATAAAGATAGAACTAGAGACGGAAAGACGAGATATATAGAAGTAGAAAGATAAAGGTTGGATGGTCCATATTTTGTCAAAATAAGTTGGTATATTCACCTAGTATCGTGATTATCTGGTATCTTTTTCTCTCAAACTTTCCCTTGAACAAAATAGCAACCAAGTTATGACGTGGTTGTTGTATCATATGTTATGTTTCTGACGGATTAGGATCAAATACAAAGGATCCTAATTGTAAGAAGTGTAAGAATGATTTATAGAGTGACAAGTGTCCAATAACCTAAAAAAACCCACTACACAAAAAAAACCCACTAAAAAAAAAAAAAAACTTAAACATCCACCACCACCAAAAACACCCACCCCCACCCCCCACATCACCCACCCAAAAAAAAAAAAAAAAAAAAATTTTTTTTTTTTTTTTTTTTTTTTTTTGCCGAGGGGGTGGGGGGTGGGGGGTGGGGGTTTAGGTTTTTGGGTGGTGGTGGGGGTGGGTGTTTAGTTTTTTTTATATTTTTTTTTTAGGTTTTTGGGGGGTGGGGGGGGGGGGGTTAGGTTTTTTAGGGGTTTTTTGGTGAGATATAGTTTTTTTTTTGTTTTTTTTTTTGGGGGGGGGGGGGGGGGGGGGTTAGGTTTTTTTTAGGTTTTTGGGGGGTGGAGGTGGGGGGTGGGGGTGGGTGTTTAGGTTTTTGGTGGTGATGTAGTGGGTTTAGTTTTAGGTTATTATACACTTGTCACTCTATAAATCCTTCTTACACTTCTTACAATTAGAAGCCTTTGTAGAATAACTTGACCCTGTTTCTGACATCAACTAGGAAGTATCATTTTCAATGTAATGATTTTTGCCTAATATTATCCAAGACATGAGTGAATGAAGTAAAAGAAAGCCAAGGCCCAGCCCATGCACAAGTGAAGCCCAAATAAAAGTGCCCTAATTGACGACAGAAGTTCCCCTACAAATACTCAGGCCGCGTCTCTATTGTTTCTCCAATATCGCCGGCCGGTAATCCTTCTTTGTTACTAGTAATTCTTCTTTCTAAGTATTTATTTATATTGCAATATTTGATTTGAAGTAGATTTGATAAGAATGGTTCGATTTCATTGGGTTCGATTAATCGGGGGTACAAAAAAAAACCCACAGCTGATTTCGGTTAATTTGATTTCTAGTTAAATTTGGTTTGATTTCATCGATTTTCATTTTAGTTTTGGTTAACGATTTGGTTATTGCTTACCCCTAATGCGATTTCATGGTTTTCGGGATTTTCTATTTGAGGAATAATTTGGTGATTATCTACCCTAATTAGAGGATATGATTTGGCTATATTCTTTTATAATTACCCCAAGTATACTTATATAAATAATTGATCAATCATACATAATACCTTGCATCATTTTCATTAGTTAATACTCTGTAATTTAGGGGTGAGCATATTAATCGCCATAACCAATAACCGAACCATAACCGACATAACAAAACCGATAATCGACATAACCAATGGTTATGGTTATGAAGCTTTGTTTAACCAGCCAATCGTTTATTGTTACAGTTATGAAGCTTGGTTAGCCGATATAACTAAAATTGAACCAAACTTGTAATGTTAGGTCTATATAATGGAATTATGGTTTACAGTAACCATGCGGAGTTTAGTATGTTAGTAACAAAATAATCTTGATATAGATGCCCTTTATTTTGATGAAGAATTGAGGTGCTATGATTATATAAATCTTCTGTATAACACTGAGTGCATAATTCATTAATTTAAGTTGCTGACTCTACACAATTCTATCAATGCAAATCACTTTCAATGCATTTGAATATGAACATACATTGAAGGGTGGGAAACTATAAAATTCCACCGTACCACACCACACTGATGACTTAGTTTAACCAAAAAGTGTAGTCTTGGCTGTCTTATAAAAAAGACCCAAGCTAAGTCCAAATAATGCATACCCTTAAATATTTCAAACCTTCCTTGGTGATTAACCAAAATTGACTTCATAACCGAAGTTCAGTTATGGTAATGGTTAAGGAATCCCATAACCGAAGCTAGTGGTTAATGGCAAAAACGGAACCAAACTTACCCATGCATATCCCTACTCTGTATGATAGTAGAGCTTCTTGTTTTATTATTTTCTCTCACTCTCATCTTTCTCTACTGCTACCATCTTCGGATCATGGTTGGACGACAACCTCTTCCTAGATTGTCCCTCATTTATGACGCTTTCTTTTCTTCTCCCTCTCACTACTTGTCATGGAAACATTACACACACATATGCATACATACACACACATGATGTTTTATTAATCCAGGGCCGGCCCGAAGGGTGTGCGGGATGGGCGACGGCTAGGGCTGTAAACGAGCCGGGCCGAGCCCGAGCTCGACCAGGCTCGAGCTCGGCTCGTTAGGTTTTTATGAAGCTCGAGCTCGAGCTCGGCTCGGTTCGAGCCTACTTCTTTGAGCTCGAGCTCGGCTCACGAGTAAAACCCAAAGCTCGAGCTCAGCTCGACTCGGCTCGAACTATTTTGAGAACAACCTTAAACGAGCTAAAAGCTCGGCTCGAGCTCACTTCAACATCGCTTAAACGAGCCAAAGCTCGGCTCTAGCTCGGCTCATCAATGTTATCATCATTATTAATATAATATATATAAAAAAAATTAAAATTTTGTATGGGCTCGTTTAGGCTCGCGAGCCTAAACAAGCTTTGTATTTCAGGCTCGAGCTCGGGCTCGATAACAAAACGAGCTCTATTTCAGGCTCGAGCTCGGGCTCGGACTCGTTAAGGCTCGGCTCGTTCGAGCTTTTAACCGAGCCGATCACGAATAGCTCTCGAGCCTCTGGGCTTGTTTACACCCCTAGCGACGGCTCAGGGCCCAAACCCATCGGGGGCCCAATTTTTGTTTTGTTTTTGTATTAGTTTTACACTGTAAAGTTAGAATATATATGTAATGAATCGGAAAAAAAATACCATCTTGAAACATTTGGTTTGCTGGTTTGAAAGTCACTTTAATAACAAGAAGACACAGGTTCTAATCCCGGCGTCCAAAGTTTTGTTCTTCTTTTTGTTTCTTATCTATTTATTAAATGCAAATGACATTAATTGCTTAATTTTGTCATGTTGCATTAAATGATTGGTGTTTATTAATTCATTTTCAGATATTCAGTTTTTTTATATATATTCTTTTTAAAAATTTATATTTAAGGGGCCCGCATTTTCTGTTCGTACAGAGTCTAAAGATTTTCGAATATTTTCTGAGACGGCCCTGTATTAGTCTTTCTCTTGTCATAATAGTCATAGTTTTTGATGTTGTAGTTCTAGCCCTGTATGGCCATAACCTTGGTTTGCATTGTTGCCTCTTATTACTACGTTATGGCCTTAGATTCTTCATCACGGGTTTTTTCTTACTGTGAACCATGATGTTTTTTAGATTGTATGTTCTTTTTATACAAACGTCTTCATTATTTTTGGCTCGAGTTTCCTCCCGCTCTAAGTAGTGGGAAGTAATAGATGAAATATATTATATAGGATTTATTGTAATTATTTTTACCATAACAATGGGATATGTTTTGTTTAAGTTTCCTTTATAATTATCCTCATTGAACTCCTATAAATCATTTATAGTTGATCAAGAACGCACAATACTTACCGGATTTATATAGTTTGAAACCTTTTTTGGTTATCACTTCCATAACAATGATCACCTCGGTTCAACTTAATTACGTTGGTTAGTTCATCGAGCTAGTGGACATGGTTCACGTGCTTCTGCTTCACATATGTTCGATCAGAATGTAAGAGATTCAGTTGGTGGTTCCAGACAATTATTTCCTTGGTTTAGATCACAATGTTCTATTTAAGGATAGCGACAGTACAACCTTGCAATGCCCAGGGTCGACTCATTTAATTTCGGGGCCCTAGGAGAAAAACCAGGGACCTTTTCAACATGCCACTATTATGTTTTTAAAATAAAATAATTTTAATTTTAAGATGCGGAATTCAATCTTTATGTTTCTTGTGAACATAATTGACATCATGATTTTCTTCTAATTGGTTAGTTATTAGGGTCTGTTTGGTGTGGGGTAATGGAATGGACGAGGTAATGGAATGGACGAGGGAATGCAATGAATCATTACTATTCCATGTCTTGTTTGGTTACAATGTGTGAATGGAATGAATTATTATTGTGTATTGTTCGGTAGGCAAGAAAAACGGATTAATAAAATCAGCGGTGAGTGGTGGTGGTGGTGGTCGGTGGTAGTGATTGTAGGTGGTTATAGGTGGCAGTGGTGGGTGTCGAAGGTTATGGGTGGTGGTGGCGGCGAGTGGCGGTGCGATGGTGACAAGCGGTGGTGGGCGGCGGCGGAGAGTGGTGTTGGCGGTTGGTCGAAGCTGTGGGTGATAACGGTGGCGAGTGGGTGGCAGCGGCGGCGGTGGCTGTCGGGGTGAGGTGGTGGCAGGTGGCGGCGATGGGGTCGGTGGTGGTGGTGGGTTGTGGCGAAGGTGGTGGGTTGTGGTGTTGTTGATGAATGGTGCAAAAGGGGATGGAATGGAAAAAAAACATGGGGGGTGGAAGGAATGATTTTGAGGGAATGGAATGTCTTTTGGAATGGGTGATTCCATTCCATTAACCAACCAAACACCATTTTCTTCATTCTCTCGTAATCATTCATTCCATTCCACCTCTCATTCCTTCATACCAAACACTATCTTAATCTTTTTCATAAATGTTATAAATGTTGATGATATTATATCTTGCCTTTCAAAATGGTAAGATTTCTTCAAAATTAAATCACATTACAAAAGTTTGTGTGCTGAATAATTTGATATTATATTTTTGCAAACACTTATATAGAAAAAAAACTTTTGTTAGAATTTTGAGATTCCAAATCTTGTAAAGTCCCTAGACATGGCTTGTTTCATTATAAGATGGGTTCGGCCCAGACAATTCCACTGTTCAGTTTGCAACTATATGAATTGCGTATATGTATTTT
Organism: Helianthus tuberosus; assembly: GCA_030545235.1. Lineage (NCBI taxonomy): Eukaryota > Viridiplantae > Streptophyta > Magnoliopsida > Asterales > Asteraceae > Helianthus > Helianthus tuberosus. Next base: position 144,761,529 of record CM060431.1, on the reverse strand, counting down.
AATTATAACTATTATAGATTATTAATTTAACAATTCTTGTTCTCTTTCAAGTTTTATTTTATATTTTTTACTTTTTTTGCCGGATACCTTTTAAGGTAAAACATCCAGTCCTTTTTTAATCCAAAACTTTTAAATATCTAATGGTACGATACCGTGTTAAAAAAGACGATCCAAACTGTTAAAACCGAACCATTAATTAAAAAAGACAATCCAAACTGTTAAAACCGAACCATTAATTGGCGGACTGGACCGTGACCATCTCTAATAAGTCTAGTGAAAATGATCATCATGTATAGATGAAACTGATGAAATATTTCAAATTTAAAAGTAAAATAACTACAAAATTCCTACACTAATTCACTTCATATGACATATCCAAACAGGTTTCTTTATTTCAACAAGCAAGAGCTTACAAGTTCCATTTATTTTAATTTTCCATCACAGGTTTCTTTATTTCAACAAGCAAGAACTTACAAGTTCCATTTATTTTATTTTTCCATCGTACCTGAAAGCAACAAACAACATGAAATGAAAACATTTTTTTTCTCTTCTTCCATCACCCATCACTCAGATTCAGCTCAAAGAAATTCATATAATGGGGGTCGTTGTGCGGTAGAAGTGGTGGTGGCAGCAACGGCGACTGAATTCTGGTCATGTCCGTTTCCCAAGCTCAGGCTCAGATCGATAGCAGGATGTACCAACGGCTGTAGACCGGATGTCCTTGGTAACACCATGGATGTATCTCCAACACCATTTTTATCACCACCTGTAAATCCAAAAATGTATAGCATACTTTAACTTATTATAAAATGTAAAGGTTGATTCATGTAATATTTTATAAAATGTAATATTACAAAGGAGAAAGTGGAGTTTTGATAAGCGTTTGTAAGAGTTCATTGAAATATGTTTGATAGAAAACTATGCATTTAAACTTTTTAAAAATTCAAATAAACACAAGTTATTAAAGAAAAATTAAAGTACATCCTAAATAAAAATATCATAATGAATTAATTACCAACATAAGGACCGTTGATCATCGGGGCCACAACATTCTGCACAGATGATCTTTTCAGAGGGTGATTAGCCGATATAGACGTATAAAAATCAGGAATATTGTGAGCTATCATAAGACGCCATTGATTTATCACACGATCGCCCATCAACATGGCCATTTCAGACCATCTGTTCTCAGTAAACAATGTATCTTCAGGCTTAAACATCTTTATCCATCTTAATCTACAACTGTTGCCTAAATATTTGTACACACACATTAATAAATAAACAAGTTGTTAACTGATTATATTAAATAATGAATCAAAAGGTATAGAATGTTTAATTAATTACTGGTTCTTTGAGGGAATCCAGCTGCTATTGTTTTCCATACAAATTTCTGCTTATGACTAGCAATCACCTCCACTAGCTTACAATCCTCTAACAAAGTCCAGCGGCGGCGAGATACACATCGGCGACGCCTTCGAATGTTGTCGCGATCGCCTCCTTCTTTTGTTCTTGTAGGGTCTTCGGAGGCATCATCAGAAATAATAACCACTTCCTGACTGTACATGTAAATAAATCAAGATGATAAAAATGTAATCTTTATACCCATTTCAAACATTTGGTAAAACAAAGATATTTGCATTGGCGCAACATGAACATTTTAGTCGAGTCATAAGGTCATTTTTCTTTACATGTTACAATTAACAGGCCCAGCTCATGTTTTTTGTTAAAAAAAACTCGGATTTTATGTTTAAAAAAAACTCGTTAACAAATTCTGGTGACGAAGTCAGCAGATCCTTTTGACCCTCTCTGGTTCCGCCCCTGGACTTTTACAGTTTTACATACCTAATGGTTTCTTCTTCATCTGTGGATATCAAGCTTGTGATCTTTCGGTTGTCATGACCATTAAAAACACCTCCTTGATTACTGTAAGAAAAATAAATGCAATCTTATCTATCAGCTAAATTAAAAAAATAAAAAGTAAAACTCAATGGTACGAGGTTACCTTTGAGGAAAGAGCTCCATTGTGGTTGTGGTTTTTTTCTGTTTGTCTGATTATCTCTTTATAGCAAAAACCCATGGTTCAATAAAAACGAGGAGGGAGAGAAATTGCAGAAGAAAACAAAAACACACACAGATGAAAATGTTCCACATGAATGACTTGATGATACTCATGTCATCCATAGATCACATGTACGTTATCCCGCACGGTTTTTTTTGCAATCCTGGCAATATTTTTGTTTAATACATGGGGCTGCTATACACACTGCACTCCGACACTGTTTTCAAATGGGCGTTTAAGGTTGCACCCAACTGCCGTTTGAAAGCTAGAGCTTGAGGATTCGTCGAACAACCATTTGAAGGTTTGGGTTTGCGTCATAGCCACCTATCGCTAAATGTTCATTTGAGTTTTTCATCGAAAGGTTATTTGAGTTTGAGGGGATACTAACATACTAACTATTAATCCGGTTGGCAATATTAATTTCTAAGGTGCTGTATTCTGTTATAAAAATCGATTATCTTGATATTAAATGAACAAAACATATAATATAACCAATTAAATGAACAAAACATAAATTTCAAAAAAAATGAACAAAACATGTAATATAGCCAATATTCATAAAACGTGATGAAGCAAATACATTGTTGGATATACTTTCATGATTTGAAGTTGTTATCATTACTTTAGATAATGTTAACTAGCTAATTTTGGTTTATTAAAAAAAGCATTAATACATTTACAGTAACCTTTTTAAAAATTCATACAAATTATCTGTTGTGTTTATTCACACCTTTATATAAATGTAACATTAACAATCTTGATCAATCACAATTTTCCAAAAATTTATTCCTCTAAAAAATATTATTACATGTTCACATTGAACACCACCTTTTATAATTATTTTCCAAACATTTATTCCTCTAAAATATAATATTACATTTTCACATGAACACCATCTTTTATAATTATTTTTCATAAACAAGTTATTTTTTATAATAAACTTTGGTTTTAAGTGGATGATTATTGTACAAAAGATCTAATTTGTACGAAGTGTAGAAACATTCAAATACGGGTTTGATGATCCAATATTGTTGATTCAAAAATTTATTTTGCCTCACGATTTTCAAACAACTATAACATTTTAATACGATAATACTTCAAAAAAATACATCGTATTAGAGAACATTTTATCCTCTTTAATTTGATTAGTCAATTGCTATATTTTTTAAAATCTTTTTTACAAGATACGTGATTATACATTCATATAAATCATTACGTGAAAACTTAAATGTTTATGCTTTATTACGTGATTAATTATGTAATATACGACATTACGTGGTTATTATAGGTTAATGAGTTACTGTTTGTACCACATTTATACTTAATATGTGATTAGACCTGAAATATTAGGTGGTGTTTGTTTTTTTCAGATGCAAAAGGTCTGCAGTCTGCGGACCACATCTGCAAACGTCTGTACGAGAAGAGATGGACCAAATGTCTGTGGAGTGTAATAAAAAAAAGTGTTTGATTATCACACCTCTTTACCCCACATATGTTGACCACATCTGCAAACCGCCCCCACCACCACTAATCGCATTCTACCCACACAAATGATAATAATAATAACAACAACAATAATAATAATAATAATAATAATAATAATAATAATAATAATAATAATAATCAAAAGGTCAATTTCAAGTATTTCACACGCCACAAAACTTCAGTTTTGACATCCTTTCAACCCAAAAAACGAACATATTCAACTCTTGTTGTATTCAATTTAGGTTCCCATCTCACCTCAACAACACTAATGGAATCATCGGAAACATAGGTGGGTAAAGTAGGCGTACGGTCATCAGTAATCGAATCCCTCAAGGGTTTCTCTTTTTCTGGCGTACGGATCCGTAAAGATGAGTTGCGGAACAAGATTACCATGCCGGAGTATTTAAGATTGGCGACGAAAGACGCCATTGTTGAAAAGATATTGACGTCGGAAAACGTCACTATGACGTTATCGCGAACAATATGAAGCAAGTATGATTGAATGTACGATTGAATTGAAGTGTTATGATTCAAGATTCAGATTCAGGCTTGAATTGATGAAGATGAGTTCAGTTACTCGTAAGAAATCAAATCTGTGGTGGTGGTGGGTGGGAGAGAGGAGAGAGAGGGTTGGAAGAGGTGGGAAGACATTGGACCATGTCTGCGTGGGGAAAAGGACGCGCAGAGATTTGAAGACATTTTTTTAATGAAATGTCTTCTAAAAAACAAACGGTTTGCAGAGCTCAACGTCTGCGCGTGGTCTGCGCGGCGCAGACATAAGAGGTCAGAAGAGGTTTTTCTGAAAAAAACAAAAACCCCCTTAGTCATTCCGATGAATATTATGAATTATATGTTTTGTTTTTTATTACAACTATGGTTAGTACGTAATTACGTAATCACTTAGTGAGTTTTCACATAATACTATAATAAAATCATGTAATGGTATTCAAAATCACGTAATCATGTAATAATACATAGTCAACTGTAACAACCCTCAGTAAAACCGACACTCTCATAATATTTCCGACACTCTATTATATTTAAAAAAATGTCTTAGTATGTCTTTAAATACACCCCGTATGTGAAAACCGAGCCCAAAATACAGTATAATATATAAAATAAAATATAAAATCTGATTATTAAGTTGAGGCGGGCTGCATAGACCCACCCCAACCATTTACGCGGGCGGTATCAGGGTTAATCCTGATTTCGTTGGTTTTCTTTAGTTTAGGCGGGCCGCGTAAGCCTTAGCTTACACTTACGCGGGCCACGTGAGATCAAAATAGTGGCGCAGCCCGGTGATGACACGTGTCATCATCGTGGCGGGTCTAGAAGATGAGCCGGACAAGCTAGTCCGTTGACCAGGGTTGACGCGGGCCGCGTAACCCTTGTCCTTTCTTTACGCGGGCCGCGTGGAGACCAGATTTCAGCACTATATAAGCAGGCAACGAGTTTTCGTTTTCCGTCGCTCATTTCTTTCATTCTCAATCACAAATTCTGAATATAGGCATTATAAAGCCGGTATTATACCCCCTAATTAGCAAGGTTCTGCCCCGTTGTAAGTATTATAATCCCAGTTTCGTAATAGATACGCTGCCCGATTGATTTATGGTTCCGTAACAACTGTCGTGGTTCTGCCCGACGTAGTTGTTGGAATGCCGTCTCGGAGAGGGTATCATTAATATTTTCAAAGGGTTATGTGTCACACCCCAACCGATGGCGGAATCATCGGGGCATGGCACTGAGCGAAACAGATTGTCCAGAAGTTTCCATAACAATTATCATTACTATTCAATTTAAAAAAATAACATGTCCCATACCATGTCTCAAACAGTAAACAAATCATTACAGATAAAATCTAGGCAAATAATTCTGTCCTGACAACTCAGATTTAAATAGAGCAATTGTTTATCTGCTTCTAGAGACCCTTGATTCAATTACTACAGACAACTATTTGTTGGGCTCTAAAGCTTTATTCTAGCTTCGATTTCCTACCAGATGTGCATCCTAAGCACCTGTCACATACGTTAAAATAAAGTCAATACATAAAATGTAAGGGTGAGCATACAAGTTTGATAATAGCATATAGAGTTCGAATTCGTTTACGCATAACCAGCACGTACACATAGAGAAATGAAGCACGTTAGTTATCGACATAGATCCATCGATACCAATGACTGCTGGTTGACTGCCCGAGGCAGTTCACAATACATGATTACCACCGTAATCCATGCAAGTAATTGTCCTTAACAACCCCCGTGTGAACGGGTGCTGAGTCCAAACTATAGTACTATCGTTGCTAAGGCAGGTAGACAACATTCCATGTGTAAACATAACAAACAAGCATTCATAAGCCACGTATAACATGCATTAACGGTTAGCGTTCAAATAGTATTGAGTAGTGTGTTTGATGTGACTTGAATAGTTGTAACGTATGTAACACCCAAAAGTGCATAAAGCAAAAAGGGATCGAGTATACTCACAGCGGTTGATGGATTGAAGGGAGCGCTTAGCGAGTAAAGTTAGCCGGAATGGTTTGATAGCATAACGATAAGTGACGCGTAAAACGATACAAGGTGTGGATGGGTCGGATAGAAGTTCGGTCGGATGGTAATCCGATCGGACGGCTTGTCTGTGCGGATGGCAATCCGTTCGGATGGTCATCCGGTCGGACGGTAGTCCAGTCGGATGACTATTCGAGTGGATTGTTTCTTCCTATGAGATGAATGTGTTTGTGTATGATGGCTTGCCTTTTGAAGTTTTCGTTGTAGTATTTGAAAAACATTGAAGTATCTCTATCCTTCAAGTCGGTCGATCGGACGGTCAATCGTGCGGACAACAATCCGTTCGGATTGTCATCCGGTAGGACGGTAGTCCGGTCGGACGGCGACCTTAGTGATGTGGTTACTTAGTGGGAACAGTTCATAACAGAAGAGTCACTCGGTCGGATGTCCATCCGACCGGGTGGCAACCCTGTTAGTGAACATGTTGAAAATTGTTTAAGTCTTTAAAGTCCTAGTATCTCATGATCCGAAGAGTAATCCGGTCGGATGGCAATCCGATCGGATGGCAATCCGATCGGATGGCAATCCGATCGGATGGCAATTCGTTCAATACTCAAACTTTGGATAAAGTTGATTAAGTGTGGGACCCAAGGTGTTATTCGTTCGGACAGCAATCCGTTCGGGTAGCCTATCCGTTCGGATAGTAGTCCGGTCGGATAGCACTTCGTCCTGGTTGCTCCGGCCGTCTTACACTTGGTCGTTTTGTTTGTTTTAGTTTTTATCGAGACGTTTTGACAACGTGTTAACCAATAGAACCCCATCTTAACCCCAAGCGACCTGATCGACAGGAATCACCCTGGTTCGGCCAGTTAACCGATTCAAGACGGTTGTTCTTGTTTAACCCGAAATCGGTGGTCTCATGAGTAGAATCCAGATCTTGAGCTAGCACAACACTAAGAATGAGCGGAGGACTAGATCTAGATCCGTTTCTATCGGTTTCAAGCGTATTGAGTGCAAAAGAGTTGAAAGAAAGTTAGAAACCATCTTTCAATCCTTTTTCACTGTGTTTATGTTTAGATCTAGCATAGATCTTGGTTCATTTGTGTGGAAATCGGTTAGATCCGAGTTGTTCTCGGTGGATTGAAGCCAAAACATGAAGTTTTTCAAGAACTCATGATGACATCATCCTAGAACACCTCGATTCTAGCGATTTTACGGTTAAAAGTTAAGATTCAAAAGATTGAAAGGTGTAGGAGTGCGTGTAGGTCAAGAAAGTACAAGATTTAGGGAGAGATCTTACCGGGATTGAGAGAAATCGAAGAAAATGTGAGCTGAGCGTGCTGGTCGGACAGAGGTTTCCAAAAGTAGAAAGTTTGAGAGTGACATGGGTATTTATAGGATTCCAAAAAGGGAATGGGTGGGTCGGTAGGATGGCATTCCGCCCGAATGACTATCCGGTCGGATGTCATCTCGGTCGGATGTCATCTTGACGCCATGGCCAAGTGGCAGCCCGGTCGGATGGCTATCCGGCCGGATGGCACTTGGTTTGTGCGTTCGACGCGATGATTTTTACTGATTTGATTTCGATTGTGAGCGACGCGAATGCGATAGAGTTTCCTACTCAAATTACTTTTAATCCCAACTATTCATATCTAGCGCTGTCTCTTCTCCACTAATTATCATAGTTCGATTTCGATTGAGTTCGATTGCGTATTGAGTTTCGATTGCGTTTCGATTGATTACTACACATAACATAAAGGAACATGCACAAGTAACACATAAGGCACACACATACACGTATAACAATAACTAAAATGCGTAGTTCGAGTTGCGATTCGATTCGATGTCGATTCGATTAGCATAGTTTGATTATCGTTTCGTTAACTTTATCGCATTGTTACTTCCTACAGTTCACAGTCGTAAGTCGATTAGATTGTGAAAAACACACATCGATTATTGTAATTATTGACACTCACTCCACATAATACAACTAAATTAAACACATAAAAGAAATTCACTACAAGTCAAGTTGCGCGAAATCGGTCGTTGACTTTGACCTTGATTTCTCGAAAACTCGGGGTGTTACATTATGATACTAACATATGTACATTTGTGAAAATTATAGATTATTCACAGGAAACCCTTACGTGAAGTCTAAGATAGCAATGTGAGTTTATCCTCTTTTTGTAAATGCTTTTATATATTTTACAAAACCTTAAATGTTTTACAATACGATTAAGCGGTGATTGAGTCTTTGTAGTTCTTCAATTACTGCCGGCATGTTGGGGTTTTGTATACAAAATTTACTACACTGTGAGTAGTAAGTCGGGGATGACAGTACGTTACCATTGGACAACGAGTTAGCCAATGTGTAATATGACCCACAAGTCAGGATTGACAGTACTGAATGAGTAATTGTGTAGAAATAAACAATGTGATCGCTCTCAATACTGTTTTAATTGATAAAATGTTTCTTGATTAAACTGGGATTCACTCACCAGTATTTTCCACTGACAAATGTTTTTAAAACGCGTTTCAGGTAACACAATGTGACAGCCAATTAGTAAAAAGCCAGCTGGAGAGCATTGAAGGCTTGGGAAAAATGTGGCTATAAAAGTTACCTAAAAGACAATGTTTTAAATTCAATAAAATAGGGTTTATCCCTATAAACGTATTGTAATAAGAAACTTGGGGTTTGCCCATGTAATTATTAATATTAAATATGGTGGTTTTACTCTGATAAACATTTCCTAACTACGGTCCTGATGTAATTTCCGCTGCCAAATTAACAAGCTGATACCACCACTACTGTGTTCGCGTCCGCCCATTCCCAGGACAGATAAGGGATCGGGGGTTGCGACAGAAGGTGGTATCAGAGCCTAGCCACTGGTCTAAGCCAAAGAAGTGTTCTGCTGACACTTAAATTCTAAATTTTGTATTAGGAAATAAATTATGGAAATACGTGCATAACTGTATTTATTTGTTATGTGTTATTTGACTATTTGTTAGTTTACAGTATGAGTGATCAAGGACCCTCAGATATGAGTCGTCAGTTGTCTGATTCACCTAGGAGTGAAGGTACCTCTCCACAGCCTGCCCTTTCTGGGTATTCTGCTGATCAGGAAGAAGGAATGTTTGCTTTTAAAGCTCAGTTAGAAGAGTCATTCCCTCATAAGAAACGAGGATGGTTCAGTAAGGAAGCCTTTGCACATAGGAAAATAATGCGAAAGTTGCAACAGCAAAGAGTTTTAGCAGATGCTAAGCGAAAGACAGATGCCCATGCATAGGATATGCTTAATAGAAGCCTAGCCAATTTCCACATCTTAGCTACAACTGCTGCTGACCCGAGTCTGGAACAATTAGTAGCCCCACAACGACAAATCCCAGAACAACCCATGGAGATAGAAAACCCTGAAAACCAGGTGGAGATGCATGACTTCAACTCAGAAGAAATCCCTAGGGTACCTGCACCAAACCCCCTAGACCCAAATTACGACCCCTGGTGGGACGATAATAGGGATTTTATGCAACGTTACCCGATACATGAAGACACACCCATACAGAACATAGGAGCCTATCCAGGTATGGACCCTTTTGATCCCTATTACCATGATAACTATATTAGGGAGATCTTAGAAGATCCTTACCGATTTCAGGCACTTTCACCCCCATATCAAGAACCCGCACCCCAGATTCCGAACCCAGTCCTAGAACCTGCACCCCCAATGAGTGCAGAAAACGTGCAAGAACTTAGGACCTTCGGTGAGGAAATTTTAGAAAGCAGTGAGAGAATGCGACAGGTGGGAGAGCGTCTCGTATGGAAATACGATGAGCGCAATATGGATTTTTGGATAAATCCATATCCGTGATGTGATAAAGGAGATGGTAATAGTAATAGTAATAATAATATAATATAATAAAAATAAAAATAAAAAATGAAAAATAAAATATGTGTGTACGGATGCCTATTACTATTAGTGTGATTCTATTTCCGTTGGTATTGTAATTTTTTTCAGTACTAGAATGTAATAGATGCATAATAGTATATGGAAATAGAGTAAAAGTCGCAATGATCGACGTTTTTTGCTAGATTGAAAAAAAGGGTAATTGCACGGTACCCCTGACCGCGGGAGGGATCCCCCTCCCCAAGCTAGCGACCCGGCAACGCTGCCTGGCGGTGACTACCCAGCCGTTTCGAGGGGAGCGAAGACGTTTTTGGCTAGATTGCGTATCATATGATTTACTATATTAAATATTATCTTGTGATATTAATATGGGGAAAATGTTTAAAATTCAGATGGCCAATGAAGGAAATTAAGGAAATCTGAATAACGATAACCAGAGTAACATTAACGTTGTTAATGAGAATCCAAGCATCAATAACAATGGAAATCAAATGGATAATAGTGCTGTTCAACATATAGTGGCACAAGGAATCATAGATGCAATGCCATTTATTATTCAAACTATTCAAGAAGCGAATAATAAAAGTAAGCATAGCAGTAAGCGACCAATCGAACCCGAAAACAGTGTAAACAATGGACCTTTACTTCAAATGCCTATTCCCAAAAGAAGAAGAACTGTGTCTTACGGTTGTTCTTATAAAGAATTCTGGTCTTGTAAACCAATGGAATTCTCGGGCAATGAAGGGGCTATTGCAACTCTACGCTGGATAGAGAAAACTAAGGCAGTCTTAAGAATAAGCAAGTGTGCTGAAGAAGATAAGATATTGTTTGCTTCTAAACTGTTTAAGAATTCAGCGCTAGAATGGTGGAACACTATCCTCCAATCAAGAGGAAGTGATAGAACCTACAATATGGAATGGGAAGAATTTAAGAACAAGGTAGAAAGGAAATTATGCCCACCCAATGAGAAGGAACAGATAGCAAACAAATTTTTAAACCTTAGGATGACTGGTGTGGATAGTAAGGGATACACTAAAATATTCTTCGAATATGCTAGAATAGTACCAACTCTTGCTTCACCAGAACCAGTGTTAATCTCCCATTATATCTGGGGATTAATTGGAGAAATAAGACACGTAGTCAAGGCAGCTAGACCTCAAACTATAGAAGAAACTGTAGAACTAGCAAATACCTTGACAGATGAATTAGTCCGTACCCGAGAGGAGGATCAAAGGAGGAACCTAACCCAGAAACTCACACAAGAATTTCGTTCTGGAAATTCTAATCGTGGGAGAAATATAGGTTCTACCTCTGCACCTTACTGTAAGAATTCCAAAGAAAGCATTCAGGTAGATGCTCCATATACTGTAACTTTTGCAAAATATCGGGACACAAGGAAGAAAACTGCAGGAAGAAAGCTAACAACAGGATATGTTACAACTGCGGAGAACAAGGTCATATCAAGCTTAATTGCCCAAAATTAGCTCCAGCTACAAACAACAAGAATACTCAAAATGCTAGAGCATTTGTTCTAACTGCAGATGAAGCCAAGATGATTCCAGATGTCATCGCTGGTACGTTTTTAGTTACTGATATTTTTGCTAAAGTATTATTTGACTCTGGTGTAAACCAAAGTTTTATTAATACATCATTTTGCAAATTTCTAAACCAGTCATTAACTAAACTACCACAAGAATGTCTAGTAGAGACAGCTAATGGAGAAACCGTTAGGATTTCTAAAATCTTGCAGGGAGCAAGAATAGAAATTTTAAATCAGAAATTTATTGCAAATCTTTATCCCATGAATCTGGCAGGATTTGATGTTGTTTTAGGAATGGATTGGTTAATAGCCAATAAAGCCAGTATTTTATGTGATCAAAAGTCAATCCAAGTAAATTCACCAAAAGGTAAAACGATCACAATAAAAGGAGATAAACCATCTAAATCCACAAAATTTATCTCTGTGATGAAAACTGCAAGTTATATAAGAAAAGGTTCTATAGTGTATTTGATTTCCATAATCACTAACACTAAAGGAAAGGATTTAAAAGATATTTCAGTAGTATCTCAGTTTTTAGATATATTTCCAGAAGAATTGCCAGGGCAACCTCCAGATAGGGAAGTTGAATTCAGAATCCATTTAATACCAGGAACGACACCGATTGCCAAAGCACCTTACCGTTTGGCACCCGCCGAAATGCAGGAACTAAAGAAACAATTGGACGAATTGTTAGAGAAAGAATTTATACAACCAAGTTCATCACCATGGGGAGCGCCGATATTGTTTGTTAAAAAGACGGACGGGTCAATGTGTATGTGCATTGACTACCGTGAATTAAACAAGGTCACGATTAAGAATCGGTACCCATTAACGAGAATCGATGATCTGTTTGATCAACTACAAGGAGCTCGATTTTTCTCTAAAATCGATTTAAGGTCAGGGTATCATCAATTAAAGGTACAGGAAGAGGACATTCCTAAGACCGCATTCAGAACGAGGTATGGCCATTATGAATTTACTGTCATGCCATTTGGTTTAACCAATGCCCCAGTTGCATTTATGGACATGATGAACCGAATATGTAAGCCATATTTGGATAAATTCATAATTGTTTTCATAGATGATATTCTCATTTACTCTAAGAATAAAGAGGATCATGCAAATCATTTGCACGCACTTTTAAGTTTATTAAGAAAAGAAAAGCTTTATGCTAAATTTTCTAAGTGCGAATTTTGGCTAGAACAGGTACAGTTTCTTGGACACCTAGTCAATCATGAAGGAATTCATGTGGATCCCACAAAGATCGAGGCAATTACTAAATGGAAAACCCCTGAGTCACCAACCGAGGTTAGAAGTTTCTTAGGATTGGCCGGTTATTATAGAAGATTTATTCAAGATTTTTCTAGAATAGCCATTCCTTTAACTAAGCTGACCTATAAATCTGTTAAGTTTGAATAGGGATTAAAACAAGAAGAAGCTTTTAGAATTCTTAAGCAAAGATTAACCCATACACCTATACTAGCATTACCAGAAGGAGCTGAAGACTTTATAGTCTATTGTGACGCTTCCAAATTAGGTTATGGATGTGTATTAATGCAACGACAAAAGGTTATAGCCTATGCATCTAGACAACTTAAGAATCATGAAGAGAATTATTCAACCCATAATCTAGAGTTAGGAGCTATAATTTTTGCTCTTAAGATTTGGAGACATTACCTTTATGGTAGTAAGTTTACCATATTAACTTATCATAAGAGTTTAAGGTATATTTTCAAGCAAAATGAATTGAATATGAGACAAAGACGCTGGATGGAGATGCTTAGTGACTATGATTGTGATATCCAGTATCATGAAGGAAAAGCAAATGTAGTGGCAGATGCTTTAAGCCGAAAATATCATGAAAAGCCAAAAAGGGTACGTTCTCTCAAATTAAATCTACAAGTAGATTTAAATGATCAGATAAGAAAAGCACAAGAATCAGTAATCAAGGATGATACTCAAAAATTAAAAGGTATGCTAATTGAATTAGAACAATGAACAGATGGAATTTGGAGATTCCATAAAAAGAGAATGTGGATACCTAAATTAGGAAACCTACGTCATCATATATTAGAAGAAGCCCATAAGTCCAAGTATACGATGCACCCAGGAAATGATAAAATGTACCAGGATTTAAGGAAGAATTTCTGGTGGATAGGAATGAAAAAGGACATAGCAGCCTATGTTTCTAAATGTTTAACTTGTTCACAAGTCAAAGCTGAACACCAGAAACCCTCAGGATTTCTACAACAATTAGAAATGCCAGTGTGGAAATGGGAATTGATAACAATGGATTTTGTTACTAAGTTACCGAAAACTAAGAAAGGAAATGATACAATCTGGGTGATTGTAGATAGGCTAACCAAGTCAGCTCATTTCCTACCAATGAAAGAAACTTTTAGTATGGAACAGTTAGCTAAGTTGTATGTAAATGAAATTGTTTCTTTACATGGAATTCCTTTATCAATTGTTTCTGATAGAGATAGCCGATTTACCTCTCATTTCTGGTCAAGTTTCCAAAAGGCAATGGGAACCAAGTTAAAATTGAGCACAGCTTATCACCCTCAAACGGATGGACAAAGTGAAAGGACAATTCAGACAATGGAGGACATGCTTAGAGCTTGTGTAATTGATTTCGGAGGTAATTGGGATGACCACTTACCTTTAATAGAATTTTCTTATAATAATAGTTATCACACAAGTATCAATGCTGCACCATTCGAAGCACTTTATGGACGAAAGTGCCGAACCCCAGTCTGTTGGGCAGAAATTGGGGAAAAGCAACTATCTGGACCTGAGATAGTACAAGAAACAACCGACAAGATTATTCAAGTCAAGGAACGACTGAAAGCAGCACGTGACCGACAGAAGAGCTATGCTGATAACCGACGCAAGCCATTGGACTTTCAAGTAGGGGACAAAGTATTATTGAAGGTATCTCCTTGGAAAGGAGTAGTAAGATTCATAAAAAGGGGAAAGCTAAGTCCCAGGTATATTGGACCTTTTGAGATTATTAAGAGAATAGGACCTGTAGCCTATCAGCTACAACTGCCAGAGGAAATGGCAGGAATACATGATATATTTCATATATCTAATCTCAAAAAGTGCTTAGCTGATGAATCGCTAATAGTACCTCTTAAGGATATAGAAGTAAATGAACAACTCAAGTTTGTAGAAAGGCCTCTACAGATTGAAGACAGGAAAGTCAAGAATCTCAAACATAAGAGATTAGTTCTGGTCAAAGTAAAGTGGGACTCCAAAAGAGGACCTGAGTACACATGGGAGCTTGAATCTGAAATGCAAAGGAAATATCCGCATTTGTTCCAGTAGATCTCGAGGACGAGCTCTAAAACAAGGTGGGGAGAATGTAACAACCCTCAGTAAAACGAACACTCTCATAATATTTCCGACACTCTATTATATTTAAAAAAATGTCTTAGTATGTCTTTAAATACACCCCGTATGTGAAAACCGAGCCCAAAATACAGTAAAGCATATAAAATAAAATATAAAATCTGATTATTAAGTTGAGGCGGGCCGCAAAGACCCACCCCAACCATTTACGTGGGCGGTATCAGGGTTAATCCTGATTTCGTTGGTTTTCTTTAGTTTAGGCGGGCCGCGTAAGCCTTAGCTTACACTTACGCGGGCCGCGTGAGATCAAAATAGTGGCGCAGCCCGGTGATGACACGTGTCATCATCGTGGCGGGTCTAGAAGATGAGCCGGACAAGCTAGTCCGTTGACCAGGGTTGACGCGGGCCGCGTAACCCTTGTCCTTTCTTTACGCGGGCCGCATGGAGACCAGATTTCAGCACTATATAAACATGCAACGGGTTTTCGTTTTCCGTCGCTCATTTCTTTCATTCTCAATCACAAATTCTGAATATAGGCATTATAAAGCCGGTATTATACCCCCTAATTAGCAAGGTTCTGCCCCGTTGTAAGTATTATAACCCCAGTTTCATAATAGATAGGCTGCCCGATTGATTTAGGGTTCCGTAACAACTGTCGTGGTTCTGCCCGACGTAGTTGTTGGAATGCCGTCTCGAGGAGGGTATCATTAATATTTTCAAAGGGTTATGATACTAACCTATGTACATTTGTGAAAATTATAGATTATTCCCAGGAAACCCTTACGCGAAGTCTAAGATAACAATGTGAGTTTATCCTCTTTTTGTAAATGCTTTTATATATTTTTACAAAACCTTAAATGTTTTACAATACGATTAAGCGGTGATTGAGTCTTTGTAGTTCTTCAATTACTGCCGGTATGTTGGGGTTTTGTATACAAAATTTACTACACTGTGAGTAGTAAGTCGGGGATGACAGTACGTTACTATTGGACAACGAGTTAGCCAATGTGTAATATGACCCACAAGTCAGGATTGACAGTACTGAATGAGTAATTGTGTAGAAATAAACAATGTGATCGCTCTCAATACTGTTTTAATTGATAAAATGTTTCTTGATTAAACTGGGATTCACTCACCAGTATTTCCCACTGACAAATGTTTTTAAAACGCGTTTCAGGTAACACAATGTGACATCCAATTAGTAAAAAGCCAGCTGGAGAGCACTGAAGGCTTGGGAAAAATGTGGCTATAAAAGTTACCTAAAAGACGATGTTTTAAATTCAATAAAATAGGGTTTATCCCTATAAACGTATTGTAATAAGAAACTTGGGTTTTGCCCATGTAATTATTAATATTAAATATGGTGGTTTTACTCTGATAAACATTTCCTAACTACGGTCCTGATGTAATTTCCGCTGCCAAATTAACAAGCTAATACCACCACTACTGAGTTCGCGTCCGCCCGTTCCCGGGACAGATAAGGGATCGGGGATTGCGACATCAACTATTGTTACCTTATAATAAGGTACTGATACATGTCACACCCTGATATTTTCACGTATTACCGATGAGCCCGGTGGGGAGTATTGTGACGTAGTTGATATCATCATAGTCAAATTATCACAGTTTAATGCACAACGGAAGTCTAAAAGTAATAATTATACAAACCGATTCGAAAGTAACATAAATATTACAAACGAAATGTAAAAGTATCCACATGCGGATCAAAACAAAAGAAGATAATTGTTCAACAGATTTTTAAGCATCTAAAGCTTGCAAGACTCTTTATTGATACTAGGAGTAGCCAGCCCATTTCGCTTAGTACCTTCACTTAACCTTTTTTGGAAAATACGTCAGTTTACACTGGTAAATACAATTAACCTACTCTCTTTTAAAAGTGTTTATAAAATTGATTTAAATGCACAAGGCACAAATATTCTTTTATAACTTGGGATAATTATTTAAAAATAATCTTGTAAAAGAATTATATGTTTGTTATACGTTCAGTAGCCCGGGTTAAATACCGGGTTAAAGATTAATAGACACACCATATAATATAACCTACGGCGATTTATTCTCGAACAAGCAGGTATATCATTTTACATACGCACCGGCAGGTGTATGCCTACACCCCGTGCTTAAGTCGTGGCCGTTTCAATGAATGAGCCGAGGATATCCAGGACATGGCCATTAACCCCCCAAAGGCTTAAAACAAACAAAACAGATTAAACGGGTTATCTCAATGATTTAACCTTCATATGATTAAAGATTCAATACCCGACTAAGCGGTATTATTAAATACCGTACCCCAAGCTCGTATAAGGGAAAATAAGTTAAAAGTATTTACCTGAGCAAAATATACAAATTTATCTCAGCCGTATAATAATCAGCAAGTGCAAATATCTTTTACTGGGTTCCTAAATCTGGAACGAACGTTTTAATAACATATTAGATTCCTAACGGGTCTTATTTAAGTTAAACTTAGACCGGTTAGTTTTAAAGAAAGGTTTACGGTTCAAAACGCAAGATTAAGCGAAGACCGGATTAGAATGTGATTTAGACCCGAAAAGTATGAAGACTTGTATAATATGGGTAAACTAAACACATTCTGGATTTTGAGGTAAAAATGATAAGGTTTGACCCGTTTCGGTCAATTTATGCAAACTAGTCACATAAACCGCACCGAACGCGAAAAATGCATAACGGGTAACCAAATGAGTCATGAACAGGTTCTCAAAGTTAATATGCCTTAAATATGTTGTGATATCAGTAGGATACCTTCCATTATGCCCAAAACGGATTTAAAGTCAAATTAAGCCCCGTAGGGGTATTTTGGTCATTTTAAAGATTATAAAAGAGGTTAAATGACAATCTGAGGTTCTGGTCTAAAATGATCAGTAAAAATATTTATTTTAGTAGGTTATATCAGTAAGATATTGCATATATGTGAAATTTATTATTTATGGCCAAACTATGCACCGAAAGGGCATTTTGGTCATTTCACATAAGCTTTAAGGGTCAAATTTGGAAATTTGATTTCAAAACTTTTACTTACTATTAAAGTATAAAAATTTACTTATAATATCAGTAGGTAATGAGTTTTTTGTGTTAAATATAATTTTAACCCAAACTATGCGTTTAAAAAGCGTAAAAGTCGGCATTTGACGATTTTCGGGTTATTTAAAGAAATCTGAGTTTTTGATCAGTTTATATAGCTAAAAATATTTTATTTAACATATGAAATCAGTAGCAAAATGTTTGGCATCAAAATGTTATGTAAAACTCATTTTATCCAAGAAAATGGCAATTTCGTCAATACCGAATTTACTTTAAAACTCTATAATATAATCAGTTTAAAATTCAATAAAAATTTCCAAAAATCCCTAAATATTATATTACATCAGTGGGTAAAAGGTTTGGTGTCAAAATTTGGATTTAATTAGGTTTTATGCCGAAAATGCCGTTTAATTAATAAAAAGGCTTCAATTTACGATATTGAGCACAACTCCTAATTTAGACCTCAAACTGATGTCAAATTTTTAGGACATATTTATAAATCAGTAATAAAGGTTTTAGTCCTCTCACATTTTCAAAAATCTCGTTTTAATATAAAAAGGGCATAATAGTCAACTTTTAAGCAATTAACGGAAACATGCAATGAACTAGGATTTCTAAGGAACCAAGTTGTATAACCTGAGAGGGTTATACTAACATGTAATATGGTCCTAATGGAATCCTAAGGTATATCTAAACTAAGTTAAATTGGGTCAGAACTGAAAGTCGAAGCAAAAGTCTACTTTTGCGACTTTCGGTTCCGAACCGAGCCTAAACTCAGAATTGTCGGGTTGAACATGCTTAGACATGTTCTTACATTATTTACCAAGTTATTTTAGTGTCAAAATATGTTCCATAACTTTTACATTATCAGTTATGAATTTATTTACAAAAATGGATTCTGTTGACTTTTTAATAACAAGTTTGACCCGACAATTGACCAAGTTAGAGTGATAATCAGTGGGTGCCCTTTTAAGGGTTTATTACCCACATAATTACCAACTCATAGCCATTTTCAATTCGAAAAATGGCTGGACCATTAGTGATTAATCACTAAGTCAAAGCTTAATTACGATGGCTTTGACTTTTGGTCATTAGACTAATAAAACTTGAACTAGAGAGGCTAAGAATGCTTACAAGGACTCTTAGCACGAATTAGGAGCTGAGGAAAACTTGCTTGAACTCCAGAAAGCTCCAGAGAAAGAGTTGTGAATAAAATTTGAGAATGTGCAAATGAACTAGCAAACAAAGGGCCCTTATATAGGATTTCTAGAGCCCTAAGATTTATCCACATGCCCCTACAAGTGATTCCTGATGATCCCAGGTGTCCCCTATGCATAAAAATCTATTGGCTCAGTCCCTGGAATCGAAAACAAGCATGCAAAGGCGGTGGAACTGGCTGGACATGCACCTGTCCACATTTTCTGCATCTGGCACTCTTACACGGCCCGCGTAAGAGTTGGCCTTGGGTCTACGCGGCCCGCGTGGAGGGCTATTTCCGGTAAACACTTTTGCAACTTTTCAATTTCAGTCCCTGGTCCATTTAAACTTTATTTAAGTTCCATTTATTGCATTTTGGACCCCCATAGTTAACTTTTAAGGACCTTAGTTCATAAACTAACTCCGTTAAGCTCCCGGTTAGTTGTACGATCACCCGAAAAGTCTTGTATTCGTCGAAACTCCACAAAATTAAGATCCGTTATTCTTGAGAGCGGAATATGTAATTATTACAATGCTTTTAGGTTCGTTAAAAGGTCACTCAGAGGTTACTTTCAACATGTTGACACTTTTAACCCCAATGCTTCGTAAGATCCTTATTTTAAGCACAAACGACTTTTTAAGTTCGATAAATTATTCATTAAAGAATAAGAACGTCGTGTGAGGTCAATCAGAGGCACAAGAATGGCATGTTGACACTTTGGATCCCTTTTACTAACATATTTACATTGTTTGACAATTTTAGTCCCTCGGAAGCAATTCCTTATACGTGTAAAGCCCATGAACGTGTCTTCATTATATTGGTCGTAATTTTACGAGGTGTTACAATACATAATCACGTAACCTTACACATGTTTCAAGAATCAAATGCATATTACGTAATTACGTACTGGTAGTTAATCACGCAACGTTACAAAATCATGTAATGTTATAGCTTGTAAAATAAAAAGAATTTATAATTAAGAAAACTATAACAATAGTCTACTCAAATAAAAAAGAATGAAATCCTCGTTAATACAGTGTATTTTCTTTTAAATATTAGCATATGAAAAAGTCTCGTTTATCAAAGGCCCAAAACTTCCCGTACACTTTGCACGCTAAGAGATTATTGTACATGATCCTTTCCCTTTGTTTTAAATATTGTATAATAAAATTCAATAAATTTTGTTTGTATAACACATACACACATATAAACTTATTTTATATAAAACTTATATAAAAATTTAAATAACGAAAAGGTGGAGATCTCAATACCACAAGGTGCAAATATATGAGTATTTAGAAATATGTTAATTTGTTGTTCAAAATATATATTTATTAATAATTTATTTTATGAAAAAATAAAAAATAAAAAATTACTTGTATGTCTACTTAATAGTATTATAAATATTTGTACCATCAGTTATAATTTAATAACTATAAAAGATATGGATATAATTATAGAAAAAATTACACTGCTGGTCTTTGTGGTTTCTGTCAAATTTCAATGTCGGATACTAATAGTTTTTTGTTGGAAAATTAGGTATTATTGTTCTAATTTGTCACATTATTGAGTACTAAGGCCAAACCTTGTCACAATGTTGAGTACTATTGTTAACTTTTTTGTTAAGTTTTACTAAAATGACTAAAATACCCTTTAATAACTTGAGGGTCTATTTTTAAATTAATTATATTTGACTAAAATAATTTAAAGTAATGTTTTCTGTTTTATTTATATTTTTTATAAAATTAAATGGATTTGAAGTTTATTATTTATAAACTTTGAGTTTATAAATAATACGCTAGTAAAATATAAAATTTTAACTTAATCTAAATAATAAAACAAGTTAAGATTTATAAAAATATCTAAATCAAATTTCTGATATAGGAATATAACATTTTTGTAAGTTGAAATAAATATGGGTCTTTGTTTCTAGTTGCATTTTTATTAGTTATTTTTGTATATGAATCTTTTCTTTTATTATGAATTTATCACAAACACCTACGTAAAAGGTCATACAAAATTTTCACCTCCATCAATTTGGGTTAAACAATTGAAAAAAAACTATGAACAAAATATTTTGTAATTTTTATTAATTATTTATGTATATGGGTGAAAACTTTTAAAAATAAAATTTTTTCTACGGGTAGAATTTGACAAATTTTTAAGTGATTTTTCATAGGGGATCTATGATAAAAGAGTAGGTACATTTAGCCGGCCTCAATTTTAGTAAAAAGTCTAATTTTAAAAGAGAGAAAGATAAAATATATTTGAAAAGGTGCTTGAAAACTTTCCGCCACAATTAAAACCAAAATTAGTAGCATAAAAGTTAAATGTCACTAAAAGTGTGTATAAAAAATATGACATAAGCAAGGTGCCATTAAAACCTGCATATGTAAAATGCCATTAAGACCTAAATTAGTAGTATAAAATTTAAATGCCACTAAAAGTGTGTATAAAGCAAATAAGGCATAAGCAAAGTGCCACTAAAACCTAAATTAGTAGCATAAAAGTTAATGTCATTAAAAGTGTGTGCCGCTAAATGACAATTTGTTTGTAGTGAATTTAATTCATATTAGGAATAAGAGTTAAATAGAAATGTAATTTTTTAAAAATGATTGGGTTGTGGTTAAAACTAGTAAAACCACTATACAGTGTAATGAAAATAGGTGAAGGAAAGTAGTCCGGTGATATGTTAGTGATGAGGTAGTCACCTTATGACGTGGCACTTAAAAATATGAACCATTACACATAGCTTTATGGTATGTAGCTCTCTATACTTTCATTGTTAGACCATGTCTAATGGTTAATGCTTTCTAAGGGGCATTTTTTGCCACATCAACATTATAACGCCCCTGCAAAAAATGTGTAATGGTTAATGCTCATTTCATTCAATACTTACCATTTTTGTCCTCCTCTTTGGGCATTATTTTAGAAATGCTCATCCCTTTTCATGCCCTTATAATGCCCAAGGGGATGGTGCTAGGGGCGTTATCAAACTCTTTCATGCCCCTATAATGCCCATTACGCATGGTCTTATAATCATCAAACTTAGACCATGTGTAGTCATAAAGCCCCTTTGGGGGCGTTATGCGACAAGTGACGAAATGGGTAAGAAAGGGGCTTTATGGGGCTTTATATCACAAGAGGGTGTAGTGGTAATGGGGTTATATAACCCCTTCAATTATACATATATATGTATGTATATATATGTGTGTGAGTGGGGGGAAACATTGTGCAGAGGATGAAACCGCGAAGAGGGTAATGGGAGATGGAAAAACCCACCCCATAGCGCCCGCCGTAGTGATGTTGGCAGCATACTTGGATTTGTCGGGAGGTCGCGCCCCACTACGGTTGGCCTTATAGCTCCTACATACTATATAAAAAAAAATAGTGGTCGCAATTCTTGAAAAGACACAAAAATTACTAGGATCTGGTCGGCTAATATAACTTGTTTATTAAATTGATAACCCGCACCCGATCCATGCGACTCATTTAACAAATAGGTTGATATGTTAAACCATTTAATATTAATGGTTTTTTTTTTATAAACTGTTAACATTTAAAGCTTGGTATTTTGACATGTTGTTTTCATAATAGATTCTAAATATTTGTTTTTGTATCTCTAATTATTTGACTTACCTGTAGATCAGTGTCATCGAAATATTTCAATCCAAAAATAATTTGTGCATGATTTGCAAGAGTTATCTTGACTTATATGAATTTGTATAAAATCTACACCGATATTTGTTGCGCCGGGATTGAAATCTATCACGCCATGAATAAATAAATAAGTTGTGCTAGGAAGAAAATAAGTTGATTGATAATTTTATAAAGTCAAGGTCATTATTCTTTTACTCAATGGTCAAAAATCAAAATGACCATCCTAATGATTTTCCATATAAAAACATATTTTCAAATGTAACATAGAGATCGAAACAAGTAACGATTCACTGAACAATTGAAATAACTTAAAAACCACATTGCGTAGGTGCTTCATCCGTAACCGATCATCAGGATGTTTAAGTACGTTATAATTCAGTCTCGAGGTGTTGCAGGCTCTTGAGAAGGAAGAGGCTGAGTAAATACAGATCTACCGTTGGTGTTTGCTCGCGCATCATCATAATCCAGCTTCATGATCTCCTCAGATTCCTATCCATCCGGATACATTTGATTATCGAAAACATAAAAAATAAATAACTATAAAAACTTTACCTGAAATGGATGAGAAGCCACACCTTTTGAAGAACTCATGATCAGTTTACGACATGATCCTACAATAATCAAACCTTAGATTAATTAAGAACAAGTTAAAGGCTAGAAAACAAGACCATTTTGGAGGGTTTTCGATTACCTGTTTGGAAGAACAGAAACATTAGAGTTACAATGATGAAGAAGACCTTGAGGAAAGACAACAGGCGAATCATTTTCAAACTGTTCTTGATCAGTTTGTTTGTAGTGGTTCTTCATGCTTGTGTTCATGGTTACTTATAAAGGGAAGTTGCATTGATCACCCATGGAAGCTAATGGTGAGGGTTGACAAATAGAGACAATCTAGGATCAGGTTCCATTTCTCGAAATATATTTCAACTTTAAGTAATGAGAGAGTAACTTTGAATCATCCCACGTTTTAAATATATTAAAATAAAATGCAAAAAAAAAAAAAAAAACGAGTGATTTTAAAGAGAAATAAGTACTTTTCTTTAATTTGCTTGTAGGATTTGAAATTTGTATAAAACTACATGATTCCATCGCCTGATGTGACGTTAATTTCACATATACACAAAACATAAAATAATCTTTACAATAAGATAAAATGAAAGCTACAAAGATACATTATGGTATGGGTTCGCTTAATGAGAACTATCGAAACCGACTCGTATACAAACAAAAATCCATAAAAATGAATACTGGTACAAAAAAGAATATAGTCGTGGTATGCCTAAAAAAATAGCTACACGGTGCTACATCAAAGGAAATCATAAAAAAATATTGATATTGATTCCAATAATACTAATATTAGTACCAAAAAAATTTATGATACAAAAAAGATTATTTACAATGGTTTCATTTCACAAAATTTGTATAATGTAACCCAAATAATAAATTCATGCCTTACATCGATCGAAAATCATTAAAACAAATGTCTGTTCCAGTTCAGATTTATTTGACACTGGTACCGATGTTTGATTTGTATTGGTTTGATTTATCACGATATTGTTACATTACCGACATTATGTATAACTTACAATACCAAAAAATGCTTTGTGTATATATAAAATGAAGTCTCTTCTTTTCTTCTACATCTCATAAAAATGGTGATTGATTTGAAGCA
This sequence comes from Helianthus tuberosus, assembly GCA_030545235.1. Classification (NCBI taxonomy): domain Eukaryota; kingdom Viridiplantae; phylum Streptophyta; class Magnoliopsida; order Asterales; family Asteraceae; genus Helianthus; species Helianthus tuberosus. The sequence goes on along the minus strand of CM060431.1, from coordinate 144,737,095 downwards.
AAACTTAAATAGAAATGATGTTTATTAGGACTTTTAATTCTAATGTGGTTTCAGTAAATCGTTTTTATTAAAATGACATATTCATGACATTAAAATAACCAACATAAAATACATCTGGTTTGGCTTCATCGTATAATATTATATCTCAAAAATAGATCAGACTTTTCCAAAGTTAACGTTACATCAAGAGTTAAATGCCCGGATAGTCCCTGTGGTTTGGCCTTTTTTTCACATTTATTCCTTAACTTTCTAAAATTACAGCTATAGTTCCGAACTTTACAATTTTCGTTTCCGGATAGTCCCTAAGCCTAACATCAGTTAGTTTTTGGTGTTAAATGGATGTGAAATGACCTAAATACCCTTACTTGTTAAATTAATAATTAAAAAGTTAAAAGAAATATAAATAATACTTAAAAATGATGTGGGGCCCACCACCTACCCCACCCTCATCATCTTCTCCAATTTTTACCACCTACACCTTCCACCACCATAGCTCGTCTTTGTACCTTTACCTCTTTGAATTTTGGCACTACTCTTCGGAGAGTTAGATTTAGGCTTAGTAGCTTAGAATTTTTCCCCAGCAGCTAACGCAGGTGACCAGGGGCGCAGCTTAGTGTATGTCCGGGGGGCGTCCGCCCCCCCGAACTTTTCGATGCGTAGTGTTATGGATAGTACTTTCGTATATGTATATACGTTGCCCCTGGTTTCGAAAAAATGGGGGGGGGGGTGTGGCTTCGTCAATGCAGGTGACACATCTGAAGTTGGATAACTATCAGCAAGGTGCGCATCAGAGTATCGTTGAGCCAGGACATCTGATTTTGCCGCCAAATTTACATTATCCAAACCCTTGAGGGTGAAATTCGCACCAGGAGGGGGATTCAAAGCACACACTCCATGCTCGATTGATGAAGAATCATCCCCAACCAGGATCTGCCCACACGAAGTCACTGTAATGTTTGGGTTTTGAGATGGCAGCTGATGAGGGGAATCTTTCTGGGGCTCCAAATTAACACCCGAAGACACAACTGATGCTAATAAGACTATCCACATTCACAACCTAACTCAACCCAACTTTTGATTAAAAAAACAATTTCTCTTTCTTCAACCTACACAACCCAACCCAACCCAACCCAACCCAACCCAACCCAATCCAACCTTTCACACCCATTAGCAACCAAACCTATACTGTTTTTTTATTAAATAAATATGATTTTTTTATTATTGTTTAATTTTTAAAATATATTATAAATAGTAAAAATAATTGTTTTATTTAGTAACAAAATTATTCTAATAGTAAAAGTAATTATTTTATTTAGAAACTAAATTTATTCTAAAGTTACGGTCAAATAAAACAAATTATATATCAAATTATTTATTGTAAAGAAAAGCATATATAATAACACCCACTCATATGTAGACATGTGGCATGCAATAACCAACAACCTCTTACAACCTGGGTTGCCACCACGACCAGGTTGTGGCATAAAATTTACTTTTCCTTTTTTATAATCCTTCGCTAGACCGACCTGGTGATTCGGTCACCGATGTGGACAGTCTAAGGGATCTGATTTCTCATACAGTGGAGACGAAGGCAGGTAACTCTGGTCTTCATTCATCCAATAGTCGAGCGTTCGATGATCTCGAGACACCTTTGTACTCTTCGATCTTCCCTGTAATTACTTCACTACATCTATTCGCTGTACATGAACCATCAACCATACCACAACAACAGATTGTCATTGATTACAACCGTAGAAACTCGCAGGACTTTGCACCGTTTCGAGACCTAATCGACCGGCGTAACTAGTGCCAATCTAACCTCTGTCTATCTACCAAAGAAGCCAAGGCGCTACGCCGGTATCAACAACTTTAGGTGATGTGGACTTGTTATTTTTTCGGCGGGGTGAGATAGTAGTGGTGGTGGTGGTGGAAGGTGGAGGTGGTAAAGATCGGAGAAGAGGATGAGGGTGGGGTGGGGTGGGTAGTGGGTCCCACATCATTTTTAAGTATTATTTATATTTCTTTTAACTTTTTAATTATTAATTTAACAAGTAAGGGTATTAATGTCATTTCACATCCACTTAACATCAAAAACTAATTGATGTTAAGCTTAGGGACTATCCAAAAACGAAAATTGAAAAATTGGGGACTATAGCTGTAATTTTAAAAAGTTAGGGACTAAAGGTGAAAAAATGTCAAACCACAAGGACTATCCAGGCATTTAACTCTTACATGAATTTATAGTTACATTAGTAATTATTTTTTGTACAAGAGATTAACGGATGCAAAATTTAAAACAATTGTTCAATTCTTAAGCTAAAACATGTTTTAAATCGTCACATGTTTATAGTTAGAGATTAACAAAAGTTCGTTTGATATTTTACTGACGTGTTTAACAACATACCAGAAAAGCTAAGTTAGGATACACACCAAAAAAAATTTAAAAACTTGTTAAAAATCAAGCTTACAAAACAATAGTTAAGCACCAGTGTACGTCTACACCGCACGAGGTAGGGGTACGCCAACCTCTTTCTTCCATTTTCATCGTATCGCTTTGTAACACCCCAAAATTTATAATAGATTATTTTGGTATTTAAGAGTTTAATTTAATTAGTTAAGTCTAATAAATATGATATAAGTTTATAAAGAATGAAATATTTATATAAGAATGATAACATAAATGACCACAAAAGCAACCTTACGGGGTTGAATATGTAAATTATGATGTTAAACATAAGAAAAATGAAAAACCTAGTGTTTTGGTGGGTGTATGTCACGAGGAGAGGGCAAGGGAAAAGGGAAAAACCCTTCTCTTTCAATTGAACTCAAGATTCAGCAAATTGGTGATGGTTTTAAACACAAATCGAATGCATGAGCTTAGTTACTCCATAACCTAAGTGGTTTGAACATAAGGTAAGTTAAATTTAATGTTTTGATGTATGTTGATGAAGTGGGTTTTAATCAATCCGTGAAATTATATGAAATTGAACTTGTATGTGAATTAGATTCATCATATAGAAGATGTTTTATGCTTGAAATTGATTGGATTGAAGGTTTGAGAAGAAACCCACTTGTAGTAGTAAAGATGATCATACATGTTCAATAATTGTGAAATGTTGATGTGTGATGTTGTATGTAATGAGTAAATTTTAGTTAATTTGGATATAGTATGAAAATTATATGATTCTAGTTGAAATTGATGATCTATGTTAAGGGTTGGGAAGAGTATGCAATAAAATACTTGTACATTGTGCCTTGTATGTTGTATGCACACCAAGTGTTTGATAAAATGTCTTAGTGACAAAAATAGTAGGAATCGTATGCACATGATGGATAATATATGTAGAATGCGATAATGATGTAATTTATAATAGATTAGCATAAAGAATGTGTTTTACATGGAGAACAATTGGGAAATTAGTTGATGAAATGAATTAGTAAGAAACATGCATTAAAAGTTAGTATTATATGCTTGAAGGTGATGCACACCATATGTGGAAGTAAGCGTTGGACATGATTAGTAAATGATCACGTAATAGATATGAAGCGTATGAACTTACTAGCAAGTAGAGATGGTAGAGTTATGTAAATGAGCTAATCTTGAATGAGGTATTGGATAGTAAATCAACATGAGAAGTGCGACTTAGATATAGTTCATATGGTTGAATGAGTATAGCATTATGAGTATACCATATGTTAGATGAAACGTTAATGAAAGTCGAATGTGAAATGTAAAATGATATGATCGTTCATATATATAATTTTATATATTAACAAGAATGTGGATGCAATGAAATGAAAGTATAGGGATCATATCAAGATGGATGGAAGCATGAAGGGCTAACGGGTCAAGAGGACATGGGGAAGCGAACGCAAATACAGATGCGTAAGGTAAGTAATTTCCTGGACTCCCTCTTTAGTAGTAAAGAGATTAGTTGCATGATAAATGTTAGAAGGTGTGTTGAAACGTGAATTTGATGATGATATCAAGTATTAGTATTAAGTGAGTGATTTTCCGAAATCACTTCTTAGTTTATTAAAGTAAGGTTATGTGCTAGTTATTTAAGTATGGTATTGGAGTTTAGGAAGGTTTGAGTATGTAGAAGTGAAGGTTTCCGCTAAGTCGACCGAACAGGTCAAAATGAGAGTTAACTCATTACGGTATGATTTGCATAAGTTATGACGAAGGTATTATAACCGGGTCATGGATAGAATTTCTTACAAGTGCGCTAACCGAGAAACGGGGACATGGGTTAATGGTCAAAAGGCTTAGTCTTGAGTTTAAACAAAAGATTTGTTTGATAAAAACATGAACGGGTCGAATAATTCATAAATGAATATTAAGCCGAAAGCATATAAGTTAAGAACTTCCTTAGTTCGGATGTTAGATTTTGAGTCCATTTGATAAAGGACCAAAATATGGTCATGTAGGAAGAAACGGGAGGTTAAACGGGTGAACGGTTTGAAAGTTACGGCCGTTTTCGTAAAAAGGACAAAGTTTAAAAGTTGCAGAGCAGCCAAATCGTAAGCTACGGCTCAGCCGTAAGCTACGGAACGTAGCTGCTGTTTGGACCAGAACAACTGAATCGTATGCTACGGCTGAGCCGTAGCTTACGACGGGCAGCTTTTGTAAAATGTTGATTGTTTTGTTATTTTGGCCTTCGGGCATAAATAGATACGTTATAAACTCCTCATAACTAACGTTTTTGGATTATAAATGTGTCTGGGAACGAGTAAGTATGTATGTTAATATGTATAACACCTATTTTATGAGAGTTGTGAATATGACATGTTAGTATAAGTTTATGTGTATAAAAGAAATAAACAAGTACTCGTATGCATGTATGCGTGTATGAATGAAGCATGTATATAGGTGTATATGATTGCGTAAACGTAGGTATGAAGGTAAGTATGTATGAATGCAAGATGCTATGAATGTAAGATGCTATGTATGTATGTATGTAGGAATGGTTTCAAGATGTCTGGGTATTGATGATTACTAATGACGTGCCTTGAGTTTGGAATGAAATGCAGGTATGAAATCGTCGGGTTCATGAGGAAATGAAGCCGAACTTGGATTAAGAGTTTTTAAGAGAATGCTTAGATAATTCCATGCTTACATTATGGAATGTTATGCGAATTTCAAATATATAGTATAATGTTGTATGGTGAGATAATGACTAATGGTTAAGTCGTATATGATGTCCACAGGTATCACACGGATTTCCTCTACCACTAACGAAGATAAGCGGGCGTAGATCGAGTCAAAGAACAAGGATTGTACGGATAGGACGGCCACCTAGCTTGAATTATGTAACGCGCCTTGAAGTATTAATTTAAGTATGAACGTTGTTAATTCTTTCTAGTAAAAGTTTGACATTTTTGTAACTAAGCCTTTTCATAAGTAATGTCGTCAATAAAGAAAGAAATTTTTAAGCTCATATTTCCGCTGCATCGTTTTTAAGATATTACGTGTTTAAGGGTGTTACAAGTTGGTATCAGAGCCCTGGTTTGAGGGAAATCAAGTATGAGGAGGTAAATACTTGAACTCAAACCTGTGTGCTCTTGTGACAAGGAACCCGTACAATCCAAGACTCGATCAAGATCTAAAGGTAGAAGCGAATGTAAGTATGTATTTAAGTATGTATATGAAGAAAACTAACAGTATGTTATGTGTATGGTAAGCATAGTTGTTTGGAGAGGATGATCCGCGAATGCGGTCTAGGATCGACACCAAGGCATGTAATAAGACAAAATGATCCCAGGTACGTAGACTCAATATGTGGGTACATGTAATGGTAAAACCTATCAAGGGAAGGAAAATTTTAAATGAAAGATAATAATGGTATGGTAAAGAAGTTTTGAAAACGTTACACGTGCCGAAACCTAATTCTTCGGACATAAGGTGATGGTTACTCGAAGACACGAAACTAGTATGTGGATTGCGTACCTGGCCAGTACGCAAGAAACATATGACGTTCATGAGACCGTGGTAATTGTTGCAGGTATGTCCGGAAGAATTGGGTACTAGGTGGACGTGTAGGTGAAAAGATTAGTAGGACTCTCAAGAAATTGAGAGTACTAGATACGAAAGAAAGTATAAATGATATGTTAGAATCCACGAGACGATTCAAGACATAGAAGGAATGAAGGACATGAATGATATGTTAGAATCCGCAAGATGGATTCGAGACATAGAAGGAATGAAGGATATGAATGATATGTTGGAATCCGCAAGACTGATTCAAAACATAGAAGGAATGAAGGATAAAAATGATATGTTAGAATCCGCAAGACAGACTCAAAACATAGAAGAAACGGAAAGTATAAATGATATGTTTGAATCCGCGAGACGGATTCAAAACATAGAAAGGAATGAAAAGTAGAATGAAAAGTTTGAATCCATAAGAAATTACGGATCAAACAAGTAAGAACGAATGATAACAATGAAAAGTCCGAATTCGTAAGTAAGTACGAACTGGACAAGTAAATTTTCTTTAAAGCGGATATTATCCAAGTTATGTTTTAAACTTCTATATATGTGTATATATATATATATATGTATGCAATTATGTGTATGCGAGAAATGGTTGAGAGGACAAATGAGTCATACGGGTCAAATGGTGATTTCCATTTGAACCCGGTATTTAATGTTTTGATTTGTCAAGTTTTATACTTATAGGTGAGCATAATGTATGGGTATGCAATGTCACAAGTTGGAAAGAAATAACCATTGCAAGGTATGGATAACGAGTTAATGGATTTGACTCGCGACAGGTATGTATAAAAGACTATACTCTTAACAGGAGCTTATGGCTCGACTAGAGAGGGATGTGTCAGAAAAGAATAACTGATACATATATGTAAGGATGTATTTAAAAATTAAATTCCTGAAAGGTCAAACTGCAAAAGTTGACGAAGTAACAAATAAAATGAAAAGATTGTATGTAAGAAATGGAATGTGTGATATGTTTTAAGCATGTACGTAAGAAATTTGCGAAAAAGTCATAGGTGAACAAACACCATGTAGAATGCAATTATGAAAAGTTATGTGCTAACCGTTAATTTTACAGATAAGAATGATGAAATTCTTAGTAAGAGGATAGTAATAAAGCTGAATGAATGATGCTCACGAGTGGGAGCATATTACACGAATGAATGAGACCAATTATGGTACGGAAGGTACCTATAAAGAAGCGGATAAATCCGGCTTACGGATCACTGACCTATGTAATGAAGACGAGGTTACTAAAATGTTTAGTTCTTAGTTAATAAGTAAGAATCTGTAAATTTATCTGTACGTATGAACGAATTGAGTGGTAGGATAATTATGGTATGGTATGAAATAATCAACTCGTAACGATCAACATAAGAAAGTATTTATGTCATTAAGAGGAGGATCTAAAGGCCTTGAATGAAAATCTGTATGATGCTCTTGCACGATATACCCGGTTAGCATAACAAGTAGTATATGCACAGAGCTAATAATAAAGTGTTGCGAATGATTAAATTTGAGGCTAGACTTAAAATTGTAAAGCAGTTCAAGAAACGGTACCAACCGTAGGATGATGCTTTATCCTTGTATTAAGTACGAAAAAGTAATTATGAGGAGGATAGCTTTGTTTTTAGTACTACTAGGTCATCTAATGTTTAAAGTATGCATGTGATGATACAATGACCCCTCATATGAGTACAAGAATGATTAGGAAGCATGTTAGAAATGGAATGTTGGGATTTGTTTATGATGATCAAAGGAAACATCATAGATGATATAGGAATTGAATGAAATGAACTGAATATTTCAAATAAGTAGAAACATAAGTGTATTATGTTTTATTAGAAGCAAAGAAACAAGTCGTAAAACTTAGGCTGTGCAACCGATAGAATGGTGAACGAACCGTTAGTAATGAAGTGTGCTAGGAACTAGCACTATAAAGTGTAATGACACTAATAAGGACCCGGGATAAATTTTCGATCGATTACGTGTATGTGAAAGTAAATTACTTAATTCAAGAAGGTAGGAACAATGCGTACAATTATGTTGTTTGTGGATGAAATCTTTAGCCAAGATCCCGAATGTATCTAGCACGTAATATGCACTTTGAATGAGTACAATGAAAAGATAAGAGTAGGTATGAGAACGGTTTCAGGGACGAAACCTCCTTTAAGAGGGGTAGATTTGTAACACCCCAAAATTTATAATAGATTATTTTGGTATTTAAGAGTTTAATTTAATTAGTTAAGTCTAATAAATATGATATAAGTTTATAAAGAATGAAATATTTATATAAGAATGATAACATAAATGACCACAAAAGCAACCTTGAGGGGTTGAATATGTAAATTATGATGTTAAACATAAGAAAAATGAAAAACCCGATGTTTTGGTGGGTGTATGTCACGAGGAGAGGGCAAGGGAAAAGGGAAAAACCCTTCTCTTTCAATTGAACTCAAGATTCAGCAAATTGGTGATGGTTTTAAACACAAATCGAATGCATGAGCTTAGTTACTCCATAACCTAAGTGGTTTGAACATAAGGTAAGTTAAATTTAATGTTTTGATGTATGTTGATGATGTGGGTTTTAATTAATCCGTGAAATTATATGAAATTGAACTTGTATGTGAATTAGATTCATCATATAGAAGATGTTTTATGCTTGAAATTGATTGGATTGAAGGTTTGAGAAGAAACCCACTTGTAGTAGTAAAGATGATCATACATGTTCAATAATTGTGAAATGTTGATGTGTGATGTTGTATGTAATGAGTAAATTTTAGTTAATTTGGATATAGTATGAAAATTATATGATTCTAGTTGAAATTGATGATCTATGTTAAGGATTGGGAAGAGTATGCAATAAAATACTTGTACATTGTGCCTTGTGTGCTGTATGCACACCAAGTGTTTGATAAAATGTCTAAGTGACAAAAATAGTAGGAATCGTATGCACATGATGGATAATATATGTAGAATGTGATAATGATGTAATTTATAATAGATTAGCATAAAGAATGTGTTTTACATGGAGAACAATTGGGAAATTAGTTGATGAAATGAATTAGTAAGAAACATGCATTAAAAGGTAGTATTATATGCTTGAAGGTGATGCACACCATATGTGGAATTAAGCGTTGGACATGATTAGTAAATGATCACGTAATAGATATGAAGCGTATGAACTTACTAGCAAGTAGAGATGGTAGAGTTATGTAAATAAGCTAATCTTGAATGAGGTATTGGATAGTAAATCAACATGAGAAGTGCGACTTAGATATAGTTCATATGGTTGAATGAGTATAGCATTATGAGTATACCATATGTTAGATGAAACGTTAATGAAAGTCGAATGTGAAATGTAAAATGATATGATCGTTCATATATATAATTTTATATATTAACAAGAATGTGGATGCAATGAAATGAAAGTATAGGGATCATATCAAGATGGATGGAAGCATGAAGGGCTAACGGGTCAAGAGGACATGGGGAAGCGAACGCAAATACGGATGCGTAAGGTAAGTAATTTCCCGGACTCCCTATTTAGTAGTAAAGAGATTAGTTGCATGATAAATGTTAGAAGGTGTGTTGAAACGTGAATTTGATGATGATATCAAGTATTAGTATTAAGTGAGTGATTTTCCGGAATCACTTCTTAGTTTATTAAAGTAAGGTTATGTGCTAGTTATTTAAGTATGGTATTGGAGTTTAGGAAGGTTTGAGTATGTAGAAGTGAAGGTTTCCGCTAAGTCGACCGAACAGGTCAAAATGAGAGTTAACTCATTACGGTATGATTTGCATAAGTTATGACGAAGGTATTATAACCGGGTCATGGATAGAATTTCTTACAAGTGCGCTAACCGAGAAACAGGGACATGGGTTAATGTTCAAAAGGCTTAGTCTTCAGTTTAAACAAAAGATTTGTTTGATAAAAACATGAACGGGTCGAATAATTCATAAATGAATATTAAGCCGAAAGCATATAAGTTAAGAACTTCCTTAGTTCGGATGTTAGATTTTGATTCCATTTGATAAAGGACCAAAATATGGTCATGTAGGAAGAAACGGGAGGTTAAACGAGTGAACGGTTTGAAAGTTACGGTCGTTTTCGTAAAAAGGACAAAGTTGGAAAAGCTGCAGAGCAGCCAAATCGTAAGCTACGGCTCAGCCGTAAGCTACGGAACGTAGCTGCTGGTTGGACCAGAACAACTGAATCGTAAGCTACGGCTGAGCCGTAGCTTACGACGGGCAGCTTTTGCAAAATGTTGATTGTTTTGTTATTTTGGCCTTCGGGCATAAATAGATACGTTATAAACTCCTCATAACTAACGTTTTTGGATTATAAATGTGTCTGGGAACGAGTAAGTATGTATGTTAATATGTATAACACCTATTTTATGAGAGTTATGAATATGGCATGTTAGTATAAGTTTATGTGTATAAAAGAAATAAACAAGTACTCGTATGCATGTATGCGTGTATGAATGAAGCATGTATATAGGTGTATATGATTGCGTAAACGTAGGTATGAAGGTAAGTATGTATGAATGCAAGATGCTATGAATGTAAGATGCTATGTATGTATGTAGGAATGGTTTCAAGATGTCTGGGTATTGATGATTACTAATGACGTGCCTTGAGTTTGGAATGAAATGCAGGTATGAAATCGTCGGGTTCATGAGGAAATGAAGCCGAACTTGGATTAAGATTTTTTAAGAGAATGCTTGGATAATTCCATGCTTACATTATGGAATGTTATGCGAATTTCAAATATATAGTATAATGTTGTATGGTGAGATAATGACTAATGGTTAAGTCATATATGATGTCCACAGGTATCACACGGATTTCCTCTACCACTAACGAAGATAAGCGGGCGTAGATCGAGTCAAAGAACAAGGATTGTACGGATAGGACGGCCACCTAGCTTGAATTATGTAACGCGCCTTGAAGTATTAATTTAAGTATGAATGTTGTTAATTCTTTCTAGTAAAAGTTTGACATTTTTGTAACTAAGCCTTTTCATAAGTAATGTCGTTAATAAAGAAAGAAATTTTTAAGCTCATATTTCCGCTGCGTCATTTTTAAGATATTACGTGTTTAAGGGTGTTACAAGTTGGTATCAGAGCCCTGGTTTGAGGGAAATCAAGTATGAGGAGGTAAATACTTGAACTCAAACCTGTGTGCTCTTGTGACAAGGAACCCGTACAATCCAAGACTCGATCAAGATCTAAAGGTAGAAGCGAATGTAAGTATGTATTTAAGTATGTATATGAAGAAAACTAACAGTATGTTATGTGTATGGTAAGCATAGTTGTTTGGAGAGGATGATCCGCGAATGCGGTCTAGGATCGACACCAAGGCATGTAATAAGACAAAATGATCCCAGGTACGTAGACTCAATATGTTGGTACATGTAATGGTAAAACATATCAAGGGAAGGAAAATTTTAAATGAAAGATAATAATGGTATGGTAAAGAAGTTTTGAAAACGTTACACGTGCCGAAACCTAATTCTTCGGACATAAGGTGATGGTTACTCGAAGACACGAAACTAGTATCTGGATTGCGTACCTGGCCAGTACGCAAGAAACTCATACACTAATAGTCGCGATTTATACATTTTACGTTGTACTCATATGTTACACTTATATTCAAATTTATATTGATATTCTTAGAATTATACTTACACTCACGTTTACACTAATATTCATATTAATGCTTACAAGCATACATCCTACTTATACTCGTGTTTGTATTCACACATATACCCATTTTCATACATGTTATGCTCATACTCTTACTCATAACCATGACAATGCATTTATGCTTATACTCATGTTTATATCATACTCATACGTCATATGTTTATATATACATTCGCATGCGTATTCATAACTTACACTTATACTCATACTTATCTTTCATACATATTCATGATTCATACATTCGTGCCCGTACGCGAGCGGAATCCGAGGGATTCGCTTACGTGGGTCCTATACATAGCATGGACTTGCTTACATACTTTATTCTTATACGCACACATTCTTATTTTTTTGTGCACCTACCCAAATTCATACACAACTAGTACAAGCTATGCGGATCATGCGACGATCAATATAATCACGGGTGCACACGGGATTATAGTGATAGGCGTATGAGAACCATAGAGTGTACTACTGTGTATGGTAAGGCACAGAACGTAACATGGCACCGAATACGGAACGGACGTAATGTGGTCAAAACATGGTGGATACGCCGCTGGTACTTCCTATATATAAGTGTTTTCACCACGTTACCAAACTTTCGTAAAACGTGTCACGAGAAATTCAGTGTTTTACAGACCTATTTAGACCTAATACAACTTTAGACAACTCACAAACGCATTATATCTGATTATCCACGACGAGACTTCATCCTTAACACACTGCGTTCATCTATCCAACACTTATGCTATTCTTATACTTGCACTATTTAAGAGTCATTCGTTCATTCTATACTCGTATTATTCTCCTTTATCCTTGTCTTTCATACAAACCTCGTTCACAATCAAGCTTGTTTAAACATTCAAATCCTAACTTATCTCATTACCTTTAAAACCGTCTTCCTATTCTTTATTCTTATGTAAATGTACTTAGTATACCTTTAACGCTTTATTCAAAGTACCAAACCTTTTCGTTACTCTCGATAAACAATTTTTACGAAAGTGTGATTTTTATACTATCCTTTAAACTTTCCATGCAAACTACCACACTTTTCATCAAAATACTAACCGCATTATACGAAAGTTATACTTCTTGGATATCATATTTTAAAGATACCTCTCCATTCTGGGTCATTCAAACTTATTTAAACTCCTTTGCCTATGCGCACACATGCACGTTTTACCTATGCTTAAACGCCTCATCTCATTTTAGTCAAACAAATTCCTATCCTACCGTCTTCAAAATTTTGTACTTTTCTAAACGTTTCAAAACTCCCAAGTCTCGATTCTTTTAGCCAAAATGTTTTTTTTCCAAGGTCTTCCTCTTGAATAAATTTCGGGACGAAATTTCCTAAAGGAGGGGAGACTGTAACGCCCTGCTTTTTCATACTTCCCATAATTAGAAAGCTCGCCTTGTAATGCTATATTTGGAAATCTTGTATTATTGTAGTCGTCCTTTCGTTGTAAAATCCGAGACTTGGATCATAAATAAAATTCGTATTTCTTTAAATTCACCTTCTACATATTCATACATGTTCATACGTTCGAATTCATTGTACATCGAATCCTTATTTGTAATTCATACTTATACGATACTTATTCACGATACATGTCCATGCTTGTCCTTAAATTGTTGATACTTAAAAACCCCTAATAATATGCTTATTTATACAACGATTAATCATCTAATATGTGACATATACTCGTCACTTACAAACATGTTACATACTTATACATTACACTTTTTACCTAGTTAAATCATGTTTTATTTCATATTTTACCTTGTTACAAGTTAGGGGAAACATTGTTGCATATTATTACACAACTTAATTAACAAAATTACTCATTATAATGTTTTAAAAATAAAAAAAAATAAAGAAATATGGCAGCCCCAATTCAGCAAAAATTCAGCCCCATATGGTTGGGTTTTGTGGGCTAGTTTCAAGGTTTAACCCCTTCTAAACACATCCAAAGCCCAACCCATTGAAACCCTAATCCTTCCCCCTATAAATACCACTTATAACCAGCCTCCCTACCACTTTTGCAACACTAAAAACTCTTAAAACATCCTCCAAACCGTAGCTGCAAATCAGAGTTCGGACAGATTCATCGAGCTTTACGAAAATGGGCATAACTTCTTCATTTCTTATCCGTTTTGGTCCATTCTTTTTCCAGAACGCTTGGCTTGACCTTGGCTTCGATTCTAGGGGTGTTTCACAGCAAACAAGTCCCTGGAACTCCAGCAAAAAGGCTTCAAAGTCCACTGTTTAAGTTTGTTTTCATTAATCTTTGTTTAGACGTGAGTTTAACTCACTCAAACCTATGTCCTTATGCTTATTGTTGGGTTTTCGTGGTGATCGGTTACAATTTTATTTATCAAAAACCCGGTTCAATAAATAATAGTTAATTAATTAAGCAAGTTAATTAATAAAACGCAGCGGAAATATAAACAAATGATCAACATAGCGAAACCCGGCAGGATCCGGTTACATGCAAATACGAGCACAGTAAAAAATATTTAACTACCGATGAGAAAGATATACCTCGGTTAATGACTAACCGGTCGAGACACCGAGGTTCAACGAACAAGTGCTAGTAAACGAACCAACGAAACGAGACCAAAGGGGGCGGCGCCAAGCGGCGGCCAACCGCGGTAAACAGCGGCGGCAGCCGGCGGCTGGCAGCGGCTGGCAGTGGCGGAGACGGGGCGGCAAAGGCGTTGGCGGGGCGGCGATGGCGGCGGCCCGCGGCTGGCTTGGTGGCCGGTTATGTTGTGGGTGTAGTTGAGAGCATTTTGTGTTGCAACAACTAATTTTGTTCAACTCTTCTACTCCAAAATGCAAGACCCACAATTTAAAGACATGGACCTTCTTGCATGCAAGCCAAGTGGCACTCATGCATAATTGCATGTGTTGTAATTGGCCAAAGGTTTGGTGCTCGACAAGTGGCAATGGGTGAGAATACCCGTGTCACCCGGTCCATGTAGCCGTTTCTCAGTTAATACCCGCTTATGATCATAAATATAATTATGATCAGTCTCGTATGTTGTTCGTAATTACCAGTTAAACGGGTTAAGTGGATTTTTAGTTCGTTGCCCAAGGTGTAACTCTTACGGGTCAAGACCCAGTTGGCAGCGTTGACTTATCGAACCGGACATAATATCTAACAGCTCCCACTTGGATGGTCTCTGATAAGATCTCAACGTAGACAGCCAGCGGTGTTCTAGCTACACATAGCTGCCCCCAACAGGTCATGACACTTTAAAGTCATTAACCAAGGTATCTTCCTTTAGCAACGGCTTGCTACATGAAGACAGTAGACTTATGGCAATTCTCGTCATCTATCCTTTCTGTAAAAGACATCAATTGAACAATGAGACATGGATCAGATTCAATCTCACATGGCGTTCAATCATTATCGTTCTCGTTCATGGAATCAAAGTGGTCCAATCAAACACACAATAAGTTTGGGTAAGGCCTTACACTTCACCAGTTTGAATCAACGAGGGCGCCCAGATGTCTAACTGTTACATATAATGTAAGAGTACAAAATCCCATCTTGACTACATACAACTCCCACTGAACTTCATAACCACTCCCAACCAATGCCTTTATGACTGGCAGTTACGCGACAGCGTTGGACACTGATCAAAGAATAGTCTTTAGTAAACGAAAGTTCTAGTATGAATCTCAGGTCAGAGGATACTAAATGAGTATACCTAAATCAAATACATCTTATGACCATGATCCATGAAGATGATTTGATGCGAGTTACATCCAACGTCATTCACAATGAGGTTTGTGAGTTTAGAAGTCAACCCCTTGAGTCCAAAGTCAGAATAGTCTTAATTCAGAGTCGTTCCCACGAGTCTGACCGACTATGGATAATTTAGAATACAAGATTCATGGATTAAACGTATCAAAATCGAACACAGTTGTAAGATTTAAACTTTGCATTTAGCCAGTAAATCAAAGGTGAATTCAAAAGGTACAACTGTTTGAATGTCCGTGCATCTAAATACTAAATCAAAACAAATGGTTATCCAATCTAAGACCGATAGCTTGTCCTGAGTCATCGGTTTAGTGAACGGGTCTGTTAGGTTTTGATCTGTGTTTATTTTTGCTTATTAAGATGTCTCCTCATTCCAGTATTTCCTGTATATAGTGGAACTTTCTTAGAATGTGCTTAACCCTGTGATCTGGCTCCTTGGTTTGAGCAATGATTCCTGTGTTATCACAGAATACCTAGATTGGTTTCTGGATACTTGAAACTACATCAAGGTCATTGATGAATTACTTCATCCAAGCAGATTCTTCCGCAGCATCTGATGCAGCTATGTATTTAGATTCGGTGGCTGAATCCGCCACTACACTCTGTTTGGAGCTTTTCGAATAGACAGCTCCTCCATAGAGAGTGAATACGAATCCTAATTGTGAGCAAGAATCATCTCGGTCACTTTGGAAGCCAGCATCAGTGTAACACCTTACAGTGAGCTCCTCTTCCACTCCTCCAAAAACCAAGAACATATCTTTGGTTCTTCTCAAGTACCTCAGAACGTTCTTTACTGCAGTCCAATGGGCAATGCCAGGACTATGCTGAAAATGACTGGTTATGCTTAAAGCATACGAGACGTTAAGTCTAGTACATAGCATACATGATTGAACTAATCGATGAAGCATATGGAACTACTTCCATTTGCTTAATTTCAATGTCCGTTGAAGGAGATTGCGATTTGTTCAACACGGTTCCTTTAGTCATAGGAACAACTCCATTCTTGGAGTTTTCCATCTTGAAGCGTGTCATCATTTTGTGTATGTACGTTCTTTGACTTAGCCCTAGAAGCCGCTTAGATCTATCCCTATAGATCTTCATTCCTAGAATGTAAGTAGCTTCTCCAAGATCTTTCATTGTGAAGCAAGATCCCAAAAAAGTGTTTAACTTCGTTAAGCACATGGATGTTATTTCCAATGATCAGTATATCATCCACATACATGATGAGGAATGATATGGTGCTCCCACTAACCTTTTTGTAAACACAAGCCTCGTCTTCATTCTTGACAAAACCAAACTCTTTGATCTTCTGGTCAAAATGAAGATTCCAGCTACGAGATGCTTGCTTGAGTCCATAAATGGACTTATTGGGTTTGCACACCTCAGTTGGATATTTAGGATCGACGAAACCTTCAGGCCGAACCTCATAGACATCTTCAGAGAGATGTCTGTTAAGAAGGGCGGTTTTGACATCCATTTTCCATATTTCGTAATCACATTACGCAATTATGGCAAGCAATATCCTGATTGATTTAATCATAGCAATGGTCGAGAGGGTCTCATCATAGTCAATACCTTGAGTTTGAGTGAAACCCTTTCGCAACTAGCCCGTGCTTTATAGGTGTGTACATTTCCATGCATATCGGTTTTTTCTCTTGAAAAACCATTTGCTCCCTATTGCCCGAGATTCGGGGGGCAGCTCAACCAAGTCCCATACTTGATTGTCATGCATAGATTGCATCTCGACGTTCATGGCTTCTTGCCATTTCTCATATTCTGAATCTAAGATTGCAGATTTGTAGTTAGCAGGTTCGTCATTAGACTCAGCTACTAATAAGACTTCGGGACCTTTTAGATGCCATAGACATCTATCAGATTCTTGTGAATTCTACTACTTCTGCAAACGCTTATGTTTTATGTCTGATTCATTGGCAACAACTACTTGTTGATCAGACAGTCTGACTACATTAGCGGTTGTTTGTGGTTCTCGAATTTCTTCAAGATCAACCACATTATTTCCAGTTTCTTTATTAAGAAGTTCTTCCTCAAGAAATTGTCCCTTCCGTTTGATGGAAATCACATTTGCATCAGGATGGTAGAAATAATATCCGCTTCTTTTATAGTATTTGACGAAAACAACCTTTTCGCATCGAGGATCGAGCTTATCATCAGAATCACTTGTGATGTATGCATCACATCCCCATACTCTAAGGTATTCCAAATTGGGTTTATGCCCATGCCATATCTCATATGGCGGTTTTGTTTACCTTTTAGTCGGAGCTAAACTGACAATGCGGGAAGCGGTCATAAGAGCTTTTGTCCCAAAAGGAGTGAGGCAAGTTAGTTCTACACATCATCGATCAAACCATATTAAGTAGAGTTCGATTTCACCTTTCACTCATGCCATAAAGTTGGGGTGTGCTGGGTGGAGAGGGTTGTGAAACTATTCCACACTCTTTTAGATGATTGAGAAATTCAAAACTGAGATATTCACTACCTCGATCTGATCGAAGTAGTTTTATCTTTCTATCAAGCTGGTTTTTAGTCATGGTTTCTAGTCATGGTTCTGAAAGGGCCATATACATCATGTGAATGAGTTCTAGAAAACCATTGATCCGTTCACCAACATCGGTGAAAGGGTGCTTTGTGAGTTTGCCAGCTAAGCAAGATTCGCAATCATCAAAGGAGTCATGTCTAGTGGATTCAAGAATCCCCTTGGACTGGAGCCATTTTATGTGTGCCTTACTTATGTGGCTAAGTCTGCAATGCCATAAATATATTTCATTTATGCCAGCTTTGTTACGTTTAGAAAGATGATATATGTTATTACTTGTTTGAACATCAATCTCATAAATACCATTTCGAGGTTCAGCCTCAAAATAAAAGACATCATTCAAGTAGGCTATAATAGAAGAACCATTTAAAACGTACTTGAATTGAATCCTTGTTCAAACAGTGAAGAAACTGAAATAATGTTTCTGGTCAAACCAGGTGCATATAAATAGTTATTTAAAGTAACTACAAGGCCAGGGGAACATGAAAAACAAAATGTTCCAGTTGCAAGAACTGGAACTATCTTCCATTACCAACTATGAGTTCCAGGTAGCCTTGTTTCAGTTTCTTCCACTTTTCAGGCTCTTGCAAGACATTAACGATGTGGTAACCACATCCGGTATCAAATACCCATGTGTTGCTAGAAACAGTGAAAAGTTCTATAACATAAATGAGAATATCGGAAGAAGTGCCAATGTTATTGGCCTTGTTCATATTCAGCTTGGCTAGATACTGTGGGCAGTTTCCCTTCCAGTGCCCATTTGGTTGCGTTCAAAGCACTGCCGCTCCTAGGAGGGTGTGGTTTTGCAACATGCCTGTTGTTAGTGGCATTTCTGGCAGCAACAACAACTTTTCTCTTGCCTTTGCTCTTATGTTTCCTTTTCTTGTTATTGGGCTTCTTAACACCACCAGATTTGACCATTAGAACTTGGCTGGTTTTGTGGAATAACCAAGTTTGTTCATTTGGTCAATGTATCCTTTCATTTTTAGCACATGAGTACTGATACATGATCCTTCCAGCATTTTACAGCTTATTAGCTGTTTCATGGTGTCATATCGCTCCTGTCGGGCTTGTTTCTAGAACATGCCTTTCAGTTGCTGGATCATGTCATAAGCATCCTTATCTTCAATGTTCTTCTGAAGTCCAGGAGACATGGTGGCTTTCATAAGGCAGGCTACCTCAACGGCATCCTCGTTATGTTTCTCCAGTGCCTTGCGAGCAGTAGTAGAATTACTTTTAGGCTCGGTAGGGACTGGGCCATCTAAGATATACAGCTTTTCCTCCAACTTGAGAACTATTCTCAGATTGCGGTGCCATTCGAGAAGGTTGGTGTTATTCAAATTTTTATTTCTTTTCCTTTTCAAGTATCGACTTGAATATGAAGGAGTTGTTTTTATTAAACATCTGTTATATAAGCAAGGTGATTTTAATTAGTATTTTTGATGTATATCTCCTTATTTCGTGAGGTGAGATGATAAGGAATGAGAATCCGGTTAGAAGCTCTTTCCAAAGGCGGCTGGGGCACGCAACATTAGCAAGAGGTTCAAGCGGACTGACAACGATTGTCAATTGTGAGAAAAGCACAACTCCCGAGGTTTATGAGGCTGCGAGGATAACCTGTTGTCCTTGCATTGATACGTTTGGCCTCATCTATGCCACTTTTGTTCTTGAGACAGCTGGGGCACGTAGCACGAGAAGAAAAGTAATAGTCGTCCTAAAACGGTCACATGTGGAAGGGTCGGATGTGTCGACGAAGCCCTTGCACATTGGAAGGATAAACTAGACACCAAGTGTTGTGTTGTGGCTCCAACACTGATGGTTCGCATTATGCCCCAAGTGTTACTAGTAGTAGGATGGCATAGACTACTGATTTTAATTTTTACCAAATAGGGTCGTTATAGTCGGTTTTAATTTAGATATTAAATTTGCGACATAACCAAAAGGACCCCTTCACCTCTCGGGACAATTAGTTTTAGATAACCTATAAAACTAAGTTTGTCGTGACTTGGAATAAGCAATTTTAAGTTAATAGTTTTGGAAAATAAAAACTAGTTTAATTTGCAAAACTTAATTGGTTATTGTTTGTTTCAAAAACAACCTTTCTTTTATAACAAAAACTTTAACAAGTTGTAAAAAAACAATTTAGAACTTGTTTTAATGTGATTGTTTTTAATATTTTAAAACTCCTTTTAAAATCATGTTGGTATTTAGGTTGGTTACGTTATAACAATTTATAAGATAAAAACAACCACAATAGCAAGACAAATATGTAAATCCATATGGCCAAAATTGTTCGATCTTGCTAGAGCCTAATAGCAAGATCAAACGGGTCACGGGGTCACAACACACAAACAACCACAAGGATGGACTTGAGTGCATCTTGTTGTCTTGAGCAACTCCCACTAACCCCAAGACTCCTCTTGGCATTCGGCTTTGCTTCGGGTCTTCGTATCAACAATATTTAACAAGTAAATACAACAAAGACAAAAGGCCTATCTATTACAACTTTGAACCACAAGACGGGCCAAAACCATAAACTAATCTATTACAACTTTGAACCATCTCGGTGGCCAAAAATAATAATTACAAAACCGAATAAAATATACAACTACAAAAACAGGTCTGGCCGGATTTACACATCGCACAACAATCACAAAATAAACCGGGCAATGTTTTGGTCAAGCAAAACAAATAAAATATTGACCAAAATAAAAGTGCCCATAAAAATACTTAGATCAAAAACTTTAAATAAATAAAGTTTGTGTTCTAATTTCGGTTAAAAGGACCGGTACCGACTCGTATGTTGTAACCAAGGCTCTGATACCACTGTTGGGTTTCCGTGGTGATCGGTTACAATTTTATTTATCAAAAACCCAGTTCAATAAATAATAGTTAATTAATTAAGCAAGTTAATTAATAAAACGCAGCGGAAATATAAACAAATGATCAACATAGCGAAACCCGGCAGGATCCGGTTACATGCAAATACGAGCACAGTAAAAATATTTAACTACCGATGAGAAAGATATACCTCGGTTAATGACTAACCGGTCGAGACACCGAGGTTCAACGAACAAGTGCCAGTAAACGAACCAACAAAACGAGACCAAAGGGGGCGGCGCCAAGCGGCGGCCAACCGCGGTAAACAGCGGCGGCAGCCGCGGCAATCAGCGGCGGCAGCCGGCGGCTGGCAGTGGCGGAGACGAAGCGGCGAAGGCGTTGGCGGGGCGGCGATGGCGGCGGCCCGCGGCTGGCTTGGTGGCCGGTTATGTTGTGGGTGTAGTTGAGAGCATTTTGTGTTGCAACAACTAATTTTGTTCAACTCTTCTACTCCAAAATGCAAGACCCACAATTTAAAGACATGGACCTTCTTGCATGCAAGCCAAGTGGCACTCATGCAAAATTGCATGTGTTGTAATTGGCCAAAGGTTTGGTGCGCGATAAGTGGCAATGGGTGAGAATACCCGTGTCACCCGGTCCATGTACCCGTTTCTCAGTTAATACCCACTTATGATCATAAATATAATTATGATCAGTCTCGTATGTTGTTCGTAATTACCAGTTAAACGGGTTAAGTGGATTTTTAGTTCGTTGCCCAAGGTGTAACTCTTACGGGTCAAGACCCGATTGGCAGCGTTGACTTATCGAACCGGACATAATATCTAACACTTATAACCACTCCTATGGTTAGTTAGGCTTAAAAACAAGGTTGAGACATACAAAATCAGAGGATAATCCTCAAATACTTTCTGTTTTGTTTAGGGTTTTTGACCCACAAGTCATGTTCAAGCTTCAAGCTTGATGAAGGAGTGATTATGGATCAACTTGGGTTATCCAACATAGAATCCCCACATGATTTGATGATTTCTCATAGTATAGTTGTTCTTATTATTGTCTTAATATTGTTCAAGACCCTCCTTGGTTGTTTTTACACCAAGTGTAGTGGTGAACACATAAGAGGTGCCTAAATGGGAGCTTGGTCTTCCTACCTCCTACATGACTTCTATGACACATTTGAGGTACCTAAATGAAGATTAAATCTTCTACCTCATGCTTGAAATACTTGTACTAAGGACTTACTAATATATACTACCTAGCCTAAATAATATCTATGTACATTCGAACCTTTGATGTTGAATTCATGTTCATTTGTCAAAGTAGTAGGACATCATCTAGGACCTAAACCTTGTTATGATTCTTATGAGTGTTCAACTCATGAAAACATTATTATAACCCTCGTGGTTATCAAGTGTCATACAAGTGTTATGTGTTGAAGATGATTATGTTGATATAATACTTTCATGTTGTTTTATTCCGAATCTCGACTCTAAGCATACTTGAACTTTAACCCTTACACATTCGGACTCTAAATCTCCACTCGTCAACAATTGGATAATCGGAAAGCATATGCAAGCCTTGTGAGTATACTTGAACCCCTTTTTCGTTTACCACTTTTTGGGGTGTAACATGTCATTTACAAACTTACACATAAACTTTATCATAATACATGAACATTCCTATTACATGCATGCTTATTTGATTACTTGATACTTTAAACTTGGGTTGAGGACATTATGTATTAAACTTATCATTAACTTCGTACGAGCCTAACCGTGACATATGTAGCGCTATAGGATTAACGACTCGCCCGTAGACTTGTGGTTATGTAATGAGCATCTTCCGTTTCATTATTGGTTTGATATGTTTGACACATGCCAATTTTATTGTTTATCTTGTATCAAGAGCTTGCCACATGGAATTGTTTAAACTTATCTTTTGATACGTATGTACCAAACTTGTATACTCGCCTTTGCTTTTGCATTGAACTTTATTTTAAACATGTTACAGGTTGAGGATGATGATGCTATGAAATGAAGTAGCGTTGATGCCTAGATACACATATAGACGTTTAGGTTTAATCGTTGTATCAATTTTGATTATGTTGTATTGTATTTCCCTTGAACTTGATGTTATTTGATTTCCTTGTAATGTTGACAAATGAATTATGAAATGAAATCGGTTTATTAAATATTGTCACAAATAGCGTTATGATGTCTCTAGCAATCTTCACACTTCGTCTCATCCCGATGTTTCCGCCATTGGTTGGGGTGTGACAGATTGGTATCAGAGCCATAACTATAGGGAATTAGGAAAAGTAGGAATGCTTTTACCTAGTCTATAGTTTTAGAGCCTTATTCGTATGTTTTGCTTGAACTACTACATGATACTTTATTTGTTTCTTATTTATGCTCTTTTAAACATGTATATCACTCGTGGGTAATATTCGACATGTTATTCTTATGCATTAATGCTTGTCTTATTATGTGTTAATACTAGTTTCGTTGTTCGATCCTTTACGTATTATTCTTGACCTATTTCTCTATGTGTTAATACTTGATTTATCATTTCATCATTTATGTACCATTCTTGATATGCCCTCTTACGTGTTTATACTTGTTTGCGTATTCCTTTGACATACACTTCCCTCATGCATTTTGCTCGATATTTCTAAATCCGAAAACACTCATAATACACAAACGAGACGACTTCACCAAAATAGGCGTGAAACCCACAATTTGGTGAATGACTCTCAATCCTTCTACTTTTATTTTCTTACACGAAATTCACCACCAAGTTAGGAGTGAAATCCTCACCTTGATGGAGAAATTCAAATTTTGAATTCTAGTGGACCCTCGTCAAAGTGTTGGAATCAAATTTTGACCCGACGAGTACCAACCACACTTAGGATACTAAATCGCCAAGTTAGGGGTGAAACCCGCACCTTGTCGACTAGTTCCACTCCTTGAATTTCATAAATCCCGCCAAGTCTCGAAATTTCAATTGATTTGGGACATGTAGTAACCGGAAGGGTAAATACCGTTAACCGACTTGTCGGCGAGAGTATTCCACCTATTAGGCCAAAGCATGCTCCTCAAATTCAAAAGACTTACGACTACTTTGGTTAGTCAAAGTTCCATTTTGGAACCATCCCAACTTTGATCAAACATATGTTATATTATTTATTTTATACGATGCAATCTTCCAAATACGAATTTACTTTCGGTATTTTCTCCTCACACACACACAACATATTAAACCCTTTTCACACATTTATACATATGCATGATTTCATGTAATTTAAATTTGTATTCCTTGTAACGACGAGTGGGGACATATCATCGAGATAGGAGTGATTTCCTTACCTTGACGATTAACTCCACTCCCCTTTTTCTTAAAAACGAACTCACCAACGAGTTAGGGGTGATTCCCGAAACCTAGGTGATCGTTACCAAAACGTCTCTTCAAGATATCTTATTATGCAAACTCGATCATATTTTATACCTAAATTGTTTATCATTATTCAAAATACCTACTTATACCGACTTCAAAATACATTGTTTTATCAAGCGTACTTCTTATTCTACAATCTATTTTTCACCCAACTCATACACGCGAGATTCCTAATCATGTCTTAAAACGTTTTATTACTCGAACCTCAAAACCTTACGAAGTGCTACCTATCAATTTAGTCGGTCCAATGAAACTCTTGCCCATGAACTTCATATTCAAATTAATCACTAAAACACGCACACGTTATATCATCATACTAGAGACTTCCATTCTTAATCAAAATCAAACCAACCTTTCTCAATTACTTATAGGATCTTGTAGGTGCTATATGAATGTTTTACCAAATACTCCTTTCAACATCAACAAATCATTTGCTAAAACTTTTAACAATCACTAAATCCTTTTGTTAAATTTCTTTTCTAAGGATCCTCGTTTTCACAAGAACCTCCTAAATTCATAATTTCTTGTTTGATGAAACGAACTTACTTTTTATCGAAAACCTTTTTTCCTACACCCATTTACAAACCACGTGGGCAAGAAGGCTTCATGGGGATCGATCATCTTCGGTTTACGTAAACTCTTTTGAAACAAAAGTAGCATTTCCATTCATTACGAAATACATTACGCTTAACCAATGAGTACTGTTATCCTTCTACATGTACAAACTATATTTTACCCTCCAACTAAACCCAATCTATCTTGATTCGATAAAATTTAACGTTGCTCAAACAACTATACATGCACATCATTTCACGTGTTCTAGTTTATACCTCACGACTACTTCACATGTACTACTCAGTTTTGTTTCTTTTATACTCAAACCTCTTGATCTTATACGTATTTAAATTCATACCATATATAAAATCATTAACTCATACACTAATAGTCGCGATTTATACATTTTACGTTGTACTCATATGTTACACTTATATTCAAATTTATATTCATATTCTTAGAATTATACTTACACTCACGTTTACACTAATATTCATATTCATGCTTACAATCATACATCCTACTTATACTCATGTTTGTACTCACACATATACCCATTTTCATACACGTTATGCTCATACTCTTACTCTTACTCATAACCATGACAATGCATTTGTGCTTATACTCATGTTTATATCATACTCATACGTCATATGTTTATATATACATTCGCATGCGTATTCATAACTTACACTTATACTCATACTTATCTTTCATACATATTCATGATTCATACATTCGTGCCCGTACGCGAGCGGAATCCGAGGGATTCGCTTACGTGGGTCCTATATATACTTAAGCATGGACTTGCTTACATACTTTATTCTTATACGCACACATTCTTATTTTTTTGTGTACCTACCCAAATTCATACACAACTAGTACAAGCTATGCGGATCATGCGACGATCAATATAATCACGGGTGCACATGGGATTATAGTGATAGGCGTATGAGAACCATAGAGTGTACTACTGTGTATGGTAAGGCACGGAACGTAACATGGCACCGAATACGGAACGGACGTAATGTGGTCAAAACATGGTGGATACGCCGCTGGTACTTCCTATATATAAGTGTTTTCACCACGTTACCAAACTTTCGTAAAACGTGTCACGAGAAATTCAGTGTTTTACAGACCTATTTAGACCTAATACAACTTTAGACAACTCACAAACGCATTATATCTGATTATCCACGACGAGACTTCATCCTTAACACACTGCGTTCATCTATCCAACACTTATGCTATTCTTATACTTGCACTCTTTAAGAGTCATTCGTTCATTCTATACTCGTATTATTCTCCTTTATCCTTGTCTTTCATACAAACCTCGTTCAGAATCAAGCTTGTTTAAACATTCAAATCCTAACTTATCTCATTACCTTTAAAATCGTCTTCCTATTCTTTATTCTTATGTAAATGTACTTAGTATACCTTTAACGCTTTATTCAAAGTACCAAACCTTTTCCTTACTCTCGATAAACAATTTTTACGAAAGTGTGATTTTTATACTATCCTTTAAACTCTCCATGCAAACTACCACACTTTTCATCAAAATACTAACCGCATTATACGAAAGTTGTACTTCTTGGATATCATATTTTAAAGATACCTCTCCATTCTGGGTCATTCAAACTTATTTAAACTCCTTTGCCTATGCGCACACATGCACGTTTTACCTATGCTTAAACGCCTCAACTCATTTTAGTCAAACAAATTCCTATCCTTCCGTTCTTCAAAATTTCGTACTTTTCTAAATGTTTCAAAACTCCCAAGTCTTGATTCTTTTAGCCAAAATGCTTTATCTCCAAGGTCTTCCTCTTGAATAAATTTCGGGACTAAATTTCCTAAAGGAGGGGAGACTGTAACGCCCTGCTTTTTCATACTTCCCATAATTAGAAAGCTCTCCTTGTAATGCTATATTTGGAAATCTTGTATTATTGTAGTCGTCCTTTCGTTGTAAAATCCGAGACTTGGATCATAAATAAAATTCGTATTTCTTTAAATTCACCTTCTACATATTCATACATGTTCATACGTTCGAATTCATTGTACATCGAATCCTTATTTGTAATTCATACTTATACGATACTTATTCGTGATACATGTCCATGCTTGTCCTTAAATTGTTGATACTTAAAAACCCCTAATAATATGCTTATTTATACAACGATTAATCATCTAATATGTGACATATACTCGTCACTTACAAACATGTTACATACTTATACATTACACTTTTTACCTAGTTAAATCATGTTTTATTTCGTATTTTACCTTGTTACAAGTTAGGGGAAACATTGTTGCATATTATTACACAACTTAATTAACGAAATTACTCATTATAATGTTTTAAAAATAAAAAAAATAAAGAAATATGGCAGCCCCAATTCAGCAAAAATTCAGCCCCATATGGTTGGGTTTTGTGGGCTAGTTTCAAGGTTTAACCCCTTCTAAACACTTCCAAAGCCCAACCCATTGAAACCCTAATCCTTCCCCTATAAATACCACTTATAACCAGCCTCCCTACCACTTTTGCAACACTAAAAACTCTCAAAACATCCTCCAAACCGTAGCTGCAAATTAGAGTTCGGACAGATTCATCGAGCTTTACGAAAATGGGCATAACTTCTTCATTTCTTATCTGTTTTGGTCCATTCTTTTTTTCAGAACGCTTGGCTTGACCTTGGCTTCGATTCTAGGGGTGTTTCACAGCAAACAAGTCCCTGGAACTTCGGCAAAAAGGCTTCAAAGTCCACTGTTTAAGTTTGTTTTCATTAATCTTTGTTTAGACATGAGTTTAACTCACTCAAACCTATGTCTTTATGCTTATAACCACTCCTATGGTTAGTTAGGCTTAAAAACAAGGTTGAGACATACAAAATCAGAGGATAATCCTCAAATACTTTCTGTTTTGTTTAGGGTTTTTGACCCACAAGTCATGTTCGAGCTTCAAGCTTAATGAAGGAGTCATTATGGATCAACTTGGGTTATCCAACATAGAATCCCCACATGATTTGATGATTTCTCATAGTATAGATGTTCTTATTATTGTCTTAATATTGTTCAAGACCCTCCTTGGTTGTTTTTACACCAAGTGTAGTGGTGAACACATAAGTGTTAGGGGAGGATTTTCCAATGATCAGTGATCCTCAATTACTGTTGGGCTTAGGGATCCTCAATTCTGTCTGAATTAGTGATCCTCAGAGAGTATTGTAGGATCAGGATCCAGGATCATCATAAGGATCCTTATACTAACGTTTGTCTGCTTTGAATATGATGTTGTTTTGCAGGAGTACGAGCTTGGACTTGGTCTTGGCGATATTCCTGGAGCATATTCCCTATTTATTCCGCACGTGCTTGACTAATATGGACATTATGGAGTTCGTGGGAGACTTGCATGAAATGCGGATAGTTAGTTACTTTAGATATTTTCTAAATTTAAAAGGGGATAGCGAGCTAAATTAGAACACTTGGCTATTTTTAGCTTAACACACACACTCGCAGCTGCTCTCATCAGCTCTCAACAGTTTGCTTAGCGAATACACACTTTTTAGCACATAACACACTAGTGATCCTTGTAACAAGCTCGCTATCTTCCAAAGTTGTAATACATTTTTGTTTAATCTGAGTTGGTGATCGGTAGTTTCCATCACCCAAGGTTTTTTATGCCGGAGATCAACTCTTGATCAAGGGCTTTTTCCTCGTATAAATCATTGTGTCACTTGTTCATTACATTTCTGAGTGATCCTTAGCATTGTTCATTGATTCAAGCATCACACCTCACAACAGAAAGTTTGGTTGCATTATCTTAGCTTGATTCTTTACCAAAACAGTTTGGCGCCCACCGTGGGGCAATTGGTGCTTCATTCCTAAGAAGATTCATATTTTTGTGGTCATTTCGGTTCGTTACAACCAAGCAGATGGCTTCCTCAACAAAGAACACATCAAGCTCTATGCCGGCAATGAGTTCTTCACAGGGCGTTCCTCCTTTGCCTCCACCACCTTCTGGATCCCAGAAGAATGCTGAAAATGCTGCGAAGAGACAAACCCCCATTTTCTCAAAACCACCAACTTCTTTTGTTTCTTCTAATCCTACTACTAATGATCTTTACACTCTGATTTTGCAGATGAGGAATCACGCACAAGAGCAGGACAAAACCAACGAAAGGATCCTCCGGGAGATCGCTAAGATCAAGAAACAGAAGAAATCAGTGGAGGATCACTCTCCTCTGATGCCAAGGTCATTGAATTTTGACACTCCAATTGTAACTACCCTACAATCGGCAGTTCCGGGCATCCAGTATCAAAGTGGTCCATCAGAATGGCGTTATGGAACAGCAACTATGAGTCAAGCATTTGGCTCTCACTCTCAGCCTCAGGGATCCTATTTTCAGCCATCGGGATCCTCTTTTCAGCATCAGGGATCCTTCGTCAGCTCAGGAGGATATTTGGGAATGCACACAGTTCAAGGATCCTCCCAGGTCCAAGGATCCTCCCAGGTCCAAGGATCCTCCCGGGTCCAAGGATCCTCCCAGGTCCAAGGATCCTTTATGGTTCCAGGATCCTTTCAGGTTCAAGGATCCTCTCAGCCTCAAGGATCCAACATCTTTCAGGATCAAGGATTCTTAAGAAGTATGCAGCCTCCAAGCTCGGGTGTTCATCAAGGAGACTTCATACCAATGCAGACCATTGCTTCCTCTGGTCCTTCAATCATACCAGAGTCCCGTCAATATGGATTCACATCTGGAATTCCAAACACGAATCCTCTGGGAGGTAACACTTTTAATAATTCATATAACACTAACCATGGCTCTATGCAGGATACAGGTATCAATCAGGCTATGGCCAGGGAGTTACAGAAGCTTAAGGATATGATATCCAGCGTACCAGGAGTGGTTAAGCCCATTCCTGAAATTGCAGATGGTAGCCATAGGATATCTCGCTTTGCACCACCTATTTGTGATGTTGA
Source organism: Helianthus tuberosus (assembly GCA_030545235.1). Classification (NCBI taxonomy): domain Eukaryota; kingdom Viridiplantae; phylum Streptophyta; class Magnoliopsida; order Asterales; family Asteraceae; genus Helianthus; species Helianthus tuberosus. The sequence goes on along the minus strand of CM060431.1, from coordinate 144,707,247 downwards.
TATACCCAAAAGGTTCCAAATACCAACTATGAAGCTATATGATGGTTCAACGGATCCAGAGGAACATGTAGCTCAATACAGGGAGAGGATGGAGATCAATCCAATTCCTGAGAGGTTAAAAGAAACATGTCTATGCAAGTGTTAGGGGAGGATTTTCTAACAATTAGTGATCCTTATTCGTTATCCTAATTAGTGATCCTTACTTCTGTTACAGGTGGTGATCCTCAGAGGGGCTTTAGGATCAGGATCATGGATCACTTTAAGGATCCTCGTACTGACGATTGTTTACTTATGTTTTGTAGCATCTCGCAGGTATAACAAGCTTAACCAAGTCTTAGCGACATTCCTGGAGAATATTCCTAAACTATTCTGCACGTGCTTGACCAAAAATAGACGTTATGGAGAACGTGGAGGCTTGGCACGAAAGTCGGATAGTTAGTTTAGGTGGTTATTTCTATTTTAAAAAGGGAGTAACGAGCTAGTAGAAAACACTTAGTCATTTCTCAGTTACACACACTCGTACAAACGCTCATACAAGCTCTCGTTCAAACACTTAGCAATCTCATACACTTTTTACACATTTCACCGTAGTGGTCCTTGTACCTAGCTCGTTACTATCCGAAGTTGTAAACATTTAATCATTTATTAGAGCTTGGTGATCGGTAGTTTCCATCACCCGGGGTTTTTTGTGCCGGAGATCAACTCTTGATCAAGGGCTTTTTCCCCGTATAAATCCTTGTGTTGTTTGTGCAAATCTACATTGAAGTGATCCTCATCGCTATTATATAATCAGCATCATACCCCCATAACATAGAGTTTGGTTGCAATATCCTCATCAGATTTTTTGACCAAAACAGTTTGGCGCCCACCGTGGGGCAATTGGTGCTTTGTCCTTAGAAGAATTCGCATTTCTGTGCTCATTCCGGTTCACTACAACCAAGCAAATGGCTTCCTCAGCGAAGAGTGCTTCAAACTTGATGCCATCATCCACTTCTTCACAAGGCGTCCCTCCTTTGCCTCCACCACCTTCTGGATCCCAGAAGAATACCGAGAATGCCGCGAAGAAACCAACTCCCATTTTCTCAAAACCACCTACTTCTTCTGTTTCAACTAATCCTACTACTAATGATCTCTATGCCTTGATTTTGCAGATGAGGAATCATGCACAAGAGCAGGATAAGACCAACGAAAGGATCCTCCGGGAGATTGACGAAATTAAGAAACAGAAGAAAACGGCAGAGGATCGTTCCCCACTGATGTCCAGATCTTTGAATTTTGATACTCCGGTGATTACTTCTCAGCCGTCAGTGGTTCCAGACATTCAATATGTGGGTGGACCAAAAGGAGTGCACTACGGAACAACAGCTATGACCCAGGCATTAGGTTCATATTTCCAGCCAGCGGGATCCTATCCTCAGCATATGGGGTCCCTCACGAGTACAGGAGGATATTCAGGAATGCAGCAGTTTCAAGGATCCTCCTTCGTTCCAGGATCATCCCAGGTTCAAGGATCCTCCTTCGTTCCAGGATCATCCCAGGTTCAAGGATCCTCCTTCGTTCCAGGATCATCCCAGGTTCAAGGATCCTCCTACGTTCCAGGATCATCCCAGGTTCAAGGATCCTCCTTCGTTCCAGGATCATCCCAGGTTCAAGGATCCTCCTTCGTTCCAGGATCATCCCAGGTTCAAGGATCCTCCTTCGTTCCAGGATCATCCCAGGTTCAAGGATCCTCTTTCTTTCCAGGATCATCCCAGGTTCAAGGATCCTCCTTTGTTCCAGGATCATCCCAGTTTCAGGGATCCTTCCAGATGCCAGGATCCTTGAGGAGTTTGCAAACAGGAAGTTCAGATGTCCATCAAGGAGATTTTATTCCAATGCAGACCAATGCCTCTACTGGTCCCTCGATCATTCCAGAGTCTCAACAATATGGATTAACATCCATTCTTCCTAACTTGAATCCAATTGGAGGTAACACTTTTAATAATTCTCATACTACTAACCATGGTCTTATGCAGGATCCAGGTAACAATCATGCCATGGCCAGAGAATTGCAAAAGCTAAAGGATATGATATCAAGCGTTCCGGGAGTGGTCAAACCTATTCCAGAGATTGCAGATGGGAGCCACAAGATATCTCGTTTTGCACCACCGATCTGTGATGCTGAGATACCCAAGAGGTTCCATGTGCCTACAATGAAGCTGTATGATGGTTCGACTGATCCTGAAGAACACATAGCACAATATAGGGAAAGGATGGAAATCAATCCAATTCCAGAAAGGTTAAAAGAAGCATGCCTGTGCAAGGGATTCGGATCCACTCTTACTGGATCAGCTCTCAAATGGCTGCTAAGTCTTCCTCCTTATTCTATTACCTCATTTGCTAACCTAGTTAACTTGTTTAATAATCAGTTTTCTTGTAGTAGAAAATTTGAACGACTAACTAGTGATTTATATAGGATAACCCAGGGTCATAATGAATCATTAAGGGATTACATTACCAAATTCAGTAAAGAATCCTTAGACATTCCCAACTTAGATATAGCCACGGCTGTTGAGGCCTTCAAAATGGGATTGCTTAGGGATTCGTTATTTTATGATGATCTTGTTATGACACCATGCAGGAACCTAGATGAGGTAAGAACCCGGGCCCTCAGGTTCATCCGGCTAGAGGATGACAAGAGGATCCAGGAGAGGTTAACAGGATCCTCAAAGCAGGATAAGCAAGGATCCTCATTCAGGAACAACAAGTTCAGATCCTACAACAGATCTGATAATCAGAACGTGCATTCTATTGATCAAGAAGAGGATGATGAGGATTATCCTCCAATTTCTGAATATTGCTTTAGTGTTGATAACAATGAACTAATCCTTGCCATGCAGAACCTAGGTGATAAAGCTAGATGGCCAAGAAAGAATGATAGGCCGGCTGCAACTAAGGATAAATCAAAGTGGTGTGCATATCATGAAGATTTTGGGCACCTTACAGAAGAATGCATTGCATTAAGAAAGGAAATTGGATACTTGTTGAGCAAAGGGCATCTAAAAGAGTTGTTGGGAAGAAAAAAGTCAAGGACTCAGGATCCTGAAAGGATCCCTGAGAAGGCTCCAGCTCCTCCAGCAGATGCACAAGTGATAAACTTTATTTCTGGAGGATCCGACATTTGTGGCACATCCTTCTCAGCAGCTAAAAGGCATGCGAAGGAAGCTAAGATGGATAATGGAGAAAGACCAGTTCGAACATCAAGTGTCTCCGAAGGAAAAGTCATAACCTTTGATGAAGAGGATCGTGTTGATATCCAGGATCCTCATCACGATGGTTTAGTTATTACTCTTTTCATATCTAACCATTTTGTCCGCAGGATCCTAATAGACGGAGGAAGTTCAGTGAACATTATCCAGCTTGATGTTCTAAAGAAGATGGGTATCCCTGAATCAGAGATCATACCAAGATCCTCCGTGCTCGTGGGATTTAGTGGCGAAACTAAGAACACCCTGGGGGACATTAAACTCCCAATATATATTGAAGGCCTACACTCTTATCAAAAATTTTGTGTTATTGACTGTTTATCTTGTTGTAATGTTATCCTTGGCAGGCCCTGGATACACGATATGAAAGCAGTCCCATCCACTTACCATCAATGTGTGAAGCTCCCTAGTCCTTGGGGAATAGTAAAGATTGATAGTGATCAGCAGGAGGCTAAGAATTGCTACACTTCATCGATGAAACCAGCCTCGAAGTCAAGGGAGCAATAGCAATCAAGGTATCCTCCAAGGAATGTCTTGGAGGCCAGAGAGCAGGATGTGGTAGAAATCCTCATGGATCCCGATGATCCTGAATCCAAAATCTATATCGGATCAGGGATCCTTGGCGAAATGAAAGAAGACCTCGTATCCTTCCTCAAAAGGAGAAAGACTACCTTTGCATGGAAACACGAAGATATGACTGGTATATCCAAAGATGTTATCACTCACAAGCTCGGCATCGACAGATCCTTCAAACCAATCCATCAAAGGAGAAGGAAGTTTGCACCAGAAAGGAATGCCATTATCCAGGAAGAGGTAGAGAAATTGCTCCGGGCAGGTATGATTAGAGAGGTCAAGTATCCAAGATGGTTGGCCAATTTGGTTGTTGTTCAAAAGAAAAACGGAAAGTGGAGGGTATGTGTCGACTTTACCGATTTAAATAAGGCATGTCCCAAGGATCCTTTCCCTTTACCCCACATTGACTCCATGGTGGATGCAACTGCGGGTCATGAACTGTTAACTTTTATGGATGCTTCATCTGGATTCCAACAAATCCAAATGGAACCATCCGACCAAGAGGATACAGCCTTCATGACTCCAACTGGTATATACTGCTATATTGCTATGCCGTTCGGATTAAGAAATGCAGGTGCAACATATCAAAGGCTGGTGAATATGATGTTCAAGGATCAGATTGGACAAACTATGGAGGTTTACATAGATGATATGGTGGTAAAATCCTTAAAAGCTGAGGATCACCTAAGAGACTTGGAGGAAGCATTCGATATCCTTGACAAATATAACATGAAACTTAATCCTTCAAAATGTCACTTTGGTGTTAAAGCAGGTAAATTCTTAGGATATATGGTGACAAAGAGAGGCATCGAAGCTAGCCCGGAACAAATCAAAGCAATAGTGAACATCAAATCTCCGGCCAATGCTAAGGATGTTCAAAGGCTAACAGGAAGGATAGCAGCCTTGAACAGATTTATATCCAAGTCCTCCGAGAAGTGTAAAGAATTCTATGATATCCTAAGGAAGAACAAGAAATTTGAGTGGACGGAGAAGCATGAAAATGCTTTAAAAGCCCTCAAAGATTACCTATCCTCGGCCCCGGCTTTGATGAAACCAGAAAAAAGGTGATGTGTTATCCTTATATCTTGCAGTATCCTCAAAAGCAGTAAGTGCGGTCCTTGTTAAGGATCATCAAGGTACACAACATCCTGTCTATTATGTAAGTAAAAGTTTACTTGATGCCGAATCCAGGTACTCACACCTTGAAAAGCTTATTCTTGCATTAATTATGGCATCTACCAAGCTAAGACATTATTTTGAAACTCATGTTATCATTGTTAAAACTAATTTTCCAATTAAGAATGTCCTCAGGAAACCAGAGTTGTCAGGAAGGATGGCTAAGTGGGCAGTGAAGCTTAGTGCCTATGATATAAGATATGAGCCTAGGACAGCCATCAAATCCCAAGCATTAGCTGACTTTGTGGCTGATTTCAGTAGTGATTTACAAAAAGAAGCTGAGTTAGAAGTCCAGCAGCTAGAGGAGACCAAGGATCCTTGGATACTTTATACTGATGGATCCTCAAATATCAAGGGCACGGGACTTGGAATACTACTAAAATCGCCACAGGGGGACATAATACCCCATTCTATAGCTTGTGAGTTCCAAACCACTAACAATGAGGCTGAATATGAAGCCTTAATTGCTGGTTTGCAAATCGCTAAGCATATGGGAATCAGGTATCTTGAGGTACATGTAGATTCTTTGTTAATTACAAACCACTTTAATGGATCCTATGCTGTTAAAGGTGAAAAGCTAACCAAATATTTGGAGATAGTCAAAAGTTTGGCACTCTCTTTTGTTTCCTTTAGTTTGTCACAGGTACCAAGGGAAGAAAATACAGAAGCTGATGCATTGGCTAACTTAGGATCATCTTTGAAGATCCCAGAGGATATCAAGATTCCTATTATCCATATCCTGACCCCGGCTATCGAGGATCACCAGACTATGGAGATAGGAAATGATTCTGCAGTTATCCCTAGTGAGGATACTCAATCCTATTCAGGATCAGGATCATGGATCTCACCAATTATGAGATACTTACAACATGGAGAGATTCCTACAGGAGAAAACCCTAGGGCTTTCAAATCTAAGGTATCTCAATTCACAATTATAAATAATATGTTATATAGACGATCTCTTGCAGGACCATACTTGAGATGCATTGAGGATCCTGAAGTTCAAGAAGTTTTAAAAGACTTCCATGAAGGAGATTGTGGAAACCACACTGGGGGCAGGGCTTTATTCTCAAGGATCCTGAGGACAGGATACTACTGGCCAACCATGAAAAAAGATGCTGTGGAGTATGCCAGAAGATGTGATCCTTGCCAGAGACACAGCAATATCCTTTATCAACCAGCTGAATTATTGCATCCTATATCCTCCTCTTGGCCATTTATGAGATGGGGTATGGATATAGTTGGAAAGCTCCCTAAGGCACCTGGTGGGAAAGTATTCATGTTAGCTATGACTGATTACTTCTCCAAGTGGATAGAGGCTGAAGCTTTTGCCCAAGTCAGAGAAAAGGAAGTTATATCCTTCATTAAAAGAAATATTATAACTAGATTTGGAATTCCTTCCGAGATTATATGTGATAATGGTTCCCAATTTATTGGGGGCAGAACCACTAACTTTTGTGACAGCTGGGGGATTAAGATGATAACTTCAATACCAGTCCACCCACAAGCTAATGGCCAAACAGAATCATCCAACAAGATCATCATCAACAATTTGAAGAAAAAGCTTGGATCCAAGAAAGGGAAATGGGCAGAAGAACTACCCTATGTGCTTTGGGCTGATAGGACAACCCCCAAGAATGCTACTGGTCAAACACCATTCTCTTTGGTGTTTGGGGCAGAATCAGTGATCCCAACAGAAATGGTGGTTCCTACTGCTAGAACAAGTACCCGTGATCCTGAGGAAAATGATGAAAACTTGGCTCAAGACCTGGATACTATTGAAGAAATCAGGGATATGGCTAGGATAAGGATGGCCAGTTATCAACAAAGAATGGCTGGTGCTTACAACAAAAATGTCAGGATCAGGAGGTTTCAAGTTGGAGATATGGTGTTAAGGAAAGCATTTCAGAGTACCACCAATCCTGCTGATGGAAAATTGGCTCCAAAATGGGAAGGCCCTTATTTGATTGAAGCTGAAGCAGGAAAGGGGGCATATAGATTGCTAACCATGGAAGGTGATTTGCTACCAAGAGCTTGGAATGCTGTCCACTTGAAGAAATATTTCATGTAAGCAGGATCCTTATGGCATAGGTGATCCTCACGATAGGGATATCCTTAAAGGATCCTCAAAGTATCGGTGATCCTTACTCAGGTAATATCCTAATCTTGAACTATTTCATTTCTTTATTTTCTCATATAAGGATAAGGATCATGTATCCTTTATCCATCTCTCACGTGAGTTCAAGTTTTGAAAGTTCAGGTATCTTTAGCACAACGTTGGTTATCCACAGAAGCAATCCGTCTTTTGGGTTTAACCCCAGTTATTTGGGCTTGTCCCCAGATTCCGCCTGTAGCGCACGATGATCCTGGTGTAGTTCAAGGCTTTGGGACCAGTACTCGTTCTAGGGGCTGATAATTCCATTGTTCTGGCTATGCTTAGGATCCTACGTATAATGGTAGACGTACCATACATCCGTTCATAAGGTTTCTAACGTTTTCACGTTAGCTAAGGTTTCTAACGTTTTCACGTTAGCTAAGGTTTTGGCATCTTCATGTCACCAAGTTTGGATAGTCGCCAGTTAGGGCCATACTCCAGTTTACATACGATCCTTGGGCTTGTCCCCAGTTATCCTTGGGCTTGTCCCCAGTTATCCTTGGGCTTGTCCCCAGTTGCTAACTCTTTTCTTATATCGGCTTAGTCCCAAGTTATGCTCTATTTCAGATCCTTGAAGATAGGCAGCTAGGGATCCTTGATCCTTATTTCACTCTAAGGTTTATCTTATAGTTATCCTTATTATGGTTAGGATTCTAACTTGGATCCTCAGGTATGATCCTTAACTCTTTTGATTTTATTCATTATTCTTCTAAATAACCCCTATACTTGACAACTGAACTTGTGTTTCTTAAACTATATCACTTTTTAGAACTTATCGGTTATGGGATATGTGATCCTTGATCATATCCTAAACTTTCTGGATATCTTTTCTAATTTTTCAAGGCTTGATAAATATAAACAGAATGAACATTACAACAGTTGGAAAGTAACATACTAAAAAGGATAACAACACAAGATAAGCGACAAAAGGTTAAGTTTTTATTTATTAACATAAGGCTAACCCTTTAAAGGTTGTCAAAATTACCTACCCGAGCTTCTACCAGCAAAACGTGGCCCATCCGCTGGGGTAGGTAAAGGGTGTCCATGATAATGAGTTCAAAATTAGTGCAGGAATATAAAGGCGGCAGGATCACAATGGCTTCATCCCCCAAACAGAGGATCCCTCCACCGATTGCAATCCTGCCTATTGTCCAAAGGATCATACATGATCCTTAATCCTAAAAACCTATTGTTCAGTACCATACATCATTGTTCAACAAAAAACACCATCACCAAAACAAACTATCACACTTAAAAAATTGGGCTCCGGCTATGTCTAGAAGTTTCCATCATCGCCCAATCATGCAGCCTAAGCCTTCGCCGCATCATCATCTCCTCCAGCTGCGGTATCCTTCGCAAGATCCTTCCCACTGCCACTTGCTTCAATCGCCAAGACCTCAGTAGCCTCCTCTTCATCATCCTCAAGATCAGCCAACCTTGCCTTCCAACCCTCAACATCCCAGCTGTTTTTATCAAAGCTAGGATCTTGAGCTTCCTGGGCCATCTTCAATTTTGTCTGGTACATCGTAATGGCGGCAGAGACCTTAGCATTTTCAATAAGGTCATGCTTTTCATAGTCAAGGTCGATCAGAAGTTTGGCTGTCTTAGTCTTCTCATCTAGGAGTTCCTTCCGAGCATCAGCAAGTGCAAGATCCTTGAGCACGGCAACCTGTTGGAGGTCGGCGATCTTTTTATCTTGATCCTCAACGTGGCCCACATAATCCTCAATCTCAGCAAATTTCTGCAAAAGAAAAGGATAAAAGCAGTTCAAGACCAAGTGATCCTCATACGAGTAGGATACATAGGCAGAATAAAGGATCCTTACATCATTGAAGTATTCAAGGAACTGGTGGCGGATCAGTGGTAGACCCTGAAGATCCTCAGCATCAGAAGTTTTCCTCTTCTTGACACCCTTTCCTTTAGTGGGTGCCTTTGGAATGGAAATGCTAGGACTGGTGGTGGATCTCTTCTTCCTGGATCGTACGACATCAAGGTCAGCCGTGTTGAATTGGGATACAGGCTTGGCAGATTTTCCAGCACCTACACAATTAAAACAAGATAAGTATCTTTTCCTAGTTCATATTTCACTATATATTTAAATTTTAAACAAGGATACTTACTTGACATTGTGACAGAGCCTGAGGATACCTCCTGTGAATCTTGGGTTGTTGTCTTGAAAGTTCTTGTCTCAGGATCAAATCTCTTGAAAGCGAGGAGCCTTTCCTTAGCAGCAGGGGACAGTTTGAGGTGTGAAACGGTGATAGCTGCATAACAAGAAAGCAAAAATATCAGTTATCCTTACATCAAAAGAAAGTTCCTGGTGATCCTTCTCAGGATCCTCCATCCTACCATGGGTAGCCCATTTTTTAGGAAGATCCTTTCCATCCTGGATGGAATCTCTCTTGATAAAAAAGAAGCGCCGCTTCCAATTAGCATCATTCTTGGTGGCTTTGAAGATCGGATGTTCTTCACCAGGTTTACCTTTGAACAAATAACGGTGAGAGCCAAAGGTGGTAAGATCATACAGTTCTCCCAGCTCTGCCATTCCTAGATCTATTCCCTCCTGATCGATGATCCTTTCAAGGGTGTGCAAAACCCTCCAAATCATCGGCATGGCTTGGATATAAGAGATGCCGGTTAGGGAGAAGAAGGATTGGGTGAAGGCTGGAAAAGGATATGTATAGCCTATGGTGAAAGGAGTGACGGGGAAAGCAACCCACTTATCGGAGATATGATCGCTCAAGGCATTGGGGTCAAAAGGCCTGAATTCGGTGTTCGCCGGAAAGCAATGGCGAATCCTATCTATCTGAGCATCATTGAAGCAGCAGCGTTCTTTAATGGAATCTTCAATGATCCCCTGGCTTTTCGGAGGACTGTTCTTTGGGTGATCCTTGCCCGGTGAACTTCGGAGCAACATTTTCGAAGTGACGGAGATAAAGATAGAGAAACAGAGTAAGAAGGAAGGAAGAGGAGAAAGAATTACCTGGTTGTTCGTCGACTGAGAATTTAAAGGGAGTCTCTTTCGAATTTGAATGGATAATGATCCTATCTATATCTCTATTTATAATTATGATTCTGCAGGATTGTCACTTCCGTGACATCATCATCGCAACGGCTAGTTCTATTTTAACGGCTATATATCCGTTAGTTAGTTACGGATAAGATCAAGAAAATATAACTCGTCAATTTTACAAATTACTCCTTATATTTTGGGGGCAATTGTTAGGGGAGGATTTTCTAACAATTAGTGATCCTTATTCGTTATCCTAATTAGTGATCCTTACTTCTGTTACAGGTGGTGATCCTCAGAGGGGCTTTAGGATCAGGATCATGGATCACTTTAAGGATCCTCGTACTGACGATTGTTTACTTATGTTTTGTAGCATCTCGCAGGTATAACAAGCTTGACCAAGTCTTAGCGACATTCCTGGAGAATATTCCTAAACTATTCTGCACGTGCTTGACCAAAAATAGACGTTATGGAGAACGTGGAGGCTTGGCACGAAAGTCGGATAGTTAGTTTAGGTGGTTATTTCTATTTTAAAAAGGGAGTAACGAGCTAGTAGAAAACACTTAGTCATTTCTCAGTTACACACACTCGTACAAACGCTCATACAAGCTCTCGTTCAAACACTTAGCAATCTCATACACTTTTTACACATTTCACCGTAGTGGTCCTTGTACCTAGCTCGTTACTATCCGAAGTTGTAAACATTTAATCATTTATTAGAGCTTGGTGATCGGTAGTTTCCATCACCCGGGGTTTTTTGTGCCGGAGATCAACTCTTGATCAAGGGCTTTTTCCCCGTATAAATCCTTGTGTTGTTTGTGCAAATCTACATTGAAGTGATCCTCATCGCTATTATATAATCAGCATCATACCCCCATAACATAGAGTTTGGTTGCAATATCCTCATCAGATTTTTTGACCAAAACAGCAAGGGTTTTGGATCCACACTTACAGGATCTGCTCTTAAATGGCTGCTAAGTCTTCCCCCTTACTCTATTACTTCATTTGCTAATCTAGTTAATTTGTTTAATAGTCAATTCTCTTGTAGTAGAAAGTTTGAACGATTAATTAGTGATCTATATAGGGTAACACAAGGTCAAAATGAATCACTTAGAGATTACATTACCAAGTTTAGTAAAGAATCCTTAGATATTCCTAACCTGGATATTGCTACGGCTGTAGAAGCCTTTAAAATGGGATTGCTTTGGGATTCATTGTTCTATGATGATCTTGTTATGACCCCATGCAGGAATCTTGATGAAGTAAGAACCAGGGCCCTTAGGTTCATCCGCTTAGAGGATGACAAAAGGATCCAGGAGAGATTGACAGGATCCTCAAAACAGGAGAAGCAAGGATCCTACTTTAAGAATAACAAGTTCAAGTCCTACAACAAGTCTGACAACCAGAATGTGCATGCAGTAGAACAAGAAGAGGATGATGAGGATTATCCTCCCATTTCTGAATACTGTTTTTCTATTGATAACAATGAACTAATCCTTGCAATGCAGAATCTAGGTGAGAAAGCTAGGTGGCCGAGAAAAAGTGATAAACCAGCTGCTACAAAAGATAAGTCCAAGTGGTGTGCATATCATGAGGATTTCGGGCATCTCACTGAAGAGTGTATTGCACTTAGAAAGGAAATTGGTTACTTGTTAAGCAAGGGGCATTTGAAAGAGCTTTTGGGACGAAAGAAGTCAAGGATCTAGGATCCTGAAAGGATCCCGGAAAAGGCTCCTGCTCCTCCAGCAGATGCACAAGTTATAAACTTTATATCCGGTGGATCAGACATTTGTGGTACTTCCTTTTCAGCAGCCAAAAGACATGCCAAGGAAACCAAGATGGATAATGGAGACAGACCCATCCGGACGTCCACTGTCACCGAGGATAAGATCATAACTTTTGATGAGGATGATCGTCTTGATGTTCAGGATCCTCATCATGATGGTCTTGTTATTACCCTGTTTATTTCTAATCATTTTGTTCGCAGGATCCTTATAGATGGAGGAAGCTCTGTGAACATCATTCAGCTTGATGTCCTCAAGAAGATGAATATCCCGGAGTCTGATATTGTCCCAAGATCCTCAGTACTTGTGGGATTTAGCGGGGAAACCAAGAACACATTGGGGGACATCAAACTCCCTATCTATATTGAAGGACTCCATTCTTATCAAAAGTTTTGTGTTATAGATTGCTTATCTTGTTGTAATGTTATCCTTGGCAGGCCATGGATACATGACATGAAGGAAGTCCCATCTACCTATTATCAATGTGTAAAGCTTCCTAGTCCATGGGGAGTGGTGAAAATTGAGAGTGATCAACAAGAAGCTAAGAATTGCTATACCTCATCAATGAAGCCAGCCTCAAGACCAAGGGAGCAATAGCAATTAAAGTATCCTTCAAGAGATGTCTTGGAGGCAAGAGAGCAGGATGTAAAAGAAATCCTCATGGATCCTCATGATCCTGAATCCAGGATCTTCATAGGATCAGGGATCCTTAGCGAAATTGAACAGGATCTAGTATCCTTCCTTAAAAGAAGGAAAACTACCTTTGCCTGGAAGCATGAGGATATGACAGGTATATCTAAAGATATAATTACTCATAAACTCGACATTGACAGGTCATTCAAGCCAATTCATCAAAAAAGAAAGAAGTTTGCACCTGAAAGGAATGCTATTATCCAGGAGGAGGTAGATAAGCTACTTCGGGCAGGTATGATAAGAGAGGTTAAGTATCCAAGGTGGTTAGCCAATGTGTTGTTGTTCAAAAGAAAAATGGAAAGTGGAGGGTATGTGTTGATTTTACTGATTTAAACAAGGCATGTCCCAAGGATCCTTTCCCATTACCCCACATTGACTCCATGGTGGATGCTACCGCGGGTCATGAGTTGTTGACTTTTATGGATGCTTCATCTGGATTTCAACAAATTCAGATGGAACCATCTGATCAAGAGGATACAGCCTTTATGACCCCAACTGGTATATATCGTTATATTGCTATGCCATTTGGACTAAGAAATGCAGGTGCTACTTATCAAAGGCTAGTCAATATGATGTTCAAGGAATAAATTGGACACACTATGGAAGTCTATATAGATGACATGGTGGTTAAGTCCAAGAAAGCTGAGGATCACCTTAAAGACTTGGAGGAAGCATTCAATATCCTTGATAAATTTAATATGAAACTAAATCCTTCCAAGTGTCATTTTGGTGTTAAAGGAGGTAAATTCTTAGGCTATATGATGACAAAGAGGGGAATTGAAGCAAGTCCAGAGCAGATTAAGGCTATTGTGAATATCAAATCTCCTGCCAATGCCAAGGATGTGCAAAGATTGACAGGCAGGATCGCAGCCTTGAACAGGTTCATATCCAAATCCTCAGAAAAGTGCAAGGAATTCTATGACATCCTGAGGAAGAACAAGAAATTTGAATGGACTGAGAAGCATGAAAGTGCCCTCAAAGCTCTTAAGGATTACCTATCCTCAGCCCCCGCTTTGATGAAACCAGAAAAGGGGGATATATTATCCTTATACTTAGCGGTATCCTCAAAAGTAGTAAGTGCGGTCCTTGTTAAGGATCACCAAGGTACACAACATCCTGTTTATTATGTAAGTAAGAGTTTACTTGATGTTGAATCCAGGTATTCACACTTAGAGAAACTTATCCTTGCATTAATTATGGCATCTACTAAATTAAGACATTATTTTGAGACTAATGTCATTATTGTTAAGACTAATTTTCCAATTAAGAATGTTCTCAGGAAACCTGAAATGTCAGGAAGGATGGCTAAGTGGGCACTGAAGCTTAGTGAATATGATATAAGATATGAGCCTAGAACTGCCATTAAATCCCAAGCCTTAGCTGACTTTGTGGCAGATTTCAGTAGTGACTTGCAAAAGGAAGCTGAGTTAGAAGTCCAACAGCTTGTAGAAACTAAGGATCCTTGGATACTCTTCACTGATGGAGCCTCTAATGTAAAAGGAACAGGACTTGGAATACTACTAAAATCGCCACAGGGGGCATAATACCCCACTCCATAGCTTGTGAATTTCAAACTACCAACAATGAGGCTGAGTATGAAGCCTTGATAGCTGGTTTGCAAATTGCCAAGCATATGAGGATCAGGTATCTTGAGGTACATGTGTATTCATTATTGATCACTAATCACTTTAATGGATCCTATGCTGTTAAAGGTGAAAAGCTAATCAAATATTTAGAGATAGTCAAAGAATTGGCACTCTATTTTGTTTCCTTTAGTTTGACACAGGTACCAAGGGAAGAGAATGCAGAGGCTGATGCATTAGCCAATCTAGGATCATCCTTGAAGATCCCGGAGGATATCAAGATCCCTATTATCCATATCCTGACCCCTGCTATCGAGGATCATGTAACTATGGAGATAGGAGAGGATTCTGCAATCATCCCTAGTGATGATACTCAATCTCATTTAGGATCATGGATCCTTCCAATCATGAGATACATACAACATGGAGAGATTCCTACAGGAGAAAACCCCAGGGCTTTCAAAATCAAGGTATCTCAATTTACAATATTGAATAACATGTTGTATAAACGATCTCTTGCAGGTCCATATCTAAGATGCATTGAGGATCCTGAAATTCAAGAAGTCCTAAAGGATTTCCATGAAGGAGATTATGGAAACCACACTAGGGGCAGAGCATTGTTCTCAAGGATCCTGAGGACAGGATACTATTGGCCTACTATGAAGAAGGATGCTGTGGAATATGCCAAGAAATGTGATCCTTTTCAGAGACACAGTAATATCCTTCACCAACCAGCAGAACTTTTGCATCCTATATCCTCTTCCTGGCCATTTATGAGATGGGGAATGGATATAGTTGGTAAGCTTCCTAAGGCACCTGGTGGAAAAGTATTCATGCTTGCTATGACTGATTACTTCTCCAAGTGGATAGAGGCTGAAGCCTTTGCTCAAGTCAGAGAAAAGGAAGTGATATCCTTTATTAAGAGAAACATTATTACTAGATTTGGTATCCCATCTGAAATTGTTTGTGATAATGGATCCCAATTTATTGGGAGTAGAACTACTAACTTTTGTGACAGCTGGGGGATTAAGATGATAACATCAACACCAGTACAACCACAAGCTAATGGGCAGGCAGAATCATCCAACAAGATTATCATCAACAATTTGAAGAAAAAGCTTGGATCCAGGAAAGGAAAGTGGGCAGAAGAACTACCTTATGTACTATGGGCTGATAGGACAACTCCCAAGAATGCTACTGGCCAAACTCCATTTTCTTTGGTATTTGGGGCAGAATCAGTGATCCCTATAGAGATGGTGGTTCCTACTGCAAGAACAAGCATTCGTGACCCTGAAGAAAATGCTGAAAACTTGGTTCAAGATTTGGATACTATAGAAGAACTCAGGGATTTGGCAAGGATAAGGATGGCCGGTTATCAATAAAGGATGGCTGGGGCTTACAACAAAAATGTCAGGATCAGGAAATTCCAAGTTAGTGATATGGTGTTAAGAAAAGCATTTCAGAATACCACTAATCCTGCTGATGGAAAGTTGGCACCAAAGTGGGAAGGCCCTTACTTGATCGAAGCTGAGGCAGGAAAAGGGGCATATCGATTGCTAACAATGGAAGGTGATTTGCTACCAAGAGCTTGGAATGCTGTCCACTTGAAAAAATACTTCATGTGATAAGGACCCATGATCCTTACCTGACAAGTATCCTTGAAGGATCCTTACAGGACAGATGATCCTCATTTTGGTAATATTCTAATCTCAAACTATTTCATTCTTTAATTATCTTATATATGGATAAGGATCCTGCATCCTTTATCCTCCTTTCACTTGATTCTGAGTTTTGAAGGTTCAGGTATCCTTAACAAAGGATTGAGTATCCACAGAAGTATCCAGTTATTTGGGCTTGACCCCAGTTTGGGCCTGTCCCCAGTTTCGCCAGTAGCGCACGATGATCCTGGTACAGTTCATGGCAATGGGACCAGTACTCGCTTTAGGGGCTGAAAATTTCATTGTACTGGCTGTATTCAGGATCCTACGTATAATGGTAGACGTACCATACATCCGTTCCTAAGGTTTCTAACGTTTTCACGTTAGCTAAGGTTTTGGCATTTTCATGTCACTAAGTTTGGATAGTCGCCAGTGAGGGCCATACTCCAGTTTACACACGATCCTTTGGGCTTGTCCCCAGTTATCCTTTGGGCTTGTCCCCAGTTATCATTTGGGCTTGTCCCCAGTTATCCTTTGGGCTTGTCCCCAGTTATCCTTTGGGCTTGTCCCCAGTATATTGAGCTTGTCCCCAGAATTGTTGGGCTTGTCCCCAGTTACTAACTTTTGTCTTATATTGGCTTAGTCCCAAGTTGTATCCTATTTCAGGTTTTCGAAGCTAAATGACCAAGGATCCTTGATCCTTACCTTCTACTAAGGTTTGTCTTTTGGTTATCCTGATTATAAGTGTTAAAGGTTAGGATCCTAACTTGGATTCTCAGGTATGATCCTTAATTACTTTGATTTCATTTATTATTTGCATAAGTGACCCTTACCCTTTGACAACTGAACTTATGATCCTTAAATTACACTACTTTTCAGAACTTGTCGACTATAGGATATGTGATCCTTGATCATATCCTAAACTTTTTAAGGATATTTATTAAATTTTTTCCTCTTTACTTAATAAATCCAGGCAAAATATATATCACAACAATTGAAAAGTAAAGTATTCACAAGGATAACAACACGGGAAATAGTCAAAAAGTTAAGGTTTTATTTATTCACAAAACGTTAAACCCTTCAAGGTTGTCAAAATTGCCAACCCACGTTTCTACCAGCAAAACGTGGCCCGTCCACATGGGTTGGCAAAGGGTGTCCATTGTTTACGGGTCTTGAGAGTGCAGGAAATAAAGGCGGAAGGATAACGAGTGGCTTCATCCCCCAAACAGAGGATCCATCCACCACCCATTATCCTACCTATTGTCCAAGGATCCATGATCCTCAACCCTGGAAACTATTGTCTAAGTTATTACAGACCAGCATTGTTCAGAAAAACATCATCAAAGCAAAAAACCATTACCAAATTCAAAAAAAAAAAAAAATGGGCTCCGGCTGCGTCTAGAAATATCCGTCATTGCCCATTCCTGCAGCCTACACCTTTGCTGCATCACCATCACCTTCACCAGCTCCTCTAGCTTCAGCCTCACCCGCATGATCCTTAACCCCACTACTGCCAGCCTCGATTGCCAGGATATCACCAGCCTCTTCTTCGTCGTCCAGCTCAGCTAACCTTGCCTTCCAGCCCTCTACGTCCCAGTTGCTCTTGTCAAAGTCAGGATCCTGAGCTTCTTGGGCCATTTGCAACTTGGTTCTGTACATAGCAATGGCAGCGGAGATTTTGGCATCATTTGTGATTTCAGCCTTCTCTTGGTCAGCAGTGATATGAGCCAGGACAAGTTCCCTCTTCACCAGATTGACATCGTTTTCGAGGGAGGCAATCTTCTTATCCTTGGCCAGCATGATCTTTTGGAGGTCCACACACTTTTGCTCAACCTCTTCAATACTGCCTACATAGTCCTCTATTTCAGCAAATTTCTGCAGAAAGACAATGTAAAGTTTAGGATCACATGATCCTCAAGTGGGCAGGATAATTAAGCTAAGTCAATGATCCTTACATCAGCAAAGTACTCAAGGAACTGGTGGCGGATTAGAGGCAAGCCTTCTAGATTGTCAGTCTCAGAGGCCTTCCTCTTCTTTCCCTTGGAGGTGATAGGCTTGGGGATGGCAGTACTTGGGCTAGCAGCAGCCTTTTTCTTCCCAGACCTGGGACCAACAGTGGTGAGATCGGTGACACTGAAACGGGTAGCAGACTTCGATGATCTTCCAGCACCTACACATCCAAAACAGATAAGTATCCTTATTTCATTTTTATTTAAACATTTAGTTATGCACAAAATGGGATACTTACTTGACATCGTAACAGAACCTGAGGATACCTCTTGAGAATCCTGGGTATTTGCTTGAAATGATCTTATCGCAGGATCAAGCCTCCGGAAAGCAGCAAGCCTTTCCTTCGTTGCAGGTGTTGTGATAAGGTGGGAAACAGTAATAGCTGCAAAATAGAAACAAAAGGATGTTAGTGATCCTCAACAGAAACAAGGTTATCCTGTGATCCTTCTCAGGATCCTCTATCCTACCATGAGTGGTCCATTTTCTAGGCAGATCCTTTCCATCAGGGATAGAATCCCTTCTGACAAAGAAGAATCGCCGTTTCCAGTTGGTGTCATTCTTAGTGGCTTTGAAGATGGGATGTTCTTCACCAGGTTTATGTTTGAATAGATATCGATGAGATCCATGGCTAACAAGGTCGTACATCTCTGCTAACTCCGACATTCCCAGATCAATACCTTCATGCACAATGATCCTTTCAAGGGTATACAAGACCCTCCATATCATTGGCATCGCTTGAATGTAGGAGATGCCGGTGAGAGAGAAGAAAGATTGGGTGAAATCAGGAAAAGGATACCAGTATCCTATCGTAAATGGGGTGACCGGAAAAGCCACCCAGGTTTCAGAAACAAAGTCGCTTAGGACGGTGGGGTCAAAAGTTTTAAAAACGGTGTTCGCCGGGAAACAATGGCGGATTCTGTCTATCTGTGGATCAGTGAAGCAGCATCTTTCTTTCGCAGAGTCTTCAATGATCCCTTGGGTCTTTAAGGGACTGTCCTTTTTATGATCCTTAGCCGGTGAGGATCTCAGCATCATCTTGGTCATGACGATGGTGAAGAAGAAGAAACAAAATGAGAAGATGAAGAGAGAAAGGAAAGAGAAGTACCTGATCAAGTCTTCGAATGAGGATTTAAAGGATGAAACGCACGAATTTAAATGCTTCCTAACCCTTATCTCTAACTTCAATTTATAATCATGAATTTGCAGGATAGTCACTTCAATGACGTCAGGATGCAACAGCTAGTCAGGTTTTAATGGCTATATATCCGTTGGTTTGTTACGGATAAGAACGAGAAAATATAACTCGTTTATTTACAAATTACTCCTTATATTTTGGGGGCAATTATTAGGGGAGGATTTTCCAATGATCAGTGATCCTCAATTACTGTTGGGCTTAGGGATCCTCAATTCTGTCTGAATTAGTGATCCTCAGAGAGTATTGTAGGATCAGAATCCAGGATCATCATAAGGATCCTTATACTAACGATTGTCTGCTTTGAATATGATGTTGTTTTGCAGGAGTACGAGCTTGGACTTGGTCTTGGCGATATTCCTGGAGCATATTCCCTATTTATTCCGCACGTGCTTGACTAATATGGACGTTATGGAGTTCGTGGGAGACTTGCATGAAATGCGGATAGTTAGTTACTTTAGATATTTTCTAAATTTAAAAGGGGATAGCGAGCTAAATTAGAACACTTGGCTATTTTTAGCTTAACACGCACACTCGCAACTGCTCTCATCAGCTCTCAACAGTTTGCTTAGCGAATACACACTTTTTAGCACATAACACACTAGTGATCCTTGTAACAAGCTCGCTATCATCCAAAGTTGTAATACATTTTTGTTTAATCTGAGTTGGTGATCGGTAGTTTCCATCACCCGAGGTTTTTTATACCGGAGATCAACTCTTGATCAAGGGCTTTTTCCTCGTATAAATCATTGTGTCACTTGTTCATTACATTTCTGAGTGATCCTTAGCATTGTTCATTGATTCAAGCATCACACCTCACAAACAGAAAGTTTGGTTGCATTATCTTAGCTTGATTTTTGACCAAAACAATAAGAGGTGCCTAAATGGGAGCTTGGTCTTCCTACCTCCTACATGACTTCTATGAAACATTTGAGGTACCTAAATGAAGATTAAATCTTCTACCTCATGCTTGAAATACTTGTACTAAGGACTTACTAATATATACTACCTAGCCTAAATAATATCTATGTACATTCGAACCTTTGATGTTGAATTCATGTTCATTTGTCAAAGTAGTAGGACATCATCTAGGACCTAAACCTTGTTATGATTCTTATGAGTGTTCAAATCATGAAAACATTATTATAACCCTCGTGGTTACCAAGTGTCATACAAGTGTTATGTGTTGAAGATGATTATGTTGATATAATACTTTCATGTTGTTTTATTCTGAATCTCGACTCTAAGCATACTTGAACTTTAACCCTTACACATTCGGACTCTAAATCTCCACTCGTCAACAATTGGATAATCGGAAAGCATATGCAAGCCTTGTGAGTATACTTGAACCCCTTTTTCGTTTACCACTTTTTGGGGTGTAACATGTCATTTACAAACTTACACATAAACTTTATCATAATACATGAACATTCCTATTACACGCATGCTTATTTGATTACTTGATACTTTAAACTTGGGTTGAGGACATTATGTGTTAAACTTATCATTAACTTCGTACGAGCCTAACCTTGACATATGTAGCGCTATAGGATTAACGACCCGCCCGTAGACTTGTGGTTATGTCATGAGCATCTTCCGTTTCATTATTGGTTTGATATGTTTGACACATGCCAATTTTATTGTTTATCTTGTATCAAGAGCTTGCCACATGGAATTGTTTAAACTTATCTTTTGATACGTATGTACCAAACTTGTATACTCGCCTATGCTTTTGCATTGAACTTTATTTTAAACATGTTACAGGTTGAGGATGATGATGCTATGAAATGAAGTAGCGTTGATGCCTAGATACACATATAGACGTTTAGGTTTAATCGTTGTATCAATTTTGATTATGTTGTATTGTATTTCCCTTGAACTTGATGTTATTTGATTTCCTTGTAATGTTGACAAATGAATTATGAAATGAAATCGGTTTATTAAATATTGTCACAAATAGCGTTATGATGTCTCTAGCAATCTTCACACTTCGTCTCATCCCGATGTTTCCGCCATTGGTTGGGGTGTGACAGATTGGTATCAGAGCCATAACTATAGGGAATTAGGAAAAGTAGGAATGCTTTTACCTAGTCTATAGTTTTAGAGCCTTATTCGTATGTTTTGCTTGAACTACTACATGATACTTTATTTGTTTCTTATTTATGCTCTTTTAAACATGTATATCACTCGTGGGTAATATTCGACATGTTATTCTTATGCATTAATGCTTGTCTTATTATGTGTTAATACTTGTTTCGTTGTTCGATCCTTTACGTATTATTCTTGACCTATTTCTCTATGTGTTAATACTTGATTTATCATTTCATCATTTATGTACCATTCTTGATATGCCCTCTTACGTGTTTATACTTGTTTGCGTATTCCTTTGACATACACTTCCCTCATGCATTTTGCTCGATATTTCTAAATCCGAAAACACTCATAATACACAAACGAGACGACTTCACCAAAATAGGCGTGAAACCCACAATTTGGTGAATGACTCTCAATCCTTCTACTTTTATTTTCTTACACGAAATTCACCACCAAGTTAGGAGTGAAATCCTCACCTTGATGGAGAAATTCAAATTTTGAATTCTAGTGGACCCTCGTCAAAGTGTTGGAATCAAATTTTGACCCGACGAGTACCAACCACACTTAGGATACTAAATCGCCAAGTTAGGGGTGAAACCCGCACCTTGTCGACTAGTTCCACTCCTTGAATTTCATAAATCCCGCCAAGTCTCGAAATTTCAATTGATTTGGGACATGTAGTAACCGGAAGGGTAAATACCGTTAACCGACTTGTCGGCGAGAGTATTCCACCTATTAGGCCAAAGCATGCTCCTCAAATTCAAAAGACTTACGACTACTTTGGTTAGTCAAAGTTCCATTTTGGAACCATCCCAACTTTGATCAAACATATGTTATATTATTTATTTTATACGATGCAATCTTCCAAATACGAATTTACTTTCGGTATTTTCTCCTCACACACACACAACATATTAAACCCTTTTCACACATTTATACATATGCATGATTTCATGTAATTTAAATTTGTATTCCTTGTAACGACGAGTGGGGACATATCATCGAGATAGGAGTGATTTCCTTACCTTGACGATTAACTCCACTCCCCTTTTTCTTAAAAACGAACTCACCAACGAGTTAGGGGTGATTCCTGAAACCTAGGTGATCGTTACCAAAACGTCTCTTCAAGATATCTTATTATGCAAACTCGATCATATTTTATACCTAAATTGTTTATCATTATTCAAAATACCTACTTATACCGACTTCAAAATACATTGTTTTATCAAGCGTACTTCTTATTCTACAAGCTATTTTTCACCCAACTCATACACGCGAGATTCCTAATCATGTCTTAAAACGTTTTATTACTCGAACCTCAAAACCTTACAAAGTGCTACCTATCAATTTAGTCGGTCCAATGAAACTCTTGCCCATGAACTTCATATTCAAATTAATCACTAAAACACGCACACGTTATATCATCATACTAGAGACTTCCATTCTTAATCAAAATCAAACCAACCTTTCTCAATTACTTATAGGATCTTGTAGGTGCTATATGAATGTTTTACCAAATACTCCTTTCAACATCAACAAATCATTTGCTAAAACTTTTAACAATCACTAAATCCTTTTGTTAAATTTCTTTTCTAAGGATCCTCGTTTTCACAAGAACCTCCTAAATTCATAATTTCTTGTTTGATGAAACGAACTTACTTTTTATCGAAAACCTTTTTCCTACACCCATTTACAAACCACGTGGGCAAGAAGGCTTCATGGGGATCGATCATCTTCGGTTTACGTAAACTCTTGATCTTATACGTATTTAAATTCATACCATATATAAAATCATTAACTCATACACTAATAGTCGCGATTTATACATTTTACGTTGTACTCATATGTTACACTTATATTCAAATTTATATTCATATTCTTAGAATTATACTTACACTCACGTTTACACTAATATTCATATTCATGCTTACAATCATACATCCTACTTATACTCATGTTTGTACTCACACATATACCCATTTTCATACACGTTATGCTCATACTCTTACTCTTACTCATAACCATGACAATGCATTTGTGCTTATACTCATGTTTATATCATACTCATACGTCATATGTTTATATATACATTCGCATGCGTATTCATAACTTACACTTATACTCATACTTATCTTTCATACATATTCATGATTCATACATTCGTGCCCGTACGCGAGCGGAATCCGAGGGATTCGCTTACGTGGGTCCTATATATACTTAAGCATGGACTTGCTTACATACTTTATTCTTATACGCACACATTCTTATTTTTTTGTGTACCTACCCAAATTCATACACAACTAGTACAAGCTATGCGGATCATGCGACGATCAATATAATCACGGGTGCACACGGGATTATAGTGATAGGCGTATGAGAACCATAGAGTGTACTACTGTGTATGGTAAGGCACGGAACGTAACATGGCACCGAATACGGAACGGACGTAATGTGGTCAAAACATGGTGGATACGCCGCTGGTACTTCCTATATATAAGTGTTTTCACCACGTTACCAAACTTTCGTAAAACGTGTCACGAGAAATTCAGTGTTTTACAGACCTATTTAGACCTAATACAACTTTAGACAACTCACAAACGCATTATATCTGATTATCCACGACGAGACTTCATCCTTAACACACTGCGTTCATCTATCCAACACTTATGCTATTCTTATACTTGCACTCTTTAAGAGTCATTCATTCATTCTATACTCGTATTATTCTCCTTTATCCTTGTCTTTCATACAAACCTCGTTTACAATCAAGCTTGTTTAAACATTCAAATCCTAACTTATCTCATTACCTTTAAAACCGTCTTCCTATTCTTTATTCTTATGTAAATGTACTTAGTATACCTTTAACGCTTTATTCAAAGTACCAAACCTTTTCGTTACTCTCGATAAACAATTTTTACGAAAGTGTGATTTTTATACTATCCTTTAAACTCTCCGCTGCGTCGTTTTTAAGATATTACGTGTTTAAGGGTGTTACACGCTTGCATATACTCGGTGCAAGTTAGAAGACTTAAGAAAATTCACAACAGACACGATGTATGGGTACGCCAACTAGTATATGCCATCAATTTTGCTGGATTTTCCTTTTCTGAGACACTTCTGTTTGGTATGGGTAATGCAATGTGTGAAGGAATGGAATGAGCAAAGGAATGGAATGGAATGGTGGCGAGAACGGTATCGATGGTGGCGGCAGCGGGTGGTTGAGGGCGGTGGGTGACGACGAAGGTGGGTGGTGGCAACAGTGGTGGGTTGTGGTGATGGGTGGTGGTATTGTTAATGAAGGGTGAAAGAGGAAATTGAATGGAAAAAAAACAAGGTGTGGATGGAATGATTTTGAGAGAATGAAATGTCTTGAGTAATAGGTGATTTCATTCTATTAACTAACCAAACATCATTTTTTTTCATTCTCTCACAATGATCTACTTCATTACGCCTCTTATTTTTGCTTATCAAACAATACCTTTAAGTTAAAATAAATAAATTTGAACTTAAAGGTAATTTGTTTCTTTAGAATATATCTCAAATAAATTTATGTTCTTTTAGAATATATCTCAAATGAATATTTATAGACTTGCAACCATCAAAGCAAAGTGATTTAAAGCTTTCACAACAAAAGTCATTACTTTAACAACACACAACATTAAGGGGACGGGGCGCCCCATTGTCGGCCAACCATCACACATTGATTGGCCTGGAATACCACCGCCGGTGGATGTTATCACGTGTGGTGAGTTGTTAAGCGTGATGATGAGCACGCGTTGTGTGTGTTTGTGTGGTAAGTTGTTTTTCAATAGAGATGAGTGTGTGGTGAGTGATGGGCATTTCCATTAAAATTCATGGAATAAAGCTCGATGACATGGCGGATATTGATTGAATGTTGTGAGTGATGAATGTATGGTGAGTGATGGACGCCCCTACCCCCTAATAGTTCAACTTATTAATCACACATCTTTGTGATTCTACATCATCAGGATAGGCGGTATGGTTTGTTTGAGTTAGGGTGTTTGAGTTTTCTCTACCCAATAATATAAAGCCATGTTAAGTTATCAACTCTCCCCTTCACTCCCCATTTTCTACTCAAACACTAGGTATGGTTCAAACACCCACTCAATTAAAAAATAAAAAAAATTGATTGGTTGTTCTCTCCTCTCTCCTCTCTCTCTCTCTCTCTCTCTCCTCCATCACTCTTCTCCACCTTTGGTGACTATTCACTGATTTCTCTCCCTCTCTCCTACTCAAACACCCTAACTCAATCACCACGGTGTGATTCACCGATCGGTGAAAGGAGTCACCGAAGGCAAATCGGTGACCATACCGCCTACCCTCATCTTGTTTACCCATAACATTGTCCTTTCACTAATATTATCCTCTAAACATGTACATTAAAACATGATGAAGTTACCAAAAAAAAATGTGTCTACATCAAGTATGGTAATTTCATCAAATTTAATCACACAATAGTGTGATTCTAATCATCGCATTGATCACACGCTCTATTGTGATTCAGATACATCTTTTAATCATACACCCCTAATGGCTTTGTGATCTTAAGTTTGAGATTTACCCCACTAGTGAAATAGTGAAATTTTATTTATTTTGCACAAGGATTGAAACTTCTTATATGCAGTTTGATTTGTCTCTCACACACATTTATAAACATAATATCTTCAATTTCTCTATACTAACACATAGTTTAACATATGCTATGAAGTTCATAGCTATGTAAATTCATAACTGCCCTTAGGATATTCTTCTAGCATATTCATCTTTTAAGTTTAAAGGTTTTTACTATGTTTAAATTCTTTTGGGAATTGGGATGTCACCAATCTTTTATTAATGTTAATCATAAATTTCTTTTAACATCATAGGTTCTTGTGAACTCACTAAAATCTTAAAATTGGGGATTAGGCTTTAGGAACATTTAGTAAAGGCTGCACGGTCTGGTAGCATGGAGAGGGGGCAAAGTCCTCCATGCCCCAAACACCACCCCGCAACAACCAAATGGGTGGCGTTGCCCAAGCCGCAGGCAATATATCCACGCGCATGGGGCACTTTGGTGGGGATTTAATTTATTTTTTTTAAGATTTAATATAATAACATGTCCATTGCTCTTGCCAACCACCCCATGGTTTTGGGGGTTTGGAGTGTTGGTGCATACAACTGTCGTCTTCGTCTTATATCGAGTCTCGGGTTCGTTGCGTATTAAATCAAGCATGATGTCATCATATATAATGATGACATCATAATGGTGACTCCAATGATGACATCATCACATGACAACATGTCGTGAACCTGCATGCAAATATGAAATCAGAATGTTATTTAGTTAGGTTTCGCTTGAATAGTCAATATGTGGGTTTCGCTTGAAGGCATCTAGAGGTTTCGCTTGAAGTTATCTTATATGTCATTCAAGCGAAAGCAATAGGCTATATAAAGGTGTCACATGTTTTCATTTGAAGCGGACAGATCAGAGTTTTGTAACTTGTACCGAAGTGCTGCCGGTATATTTTGTGCTTGTAATCGTTGATAAATCAATATACAAGAGATTTAAAGTGATATTCAAGCTGTTTCAAAGTCGGTTTCTTATTTTCCGCATCTGAAACTGATAAAATCTCTTCTGAACGACTCGTTTGGGTCTCTGAACGACTCGTTTGGGTCGCAAAACGATCCTACAAGTGGTATCAGAGCTCAGGAGGAAGAGATCTTGCAAAAACAGCTTGTTTTTGTCACTTTTTCTGATTTCTACACCATTCTTTTACAAATTTGAAAATTTTTCACGGTAAAAACGGCTCAAACTTTCACATATTGTGCGTAATCATGTTTAAGTGAATCCTGGAAAGTTTCAGCACTAAAATCAACGTAAAAACTGGTTATAATCATCTGCTCGCTTGAAAGTTGTTCGTTATTTGCTGACATCATGCTGGCTTTCGCTTGAAAATTGTGTAGTTTGAAGCGAAACCGGGTCTTTCGCTTGAAAAGTTCAGGTCTCGCTTGAGTGGCTTTCGCTTGAAACTGACACACTGCTTGAAAGTTATTAAAAGTGCATAGTGTATTGTGTGACACAGTAAACAAGGTTACAGTAAGTCGGAAATTGAAATCACAAGTGGGTCAGTTTGCATGAGAAAAGTAAAGTTTGTCGGCCACAATTTTTTTTAAAAAAAAATCGTGAAAATTGGAGAGGACTCATGTGAAAAGAACATCAAGTTGTGTGTAACATTTATCGAGGTTGTCAGTTGGTTGGGATAAGATACCACATGCTTGTGTCGGTTTGCATTTGAAAGATGATAAAGATGTGTAAGTCGGTTATAAAATCAAGTATCACAGGTCTCGAGATATAGAGATTCGGTTTACATGTGATAACCTTTTAGAGGTCAAATAGAATTGTTTCGATATTAAGGGTTGTCAGGCGCATGTGAATTGAGTTCACGAATTTGATAAAGTGTCTTGGGTCTTCAAAGTGGAAAAGAAATCACGAGTTTGTGTGTCAGGCGCAATGTGATGTTGTCGGCTCATTAAAGTAAACATGTGAAGTGTTTGAAGTCCAATTGTCAAGTCATTCATATCTTGGCAGTTTATTAAAAGGTTGACTTTGATTTTTTTTAAATCAAAGAAGAGGTGGTCAGTCTGTTTGAATTCAAACTAGTTCAAGGTCGTATGATTTAGTGAGGTCTTTGGAATAGTTCGGTTGATTTTGATCCGGGTCATAGAAGTCCGTACAGTTAGTCTGCACAGAATTATTACAAGTTCGAGTATCAGTCTTATTCTGTTAACTGATAATTTTTTTAAACTGATCGCTTGATTGTTTGTTTCAGGTATTTTTTTTACAACGTGATACAGCTCATTTGAAAAATTCGAAACATGGAGAACGAGTTCTACAATGCTTTTGCTAGTCCAATTACAATCACTCAGAGTGCGTTGCATGAAAATGAAACAGGGACGTCTCAGAAACCACCCAAACTCATGGATATTGATGATTACAATGCATGGTCCGAACGGTTTGGAAATTGGGTTGAAGCTTATCACTTAGATGCGTGGGAACACACTGAAGAACCATATGTTAGACCCACAACGAATAATATTCAGCAAACAGTTAGGGAAATGAGTACGGAAGATAAAAAGAAATATCGAGATGAGAAATTGATGGTGAGTCTGCTTCAGCAAGCGATAAAAGAAGATATCTTGATACTGCTTCAACATGATGGAACTGCTTATTCAATTTGGACAGAATTGGAAGCAAAATTTGTTGGAAGTGATGATATGCTCAAAAACAAGATGTCTCTCATGAAGAAAGAGTTTGATTTATTCCGTGGTTTAAAATCTGAAAACACCAAGCAAATAATTGATAGATATTGTAACTTGGTGAGAAATATGACAAAACTTTGTATTAAAAAGGATACTGATGAATTGATTGAAAAACTTGCAGATGCACTACCTCATGAAACTTGGGGAACATTTCTGATGATGCTGAGATCCAACAGAAAAGATTATAAAAACATGACACTGGGAGACTTCATCAAACATTTGGAAGCTCAAGAGATGGAGCAGAGGAAGATTGCCAGGATGAAGAACTACGATGGAGAACAAGATATCAGCTTGTATTACAAAGGTGGTGTCAACGAAAAGTCAAATTTTTCTCCAAAAGTCGAAACTGCTTACAGTGCAAAAGATTCTTCAGAAAAGAAATCATCCCAGGGATCAAGCAGCACAAGATTTTCATCATTCGATCCAAACATTTCTGCAACAAAGAATGGAAGAAAACTTCAGTGTAACATTGTATTAAATCTTGAAAGTGACCAAGATTATTCTGAAGAAGTTGCCAAAAATCAAATGTCTTTGTTGGGAATGGTTCTAGAGTCTTATAGTAGTTTTGTGGCCGGAAAGATCGGTAATCCAATGCTCACGAAAGAGGATTACGATCAAATCGATGCTGAAGAAATGGAATTGATGGATATTAAATGGTGCATGGCCAGTGTAATGAGAAGAGCTGAGAAGTTTAAACAAATTACGGGAAGAGATGATTTTCTTGATGCAAGTGTTTCAAATTTAGGCTTTGATAAATCTAAAGTTACATGTTTTCGTTGCAGGGAAAAGGGGCATTTCAAGAGGGAGTGCAAAAATCGTGAAGCTACTGGAGCCCAGAATCCTTTTGGAAACAACGATTATCACAAAAAGGCGATTTATCATCAAATCACACCATCAGCACCGCATCAGGCACAAACTGCTCACGGGAGAGATGTAATTGAAGGTTCAAAAAGAGCATGTCTAGTCAATCAGGGCAAATATGATAATTTTACATGGGATAAATATCTTCCAACAAACAGCAAAGTGTGTTTGGCAGAACAAGATGATGAAAAGTTGGCTGAAGGTTTCAATTGGGACGATTTTTGCCCAGATCAAGACATTTCAAATGTTAAAGCTTGCATTGCAAATGCCTACGATCTGAAATGTGCCGAAAAGTGCAGAAAAGTAATGGAAGCTGCTGAAGCAAGACGGAGAAAGCTTGAAGAAGAGGAAGAAGAGGAAGAGAGATTAAAAGCTGAAGCTAAAGCTGAGAAAAAGAGAAGAGCTGAATTTTTACAATCAAACAGAGCAGTCAAAGAGGTTCCTGAATTTGAAGTTAAAGTTGATGCAGAACTTGTCAAAGTTCCTGAAAAGTGTATGAATTGTGATTCTTTAATCAAGCAGAACAATGAGTTGCTGCACAATATAAACAGATTGAAAGAATCTTATGATACAATGAACAGAGAAATCAACAAGTATACTGATTCAAACGGTGAACAAGTTGTGGCAATGAATACACTGAAGATAGCATATCTGAGACAGTTGGATGATGTCAACTTTCACATAAAGAAATGTGCTGATCTAGAGTTGAAGTTAGCAACACAGAAGATAGAAACTGAGAGAGTCAACAAGTTATTAGAAAGTTACTCATGTTCTACTTTTGTTGTTGACAGGATTTATCCAGTTGTGGAGAATTTGAAGACGTTTGAGGATATGAAGACGTCCGAAGAAAAGAAATCTGTGACAAAAGATGAAGATAAAATGAAGATTTCTGGTAAGAAACCAAGTGTGGTTTACAACAAATGTCCGCCTCCGTTCGAAAATGGATTTTTACCTCGAAATCCAAATTCCGAAAGAGTCGAAAAGGCAATAAACTTACAATGGGAGTCTGGGACGTTGGATAATTTGCCAGAAAATATTGATGTCACGTACACGTCGTCCGACACTGATCATGAGTCAAAGTTGATAAAAAGTGTGGTCGATCAGGTGTTAGATAAAGATGACTGTGAGGAGTCAAAACCGGAGTCCAAATCCAAGTCAAAATCTGAGTCCGATGCGTCAAAGTCTACAATCAAAAAGGACAAACGGGTTTATGACAAACAATTTTTACTATCGAAATCTAATTTGAATGATGAATCGGTCAAAGTAGCATATACTTTGAAAGGTTCTGACAAATTATATTCTGATGAGAGTTTTCCAATAAGAAGTGTCAGATTTGAAATGATTCAACAGGTTTTCAAAATCACAGAAATTAATATTTCTGAAATAAAAGATTTAAATCTTAATGGAAAACCTAAACAATACACTTCAAGAGATCAACAAAGAATTAACAAGAAAATGGGTTACAATTATGGTTACAGTTTCCAAAAGAAACCAAACCATAATCGTAATTTCAAAAAGAAAGGATTAGGTTTTGTACCACCGAAAAACTATAAAAATGAAAAATTTTCTAAACCAAAAACTGTGTTTGTTTCAGGAAATTTTTTAAATGATGAGAAAGAGCAAGCATTCAGAAAACAGACAAATCAGGAATTCCTGGCCAAGAAGCAAGAAGAGTTGAAGAAGAATGTTGTTCCAAAGAAGATAGAAACCAGAACCTGTTTTCAGTGTAAAACTGTTGGTCATGTTGCTAGGAATTGTCCGAAGACATTCAAACCAAAACAGGAAGTCTCTGGTAAAATGAAAGAGAAAGTTGTGAATAACACTGAACTGAAAACCCGAAAGTTTACAGGCTTTGAAAATTCAACTTTTGAAAAAGGAGAATGTTCAAAGAGTGTTTTGAAAGAAAAAGAAAATGTAAAAAATAAAAAATGGGTTGTGAAAGGTTCAGGTTATAGTTCTGGTGATGAATCTGATTCCACAAAATCAGAGGAGCCACGGGTTGAGAAAAAGGTTGAAACATCAGTTCCAACTATGAATGATGAAAATTTTCCACCATTGTGTGCTGAAAATTTTATGAAAAAAGTTGGAAAATTTGAAATTTCAAATCAATTTTATTCTGATAAGAAGAAATTTGATGTTGATAAGGCTTTCAACGGAACTGTGAAACATATTTTTGGAAAAATGGTCAATGGTAAGGCCAAAGGAGTGAAAGAATTTTATGCTTCGAAAAGAAATGTTCACAGGTCGGTTGAAAGAAAAGATGAAGAAGAAGTTGTTACACCCAAGGAAGGTCAGGCTTGGGTGGATATATTTTTCAAACATTAAAAACCTGACTTGCCGGAGATCCCAAGTTGGTAATCGTGGATCATGAATCGGCATCATTCTTTATCATGTTTGTATAATGTGTTTTTGAGAAGTTTTGCAGGACTTGCCGGAACTCCCAGGTTTATAAGCGAGGAGTAGGAATCGGCACCTTGAGAATTCAACCAAAAGATGGTAAATTGGTTGAAAAGCAGGTTTAAGTTGTATATTTGTGATTTGTACAAGTGATTCAGATTTTGAATCAGATTGATCTTACAAGTGGTAAATCAGGGACATTAAGTTGTATCTGATTTTCTACAAGCGGTTGAAAAACAATGTGATGAACCAAATCCCTAACCTACTAATGGTTTTACAAAATCAACACAACTTATTTTCCGGAAAAGCCATTTTGATTAAAACAAACTTAAGTGTTTTGAGATCATAATGGGAAAATAGTTTGTTGTGAGGGGGAGTTCTGATTGTTTATGCCAAGTGGATGGCGAATTGAGGCAATTCGATATCAGTTGTCATTTTCTTGTACAGTTTGTGTTCAAATTTCCTAAAATGTGTTTGCATTTTAGGGGGAGTAAGAAATTTCTGAAAATCCAAAAACATTAGAAAATTTGAAAAAGCCAAAAACATGATAAAATGAAAAATGAGTTTTTGTTGCATAAAAGAAGAAATGATAGTACATCAGTGGACTATCACAACATGCTAAAGAATTGGAAAATCAAATGTGATAAACGATCTCACTGTGGATGTGTGAGTAGGTTTTTGCACATTTAGTAGATTGTGACGAGATATAAACCTAAATTTCAAACTTGCTTATATCGTGGGGAAACATCTCTCGGATATATGGGTAACCCCCGAAATCTTGTTTGAAAGATTCATTTTTCTGATATACTAGGTCTTTATACTCAGTGATATATGGGGTATTATTCCTGGACTTCTGCTGAATGGAAGTTCTGACCTAGTCCTCGAATAATACTTTCCGCAATGCTTGAAACATAGCATCACCCTCAGCATATATGATAAGACAATAAAATTGCTTAGCAATGCTGTTGTAAAAAAGATCCTCTAAAGGGGACACACCCAAAAGTTGAGTCATGATCTCTCTGCTGAACGGTAGTTCTGACCTGAGCTCTCATGATTCTTCATAATTTATTAACCCCTACAGATATCATTTGTGTCATAATTACCTGTAAGACTGAATATTGGGATCTGGATACGGGAGTATATTCTGAGGTGGGACACGCGATTAAGTTTAAGTGCTTAAGACATTAATATCATATCTCGGATCAGTTGAACTTTGTGTGAAAATTTAAGTGGACCAGTATACTGACAATCTAAGTGAATCGTTTAGAACTTAAAATGAAATCGAGCTTAACGGTGTTAGTGATTTGTCTCAGAAACTGATATGATCCTCTTGCACAAACTCACAAAAATATTGTTTGTAAATATTTCTTTATTGCATTTCATTACATTCAAAAATCCAAAAAGATTTTAGTGTGTTTTAGCATAAATTTTGAAAAATCCAAAAAGATTTTCGACAACTGATTTTGGAAAGCTGATTTTCAAAATTTCGAGTGCTAAACATGATGAACAAATGGTTTGGGTGAAAGTATTTGAGGATTGTTGAAATGAAATGAGAAAAAGGTTTTGCAATAAAAACGTTATTTCTGCAAGTGGTAAATTAGATTTGAAAATCTTATCCACAAATGATTATCAGAAAACTTATTTTTGGGTAGAGTTGTGCAGGTTGAACAGGTTCCGATACCTGAGTTAGATGAGTGCCAGGTTATGATCTAAGAACCTGTGGAAAGTGAATTCCAGACTGCGATCCCAGCTTAGCGAAAGGGGGAGTCTGAGGACATCGAGAGGGAGTCTGTAGATTGTAGAGACAGATTCGGATCCTGAAGATTACGAGAAAGAGTAAGAGATTGATTGAGGATGCTTACGATGGAGAATTTTAAAGAAAGTGAACAGACTGATAAAGACTGAAGATGCGAAGACTCGACACTTAAGACTCGTCAACATCTGAGGGGGAGTCTGTTGGTGCATACATCTGTCGTCTTCGTCTTATATCGAGTCTCGGGTTCGTTGCGTATTAAATCAAGCATGATGTCATCATATATAATGATGACATCATAATGGTGACTCCAATGATGACAACATGTCGTGAACCTGCATGCAAATATGAAATCAGAATGTTATTTAGTTAGGTTTCGCTTGAATAGTCAATATGTGGGTTTCGCTTGAAGGCATCTAGAGGTTTCACTTGAAGTTATCTTATATGTCATTCAAGCGAAAGCAATAGGCTATATAAAGGTGTCACATGTTTTCATTTGAAGCGGACAGATCAGAGTTTTGTAACTTGTACCGAAGTGCTGCCGGTATATTTTGTGCTTGTAATCGTTGATAAATCAATATACAAGAGATTTAAAGTGATATTCAAGCTGTTTCAAAGTCGGTTTCTTATTTTCCGCATCTGAAACTGATAAAATCTCTTCTGAACGACTCGTTTGGGTCGCAAAACGATCCTACATGGAGGGCAAAGCCCCACTGCCTAGGTGGCAGACACATGACAGGATTTGACATCACACCAGGTAATCTAAAAGTCTGTCTCCTTGGGATGATTGTTTGATATTTCAAGGCTTGGTTTTAACTTCAGATTGCGGAAAGTTAGGTTTCTTCTCTTGCTTCACCACTTCCCCTTCGATTTCACTATCGGAACTTTATTATAAAATTGTTTCTTAAAAGTTATAAGAGAAAAACAAAATTTGTTGATGAGTTACTATAATTATAATATATAATAAAAAAAATGATTACCATTCACTGAATTACTTATCACAAACAGCTAAAAACAATAATAGGATGTTAAGATGATTGTTTAATATACAAGAGAAAAAGTCTTTTCTTAACGGTTTTCTCATGACATTCAACAATCAAACTCATAACAAGACATAAATTTTATCAACACATCAATTGTGAAAGGTTGATTGTGCGAATAAGAATACCACCAATAGCTTGTATGGTAACCACCATTAGAGATTGTGACCCTTGAACCGAACCACCAGAACTTAGTGACAGACGTAGCTCGAATGGTCAAACCATTTCCTCCATTTTGTGAACCGTCACTGAACTATCACGACCCTTAAACCGTCTGGCAGGCTAACCATGTAAATAACATTTGTGAACCTACCATTTATGTCACATTCTGAGAGAGAATCAAACATGTAACGATGACCATGATACGATTGAAGATTAACGTTTGTGGATTGAACTTATTTCACTGCACACACTCACTTTGTTTGTTCTACCTTGCTCACTATTATTTCACATATGAGATACTTACTATGTACAACAGACTCAAAAATACTACTACATTTAAAACACACTATCTCCCTCTTTGAACAATGGATGGGATGGGATCAACTTACCTTTCTTCTCATTCCCATTTGCATGTCACTGAAGCCCATCTCCATGCAACACATACCACCCTTTGCACCTTCCATTCCATTGCCACAAAAACTAACCATTTATGAGCTCTCTTGGAAGTTAAGAGACCGAGATAACGCTGCGGGGTTAGCTTGAAGTGCAGGAGATGCCTCTTTCATGGGCTTTTTATCTTCACTTTTAGATTGGAATGCCTTAAACATACCTCCACCATTCCCACCAACTGTTCTATCGTTCTTGATTCCCAACGTAGCCCATATCGAGCTTTTTGCGGCTTCATCAGGATCATCGATCCGTAACGTCTTCGGAGCCCAAAGACTCTTTTCGGGTTCATCTTCTTTTGTTATTTCCTCTTCTTCATTCTCGGCCCGTGAATGTTTCCCCAAAGGGGAAATAGGACCGGAAGTTGATGCGGCAAAGGTAGCCGGAGGGGCAGGATGGAAATTTGCTGGAGGAGGAACCCACTGCATATTCCACGGGCCAGGGCCAGGACCTGGTACAGGTACAGCCCAATACGGTGCTGCAGGGTAAAACGGCATAGGATAACCTGGTGGACAGAAAGCGGGACCCATTTGTGGGGTCCATGGGTATGGCCATGGTGCACCAGGAATAAACGGCACCTGAGGCGAGAACCCATGGCAGTTCTGCATCTCGGTGGCTGATGATCTATTTGCGTTATCATCGTTAATTGACTTAACCGGGATTACTAACTCTTCTGGCTTACGGAAACTATCCTGTCTCATCGTTTTATCCGCAATTTTCAAAACAGAAGCCATTGATTCACATAGAGGCGCGTCTGAACCAAATGTAAGAACCGTGCCATTGGGTTTAAGAACCATGTGATTCAGATCGCCAGGAAGAGTTTCAGTGACTGTTATTTGACGGTATTGAGAGGCCGAAGTCTTGTTCTTACGACGTCCAGCACCCACAGGAACATTTCTCATTGTCCCTCCAGCTGTCCAGTATCGTTGACAGTTCTTGCAAAAGTGCCGAGGTTGATTCACATTGTAATTGTTGTAGTAACAAAATTTCGTGTCCATGCTGTTACAACGCGGACAAGGAAGTATTTTGTCGGGTTTTTTTAACGTCTTTTCCTGTTCACTTTGTTCTTCTTCTGACTTTGATGCTTTTCCGGTTGCAGACTCGTTTTCAGCCGAAGGCGTGTTATGGTTTTCCTTCACGACCGAAGATGCATTCGGCTCTGTAACCTCCTCAGACACTGTGGAATTGGCTCTATCCTCTTCTTTATCAATAGATTTCTCTTCAGGTTGGTCCTTCATTTACCAAAAAAATCGAAATTTTCAAAATAATGACGTTTATAAGATAATTCAATCATAATCAATAAAAAGAACCTCAATTTCAATCACATACAAAACCCCAATTAAAGTACTAGAGGTCTAGAGCCGACAATTTCTAACTGAAACGATTAAACATGTTTACTAAAAAGTACGCTATGTAATTATATATATTTTTTTAAATAATTAAATTAGATGGCTAGGCTCGGGTTATCGACTCATTTCTACTCCTTGGTAGATGTAAAAAAGTTACCGACACGAGATATAAAGTAGTTAAAAAAAGTCGTTTTCATCTTGATACTTGTGTTAAACGCGTTGTCTCTGACCTGTTTAACACGATTAGACATGTTTTGCCGGCCCTAGCGTCTAAAACAAATACAGTTAAACCCTAGAGAGTTTTGTAACAATAAGATCAATTAATAACCTATGCTATCCATCAATCAAATACAAAACATAACAAAACCACCAAGACTATTAAAAACATAATACAACCCAAGTCAATTAACAATCAGATTAAAAAGTAAGATCTAGCAGTAATTAATATGTTACCTTATTATTAACATCAGATTGATGTTCTTCACCAACTCCTTTAGAATCAGCTTCAGAAGAAGAAGAAGAAGAAGAAGATGACGGCTGATCTTCAGTCTTAACACAGCCGTCATCTTCCGGCAGTTGAATCGTCTTACCGAACAGCTTGATAGCAGGATCCGACATTTAACGATGACAGATCTAGTGGTTCTGACAAACAGGGGTGCGGATCTTTTGGGTGTTGGAGGAACAGACAGGCTTTGTTTGGTTTTGATCGTACAGCCACGTTAGCAACCCAACAAGAAATGAGAGCCACAAGTTGTGTATGTGGCTCCTGAGATTTTCTCTCTCTTAAAACTCTCTCTCCTCCTTCTTTTTGATCCTCGGTTTTTTGCTGACTCGGCTTTTTTTAGTTTTTCTTCCCTCATCTTCTACTTTACTTTCATTTTACAACCTCTTGATTGTTTTGCTAATCGGATCGCTTACCACTTTTTTTTTGAACGGTAAATTTGGATCACTGACGTACAACTAGATAATTGTCGTGCCTCTAGCAGAACCACCTGATCATATCCATCTCCACTACGCTATACACCAATTCAGGAGGAAACTCAATAAATTTAGGAAAATTCTCTCATATTCATCCTTTTTTATTTAAAACACTTCATTTAAAGAGTAAGATGTTTTAAAGTTAAGGATACATTAAAATAAAATGTGTTATTTAATACATAATGTAGTTACACTAATTGTCGAAATATTTGGTTTGGATATTCTCTTCTTTTCCATGGTATCCTGAAAACATAAAACAAAAGAACACAAATTTAAGTTTGTATAATATAAAGGGGTTGTTTGTCAATAAGCTAAAACTAAGGGGGTAGAACTAAGCACAACACTTTTCGTTGAAACTTTCTGATCCACCACCCACCCACCTTTGCTTTTCAATAAAGTAAGGGCACTTTTTATCTCCTTGCAGAAAAATAAATTGTTTTTTTTTATATTGGTACCCCCATTTCTTTTTCCTTTTAATAATTCTTCGTATTATTTTATTTTTTTAATTTTCTGTGGTTTCAATCTTTGTGGATGAAATTGCAAGCTTGCTTCACTGTGAAGCTTCTTTCTTACATGTGTTCGGCACTGACATCAACATACGTGTCGAAGTGGGTAATGTTTCCCGACCTTTTCAAGATTTTGTAAAAAAATTGTGTATCATATCGGATTAAATATATAGGGTGGGTAAAAACAGAATATAATCGAATCATAACTGAATAAAATAAGCCGAATTAATATGTTATATGTCAATAAAAAGTTTATTATATTTTTTTTGCTAAATTACATATTAGTTGTAGTTTGTTCTTCTTCTAATAAATTAAAAGGGTTGCTTATATTTTATTTGATCCTAGGTATAATAAAAATAGGTAGAGGATCCTGTAAAAAGTGCTAAAAGTGTGTGAAGTGTGAGAAGTGTATTATAACACTATATATAATACTATATAACACCATATAAACACCGTATAACAATATGTAACACCATATAACACTATGTAACACTATATATCATTATATAACAAATATAACACTATAGGTTGTCTGATAGCATGTCTATGATAGATGTATAGTGTTATATTTGTTATATAATGATATATAGTGTTACATAGTGTTATATGGTATTATATGGTGTTACATATTGTTATACGGTGTTTATATGGTGTTATATAGTATTATATATAGTGTTATAATACACTTCTTACACTTCTCACACTTTAGTCCCTTTTTACACTATCCTTACCCAATAAAAATATTTAACCGAAATAAACTGAATCCATCCATAAAAAGAACAGCCAGTTAATTGGTGGTTAGCCAAAACGGTTTTTCCAATTAAAATTTTTTTTTAATGAACAGCTTACTACCAAAAATAATCTGTTATGAAAATCTAGAGGCCAAAACATTTAGGTAGTGTTTGGTATGAAAGAATGGGAGGTGGAATGGAATGGATGATTACGAGGGAATGAAGAAAAGGCATTCCATTCCTTCAAAATCATTCATTCCACCCCCCATGTTTTTTTTCCATTCCATCCCCTCTTGCACCATTCATCAACAACACCAAAACCCACCACCGACGCCATCATCGCCACCCGCCACCACCTCACCCCGACAGCCACCGTCGCCGCCGCCACCCACTCGCCACCGTTATCAGCACCGCCACTCGCCACCACTACCACAACCCATCGCCGCCGCCGACACCCACCACCGCCACCTATAACCACCCACAATCACTACCACCGACCACCACCACTCACCACTGATTTTATTACTCCGTTTTTCTTACCTACCGAACAATATACGATAATAATTCATTTCATTCACACATGGTAACCAAACAAGACATGAAATGGTAATGATCTATTGCATTCCCTCGTCCATTCCATTACCTTGTTCATTCCATTCATTCGTCCATTCCATTACCTCATACCAAACAGATAGGTTCAATTCAAATCAATAATCGAATCGAATCGAACCAAACCAAACCAAATCAAATCGGTCTGTACCTGCACACAGCACGCCCAATAAACATGTATCAAGATTTGAATTTTCAGTGTATTATTACTTTGATAATACACAATTGGATTAAACGGCAACCAGTGGGTCTGGTTCAAAGCTAGATCCATGTGAAAGCTCGGTTAAATCTTTTAGAGAAGTTTATCGAAAAAAATCATATGACTAATTAAAAGGTATTAATTAAGATTTAGGGTTGGGGGTAAGGTCCAATAGTAAAACCTTTGAAGTTAAAAGAGAAACTCTCTTTAAAGATCAAAGGTTTGAGTCTTGAAGAAACATCGCCCTTTTAAAAGCAAAGGGTACTAGCTTTTGTTTTCCTTAACAAGCTTTATAATAAAAGGTGAGATATAGTCTTATAGATCGAATGCTTAAATATAATTTTCAATTGGATAACTGAAGAAAGTGTTAAAAGATATAATATAATAGTTATATGGGTTGAGTTATAATACAAAAGATTTAAAAATAAGAAGGGTAAGAAGGCACCAGAGAGTGACAAGTGTCCTATGAGTAATTAAATGGAAAGGGTAATTTTGTCTACAAGAGGAAAGAGAATATGCACATGCAAGTCACATGCTATTTCCCCCCTAACTTTTAAACGTCCGTAACTTTTTTATACATCATTTGTTTCAAAAAAAAATTATACCATAAAATCGAGCGTTTTTTTATCTTTAATATGAGTACCATATTGTTATCTTTTTCAAAAAAAAATTCAAAAACCCACTTGCATATTACACAATGGACGTGATGTAAAACATAATGTAAATTAGATTAAAAGCACAATCAATGACAACAGATAAAGACACAATGGACAACATACTAAAACACAATGAACATAACGTATAACACAATGACGATAACATATAACACAATAAGAATCAGACTAAATAAAAACACAATTGATGACAACAGATAAAAGACCCAATTAATGACAGCAAATAAAAGACACAATGGAGAGCAGATGAAGACACAATGAAAAACAAACTAAAAACACAATACTTAACAAACTAAAACACAATGAACAAGATAATAAAAAAAATTGAACAAATTATTAAACCACAATGGACAACATATTAAAACACAATGAATAACATATTACACAATGGACATGATGTAAAACACAATGTAAATTAGATTAAAAACACAATCAATGACAACAGATAAAGACACAATGGACAACATACTAAAACACAATGAACATAACGTATAACACAATAAGAATCAGATTAATAAAAACACAATTGATGACAACAGATAAAAGACACAATTAATGACAACAAATAAAAGACACAATGGAGAGCAGATGAAGACACAATTAAAAAACAAACTAAAAACACAATACATAACAAACTAAAACACAATGAACAAGATAATAAAAAAATTGAACAAATTATTAAACCACAATGGACAACATATTAAAACACAATGAATAACATATTACACAATGGACATGATGTAAAACACAATGTAAATTAGAATAAAAACACAATCAATGACAACAGATAAAAACACAATGGACAACATACTAAAACACAATGCCCATAACGTATAACACAATGGCGATAACATATAACACAATAAGAATCAGACTAAATAAAAACACAATTGATGACAACAGATAAAAGACACAATTAATGACAACAGATAAAAGACACAATGGAGAACAGATGAAGACATAATGAAAAACAAACTAAAAACACAATACATAACAAACTAAAACACAATAAACAAGATAATAAAAAAATTGAACAAATTATTAAAACACAATGGACAATATATTAAAACACAATGAATAACATATTAAACACAATGACCTGAACTAATAACACAATTTATAGAAAACCCAGATATAACAAAATCTTCATTGTGTCATATATTGTGTTATAGGTTTTTATAAAAACGCAATGGATAGAACTCAAATTAACATTGTGTTATAGGTTTTGATAATAACACAATGTATAGAAACTTTACTGACCAAACCCAGTTAAAAGACACAATGACCTGAACCTTTAACACAATGCCAAAAAACCCAGTAAAAATGAAAATTTTTATTTTATTTTTATATGATAATATGGTACTCATATTAAAGATAAAAAAACGCTCGTTATTATGGTGAATTTTTTTTTGAAAAAAAAATGTCGTATGAAAAAGTTATGGACGTTTTAAATCGATGGGGGAATTGACATGTGCCTTGCATGTGAAGAGAGAAAATCCATAAATATAGGATTCCTTTTATGCCCTTCTATTATCTTCTTTTCCCTACAACCAATCTCAACCCTTCAAATCTAAGATCAATGGACTAGAATCCTTCTTACACTTCTTATTTATTTTATCCTTTGTATTTGATCCTAAATCATACAAGAAAACTTAGAAATTATGACTTTGACAAATACAAGTTCGATATTCAAATTCAAAAGCCTAAAACTAAAAGTAATGGATAACAGAGACTGACTGACAATATTTTATAGTATAGTGGCACCTTAGGGGTGGAATAAAACTTTAGGACCAATAGATCCTGGATTTGATTCATATAAGGGGGGTTTTTTTGGTTTCCCCAGGAATTGGTGTATAGGCATTGCCTAGGGGAGATGGATATGATCGGATGGTTCTGCTGATGGCACGATGAAACTCCAGTGGTCCGTAAGTGATCCAAATTTGCCGTTCAAAAAAATGGATAATAGAGACTTATGTTTTTTTGAACGGTCAATGAATCCTCCAAATAGGCTACTAACGAAAATCACCACATCGGGATACACTCTCCTCCGAACCGGGGAAAACCCTCACCTAGGGCCGAAACCCGTGAACACTCGCCCGAAGGCACGACAGTGCGGTGAGGTAAAACCCGCTCAGTTCAGGATCGATCTAGCGATCGCTAACTTTTCGCCTAGTCTCCCATCATCACCAGGTGCCGCAAAAAATAATGGGGAGGTCAGGAATCGAATTTGGGTCATTTAGAACACAAAGTTTCTCCTTTACCACTCCACCATCACCTCGTTGGCAATAGAGACGGATGTTAATGTGCTATAATTTGAAATAAGATAAAATAAAATTATTAATTTTGGTATAAATTTAAAAAAAAAGAAAGTCGCTAGAAGGAGGGCTTGAACCTCCGACCTTGTGGTTAACAGCCACACGCTCTAACCAACTGAGCTATTCCAGCTGCTTGGTTCTTGTAAATAATTTTAAATGTATCGTTCATTATTAACACTATATATAAAATTAAAACTTTATTAAATAATTAACAAAATAAAAAAA
Source organism: Helianthus tuberosus (assembly GCA_030545235.1). Taxonomy (NCBI): domain Eukaryota; kingdom Viridiplantae; phylum Streptophyta; class Magnoliopsida; order Asterales; family Asteraceae; genus Helianthus; species Helianthus tuberosus. The sequence continues at coordinate 144,664,508 of CM060431.1, read as the reverse complement.
TAAAAAACCAGTTTCTGAGCACTTTCGAAAAACATAAAATCTTATTTCAAGCATATTCTAATATCATGTTTAAGAATAACTACAAATTTGAATCATGTTTTAGAATAACTACAATTTTGAACTATACAAGCCACAAACTTCACCATTGATACTTAGCAGTAACAAGAACTTCTTCATACTGATGAGCAGCATTATCCCAACTCAAATCCTGCATCATTCCCCTATTCTGAATCCCCTCCCAGCTCGATTTATACTCTCGATACGTGTACAAACAGTTCCCGAGTGCATGAATCAGCTGCCCGCTCTCTGCTCGATGAAACGTCCATCCTAGTCCCGACTCGTTATAAGGATCAAACGGCTGAACCGTATCTTTCAACCCACCCACAGCATGTACAACCGGTATAGTCCCATAACACATCGCATACAGTTGGTTAAGCCCACACGGTTCGAACTTTGACGGCATCAGCAATACATCAGCTCCAGCCGTTATCCGGTGAGCCATTTTGACCGAAAACCCGACCCACCCTCTCACCTTTTCATGGTACCGGTTCTCCATTTCCCTAAGCATCCGTTCGAGTTCGGGTTGACCCGTTCCCAACATTACCAGTTGCACATCCTGGCTAACCATCCATGGAATCGCCTCACATATCAAATCAACGCCTTTTTGGTTATCGAGTCTTCCAATGAAACCGATTAATGGGACGTCGGCACGAACCGGTAGGCCTAGTTCTTTCTGAAGTGCCGCCTTGCATTGCGGTTTACCGGTGTTAAGAGTCTCTAAACTGTAATTAGTGTAACCGTCTGAAGTTAAGTGGATATCTGATCTCGGATTCCATTCCTTTTTATCGATTCCGTTGACAATGCCCTTTAATTTCCAGTCATTTTCTTGAATTATCCCGTGAAGACCGTGCCCACCCTCGGTGGTTTTTAGCTCCCATGCGTAACCGTGACTTACGGTAACTATTTGGTAAGCGGACTTAAGTCCTGCAGCGAAGATGTTGAAGTGTTCACCGCCGATTGGATCGTACATTCTGAAAAGATCCAAGTAGTGTGGTGGTAGATCCACATACGAAAAATCGTCCACTGGACCACGTCCCTGAAACCGATATACGCTTTAAACAAGAAACATGTAAACTGTAATCATTAATGTCTGCAAACTGTAAATTGTAAAACTAACCTGATGCGCGATGTTATGGATCACGAGGACAGATCTTGCGTATTGCATTAATCCATATTCATGATAATATGCTTTCAGGTAAACTGGTAATAAAGCGGTATGCCAATCATTAGCTATGAAAACCAAATTTCCATCTCCGTAACAGTGGCCTCCACATGGAACATGCCATGGAACCTCAATAGCTGCTTTGCAGAATAAAACCATGCGGCGTAGAATATCCTGCAAAAACGAGTGCAAGATTAAAATGACTGATTATCTTTGTAATGCGGTTTAGGAGCTAATTACTACCGTGCGATTTCCTCCGTATATGTCACTGCCCAAGTTGTTGAACATGTGATTTTCAATGAAAACAAAATCGACACCATCTATATAGGCTTGAAAGTAATGCACCTCCATATCCTGAAAATTCACTTCTATTATTATTACCAGTTTACCACCAATTCGCAGCATCATAACTGAAGCTAAATGTGGGGGGTAAAAATGTAAAATACCTGTCCGTTCACCTTATACCTTTTCCTAACTCCGGTATCTTGAAGTTCAGCGTAATTTCCATAACGAGGTGCCACTACCTTAATGTTTGTGAAAGCAAACATATAAAACACATGAGTATATAGCTAGTTATGGGAACAAAGATTTACAAGATGTGAAAATGAAAGATTATAGACGCGCAAGAATAAATACGTTTAATATCTAAAACAGTCTTGTAGCAGAGAAAACTCACCATTACTCTGTGCCCACGCTTTGCCAAAGCCTTTGGTAAAGCTCCGGCCACATCACCGAGCCCACCTATAAAGAAATATTATGATACTTTTACAAGTTCAAAAGTACATATATTAGATCATTCAAATTTCATAATATCATATATACACACCCATTTCATGGTAAATAAAGCATCGATTGCTTAAAAGTTATAACAGTTTGTTTCTTTGAATAAACGACTAGGAAAACATTGTTATCAATCATCAAAGCACACAAGGTTTTCTTCGTTGATTCAATGAAACAAACTGTTTAAGTAACTGATTTAATTTATTTACTATGGAATGGGTGCATAAGATATTATCGTATTATTGAACTTAAAAGCGTATATATATGTGTGGTACCTGTTTTAGACCAAGGAGCACATTCAGCAGCAACCAATATAACATTCATTGCATTGGGCCCAGCTAAAGGAGGGGATTTTACATCTTCACCTATTTTAACATCTGCATCATCTGTCACATGGTGCAATGTTGGTTCATTGGTTTCTATTGAACTTTTATAAGTGGTCGAGATTTCAGAAACAAAAGGCGGCAACTCATATGTCGTAGCTTTCTCCGAACTCGTCCCATGAAGCTTGTCCTTAAAATCACTATCCAAATAACTTTTTGGAGGCAATTTCATACTAGATTTCAACGTATCATCATCATCATCATCATCATTGCCATCGTCATCATTGTCAACATATTTATTATCTGGCACGAGCACGTTGTCTGGTACCGCGGATCCAACTGGCTCAACAATGCCCCTATATGGATTAGATTCCGGTTCCATAAAGAATCTTTCTTCCTCTTCGGATACTATTTCCTCTTTCTCAGAGCTAACCGTGGCATTGTTTATCGACGTTATAATATCCCTTCTTTCAGCAATCTACATTCCGAAAAAAGATAACAAATATTTACTCTTATAAACACTTCATTTAAGTTCTTAAACTCTAAAGTTTGAACTTCAATATCAACACTAATTTTGCCATTTATTTATAACACTTCATAACCACATTTCTAAATAATTTACAATAATAGAAGCTTATCTTGACATACAGCATTAAGCAATTAATTTCTCTACAGAATCCCTAAAAAATTAAGCATCAAATTAGGGAATATATATATATATACACACACATATATAAACTACCTGTTGAAGTAGGGCTCTCTGTTTGGCTAAAAGCATTTTGGATTTTTCAATTACAGCTTGAAGAGCTTCATCATCTTCTCCACTGGAAGTCTTATCATTGGTTGCTTTAAGCCTCCATTTATAATAAAGTGATTTTCTGGGTCGATAATTTGCGACCAGGGGGATCTTGGGAGGAAGATGATTGTTCAGAAGAAGAGTGGTGTCAGTGGCAGTGTGATCGTTGACGAATGCGAAAGAAAGCATGGTCGCCATCAAGGTGTTCGACGAAATGCGTGAAAGAAGAAAAAATGAGGGAAGTGTAGAGGTGATTGATGAATCTTGATCTGATTAAAATGAATGGGTGGTGGCAAAAGAGTGGACCACACCACTGGGGTTTGGTTTGGTAGAAAGTATTACCTTTTAGGAGAAAGTACTAACTTGTAGAAACTACTTTTTGAGAAATTAAAATTTAATGATTAACATTTTATGTTATTATTATTTTATAATAGTTGATTAACACATGTTTATTACATGTGTGACATATAATTTAAATATTATACGGGAATGCCAAATTATCTAAATCATCTCCGTTAGTGGTCCATTGACAAAGGTAAGACCTTTAAACAACTTAGGAGATGAAGGTTTTGGGTTCAAGTTTCAGACGACAAGAGTAAAGAAATTTTGTTGATTATCTTTTTAAATTGACAAGAGAGTATAATAGTAAAAACATTATAGAAACTTGAATGTTATAAGAACTAACTTGTAAACAAACTTAATGATAATCATAAGAAGATTAGTTTAGTCGGATAGCCGGATTTGCAAAAATAGTGTCGGATTGAGACCTCGACGTAACCAAGCGTCTTGCTAGATTTAACAAAATGCATAAATCGGTCTTCCCTACAATTATACCATTTTTTGGGTTTGATTATACTCTTTATTTAGTTCTCATCGAAATCAATTCATTCTTAAGATCTAGGGCATTTATCTTGATAAGGTGTGGTTGATTTCATGAATGATGAAGTAATTAACTATTTAATTAATTGGATTATGAGAGAACTCACGTATTAAGATTCATAATTTGCTTGATCTTATGTGATTCAACTTGTCCTAGCTTTTAAAAACTTGAATCCCAAAGAATTTGTTGGCCACGGTTTGGACCAAGAGTTGGTGACGGTCAAGTGGTGGACTATGCTTCTTCAACACGGGGAAAGACGTCAAATTGGTCATCGCTTCAACCATCGCAGCTCTACACGGTTCTCTCTATTAAACCACTACGCGGGCCCTTTATTGAGGTTGCGGGTGTTGTACACTTATACCACGAATATGTTATACACTTATACATTCAACTTCTTGAAACTTAAGACCTCAAAGTTGTAACTAGTGTCAAATCAGATGAGCTATTTATGTAATTAACTCTAAAAAGTTAACATAAAAATCCTATCCCTGTTGCTTAAATGTGCTTTACATCAGCAGGTGACAACCTTGTAGGGTAACTAGGGGCCTTAAAGAGGGTTTCATAATATTCACTTGACACGTGACCATCATATGATAACATAAATGAAACTGCAGAATTACATGAACCAAATTACTATACATTGACTTGACGTTTAGGAACTCTTTTATCTTTCCCATTTGTCACTTGTTAACAAACCCATTAGAGCTTGCAAACACCCCAAAGATAAAAGCAGTTTTGTAGCCATAAACCAAACGTCCAAACCCATGCAAGATCTGACATTACCCATATAGTTCGTACAATAATATATAATAAATGTGTTAATATTCGAACTCTCTTAACATCTATTAAGATAACCAACCCTAAAATGAAAGGAACATAACAGGAACCAAATCATAAACTAATAGCTAGATACTGATACACCATGAATTCAACAACATTGTATTTCCCAAACAAAAGATTCTAAGACATCGATTAATAGATTATGATGCTGTGATCTTTCACACGTTCAGGCACATCCACAGACTCTTGCCTGAAATGTAATTCATGTTTAAATTATAGTAAAACAACCCATAACATGCTTATATAAGCATATGTGCAAACAATGAGATTTTTAAGTCATGTACCTTTCTGTTTGATCACGCATGGAAAACCAGTCTTCAAGAGTTTTTTACTCACGAAATGGAGTGAGATCGATTTTGTATTGCTTCTTCCCCTTGGTAACCCTCTTTTATAAATAATAAACAGAATACATTACCTACTTGCTTATCGTCGTTACTAAAAAAGGAAGATATATCGACAAGAACTTACAGCGATTGCCATCAGCTCTTCTAGCAGCTCCTCAAAATGGCGCAGAGGCTGTTTCAAGAGCAAAACACCAACTCAAACAATGTTGAATAAGATAATATTAGTATTTTCAGTGTTATGAATTTTACCCATTGTGTTGGACCATCAACTGGAGCATTAAGGGGATCATCATGCACCTGATTGTATGAATATGCCTTTATAAGCAAAAATAATACAAAAACAAAATCGTAGATGCCAAACAAACCATTTTTTGCTATCTCGTACCTCCATGAAAAGTCCGTCCACTCCGACAGCAACTGCTGTCCTTGCAATGCAAGGTATCAATTCCCGAAGACCTCCACTCGCAACACCGCCACCTTCCAGCTGTTTAACAAGTTAGCTAGAAGAAAAATAAATAAAAAAAGATATATTATACATGTAAAATATGTACGCATGTGCACCTTTTTCCCAGCAGGTTGCTGTAATGCATGTGTGACATCTGCTACCTGCATTGTAGAAATACAAGTTGAAACTACTATTGTACTTCAAGGCCCTAGTTAGGGGTGTGCACCGCTTGGTTCGGTTCGGTTTTATGGTAAAACCAAAATGTTCGGTTTTCGGTTTTTTAAAACCATTCGTTTCGGTCTTAGCAACGGTTCGGTTCGGTTTTTTGGTTTATGGAACAAAACTACGTAAGATTGAGAAATAAAAAGTATTATCCAAAATTTAAGAATCTTTCTTAGATGTTTATATTTAAGTTATTATATTTAACCTTTTTAACTAATATTGTTCACATAAACCTAACCTTCTAATCTGTTTTTATGTTTCTCCAAAGTTTTTATTAAGACATTTTCTTTTATAATGCTATAACAAAAATTTAATTTTTATGTTAAATTTTGTTATTTCGTGTAGGCAATAGATAAATCATTTCAAAGATAAATAAACATGTTAACGTTTTTATTATGAATACTTAACATTCAAGGGTAATATAAATAATTCTTAAATCAATAGATAACAAGCATTAAAAAAATGATTTTTAGGTCATTCGGTTTGGGTTTTTCAGTTTTTTATAAAATGCAAAACCGTAACCGAACTGTAAATTTAGGTTCGTTTTTTTTCCGGTTTTGTGTGCGGTTCAGTTAAATCGGTTTTTCCGGTTTCGGTTCCGTTTTCTGCTAACCCCTAGCCGTAGTGCATACTGCATAGTGCATATAACCTGATGATGCTAATACATAAATGTTATTGTACTTACAACAGGACAATTAGCTTCTCGCATCCACTCGAAGTTGCGTGGATCAACAATTAAATCATCTGCATCCCAGACATTAAATAGTACTTTAACATTCAAATCCATTGTCAAATGTCAGTCACAAATTATTAAAAACAATATAAGCTTACTGTATCCAAACATGGTCCCTCTCTCACAAACCATGACGTTTTGATTTCCAGCCAATCTAACTTTTTCTGCAGAGTTTGTCATGACCTGCAAAGCCAACAGATCAGAAAGTTAAACAAGCCTAATGATTCCATGACCAATGAAGTCAACTGAAGATGACGACTTACAGAGGGGGCACAGAACTGGCCCTTCTTTATATTCACAATCTTTCCGGTCTTGGCAGCTGCAACTAGAAGATCAGTCTACCAGAAAAAAAAATTAGATAACATGCGTGTGATATCTTGAAGTAATTGAGTCGAATCAATCTTACCTGTCGGCACAAAAAAGCTGGAATTTGAATTATATCTGCAACCCTGCCGACTGCTTCACACTGATAAAATTAAATAGCTATATAAGGTTATGCATTTATAATTGATTAATTGCAAGTAATCCCTTCTTCAGATCAATATGATTACCTGGTCAGATTCATGTACATCGGTCACAATGGGCAGGCCATATGTTGTTTTCACCTTTTCAAGGATCTGCAATTGGCCAACTAGACAACTCAATACGGTTTAACTAGACATTATCTTATACATGCGTATTTTTGTTGCCAAATTGTTTAATATGGATTTGAGTTTAGCTAACTTATGATATTCTCTCAAGAAAATCTTCCTTAGTGATGACAGTTTACCCAACTTTAAGATAAAAGAGAAATAGAGAATTAAATTACCTTCAATCCCTCGGCTAATCCAGGCCCTCGAAAGGATTTTGATGAAGTTCTGTTAGCTTTGTCAAAGCTAGACTTAAAAACTAGTGGCAATCCGAGTCTGCAAAAATGCAAGCAGCAGATGCATTTATACGAAACTTGAGGGAAATAACTTAAAGTATGCAACGACTCTACATCTAGATAATTCTATTTAAAAAGGGAAAATATGAACATCTGTGCATACATAAATACATCCACTAGATCTGTATAATATCAGCCATATGTATAAGCTTATTTAAAGATAAAAGAACATACTTTGAAGTGACAGCTTTAAGTTGTTTCGCCATATGCAAAATATGTTCCTCGGATTCAATCACATTGGGACCAGCCAACACAAAGAACGGCTGGGCTTCCTGTTACACATTTGACAGCAGGAGAGAAATAAGTTGTATATTGGAACATTATGGTAACTAATATGAAACTTATTTTCAAAGATAATAAAAAAATATACCATGTTCTAACATGCATTCATCAAGCATACCGTTATAAACCCTAGTTATTCTTACTAATGAGTAATGACCACATAAGTTGGGGAACTTAACAAAGCAATGAGAGAACGTAAGATAAATTATTATTTCCTTACAATTGCTAATTATATACATATACAAAAAGCAACTTAACGTTGCATTTAACAGAAACCGTGTATGGATAACCGCTCACATGTTGCATTTAACAGAAAGAGTGTATGGATAACCGCTCACAGCCTCACATGCTTCAGCGTGCAACCCTATCCATATGCAACCGTCATCTCTGTTAAATACCTATGGTGATTTTGCATGAATAAAAGATGGTGACGGAATGCGAAAACTCACAACAGTTAAAAGCAAACACATCGGTACGTGGAAAATTACGAATGGGTTTGTTGAAACAAGTAATGAACCGGCAGCCGTTCAAAAAAAAGTAATGAACCGGCATGAATGTGTCGAGATATTTAAACCTTCTCCGACGAAAACCTTTAAAAACCCATGAACAATCTCCCCAACTTCCAATTCTTTAACTAATGCGCGTTGCGGTCTCATTCCAAACCACAAAACCACCATCACGATGTGTCCAACAGTAGTATCTTCTGTATTACCGGCGAGAACCATCTCATACCTCCGGTTAGCATTTGACATCCTGGACGTTGACCACGACAGCAAGATCAACCACGAAGACCTCAATACCTCATACACCGATTTCAAAGATGATGTAATCCATACGATGATGAGGTTACGTTTGGTATGAAGAGTAGGGTGTGTTGAAGAATGATGTTGCCGGTAACAACGGCATGTTGGAGGTGGTGTGTAAGGTGATGGGTGGAAACGGTGACGGAAAGGTAGATTTTGGAGATCTTATGATCTTGGGTCTGCTGGATATTAGAGGTTGATGATGATGAGAATAAAGCGATGATCAGGCTAGGTGGAGATGGTGATTATGGCAGATTACGTTTGATGGGTTTTTAAAGATACTTGCGGTTTGATTGTTGTTCATCGCGCGTTGAATTTTTAAACTGTGGTAACCGGTGGAGTACAGTATTGGCCCCAGATTACTGTCGCCTTTCCAGATCTTGTACGCGTCAGACTTCAAAGAGTGAAGTATCGTGTTGCATAGTTTATCGTCATGTTTTGATACGAAACGAGATCTTAATGTAGAAATCTCACATAGCGGAGAGTGGCAAGAAGTGGATGAAGACAACGACGCCACTTCGACCAAGAGACACAACTCTCCTGTAACGCTTGTCCTGTATAAGCCTAATTCTTCATATCATTAAAAATTTATATTTATTTTAGCATTACGAAATCGAAGTCACTTTATATTGCATTCATATGTCCCTGTAACTCTGTAAGTTCAAACGATATGTTATTTTCAAATCGAGGTCACTTTATATTGCATTCATATGTCCCTGTTAGTTCAAACTATATGCTATTTTCTTCAATGTAGATGTGTTTATGGATCAATAATGTCCATTGAAAAAATGATCTAAACACTGATATTTACATAATAAGACCCATTAAGATATAAAGAATTATAATTATCACAGTAGGCATTATATTTTCATATATGAATTCCTCTTTATATGCATTTTCTTTTTTTCATTAGAACCAGTGCCTCTTTATATAAATGGTCTGAGAATCTGAAAGACAAAGAGTGAATTATACTTCATTCCTACGATTTTAAATTTTAAATTGATTCATCTAAATTTGATGTATACATACCATTGCAGACTTACGAATCTTCATTAATCTGCCGATTAATCTTCATCTCCCGCTCTGTTAATTTATTAATTTCCTTAGTCACTTGATATATTTTGTATAATTGCGTTTACACGCTTAATCGATACTCAACAATTGCGTTTACGCGCAGAATCGATACTCAACAATTGCGTATTTTCAACACGTAAATTGTGATTACGTTTGCTTACATAAATCTTTTGTTTCCACGATTAGGTTTGCATAAGTTGTGATTCGGGATTCCGTGATTTATCGATTTCCTTCCTTGAATCACTTATCTTTAGCATAGCTATTATGTATAATCTATGTGATCATTATTTTACAAATTATGATGTTTCATATCGTACTTGGACGATTAAAAGGTGAGTCTCATATAAAGTGTTTCAATTCTTCCAACTTACACCGGATGCTAATTGGTTTCTGGTTAGCAAATGATAATTAACATCCGGCCGCAACGGGCGGGTTGATGTCTACTCGTTTTGTATACATTTACTTCAGTAATTTGAGTGTTCAACACTTGTCTTAGGGCTGGATCTCTAGTTATTGTATAATTTGCAAAATCCTAAAGGCTATATCCAAAAGAATTCAAACACAAAAGTACCAAATTACATACAAGAGCAATGTATACAGAACATAACTCGTAAATTCCAAAATTAGGAGTACATATTAAATATAATCATCTTACATTGTCATAATGCAAGGGGAAAAATAGTATAATGTGTTTGCAGTACATATCTAGGGTTTACTATTCGTAAAAGAAAGAGGAGAAACGGATGCATACCTTAAGCTGATTGTATAACAAAGTTGATGAGTCCATATTTGAAGTGTGAAGAAGAAGCAAATCTGTAAATCAAAAAGCAAATTCTCAGATTTTATCGAATGAAAAATGAGAAATATATATATGCGGTTATGAAGTAAATCGGAGGAAGAACCGATCGCAATGTAATTGGATGGATACCTGGATTGAAGAAGAGAGATCGCTAGTGAGTGAGTGAGTGGTGAAACTGGAGGCATGTATAGTACTCACTCTTCCTGTCGGTCGAGTCGGGTCGGGTTGGAATCCACGTGGTTATATTCTGATTCCTTTTGGTTTTGGGGATTTATCATCCAAGTTTGGTTTATTGTACACATTTGCCCCTTGGTGTTTATAAGACGAGTTTCTCTCCCTCCTCATTCATTAGAAGCCGACTAGCAAGTAGCTAGCGAGAGACATACAACATCAAAAATCAAAATTACACCAATTTCTTCAATTCATTATTCTAAAAGGGGATATGTTCTTCATCCATAGGTATCCGAGAGCTTTGATATCTTCCACCGCTTTAGTGACCATAGTTGATTTACTCACGAAAATCTTTCCGTTTCTACGCTTCCAAATGACCCAACAAGTTGTCATTATAACAACACCTTGTAATGCTTTGTTTTTCCACTTCCCAAATCTCGCGTTGTGGTGAATAGCAAGAAGATCCTGAACCGAAATCTTCCACTTCCCAAGCCTCCCTCAGTTACTTAACATGTAGAATTATTATAATATTAAGAATTATAACAAAAAATACAAATATTAACAATAACAATATAATTTTAACAATAATATTAATAATAACAATAACAATATAATTTTAACAATAGTAATAATTATTATAAGAATAGTACAAATATTAATGTGATACCTCCTATATTTGAAACGGATTGTCCAGGGTAGATGGTTCATAATCATCATACGGTGGTGTGTTACGAGGCTCATAACCGTATGCACCGTATCCTTCGTATCTGTCCGAACTATCTTGTTGCACGTAAGAAACTTCACCCCCGTATCCGTAACCCGGATACCATTGCTGCGTCGGGTAATATGGTTCATCAACAGGTGCATTCTCAGCATCGTATCCTACGTATCCATCCAGATTACCTTGTTGCACGTACGGAGATTCATACCCGTATCTGTAATCCGGATACACCTGATGCGCTGGGTAATATGGTTCATCAACAGGTGGAGTCGGAGTCTCGTTCAAGTCTGGCAACTGTATTTTTTGATCAACAGGGACGCCAAACACAACCTTCTCCTCCTCATTAGCATCATTTACTCCCCATGCGTGTAAGACCCTAATACGTATTTGACAAAAGTCGCAGCGTAAATTCGTACCATAAAATTTTCTTACATTATAAACATCTTGACGTACTGAAAATCATTTTTAATGGTTAACTCTTTCACAATAAATACATTTATTGGACTTATTTACAATAAGAAAACATAACTTAGCTTTACTCAATTACATACTCTCCTCTCCCGTACAATCTATCTTGTGACTCGGTCTTTGATCGCTCCTCTTTAGAATGATAAGCTGGCTCGGACAACCTGCACTCACCAAACACATACAAGTCATTAATACCTTTTATAAATATAAACGATGCTTAGCCTTGGTTTATTTCCGTTTCTTTATTCCTGTACATTAAATGTTCCTTCTAAGTACCTCGTCTCTGGTGAGTCTTCGATACTGTACCTGCATTACACCTAAATCTCCATGTATACGCATAACATCGTAAAACTTAATCATACTGAATGACTTACATACATACCTAAACTTCATACATATTATCTCCATACATACATACGTCCACACATGCATACATACCTACTTGCATACATACTCACACGCATACACGCCAACCTACATGCATACTTACATATAAACACATCTACATCATTATATACGTATCTACATATACACATACCTGCATCATTACGTACACTCATGACATTATACATATATACATACATACGTCCCTACTTGCATCATACCAAACTCATACATTTCTACTCTCATACATACCATCATATATCCACGTGCTTGCTCACATACTTATAAACATACATACATACCTATCTACACATGTGCATACACTTAAGCTTATAAAAACGTAAGTTAAATTAGTCATACGTAACTTGAAACGCGTTTAAACGAGTTCCCAAGACAAAACAGAGCAAACGAACGATTTTCGCCAACCAAGGGGGCCTCGCGTGACGCCAAGGGCCTTGGCGTCACGCCTAGCCCCTGTTTTCACAGAAACTTTGCAGCTGGTTGCTGCATATTCCCAGCACGATCCGGTTTTACGGAAACGAGCATAACTTCCTCGTTTTTGATCCGTTTTACCCGATTCTTTTTCCTACGTGATCGTAATTTAATTCTCCATCACATGGAGTGAAAATTCAATATTTGAACTACCGAAATTTATAACTTTTAAGCCTTCGGCTTATTACCCTTTTTCCATATTTTGACCCGTTCATGCATTTACCCACATAACTTGTTTGTTTGACCTTAACTTCATATGAATTGATAATTTCAAGGTCATTTGTCATAAAAGATTCATTCCCGAATATCTTACATCTTATTCCACCCGTTTTGCGCTCAAAAGCTTATTTTTGACCCGTTAAGGGTAATTGCGCATTAAAACGTTTCTGACTTACAACACCATACTCCTCACTTTCATACTTGACCAAAACATTACACTAATCGAATAGCTTGTTTCTAAACTACTTTTAAGATCGTTTGCCCAAAATACCCATCAAGGGCATTTTGGTCAACTTTAATCCCATCATTTACGACGAAAGACTTCAACATATATTTGACCTCAAACATCATGTTTAATTAATTAAAACACTTTATTTCTTAATCGAACTAAGAAGTGATTACGGAAATCACATACCTTATGCATCCGCGTTCCTATCCGCTTCCTTGCCTTCTCTTGACCCGTTAGCCTTTCATGCTTGAGTCCGCCTCGATATGATTCCTATACTTTCATATTACCAACATCGCATTCTCGTTAGCTTACATCATTGTACATGTTAACGATCATATTAATCACATGTTTCACATTTGACTTTCATTAGTCGATTCTAGCTAACATAAAACATATAACCAAATTCATATCCCTTTAAACACACGTAATTCATCATGTCATTCCATTTAATACGTATCGACATAACAGGTACCATACCACTTCCTATAATCCCACCTTTACGGCAACTAGTCAAATCGTACTTCATATGCGTAGTTGACTTTCAGAAAGTCAACAGTTCATTAATTTAACTTTCGACTTATCATCATATACTCGTAACATCATAACAGACTATACGGACGACACTATATACATTTCATTATACACTTGGTGTGCGTACACCATTTAATGCACATTGTACAACTAATTAAAGCACATTCTTCCTAGTTCATATATAATTCATCAAATCCTACTACTAATCAACATGCATCATTCACACATAAACACCAAACATATTAACATCGCATTTCTTTCATTCAACTCACAAGAATTCATCATATCCATCATAATACATCAACAATCAATAAGTATTGAACATGGATGATTGTCACACCCCGAATTTCCACGTGTCACCGGTGGGCCCGGTAGGGGAGTATCGTGACGTGGTTGGCAACATAATAGTCAAACAACACAATATTTAAACGCACAGCGGAAGCAAAGTATAGATTTAATTCAACCAAACGATATTGTAATATTAAGTATCACAAATAGTCGAATAAAAATCCACAGGTAGATCCAAATAAAGAGGAAACAAATGTTCAACAGTTTATGACATCCAAGCTGGCGAGACTTAATGTGGATGCTAGGAGACAAGCCAGCCTATTTCGCGTAGTACCTGCACTTAACCTTTTTAAGAAAATACGTCAGTTTACACTGGTAAATACAATCAACCGACTCATTTTGAAAAGAGTTTAAGAAAATGCATTTAAGGCACAAGGCACAAATAATATTTTATAACTTGGGATAATTATTTAAATATATAATACTTGTATGGATTTACATGTTCCTTATGCGTTCAGTAGCCCGGATCGAGCCGGGTTAAAGATCAATTAACACACCACTTTATTTATGAGACACTAACAGGTGTACGCCTACACCTGAGTGCTAAGGTCGTGGCCATTTCGTAAAATGATGCCAGGGATATCCGGGACACGGTCATTAACCCCCCAAAGGCTTTAAGCAAACAAAGCAATGTTAAACGAGGCATCTCAATACTTTCATTATCATATATTCAATCAAAGATTCAACGCCCCGACCAAGCGGTATTTTATATACCGTACCCCAAGCCCGTATAGGGAAAATAAGTTAAAAGTATTTACCTGAGTAAGTATAGTTCAAAATCAGCGAGTGCAAGTATCTTTTACTGGTTCTCCTAATCTGGAACGAAGGTTTATAATAACCTATCAGAATCCTAACGGGTCTTTAGTTAAGCTTACGCTTAGACCGGTTAGTTTTAAAGATACGGTTCGTACGCACGATTAAGCGAAGACCGGATAGAATGTGGTTTAGACCCGACAAGTTTGAAGACTTGCTTAATATGGGTATATTATACACATTCTGGATTTTGAGATAAAACCGATAAGGTTTGACCCGTTTCGGCTAATTTATGTAAACTAGTTACATAAACCGAACCGAACGCGCATGAAGCGTAACGGGTATCCGTAATAGTCCTAAACAGGTTTCCTAAGTTAACATGCCTTAAATAAGTTGTGACATCAGTAGGATATCACCCGTGACGCCCCAAACGAGTTTAATCTATTAATAAGCCCCGTAGGGGTATTTTGGTCATTTTAAAGATTATAAAAGGATTTAATTAGGTTTCTGTGAACCGGGTCTGGTTACATCAGTAAAATGGCTTATTTAAACAGGTTATCACATTTGGTTATAAGTCTTATATGTCAAAATAGTTTTAAACCCAAACTATGCGTATAATACGCGTATAAAGCCGTTTTAAGCGACGTATGGTTTAAAATACGATTCTGAGTCTCCTGGTCAATTAAACAGGTTCAAAACACTCTATTTAATATTTAAAATCAGTAGCAATTGGATTGGCGTCAAAAGGATTTGTAAAACTCATTTTATGGTCGAAAAGGGTATATTCGGTATTAACCGAATTAGGGCGCTAATCCAGGCTTATGATCAGTTTAAAAATAATAAAAAATCTTCAAAATCCCAAAATATTATATTAAATCAGTGGGTAAAAGGTTTGGTGTCAAAAATTGGGTTTAGATAGGTTTTATGCTAATGACGCCGTTTAATTAACAAAAGCGTTCTTAATTACGTCATTAAGCATAACTCTTAATCTAGACCTCCGAATAACGTGAAATTTTCGGGATATGCATAATAATCAGTAACTAAGATTATGGCACTTTCATATTTCTAAAAATCTCGTTTTATGGTCATAAGGGCATTACGGTCAATATTTAGGCGATTAACGGAAACATCGGACGATTAGGGATTCGAGTGGTATAAACGCAGAGGCTTATACACACATGTAACTAGGTCCTAATGGAACCCTAAGGCATGTCTAAATCTATTTAAACCGGGTCAGAACTGAGGTCAAAGCAAAAGTCAAACTTTTGCGTCTCTCGGTTCCGAATCGGTTCAAAACATAAAGTTGTCGAATCAAGCAAGCGTATACAAGTTTTTATACTTATTTTCAGTTGGTAAGAATGATAAAATAGGCTATACGCCATTTACATCGCTAATCATGCATTAAACCAAACATAACAATTCTGTTGACTTTTTCGGAAGAAGTTTGACTCGATAAACGACCTAGTTAGGATTCGAATTAGTGAGTGCCCTTTTAGGGGTTTATTAACCATATAAATACCAACTTATAACAACTTTCGATTCGACAAATCTCTGGACCGATTGTGATTTATCACAAAGTCAAACCGTAGTTACGACGGTTTGATTTCTAGGCTATAAACTAAGTATAATTCAAACAAGAAGGATCAAAGGCACTTACACACGACTAATGGATGATATGGAATGCTTGTATCAGTTCTTGAGCTCTTGTAAATGTCCAGAAGATGAAATGAATGATGAATGATGAATGTGGGTTATTTATGAAATTTCAAACATCACGGATGATCAACACATAGGTCTATGGGTGTTACCAAGTGATCAACATGTGTCCTACATGCTAAATACCACCTTAGACAAGCCCATGGAATGGAAAAATGGCATTTAAGTCGGTTTAAACATCAACCCACAGCTGCACATAACATTCTGTTCAGACAAGGCAGTCGCGTAGCGCGACTGCCGGGGCCTATCTGCTCGCGCTACGCGAGGGTGAAGAAGACCAGCCCAACAAGTTTCCATTATTTGCATTTCAGTCCCTGGTCCTTCTAAACATCGCTTTCTCATTGTTTCTTGCAATTTGAGGCTTTAATATTTAACATGTGGGGCTTTAAGGCTTATACCCTCTTTGTTAAGTCCTCGGGTAACTTTGTGATCACCCGAAAAGCCCTAAATTTCAATGTTGACGTTTCTAACCCTTACACACGGATTCTATCATAACTTTCTCATACGGTAACGAATCTTGGTGAAATTTTTATGGTGCATTCTTGTGAGCATAATTAATCGTTACAAAGCTTCGAGTTTGTCAAAAGGTCACTCAGAGGTATAATTTAAACATGTTGGCACATTTAACCCCTGTAGTTTGTAATCTCTCACTTTCTTTCACAATTCGCTTCGTATGATCCATGATCTATTCGTTTAAGGTTATAAACATCATGTAGGGTTATTGCAAAGTATATTTATTCATTGTTGACACTTTGAACCCTTCTATTTACACAGTTTCACTGTTTGTCAACTTTAGTCCTTCAAGAACATTCTTTCACACGTTCAAACCTATGACACGTGTCAAGACATAATAGGACGTAAATTTTCGAGGTGTTACATCCTCACCCCCTTAAAATAAATCTCGACCCGAGATTTACTGAAATAAGTAAGGGTATTTTTCTTTCATCGCGGATTCAACCTCCCACGTGAATTCGGGACCTCTACGGGCATCCCATTTGACCTTTACGAAAGGTATATGCTTCCTTCGAAGCTTCCTCACCTGTCGATCTTCGATCGACAAAGGTTTTTCCACAAATTTCAAGCTTTCATCGATATGCACATCTGTATAGGGTATAACCACTGATTTGCTAGCGAAACACTTCTTCAGATTGCAGATGTGGAACACATTGTGTATACTACTAAGCTCTTCAGGTAAGTTTAACTTGTAGGCAACTGACCCGACACCTTCGATAACCTCGAAAGGTATGTATCTCGGGCTTAGCTTACCTTTCTTACCAAATCGCATCACTCCCTTCCAGGGTGACACTTTAAGTAGGACTTTTTCACCTACTTCGAAGTGAAAATCCTTACGATTTGGATCAGCGTAAATCTTCTGCCTATTTCGGGCAGCTTGGAGATTGTTTCGAATCTGGACAATCTTGTCCGTCGTTTCGAACACGATCTCTGGTCCTGATAACTGGACTTCTCCAACTTCCGCCCAACAAACTGGTGATCTACACTTTCTACCGTATAATGCCTCAAAAGGCGCAGCCTTGATGCTGGTATGGTAGCTATTGTTGTAGGAGAATTCGATTAATGGCAGGTTCTTATCCCAGCTACCTCCCAAATCGATCGCACATGCACGTAGCATGTCTTCTAACGTTTGAATAGTACGCTCACTCTGACCGTCAGTCTGTGGATGGTAAGCCGTACTAAAGTTCAAACGTGTGCCCAAAGATTGTTGGAAGCTTTTCCAAAAATGTGACGTGTACCTAGTATCTCGGTCAGAGATAATAGCTACAGGTATGCCATGTAAGGCTACAATCTTATCAACGTACAGTTGGGCTAACATATCGGAGCTGTAGGTCTCCTTAATAGGTAGGAAATGTGCTGACTTAGTCAGTCGGTCAACTATCACCCAGATGGTGTCATTTCCTTTCCTTGTCTTAGGTAACTTGGTGATAAAATCCATAGTTACCATTTCCCACTTCCAAGTAGGGAGTTCAGGTTGTTGTAGCAAACCTGACGGTTTTTTATGTTCTGCCTTGACTTGCGCACACGTCAAGCATTTAGCTACATAGGTAGCTACAGACTTCTTCAAGCCTATCCACCAATAATTTGCCCTAAGATCCTGGTACATCTTATCAGCTCCAGGATGAACGGAGTATTTGGAACTATGGGCTTCTTGGAGGATAACATCACGAAGTCCTCCATAAATAGGAACCCATATCCGTCCATTCAATCTAAGAATTCCATCCTTACTAAGAGATAGCTGCTCCTCAGTTACTCCTAGCTTTTCGTTAGGATAGTTAGCTTCCAACACAGCTTCCTTCTGTGCAGCTAACAACCTTTCCATCAAACTGTTCTTTATTTCCATGCTCTTGGCATTGATTCGGATGGGTTTCACCCTCTCCTTCCGGCTCAAGGCATCGGCGACTACATTCGCCTTGCCGGGATGGTATCTTATTTCACAATCGTAGTCATTAAGAGTTTCCATCCAACGGCGTTGCCTCATGTTCAAGTCCTTCTGGTTGAACAGATGTTGAAGGCTCTTGTGATCAGAATAGATCACACATTTGATTCCATATAAGTAGTGCCTCCACAGTTTTAGTGTGAATACAACGGCACCCAACTCCAAGTCGTGGGTGGTGTAATTCTTTTCGTGCACCTTTAACTGTCGTGAAGCATAGGCAATGACTTTGCCTTTCTGCATGAGCACACATCCCATCCCGGTGTGTGAGGCATCACAATAAACTACAAACTCCTCTATTCCATCAGGCAATGTCAGTACTGGAGCATTGCTCAACTTTTGTTTCAGAATATCGAAGGATTCCTGCTGCTTAGGACCCCAGTCAAACTTAATCTTCTTACGTGTCAGTGAAGTCAGGGGTGCAGCAATCCTTGAAAAGTTTTCTATGAATCGTCTATAGTATCCTGCCAAACCTAGGAAGCTACGAATTTCTGTAGGCGTCTTTGGCTCATGCCAATTCATGACAGATTCAACTTTAGCGGGATCCACTTGGATACCACGCTCACTAACAACATGTCCAAGAAATTGGACTGCTCGAAGCCAGAATTCACACTTTGAGAACTTGGCATAGAGCTTCTCTTTATGAAGTAGTTCCAGTATGCAGTGAAGATGCTTCTCATGGTCAGCTTGGTTCTTTGAGTAGATGAGAATGTCGTCGATGAAGACGATAACGAATTTGTCTAAGTGCGGCTTGCAAACGCGATTCATGAGATCCATGAATGCGGCCGGTGCATTAGTGAGCCCAAAAGGCATCACTAGGAACTCGTAATGACCATAACGAGTCCTAAATGCTGTTTTGTGCACATCTTCATCTCTAACCTTCAATTGATGGTAGCCTGACCTCAAGTCAATCTTCGAGAAGAAACTTGCCCCTTGAAGTTGATCGAACAGATCGTCGATTCTGGGCAAAGGATACCTATTCTTGATGGTAACCTTATTAAGCTCACGGTAGTCGATGCACAGACGCATCGATCCATTCTTCTTCTTAACAAATAAAACTGGTGCTCCCCAAGGAGACGAACTAGGTTTGATGAAACCTTTAGCTAGCAAATCATCTAGCTGCGTCCTCAATTCCTTCATCTCTGTAGGTGCCAACCTATAAGGCGCCCTTGCAACTGGTGCTGATCCAGGAATAATGTCGATTCTGAATTCCACTTGTCTATCTGGTGGCAAACCAGGTAGTTCTTCAGGAAATACTTCGGGGTATTCAGAAATGACTGGGATCTCTCCAATCTTGGGTTTCGGTTCATCAATAATCACTTGTGCCATGTAGATGACACAGCCCTTCTTCAAACACTTAGAGTCTTTGAGTATAGACATTTTCTCGGGCAGCCCATACTGGGTATCTCCCTGGATAGTAAGTGATTCACCAGACGAAGTCTTGATCCTCACTTGCTTCTTATTGCAAATAATCTGGGCCTGGTTATGAGATAACTAGTCCATACCCAAAACTATGTCGAAACCGGCTAGTTTTAAAGGAAGTAGGGACAAAGGAAAAGAGTGATTCTTAATGGATATGAAACATCCATCTAATAAGGTTGAAGCGGTTTCTACAGTGCCGTCTGCTAGTTCCACCCCATAATTCACACTTAAAGTTCTAACAGGCAGTTTCAACAATTCACAAAACTTATCATCTACAAACGACTTATCAGCCCCCAAATCAAATAACACTCTCGCATAAACATCATTTACGAGAAAGGTACCTGTTATCACGTTGTCGTCCTTGACGGCTTCTTTAGCATCCATTCTGAAGACCCTCGCATTGGTCTTCTTAGCCTCTTCCGGCTTCTTGGCAGATTTTGGGCAATTGCTCCTGATGTGCCCCTTTTCATTGCAACCATAGCAGGTCGCATCCTTTATCTTCTTGCAATCCACGGTTTTGTGTTCCCTGGATTTGCATAACCCACATGCAAAAGGCTTCGACTGTGATTGTGAGTTGGATTCAAACCTGCACTTCCCAAAGTGCTGCCTCTTGCAGGTTTTACATTTGGGTTTTTCGCCCGACTGTTGACCATCCTTCTTAAAACCTGACCCCTTCTTTTGGTCATTGCTTCCCTTCTGCTTCTTGTCTGATCGTCGTGAGTTGTCATCCTCACGCTTCCTCTTTTCGGTATCATTTTTCCTTTGTGACCTCAGCCTGACAGCATCTGAGGTCAGAGATAATGATATGTCCGTTACTGACCGAAAAGTGGTTGGTCTGGAGGCCTTTACACTTGCTTTGATCTCCGGTTCCAAACCCCCGATAAAACGAGCTATGCGTTTAGGCTCCGGAGTTACCAAGTAAGGGACCAACCTTGACAAAGTATTGAAAGTGGTAAGGTAGGCCTGACAGTCCAGGTTTTTCATGACCAGTGCCAGGAAATCAGATTCAATTCTCTCAACCTCATGTTGAGGGCATAAATTTTCTTTGATTAGTGCCATGAACTGTTCCCAGGTCATGTTGTATAACGGGACTTTCCCTGTGGCTTGGATCAAAGATCTCCACCAGGCTAAGGCTTCTCCTTTGAAAGACTGTGAGACAAACTTCACAATATCCCTATTATGACAACCACTAATATCCACCACAGTATCCATTTCGTCCATCCACGTCATGCAATCAACAGCTCCTTTTTCCCCATTGAAGTCTCTGGGTTTGCACGAGACAAAGTACTTATATGTGAAACCCCTATTACGAGGTTCTTGGTTCTGTACGACTCTTTGGGATGGATTACTCCTTTGATTCGAGGAGTAGTGAGAATTACTGTTGCGGGCAGTGTGGGTCCTGGAGGGTGTTCTAGTGTGTGATGCAGAATGGGTCCTCGTATGGGTACCACTTGATCCATGGTGCTGTCTATCCATAGCTCTATTAACCGCATTATCTATCATAGCTTGTAACTCTGCACATGCTACGTTTACATGGGCATTATCATTCACTATCCCTGGGTGACTGTTGACCTCGTTTGAGTCTGCCATGTTTCTTGAACTGTAACACATTGGCAATAATTTATTGGTGAGTTTATTATGGAATTGTCTTTTATGGCAATTTTATTAACCGTGGTAAACATAGACCATATCTGGTTAATTTATTACTCACATAAATTTAGGATTTCTAATATAATTTATCCTAATTATAAAACAATAACAGTATTTATTAGCACATAAGGCCTAGTCACAGGGACAATATAGATTATAAGCTAGGATTTCAGAGGATCAAAGCATAAAGGTTTGAACAAAGTTCATTACCTTTATCAGACAGGGTCATAGACTAATACTGTCTTTTGTCTCATATGAAAAATGAGAAGGGCCCGTAGGCATTCCATTACCAATGGATGGTAAAAAGAACTTATCATATTTATTAATGATTTAACCCATGATTCAGAGAACATTTAGTTGGGTTTAGAATCCTTGAAAGGATCCATATATAATAATAACACGAGTGTTTTTAACGAATCATGTCTGCCAGGAGTGTTAACATGTTTTCAGATGTTAACAGGGATTTGAATCTTTTTAACTAGTTTTACCATCTGGGCCCGGTCTTAAAATGACATGCAGGCTAGGTTATACTTTTAAGATCCTTAATATAAATAACATAGGCAGATAGACTTTTAAAAGGAATGATTTTGATTTATTTATTTCATATATCTTTTAATTATGCATAACATAGCAAAGATGAAATTTATAAACTTACATTCCATTAATCTAAAAGTAGTACATTTTTGCCCTAAACGGGACTTTTCACAGAAACAGATGCCCGCGCAGGAGCTATACATATAATACATGTCCTCACAGGGACGGTCTACAAAAGTAAATGTCCACGCATGGACTACTAGAGACAAGTCCACGTAGGGACTAAGTACAAAGATAGATGTCCACGCTGGGACTACATACACACATAATTAAATGTCCACGTAGGGACTTGATTTAAACCAGGAAATACAACAATATATATATGGGGATTTAACGATCCCGTTTCTTCTTTCCCTTAAGCAAGTTTGCCAAACCACTCATAAATCCTTCATTCTTCCTACGTTCCTTCTGGAAGTCTCGCTCCACTTTAGCCAGTCTTCGACGGAGTTCCTCCTGCTCAGGTGGAGGAGCCCGTGGTGGCTGGTACTGTGGTGGCGGCTGAACAGGTGCTTGATACCCCCGAGCTGGGTATCCCATTCCCCAAGGGGGTCCGTATGGTCCTTCAGGATTATTATGGGCTTGGTAGCTTGATGCTACGTTGTAAGGGTCATCAGCATAGTTATAGCCATGGTATGCTGGTGGTCCATATGGGTTGTAAGCTGCCGGAGCAGTATAAGCAGGTATTGGGTGGCCAAAACCCGGTGATGGCGGTACAATAGGTGCCGAAATCACCTCCGAAACTGGGACAGAAGGTCCTTCCATCTGTGGGACTTCATGAGTAGGCGGGTAATGGCTACCGCTAGAGTGTTGAGGGCTGTTGAGACGAAAGTCAACTTCTCGTGCTGAGATCCGTGCACCAGTCCTCCTACGTCTTGGTGGCTCTGGAGGCTCTAGATGCACTGGTGGCGGTGGAGGCGGTGGCGTGACTGCCTCATAACGTGGATCCACAGAGGGATCTTGCTGCTGCAGTGGCGGCTGCTGGTGAGGTGATGAGTGTTCAGATGGTGTATAGTACCACTCACACCGTTCGAACCGTGCCATGTGACTATCCGGACCTTGGTATGGTGTTCCGTGAAAAGACGAACCGTCTGAGATCACGAAAGGATGGTTAAAGGATCCGGTTGATGCCTCGACGGGATCTGTGTCCTCGTCCATATCTTGATCACCCGAAAAGTGATCCTCTGGTCCTAGTGGGTTAAAGCCCACTTGCTCTGGTAGGTACTCTGCGGGGTTAAACTGACCCTGAAAAACAGGAGTAGGGTCGCCAAAGAAACGTTGTGGGTTGTGGGGTTCATTCTCTGACTGAGGCCCATAAGAGTCATGATATGGAGGTGTTGAGGCGTGCGAAAAAGATCGTCTGGCATCGTCTTCATATGTCCTCCATAGCTCCCTCGTTTCGTCATTCCTTGTAGAAGAAGTTCGTCGATATGAAGGCCCTGCCTCATGGTCGTTAGGGGCGCTAGCTGGCTCCTTTCCTCGACCACCTCGTCTAAATCTTGGCGGCATTATTGTACCTGTTAAAATACACAAGGTAATAACAAGGAAAAATAAAGGGCAAAATTTAATTAAATAAAAATTTGAACAATTTGGATTATTCCTAAGTTCTTTGTCTAGACTCGAAGATTTAGGAATGTGCAATT
The DNA here is from genome assembly GCA_030545235.1 of Helianthus tuberosus. NCBI lineage: Eukaryota > Viridiplantae > Streptophyta > Magnoliopsida > Asterales > Asteraceae > Helianthus > Helianthus tuberosus. The sequence continues at coordinate 144,640,253 of CM060431.1, read as the reverse complement.
GTGTAACTGAGATTAAACACAAAAGGTTAGTGTTTAATTCACTCAGAGTTGGCTCTGATACCAACCTGTCACACCCCGAATTTCCACGTGTCACCGGTGGGCCCGGTAGGGGAGTATCGTGACGTGGTTGGCAACATAATAGTCAAACAACACAATATTTAAACGCACAGCGGAAGCAAAGTATAGATTTAATTCAACCAAACGATATTGTAATATTAAGTATCACAAATAGTCGAATAAAAATCCACAGGTAGATCCAAATAAAGAGGAAACAAATGTTCAACAGTTTATGACATCCAAGCTGGCGAGACTTAATGTGGATGCTAGGAGACAAGCCAGCCTATTTCGCGTAGTACCTGCACTTAACCTTTTTAAGAAAATACGTCAGTTTACACTGGTAAATACAATCAACCGACTCATTTTGAAAAGAGTTTAAGAAAATGCATTTAAGGCACAAGGCACAAATAATATTTTATAACTTGAGATAATTATTTAAATATATAATACTTGTATGTATTTACATGTTCCTTATGCGTTCAGTAGCCCGGATCGAGCCGGGTTAAAGATCAATTAACACACCACTTTATTTATGAGACACTAACAGGTGTACGCCTACACCTGAGTGCTAAGGTCGTGGCCATTTCGTAAAATGATGCCAGGGATATCCGGGACACGGTCATTAACCCCCCAAAGGCTTTAAGCAAACAAAACAATGTTAAACGAGGCATCTCAATACTTTCATTATCATATATTCAATCAAAGATTCAACGCCCCGACCAAGCGGTATTTTATATACCGTACCCCAAGCCCGTATAGGGAAAATAAGTTAAAAGTATTTACCTGAGTAAGTATAGTTCAAAATCAGCGAGTGCAAGTATCTTTTACTGGTTCTCCTAATCTGGAACGAAGGTTTATAATAACCTATCAGAATCCTAACGGGTCTTTAGTTAAGCTTACGCTTAGACCGGTTAGTTTTAAAGATACGGTTCGTACGCACGATTAAGCGAAGACCGGATAGAATGTGGTTTAGACCCGACAAGTTTGAAGACTTGCTTAATATGGGTATATTATACACATTCTGGATTTTGAGATAAAACCGATAAGGTTTGACCCGTTTCGGCTAATTTATGTAAACTAGTTACATAAACCGAACCGAACGCGCATGAAGCGTAACGGGTATCCGTAATAGTCCTAAACAGGTTTCCTAAGTTAACATGCCTTAAATAAGTTGTGACATCAGTAGGATATCACCCGTGACGCCCCAAACGAGTTTAATCTATAAATAAGCCCCGTAGGGGTATTTTGGTCATTTTAAAGATTATAAAAGGATTTAATTAGGTTTCTGTGAACCGGGTCTGGTTACATCAGTAAAATGGCTTATTTAAACAGGTTATAACATTTGGTTATAAGTCTTATATGTCAAAATAGTTTTAAACCCAAACTATGCGTATAATACGCGTATAAAGCCGTTTTAAGCGACGTATGGTTTAAAATACGATTCTGAGTCTCCTGATCAATTAAACAGGTTCAAAACACTCTATTTAATATTTAAAATCAGTAGCAATTGAATTGGCATCAAAAGGATTTGTAAAACTCATTTTATGGTCGAAAAGGGTATATTCGGTATTGACCGAATTAAGGCGCTAATCCAGGCTTATGATCAGTTTAAAAATAATAAAAAATCTTCAAAATCCCAAAATATTATATTAAATCAGTGGGTAAAAGGTTTGGTGTCAAAAATTGGGTTTAGATAGGTTTTATGCTAATGACGCCGTTTAATTAACAAAAGCGTTCTTAATTACGTCATTAAGCATAACTCTTAATCTAGACCTCCGAATAACGTGAAATTTTCGGGATATGCATAATAATCAGTAACTAAGATTATGGCACTTTCATATTTCTAAAAATCTCGTTTTATGGTCATAAGGGCATTACGGTCAATATTTAGGCGATTAACGGAAACATCGGACGATTAGGGATTCGAGTGGTATAAACGCAGAGGCTTATACACACATGTAACTAGGTCCTAATGGAACCCTAAGGCATGTCTAAATCTATTTAAACCGGGTCAGAACTGAGGTCAAAGCAAAAGTCAAACTTTTGCGTCTCTCGGTTCCGAATCGGTTCAAAACATAAAGTTGTCGAATCAAGCAAGCGTATACAAGTTTTTATACTTATTTTCAGTTGGTAAGAATGATAAAATAGGCTATACGCCATTTACATCGCTAATCATGCATTAAACCAAACATAACAATTCTGTTGACTTTTTCGGAAGAAGTTTGACTCGATAAACGACCTAGTTAGGATTCGAATTAGTGAGTGCCCTTTTAGGGGTTTATTAACCATATAAATACCAACTTATAACAACTTTCGATTCGACAAATCTCTGGACCGATTGTGATTTATCACAAAGTCAAACCGTAGTTACGACGGTTTGATTTCTAGGCTATAAACTAAGTATAATTCAAACAAGAAGGATCAAAGGCACTTACACACGACTAATGGATGATATGGAATGCTTGTATCAGTTCTTGAGCTCTTGTAAATGTCCAGAAGATGAAATGAATGATGAATGATGAATGTGGGTTATTTATGAAATTTCAAACATCACGGATGATCAACACATAGGTCTATGGGTGTTACCAAGTGATCAACATGTGTCCTACATGCTAAATACCACCTTAGACAAGCCCATGGAATGGAAAAATGGCATTTAAGTCGGTTTAAACATCAACCCACAGCTGCACATAACATTCTGTTCAGACAAGGCAGTCGCGTAGCGCGACTGCCGGGGCCTATCTGCTCGCGCTACGCGAGGGTGAAGAAGACCAGCCCAACAAGTTTCCATTATTTGCATTTCAGTCCCTGGTCCTTCTAAACATCGCTTTCTCATTGTTTCTTGCAATTTGAGGCTTTAATATTTAACATGTGGGGCTTTAAGGCTTATACCCTCTTTGTTAAGTCCTCGGGTAACTTTGTGATCACCCGAAAAGCCCTAAATTTCAATGTTGACGTTTCTAACCCTTACACACGGATTCTATCATAACTTTCTCATACGGTAACGAATCTTGGTGAAATTTTTATGGTGCATTCTTGTGAGCATAATTAATCGTTACAAAGCTTCGAGTTTGTCAAAAGGTCACTCAGAGGTATAATTTAAACATGTTGGCACATTTAACCCCTGTAGTTTGTAATCTCTCACTTTCTTTCACAATTCGCTTCGTATGATCCATGATCTATTCGTTTAAGGTTATAAACATCATGTAGGGTTATTGCAAAGTATATTTATTCATTGTTGACACTTTGAACCCTTCTATTTACACAGTTTCACTGTTTGTCAACTTTAGTCCTTCAAGAACATTCTTTCACACGTTCAAACCTATGACACGTGTCAAGACATAATAGGACGTAAATTTTCGAGGTGTTACAATGATCATTCAAGTCATCATCTTCACCAAAACAAATGGGTTTCACCTCTAAACATAAAATTAACCTAAACCATTCATAGTCTATGTTCTATATCATGATACTAACACATATTCATACTAAATTTCATCCCGATTCACGGATTAAAACATAACCCACTTCATACAAGATCACCAATCTTATTTTTGATACATACCTTATGATCCCCTTGTGAAGGTGATCATTAATCCATGTTCATTCATGAATTTGAGCTTCGATTTATCCTTCAATTTGATCATTTAAGGTTGAGCTAGGGTTTGGCTCCTTTGGGAGCTCCTGATCGATCTAGAACACACACGAATGTGTGTGTTGTTATTTTCTTTTAATAACTCAACTTTCATTTTATACCATCAAGCCCCTCATGTTTACCATTTAACATACTTGGCACAACTTTCATCATTTAATAGTTTTGGCCATACACTTTAACTAGGTAAAATAGCCTAATTATTTATTTCAGGATATATTAAATAAGAATATATGTCAATTATAAACATTCGGATTTTGGGGCGTTACAAGTCTACCCCCCTTAAACAAGGTTTCGTCCCCGAAACCTTTCTCACTTCTATTTAACAGTAATTATCCTTTCTTCCTGTTCATCAACCTGGCCACGAGCCCATCCAATGACGACCTTCTATCTTCAAGAACCCATCCCGGATTTCTTATTAGTGTCGCTTTCCCTAGCTGACACTAGTTCAATCGCACTTCATAGCTAGTGGTTTATTCATCATTCCAACAATTGTGTATCACGCACAATATACCATTTGGTTTGTTTGAAACAATTCCAACCTCCCATTAATAACATTCCTTTTTATTCATTTTAACATTCATATTACCTTCATCGACCATACGATCTAATTTCGTAATTTATACATGCACACCTATTTTTAATTTCGACAGGTACATCATAATACTAAGTAACTATCCAGTTTTGATTCATAACTACTCATTTAATTGACTTCTTTTTAACAAGTCCATACTTTCCATGCCTTACTTTCACATAACGTTCTTATTTTATTTACCCGTTTATAACATACCTAATACCTCCGTCTCATCTCTTAAGATTACATTCTATACATATATATCATATAACATTTAGTCCTTGTTTTGTTATCACAACAAAACTACTATTACATAATCACACCTACGTGCTTGACTCTAACGTTACCCCCATTCTACGTTTTCTACAGTTACTTGTACCTTGCATACCTTTACGTTACCTTTAAATCATTTCGTTCATTTCACATTATTATTGCTTTCACTTCATGCATTACTTAATTTACACATATACATGTGTCATACTAGTTCATATCTACCCAATCATGAGTTAAACATTTTACTAACCTCTTTTCATTTCACAATCCAACGATCCGTAACCCAGATCGATCATCTTCTCCTCGAGTACTAGCCATAACAGGCCAGGTTTCATTCATCCGTGTAATGAGCTTCCGCTCGTGCACATCCTTTCACCAATACGATTGGTTTCATCACATCAATAGTTCTAACATTATCATCAACAAATTGGCGGTTAGCACATTTCATTCAAACATTCATTATACTAGGTGATTACCCACCTATAACTCTTCTACAATTTCCTACGTACATACTATAACATATCACACATTCCATTTCTTATACGCAATTCTTTCATTCTATTAATCCTTCGCCATCTTGCTACAATTTGAATTTTCAAGGCCAAATGGCATTTCTTTACTTATTGTAAATATATTGAAGCACATGCTCGTACTTCTTTACTCACATGCTTTCTTGCAAAATTTTCATTGCATCATTTCAGTATTTTTTGCCAATCTTACCCTTCCCGCCCATACTCAAGTTATTGTCTGGGTCACAGCCCGTCATTATTCTGACTTCTAAGAGTCAACTACTAACACATCTAACACGTAACTTATACAAAACTTCGTCTATTATACTATCACCTCTTACTTTATACTTATTTCTGTGACCCGTTCGACTCAATCATGGTCAAACTGTCGGCATCTCTTTGAACGGATTAATTTCATCTTTTTATGTTTTTAAACCTGTCTCACGGATTCAGACGCATCATTCATGCTTTTTCATTCATTGCATCCGCCTTACGGATTCAAACATTACATTCATGCCTTTCATTACTTCTGCATTTTGAATCCTTCTCGCGGATTCAAACATATTATCCATGCCTTTCATCCTTGAATCCGTCTCACGGATTCGAACATATCATTCATGTCTTTCATCCTTGAATCCGTCTCACGGATTCAAACATATCATCCATGCCTTTCATCCTTGAATCCGTCTCACGGATTCAAACATTGCATTCATACTCTTACGGATTCAAACATATTATTCATATCTTGTTGATCCACACTTAATCACGGATTCAACATTCTTCATTCTTATCAGGCATGTTTTTTTTTCATTCTTACATAGTACTCTCAATTTCCCGAGAGTCTTACTTCCCATTTCACCCACACGCCCGCCTGCTACCCAACTCTACCGGACATACCTGTAACAATTATCATGATCTCACGAACGTCATACGTTTCTCGTGTACTGGCCAGGTACACAATCCACATAGTAGTTTCGTGCCTTCATGTAATTGTCACCTTATGTCCGTAGACTTAGGTTTCGGCGCGTGTATCACTTTCAGTACATCATTACTATACTATCCTTATCCTAAATTTAAAATTTTCCTTCCCTTAATGAGTTTTACTATTACATATACCCACATATCGAATTTACGTACCTGGATTCAAATTTGGCTTATTACCTCTTTGCCTGCCTTAATATTCATCCTAGACTGCATTCACAGATCATCCTCTTCAAACACTTATGCTTACCTTGCACATACAAAACCGTCAGTTTCTTTATACGTATACATAAGTACATACTTACATTAGCTTTTACCTTTGGATCTTGATCGAGTCTTAGATTGTACGGGTTTCTTATCTCAAGAGCACACAAGTTTGAGTTCAAGTACTTACCTTCTCGTACTTGATTCCCTCAAACCAGGGCTCTGATACCAACTTGTAAGACCCTAATACGTATTTGACAAAAGTCGCAGCGGAAATTCGTACCATAAAATTTTCTTACATTATAAACATCTTGACGTACTGAAAATCATTTTTAATGGTTAACTCTTTCACAATAAATACATTTATTGGACTTATTTACAATAAGAAAACATAACTTAGCTTCACTCAATTACATACTCTCCTCTCCCGTACAATCTATCTTGTGACTCGGTCTTTGATCGCTCCTCTTTAGAATGATAAGCTGGCTCGGACAACCTGCACTCACCAAACACATACAAGTCATTAATACCTTTTATAAATATAAACGATGCTTAGCCTTGGTTTATTTCCGTTTCTTTATTCCTGTACATTAAACGTTCCTTCTGAGTACCTCGTCTCTGGTGAGTCTTCGATACTGTACCTGCATTACACCTAAATCTCCATGTACACGCATAACATCGTAAAACTTAATCATACTGAATGACTTACATACATACCTAAACTTCCTACATATTATCTCCATACATACATACGTCCACACATGCATACATACTTACTTGCATTCATACTCACACTCATACACGCCAACCTACATGCATACTTACATATAAACACATCTACATCATTATATACGTATCTACATATACACATACCTGCATCATTACGTACACTCATGACATTATACATATATACATACATACGTCCCTACTTGCATCATACCAAACTCATACATTTCTACTCTCATACATACCATCATATATCCACGTGCTTGCTCACATACTTATAAACATACATACATACCTATCTACACATGTGCATACACTTAAGCTTATAAAAACGTAAGTTAAATTAGTCATACGTAACTTGAAACGCGTTTAAACGAGTTCCCAAGACAAAACAGAGCAAACGAACGATTTTCGCCAACCAAGGGGGGCCTCGCGTGACGCCAAGGGCCTTGGCGTCACGCCTAGCCCCTGTTTTCACAGAAACTTTGCAGCTGGTTGCTGCATATTCCCAGCACGATCCGGTTTTACGGAAATGAGCATAACTTCCTCGTTTTTGATCCGTTTTACCCGATTCTTTTTCCTACGTGATCTTAATTTAATTCTCCATCACATGGAGTGAAAATTCAATATTTGAACTACCGAAATTTATAACTTTTAAGCCTTCGGCTTATTACCCTTTTTCCATATTTTGACCCGTTCATGCATTTACCCACATAACTTGTTTGTTTGACCTTAACTTCATATGAATTGATAATTTCAAGGTCATTTGTCATAAAAGATTCATTCCCGAATATCTTACATCTTATTCCACCCGTTTTGCGCTCAAAAGCTTATTTTTGACCCGTTAAGGGTAATTGCGCATTAAAACGTTTCTGACTTACAACACCATACTCCTCACTTTCATACTTGACCAAAACATTACACTAATCGAATAGCTTGTTTCTAAACTACTTATCGTTTGCCCAAAATGCCCATCAAGGGCATTTTGGTCAACTTTAATCCCATCATTTACGACGAAAGACTTCAACACATATTTGATCTCAAACATCATGTTTAATTAATTAAAACACTTTATTTCTTAATCGAACTAAGAAGTGATTACGGAAATCACTTACCTTATGCATCCGCATTCCTATCCGCTTCCTTGCCTTCTCTTGACCCGTTAGCCTTTCATGCTTGAGTCCGCCTCGATATGATTCCTATACTTTCATATTACCAACATCGCATTCTCGTTATCTTACATCATTGTACATGTTAACGATCATATTAATCACATGTTTCACATTTGACTTTCATTAGTCGATTCTAGCTAACATAAAACATATAACCAAATTCATATCCCTTTAAACACACGTAATTCATCATGTCATTCTATTTAATACGTATCGACATAACAGGTACCATACCACTTCCTATAATCCTACCTTTACGGCAACTAGTCAAATCGTACTTCATATGCGTAGTTGACTTTCAGAAAGTCAACAGTTCATTAATTTAACTTTCGACTTATCATCATATACTCGTAACATCATAACAGACTATACGGACGACACTATATACATTTCATCATACACTTGGTGTGCGTACACCATTTAATGCACATTGTACAACTAATTAAAGCACATTCTTCCTAGTTCATATATAATTCATCAAATCCTACTACTAATCAACATGCATCATTCACACATAAACACCAAACATATTAACATCGCATTTCTTTCCATTCAACTCACAAGAATTCATCATATCCATCATAATACATCAACAATCAATAAGTATTGAACATGGATGATCATTCAAGTGATCATCTTCACCAAAACAAATGGGTTTCACCTCTAAACATAAAATTAACCTAAACCATTCATAGTCTATGTTCTATATCATGATAGTAACACATACTCATACTAAATTTCATCCCGATTCACGGATTAAAACATAACCCACTTCATACAAGATCACCAATCTTAGTTTTGATACATACCTTATGATCCCCTTGTGAAGGTGATCATTAATCCATGTTCATTCATGAATTTGAGCTTCGATTTATCCTTCAATTTGATCATTTAAGGTTGAGCTAGGGTTTGGCTCCTTTGGGAGCTCCTGATCGATCTAGAACACACACGAATGTGTGTTTGTGTGTGTTGTTATTTTCTTTTAGTAACTCAATGTCACAACCCCCGATCCCTGATCCCCGGGAACGGGCGGACGTGAACTCAGAGTGTGGTGGTATCAGTTTTATTTAGTCTCGCAGCGGAATTTACATCAGGACCGTAGTTAGGAAATGTTTATCAGAGTAAAACCACCATATTTTATTTTAATACTTACATGGGTAAAACCCAAGTTTCTTATTACAACACATTTATAGGGACAAACCCTATTTTTAAAACATCGTATTTTAGGTAACTTTTATAGCCACTTATTTTCCAAGCCGTCAGTGCTCTCGAGCTGGCTTTTTCCCAGTTGGCTTTCACATTGTGTTACCTGAAACATGTTTTAAAAATATTTTGTCAGCGGGAAATACTGGTGAGTGAATCCCAGTTTAATCAAGAAACATTTTATCAATTAACACAGTATTGAGGGCGATCACATTGTTTATTTCTACCCAAATACTCAATCAGTACTGTCAATCCTTGACTTGTGGGTCATATTACGCATTGGCTAACTCGTTGTCCAATGGTAACGTACTGTCGTCCCGACTTATTACTCGCAAGTAATAATTTTGTATACAAAACCCCAAATACCGGCAGTAATGGAAGAACTACAAAGACTCACATACTGCTTAATCACATTGTAAAACATTTAAGGTTTGGTAAAAACTGTTAACAAAAAGGAGATTACTCACATTGCTGTCTTAGGCTTTTCGTAAGGGTTTCCTGGGTGTAATCTATAATTTATACAAATGTACATTGGTTAGTACCATAACCCTTTAAAATTATTAATAATACCCTCCCCGAGACGGCATTCCAACAACTACGTCGGGCAGAACCACGACAGTTGTTACGGAACCCTAAATCAATCGGGCAGCGTAACTATTATGAAACCGGGGTTATAATACTTACAACGGAGCAGAACCTCGCTAATTAGGGGTATAATACCCGTGTATAATATGCCTACTACCAGAATTTGAGAGAAAGAAATGAATCTGAACGAATTGAAATGGACAGCCGATGCGTTCTATTTATAGTGCTGATATCTGGTCTTCTCGCGGCCCGCGTAATATATGGGCTAGGCTTACGCGGCCCGCGTTGACTCCGGTCAACTGCGTAGCTTAGCTGGGTCATCAACTAGGTTCGACACGATATCGACATGTGTCAGCTCAGGGCTGCGCCACAACTTAAGACGCTCGCGGCCCGCGTTAACTATAGAGAACACTTACGCGGCCCGCTTCAACTTAAAGAATTCAACGGAGTCCGGTCCATACTTTCATACGGCCCGCGTGAGATGTTGGGATGGGTTCACGCGGCCCGCCTCAGCCCTAGATTTAAACCTTTATATTTTATTTAAATACTATATTGTATCACGGGCTCGGTTTTTACATACGGGTTATATTTAAAAACATATAGGAGTATTTCTAAATATATTAGGGGTGTCAGAAATATTTTGGGAGTGTTGGCAATATTTTGGGTATAGCTCCTGGATTATTTAATAAAATATATAGTGCACTCACACTTAAATATAGTAACCCAATTCCACTTTATCCCTACGTCACTAGACAGAACCCCAACGAATTTAGGCAGAGCCTTGACATACGTTACGGGGCCCTACGTCACTTGGACAGGGTATTAGTGACCATGGTTTAGAATACTTAAAACGGGGCCTGGCTTTGTAGGATTTAGGGGTGAATAACTAAAGAAAATATATATATATATATATATATATATATATGTATATAGAAAGTTTAGAGTGATTGAAAGAAAAGAAGCTGAGCAAAGAAAAGATGATCATCTGCTTTCCTATATATACTACTGAAAGTAACTTGGAACCAAAGTTGAATTGATAGTTCATAAGACACGTACATTACTAACATTTAATGCAAGGTTATGTAAGTATCATCTCATGCATGCATTATGGCATTTTAGTTTACATCATTTAGTTATTATTATTATTTTATATTTATATCATCCATACGTGGATGATGATGATGGGTATTTTTATTATTATTAATTTATATATTATAATTTATTTAATTACTTTTAATCATTTGGTGCTTATAACTTTTAAAGTACGACGTTTTATAAAATAATAAATATGTCATTAGAACAAGAATATTTTTGTCTACATTTTGAACCAAGTTTCATTAAAAATAGAGTAGATTCAAATATATTGCATTCCTATACATTAGTTATTAAATGGTTCCTATGCTTGCCCAAAATATCTCATATTTCCATTGGTCAACTTACCCATGATGCATTCTTTTAATAACATAAGTTTTTATATATTTTATAAAATTTTTGAGATTGTTACATTCTCCCCACCTTATTTTAAATCTCGTCCTCGAGATTCCTTGAAATATGGATAAATATTTAGTTTCTAGGCATATCCTGGTCTTTATTTTTGAATTTCACCTTACTTTGACCAGAACTATTCTCTATGTTGTGAGATTCTTATTTTCTTAAGATTTCTTAATGAAAGTAAATTATTAGCGTAAGTGTTTAGATGTGTTGTGTCTTAGCACAACTTTTAGTTACAGGTTTCCTAATGTGTCAATAATCACAAGGGGAATTCTTATACTTTCAATGACGTCTCAACTTAAAGAGTTCCTGACGTTCACCTTGTCGTACGAATTTCGAGACGGATAATCAAACGAAATAATGTTTGATATTGGAAATTAGAGATGTATACGAGAGATTCCTAATAAATAACTCTAAAATTATCATTGACACACTTGTTCATGATTTATTCCTAATTGTTAATCAATATAGTCTTTGGATTTCCTCATAGACATACATGTCTATATAATATTTCATATACTGTAGTATGCACATTATCCATAATGTAAATAGACTCACAAGTCAGTTATCAGGTCATGGCATTTTTTAGGGAATTTCATTATCATAACATATATCCCATCTCACCCGGTCTTGCCGGAGAGGTAACCCCATCTCACCCGGTCTCGCCGGAGAGGTAACCTCATCTCACCCGGACAAGCTGGAGAGTCTACCGCACCATGCCCAGTTTTACCGGAGAGGTAATTATCATGATATTTCCCATAAATAGACTTCTCTCAATTTAGGATTTTGAAAGTACATCATTTATTATAGTTTGCATCAAGAAACAAGGAAATCAGTATTCTCATGTAGGATAATATTCTAGAACCGAGTAGTATCAATAAACAAGAAATAACAGTGGCCAGTTGTTATCGCTTATTTATCATACAGGCACTGTTCTAGTCATCATCCTCACGGAATCCCGATAACCATCACACTTTATCTATGCAAGTAATTGGCTTATCTCAAAGTTTTATACTAAGGCATTCTTCTTAGGTTCAAGTCTAAATATTGTCCTGGTTGTTACAAGTGAATATCAATATCCCAACTCTTTCATTTAAGCATAGATATTATTATAGTTATGATTTTCTTTTGATTGGAGAATGGAGTTTCAAATATATCATTGTCTCCATTGACACTATAGCTAGTTTCGGTGTAATAAGTATGCTTACAGCTAACTTTATTTATGCTTATATATTGTTAGATTCCATCGCAAGGAATATTTTATTGAGACATATGGCATTTTAAAACATAATAGGTTTCATGGTTTATTTCTATAATAACTTCATGTTTTCATATGAATTATCAATGATATTTTCTTTTATGTTTATCTCACAGAAGATATTATACCATCAAGAAATTCTATTGGGTATATAAAATTCCAAATCTTTAGTTAATATTAAACTTACAGAATATATACACACATATATAAAATAATAACTATACATCCGATGGTACCAATCATCAAGCTTATTTCCATGACTTTATTTTATCTTTTTATAAAGGTAGAAAATAAATTTCTATCCAATATAATATTTTGGAATTAAAAGTTTAGGAAATAAATTACTCAAAATATAAATTTTCTGAACTCATAAGAACAAATTTCATTTTTAACTAATGGGTTAAACTATACCAGACTCATTATTTACATTACCTTAATAATTTCTCCTCAAGTAATCATCTATATATATATTCCAATTATCATATTCCTACATTTTCCTTTAAGAATCAATTATAATATACATTTAAGTTTAAGAGACATTATTTAGAAGAATATGTGCATATGTGACCCATGACATCATATTTATGGGTTACTAAGAAATATATATATTATACATAAATTATTTTCTGAAATTCATAATGATATAGCGGATATTAAATATAGACTTACAACACATAACATAGTAAGTAATACAAAGTTTTGATGTTTCAAAAATTGATTCTAACTATATTTGAGTAATATACATGTATGGAAATATGCATGTATATCCCATGCAATAATAATTTATTTAAAGATATTACAATATTAAAATTGTAATCTGATTTTTAAATAAAGTTTTATAAAGGACAAATGTACTAAACACACATTTGATTCAACTATTCTTATGTGGGGCATCCATTTTTAATTCTAGTGTGAGAAAAATGAATGTTTAGGAACATTTTAACGTGCAAAGATCAAAAATATACAGTATATTATTTTTGTATATTATAATATACTTATATTTATAAGAAGATAGGATTTGTATACATATTCTAGTAAAAAGATCTAATAGCTTTGTTACATTTTAATAAAATTGCGACGGACTTATAACATAAGTGCATATACTATTCTATATACTATATTACACTTATTAGAATTTATTACACCATGATATTTTATTAAAATTTTAGATATAAAATATATCTTTTACTTACTGTACTATTTTATAGTAAAATATACTATTCATATATCATTGTAAAATGTTTTATCATTATACTAGTAATATAAAAGGTACGGGTGAACTCAAATATTATGAGTTATATAAAAAAATGCATTTGACTTAATGTACGAATCAAATATTGGAAAATTTATTTTAGATTTTAGATATCAAATTATTTTTCCAACCGAAAACCGTGTAGGATAGATAACTATATGTACTAGTGGATTTCTATATTTTGGTCAAACTTTAACACCTGAAAAATGAATATTTCCCTCAAGTGTTTCATTAAAGATGCTCCAAAGATGTACTATAAAATTAATTTAAGTTTAAACTAATAAATTATTTTGAGAAAGAACATCTTAATAAAATACTTAATTTATGGTTTGAGGCAAGCCAAAAAAACCATGTGCTAATATAAAAATCAAAATCAAAAACTTCACAACTACTTAGGGTAAATTTAACATCCAATTTATCAATTTCACTCATTTACTAATATTGTATTATAGTGTATATATATACATTTCAAATATAATAGTATTTTATTATTTAACTATTATATATTAACCAACTGACTTGAATATTTTTCTTTATAATTTAGGATACAAAATCCTATAACTAATATGGCTGGTTAATCTTAAAATCTTATATTAATTATTTCCAGGCATAAGACCTATCTTGGACATACCTTAAAGATTTGTAGAAATGCTTTCAACGTTTAGTTATGCCTTTTTACATAGTCCAACCAACCCAAATCTCTTAAAAACTTTAAATGATTAAATCATATATACCCATCATATTCATTTAACCATCTATTTTATTACTAAGTATTTTAATAGAAACCTTTAAGTAATCCCAACATCAATTAGTTCATAAAACTATGAAAGTATGAAGTCTTATGGTCAACTAGTTATAAACCAGAAATAATAAAACAGAGTGATAAATTGATACACCTGGGTTTCAAAACTTGCTTTGGCTAGATCCACTAAAGCAATCTTTTAAAATTTTTATTACTTCTTAAAATTCTTTCGGTTAATTTAATAGCTTTGGTTTTATTTATTGGAATATAAATTATTTTGAAACAATATTATTAAAACTACAAAGTTTTAAAGCTTTATACCATATATTTCAATATGTATTTTAAATCAAAGTAATTGATTGGTTTCAAAAGAGAATCATAAATATGGCTGCTTTGTTAACAACTAACTTAATTTGATGTATATTATGATATTATTTGAGTAGGTGGTATTAACTATCACAGACAAATTTCTAGTACAAACATTTGGGTACAATCATAAAATAGATTGATTAAAAACGGCGAACATTGCGACTCATGTATATATGTATTTATTACAAGCAACAACTGGAATTCAAAATAAACTAGGGATTATGCATCCGTAACTTATTTTAGTCTATCTATGTTATAGGAGTATTATGCTCAACATGCCTTTATGTAAAGTTTATTCTATCTCCTGTCTCTACTAAGTTGTTATCTAATAGGCAAAGTTCCTTTAAAGTTTCTAGCTCATAGGCGGCATGGGTACTGGTACTGATTTGGCCGTTCAACTATTTAATATAAGTTAGCATTTACTGCTGTAGTGGCTAACATATGGAGATTTTCCCATTGTTCATCTAATTCATCTTTCCGTAGTAGGTTATTGCCTGTTTCCTGAGTTTGTGCATTTATTTCCTGATTGATTATCGCTCCCTTCGATTGTGACTTCTTTATTTTCTCTCGACTTTTGCTAATAATCCAATTTCTTTTCTTAGTGGTAAATGGTTTCTTAGACTGTGCCTTACGAACAAATATTCCTTCCTCAATATCTGCTGAATATCCTGAGGGATTTGGTTGAAATGAGGTTCCCTTATCTTTTGGTGAACTATCTAATTGACGATAGATGTCCGAAATCTTTTGCTTACCCATACTGTATACTAACAGATAGTCAAATAATATAAAACACATAATTACATAAGTTATTTCCTAACACAAAATTTAAAACTTAAGTGTCAGCAGAACACTTCTTTGGCTTGAACCAGTGGCTAGGCTCTGATACCACCTTCTGTCACAACCCCCGATCCCTGATCCCCGGGAACGGGCGGACGTGAACTCAGAGTGTGGTGGTATCAGTTTTATTTAGTCTCGCAGCGGAATTTACATCAGGACCGTAGTTAGGAAATGTTTATCAGAGTAAAACCACCATATTTTATTTTAATAATTACATGGGTAAAACCCAAGTTTCTTATTACAACACATTTATAGGGACAAACCCTATTTTTAAAACATCGTATTTTAGGTAACTTTTATAGCCACTTATTTTCCAAGCCGTCAGTGCTCTCGAGCTGGCTTTTTCCCAGTTGGCTTTCACATTGTGTTACCTGAAACATGTTTTAAAAATATTTTGTCAGCGGGAAATACTGGTGAGTGAATCCCAGTTTAATCAAGAAACATTTTATCAATTAACACAGTATTGAGGGCGATCACATTGTTTATTTCTACCCAAATACTCAATCAGTACTGTCAATCCTTGACTTGTGGGTCATATTACGCATTGGCTAACTCGTTGTCCAATGGTAACGTACTGTCGTCCCGACTTATTACTCGCAAGTAATAATTTTGTATACAAAACCCCAAATACCGGCAGTAATGGAAGAACTACAAAGACTCACATACTGCTTAATCACATTGTAAAACATTTAAGGTTTGGTAAAAACTGTTAACAAAAAGGAGATTACTCACATTGCTGTCTTAGGCTTTTCGTAAGGGTTTCCTGGGTGTAATCTATAATTTATACAAATGTACATTGGTTAGTACCATAACCCTTTAAAATTATTAATAATACCCTCCCCGAGACGGCATTCCAACAACTACGTCGGGCAGAACCACGACAGTTGTTACGGAACCCTAAATCAATCGGGCAGCGTAACTATTATGAAACCGGGGTTATAATACTTACAACGGAGCAGAACCTCGCTAATTAGGGGTATAATACCCGTGTATAATATGCCTACTACCAGAATTTGAGAGAAAGAAATGAATCTGAACGAATTGAAATGGACAGCCGATGCGTTCTATTTATAGTGCTGATATCTGGTCTTCTCGCGGCCCGCGTAATATATGGGCTAGGCTTACGCGGCCCGCGTTGACTCCGGTCAACTGCGTAGCTTAGCTGGGTCATCAACTAGGTTCGACACGATATCGACACGTGTCAGCTCAGGGCTGCGCCACAACTTAAGACGCTCGCGGCCCGCGTTAACTATAGAGAACACTTACGCGGCCCGCTTCAACTTAAAGAATTCAACGGAGTCCGGTCCATACTTTCATACGGCCCGCGTGAGATGTTGGGATGGGTTCACGCGGCCCGCCTCAGCCCTAGATTTAAACCTTTATATTTTATTTAAATACTATATTGTATCACGGGCTCGGTTTTTACATACGGGTTATATTTAAAAACATATAGGAGTATTTCTAAATATATTAGGGGTGTCAGAAATATTTTGGGAGTGTTGGCAATATTTTGGGTATAGCTCCTGGATTATTTAATAAAATATATAGTGCACTCACACTTAAATATAGTAACCCAATTCCACTTTATCCCTACGTCACTAGACAGAACCCCAACGAATTTAGGCAGAGCCTTGACATACGTTACGGGGCCCTACGTCACTTGGACAGGGTATTAGTGACCATGGTTTAGAATACTTAAAACGGGGCCTGGCTTTGTAGGATTTAGGGGTGAATAACTAAAGAAAATATATATATATATATATATATATATATATATATATATATATATATATATATGTATATAGAAAGTTTAGAGTGATTGAAAGAAAAGAAGCTGAGCAAAGAAAAGATGATCATCTGCTTTCCTATATATACTACTGAAAGTAACTTGGAACCAAAGTTGAATTGATAGTTCATAAGACACGTACATTACTAACATTTAATGCAAGGTTATGTAAGTATCATCTCATGCATGCATTATGGCATTTTAGTTTACATCATTTAGTTATTATTATTATTTTATATTTATATCATCCATACGTGGATGATGATGATGGGTATTTTTATTATTATTAATTTATATATTATAATTTATTTAATTACTTTTACTCATTTGGTGCTTATAACTTTTAAAGTACGACGTTTTATAAAATAATAAATATGTCATTAGAACAAGAATATTTTTGTCTACATTTTGAACCAAGTTTCATTAAAAATAGAGTAGATTCAAATATATTGCATTCCTATACATTAGTTATTAAATGGTTCCTATGCTTGCCCAAAATATCTCATATTTCCATTAGTCAACTTACCCATGATGCATTCTTTTAATAACATAAGTTTTTATATATTTTATAAAATTTTTGAGATTGTTACACTCAACTTTCATTCTATACCATCTAGCCCCTCATGTTTACCATTTAACATAATTGGCACAACTTTCATCATTTAATAGTTTTGGCCATACACTTTAACTAGGTAAAATAGCCTAATTATTTATTTCAGGATATATTAAATAAGAATATATGTCAATTATAAACATTCGGATTTTGGGGCGTTACAATGCGTCGTTAGAATATTAATTAAGGAAATAATTCTCGTCCCAAAATGATGACATTTTAACAATATTGGAAATGAATGTATACGGGGGAATTGAAAGGAATTGAAATTGTGTTTGATACAGAGGAATTGAAAGGAAATGAAACTGTGTTTGAATTCGTATGCAGAGATGGATGTCTAAATACACTTTTGAATTCACA
Source organism: Helianthus tuberosus (assembly GCA_030545235.1). Taxonomy (NCBI): domain Eukaryota; kingdom Viridiplantae; phylum Streptophyta; class Magnoliopsida; order Asterales; family Asteraceae; genus Helianthus; species Helianthus tuberosus. The sequence continues at coordinate 144,621,609 of CM060431.1, read as the reverse complement.
ATCATAAGCCTCGTATAGCTCTATACTCTGCGTATAGCTTTATTCACATGCCTAGACAACATCGTATCAGTGTGAAATCTGTCTGACATATGTTGCATATAGGTCTATACGCAACGTCTAACTTTTTGTACATACGTTGCGCATAGATCTATACGCAGCGTATGTCAGACTGATTTGACATGGTACTAGGTTTGACTGTCTGGTTGTGTGCCTACCCTTTACCTACGATTCGTATAGACCTATACAGAGCGTAGAAGGGTAACCCTATACGTTGCGTATAGGTCTATACGCAGCGTAGGTAAACCCTAAGTGTCTAGATAGCCAACCAAGGTGTGCAGATAGTTATGGCCTTCAAAAATATCCCACAACTAATTACTAAACATCTAAAATCACATGTACAAACTAAGTTTTATAAAAAGTAAACTACTTTTTGACAAAAACTATTAGCTGATTTGACCCGTTAACCAACAGGCATGACCCGTCCATTTTACAATCTCGGGAAGGTAAAGATAAGCTGCCTTCTGAGCAAGATCATACGCTAGCGCTCATTCATGTTTAAAGGCGCCCTTTTTACTTAAGATTATCATTTATGCATAAAATTTTTAAAAATAGTATAGTACATAAATTTTATGAAATATCTATAGTTTCTAGAAATATATATGACTTCATTCAGTTATTAAATCCAAATCGGCAAGTAGACCAATAAGAGGACCTCTTTGATATATGGCATTGTAAAATGAGATAACATGAGTTCCACAAATATATGTATTTAGCTTAAAATGATAAGATGAGGATTTCCTACCATGTATTTTCGACAACCTTGGCCAAAGGTTAAAGGCTAAAAATGTAGGCGTTAAATTTTTGTAAGAGTTGAGTGGTGACTCAACAATATAACATATTACACAAATAACCCGTCCTTGTCAAGATGTATTTTTTTGAATGGCTAATATTATTTCTTTACACCAATAATTCTTAATCTGATCTAACATTTATATCGATCATATTTTACTACATTTATAAATAAATTTTCAATAACATTGTAATATTTAAATATAAACTTCTTTTTATTTAACAATATATGTGATACGAAATGGAATTTGATCTCGATCATGAGTTATGCAAGGTTAATTTCCAACAACCAAAATCATGTACAAAAATTCACCACATAAACATCCGATGCATAGTAAGAACTAAGAATACCAAATATGTAAATATTTTTTTTTTTTATATTATAATAGAATGAAAATATCAAGTGTGACATACATGGGGCCCAATCACATGTGAGATTCAATAACAGCATCCAATGGAGTGCGGCAAAGCTAATTAACAGTAATAATCCGTTGGTCCATTCTCACTTTTGATCAAATGGGACCTCACACTATTATATAAGTTACAATAACTACTGAAGATTAAAAAGCAAGTACTACAACATATATAGTAGATTCATACACCAACATTACTCCAATAATTAGGGCATGAAACTCCAATGTTAATAATTGTATAATTATTGATCAACTCAATTGATCTAGGGGCATTTCGGACCACCTTCCTTCGTCTTCCAGTTGTTGTAGCACGGGCAAACTTGTTTATTTCCGTAGAAACCAGGTGGAACACATAGGCATTTCGCGCAACATTTTTGGCAGAAGAACATGCACGGCTTGTGGTACTGAGTTTGGCTACATCTCCTTGTGCATTGTCCCGGGCACTCTGTTGCAACGATTAATGTTACAAATTATTAATATCATCGAAGCCTTGAGACTTGTTATCCAGTAACTTGTTCAGAAATACCGTAATGAAAAAAAAAAAAAAAAAACTTACGAGAGCTTGTTAGACTTCCAGGTCCAAATCCTCCGCGATGTCCTCCACTAGCATAAACCTAATTTAATGAAAAAGAAGAAATGTATTAAATAAAGTGGTCTAATATGCATACTAAAAGTCAGCTACGCTGAATGAATTCTAGTTTAATAAGGTAACTATAAACTTTAGCAAACAATAAACCAAAACATAACATACACATAAAGTGTATTATCACACAACATTTGGAGGTTGAAATTGCATAGATAGACTTACAGTGGCTTGAAGCATTGAAATGGCGATGAGAGCCAAGAGGAAGACGGCGAAGAACTTAGCCATGGTGGTTCGGGAGATGGAAGACGGGAAGATGGTTTGATGGAGGAAGAGGGGTGTGTTGCAGCTATTTATAGATGAAGAAACAGTTGATATAGTTGTGGTAGCCTGCATGCCGGTCCACATTTACACCGTAGGCGTACTAGTTAGGGAGGGAACACTTAATTTGGATCATGGGTTCCAATTGGGGCCGACATAAGTCTAGTGGCCACATTCCCTCTTATCCCTGCTAAAATTATTAATTGCTGTCTAATAAAATAAATATATGGTTTCAATAAAATATGTGATTTTATATAATATCCTAACTAGCTTACAACCCCGTGTATTACACGGGTTAAATGACGAAAAAATGTAAATTATAAACTTGTATATAATCCTTATTAATGAAATGACTTATTTAGATAAAATAGTAAAACAAAAGAACAATTATATTTTCGCTATTCAAAATAATTTTCTAAGTTTTCAGTTTTCTTTTGAGATACTACAATCCATTTTATTATATGTCTTAAAAAGAAGTAACACTAAAAAATTAAAAAAATAATTATCATAAAATTGTAAGTATTTTTAAAAATAATTATAATTTATGAGGTTATGGTAAATGAATTGTAATTAAATTCTACTATGTATATTAATGATATAATAAATACTTTGATATAAATACTATTTTTAGATATATGGACCATGAGACAAGATACGAATATCATCATTGTATAGAAAATATTACATATTAAAAAATCATACTAAAAATAAAGTATACGTTTAAAAAAATAGGACTAAAGTTTTTTAAACTATAAACTTGAGCGTCTACAACAACTTTTTTAATTAGTAGTCGATATTTAAATATTCAAATTAAAATTTTTATAATATTATATAATGTCTTTATTTAGCATGATGATAATGTCTTTAGTTGCGTAATATGATTGAAATTAGAAAGTTGGACCATTTTTTATTTTTTAAGATGAAAACATATTGATATTAACATACATTTAAAATTGGAAGAAAATAATGAACACGTGTATTACACGACTTAAGTAAATATAATGTTATATACTTAATAGCAAAAAAAAATATGTCTTTTGAAAACCATTTAGTGTTCGCTTTAAAGATAATTTGGTACTTTATTTAGATAATCCGCTTGTAATTTTAGTCTTCTAAGTTATATACTATAAGTACTTGTACATGTGATTTGGTACTTTATTAGTAATTATTGTTTATATCCAAATAATATATTTTATCTTAACAAATATATATGGTTAGGGTAAAATAAAAATTTCTACAAGTTGTGAGAACTTAGAGAACTCGGCCTTACAAAAGGTTTTTTGATTTTTTACAGGTGTGTGAATTAGCGGTTAGAGACTCAGTGCGTTAAACTTTTTGATTTTGGATTCAAGTGGTTAAAACCACTAAAACATAGGGACTCAAAAAGTAATTTACTATTAATTAAATTTGAGATTATGCGTTTGATCTCTAACTATATTAAATAATATTATACTTATTATATTATTTGATACATTTATATTTGTTATAGATAATTATTAATTAAATTTGAATTTATACGTTTATCTCTAACTATATTAATTAATATTATATTATATTTTGTGTATAAAAATTAATATGTAATACTATTATTAAAAGAGAGGAGGCACCAGAGAGTGACACGTGTACAAAAAGATTTTCGTTTATTAGTATAGGAAGATTATATAAATGCTATGAAGCCAATGGTATTTATTTTTCTTGAGATGAGAAATGAAAAATCTGGGAGGCTAAGTTGTTCATAGATTGGTTGTAATGCACATTTCATGTAAAAGAAACCAACTCATATTAGAAATATGTAATGGTCTAAGAATGGACCATATTGTTACGCCTATGTTCGGTACGTTAAATTTAAAATTTCATGTTATAATGAGTTTGATAAATAGTTTTATATTAGTTAACTGTCGTGAGGATGTATATACATGTATTTGTGTATAATTAGAATTTTATTGAGAAATATGTTCTTATCTTATTTTTTGGTGCTATGAAGATTTGGTTTTTTGGTGCTATGTAGATTTGTTATTATTTCGTGCACCAGTGATTAAATGGTGGGGAATACGTGTTAGAGATTTGTGTTTTCTATTATTGATTTTTTGGTGGTGTGTTTAGAAATTTAATAATGTTGTGACTTGTGATTTCTATTATTAATTTTTTGATGGTATGTTTAGAGAATTAATGGTGCTGCTATTGAATAGCACCAACAACTTTTAGCGCTCTCTCAAAAAGGTGATTTTGTACTAGTGATAGTGGCTTGTTATTACAACTACGCGTGCAAGTTTGATGTAGTGTTGTAATTGCTTCAATGAATTGACTTTGTTACGGCATGTCGAAACAATCACAATAGTGCGTAGAATTTTTGGAAATAGATGCATATATGTTATAGACAAAAAATCAAATACAAATAACTTTAACCTACAAAACGTACGAACTGAAGATTTTGCTAAAAAATACGGTGACATTTTCATAATTATTAGTAATTATCAAAATTACTCTACAAGTGTTTCAAAATTACTTTGTATCAAAATTACTTTACAATTAAATCAAAATTACTCTGCAAGTTTATCAAACAACATACAATTCAAAATTACTATATAAATGATCATGTAGAGTAATTTTGATCTTGTAAAATAATTTTGTAAATTTTTTTTAGCATTTAGTTATGGGGTTTAGCTTTATGGTTTAGTTTTTAGCATTTAGTTTGGGTAAGGGTGGTTAGTTTTTTTTTTTTTTTTTTTTTTTTTTTTTGGGGGGGGGGGGGGGGGTGGGGGGAGGGTGGTTAGGTTTTTTTTTGGTGAGGTATAGCTTTTTGATCAAAATTACTATACAAAACATTTTACAAAATTACTCTATAATATCAAAATTACTCTACAAGATCAAAATTACTATACATGATCATTTATAGCGTAATTTTGATAATTACCCTACAAGCAAATATTTACGAAAATATCACCGTGTTTTTTTTTTTGTCTTTTCCATGCTATTCGTACGTTAAATTATTCTAATGGTTTTGATGCATATATGTTATAAAAGTGTGTAACATCACTGTTTCAATGATTTATTGAATTATATGCACTATTCTAAAGGTAAAAGCTCTTTTGTGGATTCTTAGATCTTGTTTTTTATGTTCAGACGTTTGAAATATAAAATAATAAAGTATACATACTACAATTAAAAAAAACAACCATAAAATAAAATAACGATCATGTTACTTACTTTTTATAACCTGTCATACTTTTTTTTTAAAATATTTGCATTTCATCTTTCCCATGTATATGTGTGTGTTTATAGTTATTAAAAAATTAGTAAGTTTGTGTAATTGTCTTTTACCAAACGTCGAAGAAAGTTTATAAAAGACACATCTTTCTTCGCTTTTGCAAAATCAACACAAAAGAGTCGAGTTAGAAGATGACATCTTGGAATACAACAAGGATTATGATCGTGGGACATGTGCAAATGAAATACAAAAATAACGACATTTTTATAGTTTCTTGTTTTAAGGGCTTATAAGCTTCAACTTTGAAGATAATGTTTAAAAAGAAGTTAAATGGTGCATGTATATATCAACAAAAACCGAGTTAACCCCCATGTGATTTCGCACATGCCCTATCTATCACTTTTGCATCCTTGCACTTTTACGCTTTACAAACTAATATCATGTCCACTTAATTTTAGGCTAACATACCAGGTTTTAACTTTTAAACATCCCACTATATTTAATTCAAAACAAAATTAACTAATTTACTTAACACAATATTTTTTGGCATTAGTATAGGCACGGTCTAGCTGACCTTATAAGATGATAACTATAGCTGACCAACCTATGACTGATTATACAACACCAACGATGCAATACTCATGACCGGTGATGGATCATCATGCACTGATCATCGAACGTTGATCATCATGCGCCTCAATTAGTAAATTTTTATGAAAAACGCCTCAATTAGTATAAACATAGGTGCATAACACTCATCTTGGTACAACACAAAATTGCAACCAATGTCACATGCAAACACATTTATTAATTCTTAGCAATCTTGAACAAAGTTTTCTCTAAAAGTTAAGTTTCTTCTTCTTAGAACATCCAAAATTAAGTTAGTGCAATCCAAAATATTTATACGGTTCGAATACAGTATTGATCACCGGTGACGTCTCTTAGAATTCATGTGTCATTCCGTAATATTTTATTATTATTATTTTCTAAATTAAAAATAAATGGGTATTGGGCTCACTAAACCTAACGTTAAAGAGGCTAACTTCTAAACTATAAAAATTGTTTTGTAAATGGGCTTATATTGGAGTTGGTATGAGTATACTATTTAAAAAAATTAACATATATATATATATATATATATATATATATAGGGTCGGGATTTAGAGAAAACGATCAAAAGTGTGAGAACGGTGAGAACACTTAACGATCGTCCGATCAAAACAATCTATGGACTAGATTGGCGCGGTGACGTTTTCGTAAATAACATCAATTTTATTACGTGGACGCGCTTTATTAAGGGTAAAAGGGTCTTTTGACTACTCCACATAAAACGCCAAATCATGAAATAAAACGCCAAAAACAAAAATCACAGACTATTCTAAGTAAAACGCCAAACTTAATTATAGTAAAATCCCGCCTTAAAAAACCGCAAAAAAAACCCTATATATACAACATCTCACACCTTCAGTTAAAACACACACACACAAAAACCCAAACGTCATATTTCATATAACTCATTCGCCTTAGAAACTCCAAAAAACCCAAACATCAAATATCTTCAACCCCAAAAAACATTTTTTTTGAAATTCAGTTTGGCTGTCAGTAAGATTTCGCTCAATGAAATAGACAAAATCCTAAAGTGAGGATATAGTCCATGTCATTTAGTAAAATCTCATTGACTTATCCTAAACTTTCATCAAATTTATAACGCCAAAACATACAAAAACATTATTGAGGTTTGTTGTCAATAAAGTTTAGCTGTATGGGGTGGACAACATTGTCAGTTATCTTTCTTAACCGAGGATTAACAATGTTGTCCATCTCATATAGCAAAACATTATTGATTTTAGCATGATCAAAATTTGAGGTTTAAGGTGATTTTATTTCGTGGCGTTCTTTTTATCGGTAAAACGCCAAAAAAGTTTAAAAAATCAAACATCGTTGATTGAAAAAATTAAAGATTGTTGGCTGAAGGACATAAACTCAAAAACATTTTGCTGCATGAGATGGACAAATATTCAAGAAAAAGATGCTGATGTCAGACTATGTGCTTCCAAACAGCAACACAAAAAACTACTTGAAAAAAAAAATGAATCATACGAAAGTCTAACCAGCCAGTTAACATGATTCAAAAAAGAGAAAGAAATAGACTTGAGACAGAGAAGATTTGGAAGATCAATTGTTTATGTATTGTTTTTTTTTATTTTCCTTTTCAGTTAATTGTTATATAATAAAAACGTCATATATAATAAAAACGCCAAAACAACCAAAATGCTTGTTTAAAATGATATCAACCAGTTAAACGCCACCAAAAAACTACCAAACTATAATAAAATTACTTTGAAAAATTATTATAAAAAACCCAAATAAAAAAATAAAAATAAGAAAAAAAAAATAAAAAGCAAACTTGAAAATCTAACTACAAACAGTAAATACAAAATCATTAAATACTGAAGAATCAAAAACACCAAACTTGAAAGATGGGACGTGTTACAGACTTCAGAGATAAAAGCTTATAAAAAACATTAATTACAAAAATAGTAACTGAAAAGACAAAATACTTTATTATAATAATGCACCGCCTAATTTAGGCGCTAAAAGACATCCTATAAAATGATACATCTCAGCAACTTCCATTTGATCAAACAAAAAAAAAAAAAACCAAATACTACTAAATACCACCCACTGTAAAACGCCAACAAATAAACTGAATGAATTGTTATCAGAGGGAAGTACCTCAGAAAAGATTTTTTCTGCATGAGATGGACAAAATTTCAGGAAAAAGATACTGATGCCAGTCATATGACATTTTGTATTTTTTGTTCTTGAAAAAGGTTTGGATGAGGAGAATAGGTCAATGACACTGAAGAGTGGGTTCACTATAAAGATGAAGATCCAGATAAAGGAAAAGCGAAAAACCCACTCGCACGCCATAGATCTATGTCCCGAAACATCCACACAAAAACACAGTTCAACAGACGAGCAGGCAAAAAAAATCAAACCCATGGGTTTGTTAAGTTTTACATAAAACGCCATATATTTGATGACAGTTCTTGTACTATTAAAAAAGAGAGAGACTGATGACACTGAAGATCGGGAAAAGAGATCCAATTAGGATTTTTAATTTATTTCCTTCCCTTGTATTTTTTTTTCCTGTGGTTGAAATGTAATTTAACAATAGTAAAACGCCAAGATACCACAAACGCCAAAATGTTTATAAAAAAATAACAGATCAATAGGCCAACTTGTTTAAACGCCTTGGAAAACGCCATTCAAATAGATTTCCTGCCCCCTGGGTTCCATTGGCATACGATGTGAATAACGCCATAAACGCCAAAATGTTGACACAATGGAACCATTAAAACGCCATTAATTATTGAATTTGATTAACGACAAAAATCTCAAAAACCAAAAATTAAAACAACATTGGGAAAAAGCGGAACACGAAAAGCAGAAGATGAAAGGACAAAAAAGCCCCTCCGCCCTTTTTCTAAGCGGCGTGACACGTGTTGGGCCAGGAAGCGTTCTCACCGTTCTCACCCTTTTGAGCGTTTTCTCCCGATCCCGTTTCTATATATATATAGGGGATCGCTAGAATGAGAACCACCACGAGTTATGAGAACCGCGAGAACCACGTGCCACGGAGGGGCGTTGACCACGATTTTTTTTACAACTAGATGCGTATATTTTAACAACATTCGTAAAAAAAAATTTCAAACGGCGCGCCCGAGGGGGTAGTTTTTTACACCCAAAGTTTGGTGTTTTTATTTTTTTTTTGTTTTTTGTTTTTTTACAAACTTTGGGTGTAAAAAACTACCCCCTCGGGCGCGCCGTTTGAATTTTTTTTTTTACGAATGTTGTTAAAATATACGCATCTAGTTGTAAAAAAAAATCGTGGTCAACGCCCCTCCGTGGCACGTGGTTCTCGCGGTTCTCATAACTCGTGGTGGTTCTCATTCTAGCGGCTCCCTATATATATATATAGGATTGGGTTCAAGAGTAAACACTAGTGTAGTTTGCGAACTGAGCGAACTAATCATGGCCATACATGTGTGTAGATCAATGGTCAGGATTTAATGATGAAATACACTAGTGTATTTTACGATTTGATGATTAAATCCTAGCCATCCACGTGTGTAAATCAATGGCCAAGATTTGTTCACTCAGTTCGCAAATACATTAGTATTCACTCTAGAACCCTACCCTATATATATATATATATCGGATTTAAAAGAAAAACACATGTCTCTCGAAATCACGGCCCTGTGCGGTGGTCCTCCCCGCACACCCTCATCACCGCCTCTGTTGATCACAATCAAAGTTATTATCTATGATTCTCATTGCTATTCCATAATCTTTTCAATCAAAGTAATCATGCATGTTTTAACGATCTCTTTGTAAATAAGATCACTAAAATATGTTTAAAACTTAACATGTTGGATCAAAAACAGTCGGTTGAGCAAACAAGAATGGTGCTTGTATTGAATGTGTGTACAAGTTGAGTCCTTTAATAATTGAGTAAAGATCTGGGATATTTGTAAATAAAAGAGTGGATGAATGTAAAACGACTGTTGTCATCCAATATTTGCATGTTATTTCCATGTGCACCACCACTTGTTGGACCCGATCCGCACATGACCCCTTTATTATTAGTGTCATACCATCTGGCCCCACCCCCATAACATTTTCTTAATTTGTTAAATAAGTAATAACTAGTAATAAGACCGGCGTGCGTTGCGGCACAGGTACTTCGCAAATATCAACGGATTACTCCAAGCGTTATTTGATGTGTTAACCATATGAAAACACACGTTTTGACGTATCCGATTGAACTCAATGTATCTTATAGTTGCATTGCGATTGGATCAAAACGTAACATAAATCGAATTTATATTGTACAATCATAACGTATTATACACGACCCGACTAACTCGAATTTATATCGTCAAGTGAAAAACTCTCGAGGGGGCAAAGTGGCATTTACAAAGTTCATAACAAGTTAAGTGGTAAAAAATTGCATTTATAAAATTTGATAAAGTTTTGGGGTAAGAAGTAAACTATCACAAAGTTGAGGCTGAAAAGGAAACTAACACAAAGTTAGGGTGTCAAAAGCAAACTATGTGTAAAATGGAGCAGTAGTTTAGGGACTAAATTTATCATTTTATAAAACTTTAAAGGTTCCAAAGTCAATGGGCTAAAATTGCAACATCGTGAAAGTACAGGGACAGGTAGGCAAAGCCGGTAGGAAACTACCGACTTTGTCTTTTAAGATTGTATACAATGTGGTGGTCATGGTGGTGGACAACGACTACTATTGATGGTTACAAGAGAGTGAGATGTTCCGCTTACTTTAACTTCATCTATGTAGCAACTTGCTGAAAAAGTTTTGCGCTTAACTTGTAGCTCATGTGGGTGGAAAGAAACCGGAGCAAGTATAAATTATGTCGAAAATTGTTGCTACTAGTTTATTAAATTTTCTTATATTATTATTGATTCTTTTTGTTTCGATTTGTGTTTCAAAATCCTGAAACCAATTTAGCTTTTGATTTTGTTTGATTTCAAGGTTCACTTTTGTTTAGATTCGAAGGTAGTGTGTACTCAACAGAATGTATCAAGCCCATACTCAACTGAATATCATAGATCAAATGTACAATTATCCTCTATGTATAGAGGTAAGTAATAAACATAACCTCCTCAACTAATTAGATACTCATATAGTAACCGATTCTCTCTCTCTACTCTTTCAAACTATATACATAGAATATACAATATACACTACTCACTAATATGCCCCCTCAAGCTGAATGGCGTGCATCAAAGTTGGACGGCAGAGTGTCGAAATGATCTTAAGACAACCTCTTGGTCAATATATCTGCAACTTAAAGAGTAGTGGGCACATAACAAACACATAAAGTCTAAGCTAACACCATGCCTCGAATAAAACGCAAGTCAATCTCAAGGTGTTTCATGCGCCGGTGAAACACCAGATTGACAACAAGATATGTGGCGCCAATATTGTAACACCAAAGAGTATGTGGACTAGATAAATCAACATGCAACTCATGTAATATAGATGTAATCTAACGAATCTAACCAACAGTATAAGCTAAGGCATGATACTCAGCCTAGGTGCTAAAACGAATAACAATATGTTGTTTCTTGGAACTTCAATTGATGAGGTTAAACCCAAAAAAAAACACAATAACTACTAATCGAGTGTCGATCATCCGAGCATCCATCCCAATCAACATCCTAATAAGCCCATACTCAACTGAATATCATAATGATCAAATGTATAAGCATCCTCTATATAGAGGTAACCTCCTCAACTAACTAGATACTCATATAGTAACCAACTCTCTCTCTCTCTACTCTCGCAGACCATATACATACAATACACACTACTCGTTAATATGCACGAATTAAAGGTAACCTCCTCAACTAACTAGATACTCATATAGTAACCAACTCTCTCTCTTTACTCTCGCAGACCATATACATACAATACACACTACTCGCTAATTAAAGGTATCGAGTCTTTAGCAGAAAATAAAGGTAATCTAATGTTTGCCAATGGTGAGTCATCCTCGAAATCCAAATCCTATGAAAATAGGCGTAGGCGTGGGCGAGGCAGTTCAAGTTACAGAGGCAGACGTCAAGACCGGGATGATGAGGACCAAGATGGAAGTCAAAGCCGAGATGGTCAAGATCATAGGTCAAAACAAACGGGTCAAAGAAGAACCAATGATCGTCAAACGGGAAGGAAAGATAGATCAGAGATTCAGTGTTACCGTTGTAATAAATTTGGTCACTTCGTGTCAGGATGTCCGGATCGTATGAAGAAACAAGATGAAGCTAACTTAGCTAAAAACGAAGATTTTGATCCATCATTATTCATGATGAGATGTGATCAAGAGACGGTTTTTCTAAATGAAGAATGGGTGAATCCAAAGCGTTTCGAGACTGAGCCAATGGAGAAAGACACTTGGTATCTCGACAACGGAGCATCGAATCACATGACGGGTAATCGAGCTTATTTCTTTGAACTTAATGAACGAGTCACGGGAAAGGTGAAGTTTGGAGATGGATCTTGTATTGATATACGGGGAAAGGGATCGGTATTACTTGAAGGGAAAACAGGGGAGAAGCGCCTATTAACTGATGTTTACTACATACCGAGTATGCAAAGCAATATCATAAGTCTTGGTCAAGCAACGGAAGGTGGATGCGACATTCACATGAAACGTGATTTGCTAACCATTCATGATGATACAGGAAAACTTATGATAAAGGTGACAAGGACCAAGAACCGTTTGTATAAGATCAACCTCAAGATAGAAAGTTCTGGTACACAAGATAACATGATTGGAATAAAGAATTTTGCGGGTAGGGATCTACAAAGAGGTGAACTGAAAGATGATACGGCAAGTACGAGTCAGAATCTTCTCAAAGATCCAAGTTTAATGAAGAAACCCAAAATTCAAAGTCCAAAGAAAAATGTTCAAGAATTCAAAGAAAAGGATAAGCAAGGGATTCAAACCCAATGAGGTACATTTAATGATCCAAGAAAGCGGGTGTTTGCTTAAGATCGCAGCCGAGTCAATGGTGGTGCGAGTTCTTATGACCAAAAGACGAGTCGTGGAAGGACTAGTCGAGTACAAGGTCGCAAGAATGTTCGAGCTAGGAAGGAGCCGAAAAACACAGCTAGAGATCAAGATGAGTTCTATGAGAATCAAGACAAAGAAGACATGTTGGAGCCTACTTATTTCGAGTAGGAAATTAAGGGGGTGATTGTTGGCGGTAATTCCCGACTCATCACAAGTTGGTGATGCGAAAGGGTGACAAAGGAGTTCAAGTCACAAGTCGGTGAACTTGAAGGACCAAGTTTGACAAGTAGGTTAAATTGGTTAAGTTTCCTAATTACATTATAATTATATTTGGTAATGTCTTGGTCACCAAGTTAGGGTTATTTGGTAATGCCTTGGTCACCAAGTTAGGGGTAGCCTATATAAACCAAGCTAGGGTTAGACATTATTAAGAGTCAAGAGAAGATAAACCGAGTTATGGTTTATGAGTTATTGTAATCAAGTTTTTTGATTCAAGTCCCAATCGAATAATCAAACACAAGAACAATAACGAATGGAATAACTCTCCAAGAACTTTTATTATAACCAAGAAAATATAACTCAAAAAACTTGATTACAATAACTCATAAACCATAACTCGGTTTATCTTCTCTTGACTCTTAATAATGTCTAACCCTACCTTGGTTTATATAGGCTACCCCTAACTTGGTGACTAAGACATTACCAAATAACCTTAACTTGGTGACCAAGACATTACCAAATATAGTTATAATGTAATTAGGAAACTTAACCAATTATGACCAACTTGTCAACATTGATCCCTCAAGTTCACCGACTTGTGACTTGAACTCCTTTGTCACCCTTTCGCATCACCAACTTGTGTTGAGTTGGGAATTACCGCCAACAATCACCCCCTTAATTTCCTACTCGAAATAAGTAGGCTCCAACATGTCTTCTTTGTCTTGATTCTCATAGAACTCATCTTGATCTCTAGCTGTGTTTTTCGGCTCCTTCCTAGCTCGAACATTCTTGCGACCTTGTACTCGACTAGTCCTTCCACGACTCGTCTTTTGGTCATAAGAACTCGCACCACCATTGACTCGGCTGCGATCTTAAGCAAACACCCGCTTTCTTGGATCATTAAATGTACCTCATTGGGTTTGAATCCCTTGCTTATCCTTTTCTTTGAATTCTTGAACATTTTTCTTTGGACTTTGAATTTTGGGTTTCTTCATTAAACTTGGATCTTTGAGAAGATTCTGACTCGTACTTGCCGTATCATCTTTCAGTTCACCTCTTTGTAGATCCCTACCCGCAAAATTCTTTATTCCAATCATGTTATCTTGTGTACCAGAACTTTCTATCTTGAGGTTGATCTTATACAAACGGTTCTTGGTCCTTGTCACCTTTATCATAAGTTTTCCTGTATCATCATGAATGGTTAGCAAATCACGTTTCATGTGAATGTCGCATCCACCTTCCGTTGCTTGACCAAGACTTATGATATTGCTTTGCATACTCGGTATGTAGTAAACATCAGTTAATAGGCGCTTCTCCCCTGTTTTCCCTTCAAGTAATACCGATCCCTTTCCCCGTATATCAATACAAGATCCATCTCCAAACTTCACCTTTCCCGTGACTCGTTCATTAAGTTCAAAGAAATAAGCTCGATTACCCGTCATGTGATTCGATGCTCCGTTGTCGAGATACCAAGTGTCTTTCTCCATTGGCTCAGTCTCGAAACGCTTTGGATTCACCCATTCTTCATTTAGAAAAACCGTCTCTTGATCACATCTCATCATGAATAATGACGGATCAAAATCTTCGTTTTTAGCTAAGTTAGCTTCATCTTGTTTCTTCATACGATCCGGACATCCTGACACGAAGTGACCAAATTTATTACAACGGTAACACTGAATTTCTGAACTTTTATTATAACCAAGAAAATATAACTCAAAAAACTTGATTACAATAACTCATAAACCATAACTCGGTTTATCTTCTCTTGACTCTTAATAATGTCTAACCCTACCTTGGTTTATATAGGCTACCCCTAACTTGGTGACTAAGACATTACCAAATAATCTTAACTTGGTGACTAAGACATTACCAAATATAGTTATAATGTAATTAGGAAACTTAACCAATTATGACCAACTTGTCAACATTGATCCCTCAAGTTCACCGACTTGTGACTTGAACTCCTTTGTCACCCTTTCGCCATCACCGACTTGTGATGAGTCGGGAATTACCGCCAACACAAAGAACAAATGATGGCCCGTTAGTGGCAAACCTAGGTTCTGTAGAAAAAAATTTGTTATAATTTTTTTATAAATTAATTGATAAATAATTAGTATATAAATGTGAATTGATAAAATTATATTTATTAAGCGTTAAATGTGATTAAAAACATACAGAAGTGTTAGTAAATTAATAACTAGATAAAATTTTAATTGTTTCATTATGTTCACTACATACTTTCATATTTTTCCACAAAGAACAAACACGGACAAGCCTAGTGTTATCTTGGACTAATAAGTCTATCTCTAACAGTACAATTACTACTCCGACTGTTCTAGCTCAAAGACAAAAACATTCGTTTCAGTTTTATTTTCATTTTCATTTATTGAGACATGCATTTGGATAGAAAGTTATAATTTAGTTTCATGGCGTTGTTTTTTACTTTCTCAATTTATTCTTGATTTCATGTGTAATTTCATGCTACAATCACTAATTCAGGATACTAAAAGAGCCCATTAAGGTCAAAGATTAACTTTCTTTGTAAGACCCTAACACGTTTTTGACAAAAAAGTCGCAGCGGAAAATTCATACCATAAAATTCCTTTCATTTTAAACTTCTTTACTTACTTGAAGTTCATTTTAAGGTGACACTATTACACTGAATACACCCATCGAACTTATTTACAAATAGAAACATAAACTATATTTACTAAATTACTTATTCAAACACTCCCGTACAATCTAACTTGTGACTCGGTCTTCGATCTTCACTCCTCGGTGATCCTCCATGACTTATACAACCTGCACTCACACATACATTCATGACATTAGCACACATTATATAAACAAGTTTCATTCTCGTACACTTCCCATTTCGTTATCTTCCTAATTTTAAACATTCCATTTGTGTATGCATTTCCAGGTGAAGCTTCAATAATGTACCTGCATTACTTTTCATTCTCAAGGCACACTGTTAATAACGTTATTACTTAAAGCATCTAAATCATGCTTACATACATTCTTACATGCATACATACACATCTACATACATACATACCTTCCTACATCTCTACATACATGTGTACACTCATACACACCTTTATACATACATATATACACATTTACATACGTACCTACATTCCTACATACACGTTCAAGATCTTGCATACCACTTACATACACATACATTAATTGTGTGGGACCTAAACTTAGATTTATAGCCCATAAACATTAAAGGCACGATCAAAATCATGATTGGGAGGTCCGTCGTAGTCCACGGTTAACATACCGAAGCCTACGTTCCATAAATCGACTTAAATAACAAATTTAAGCTTTTTGGACATGGGGAGGGCATCGGCGACGGCCCTTGGATTTACGCGTATCCAAAACTCCCCGTAGACAGTAAAATAAGGCGTCGGGGAAAACTGATTTTGTAGACCTCGTCGGCGACGGCCTCTAGAAATTGCATTTTTCTGCAGGTTTGTTTCGTCGTCCGAACGCACTAAAACGCGCATAACTTTTGAACCGTTTACCCGTTTAACCTCCCGTTTCTTCCTACATGCTCGTAATTTGACATTCTATCATGTGAACTTGAAATCCCATATCCGGATTAAGGAAATTCTTAACTTACGCACTATCGGCTTATTATTCATTTACGATTTATTCGACCCGTTCATGTTTTTATCAAATAACTCATTCCTTTTCACCCAAGACTTACATGAACCTTATGACCATAATACTTTTACACTATCCGGAGTGTCGTACTTGGGGTTTACGCACCCGATACCCGGTATTCGTTAAATTCATTCATTATTACGTAATTGAACATTAAATAGTACAATTTCCATCTATGAAATTGTTTATTCATTTACTCATAATTTACTACCGAACCTCTTGCCCATTAACCCGCGTCACCGTTTCTCGGTTAGCATTTTATCCATTACCCGGTTATCATACAGAAGTCGTTACTTATGCAACCTTTCCGGTATGCAATAAAACCTCATCTTGTCCCATTTGATTTACTTAGCGAAATTCATCGATTTCATACAACTCATTCCTATTTGACCTCAATTATCATACTTAATTAAGTCGCACATAACTTTACATAATCAACTAAGAAGTGATTACAGAAATTACTTACCTCATGCATCCGTGTTCATATCCGTTTCCTCGCCACTTCTTGACCCGTTAGCCTTCCGTGCTTGATTCCGTCTCGACATGATTCCTATACTTCAATGTCATCGAAATCACATTCTTATTAGCATACACAATTGTACATGTTAACGATCATATCGATCGCATAATTCACATTTGACTTTCATTAGTCACTTCTAACGAGCATAATACATGTAACCAAATTCATATCATTTCCAACTCGTGTAATTCATCATGTCATCGCATTAAACACACATACGTCTAACACGCACCGTATAACTTACTTTAATCCTACAATTATGACAAAACGTCTAACCATTCTTCTTAAACACAGTTGACTTTTAGAAGTCAACGGTTCATTTAATTTAACTTTCGACTTATCATTATATACCCGTAACATCATAATAGCCTATACGGACAACACTATATACATTTCATCATACAGTTGGCGTGTTTACTACCTCCTAAGCATAGTGTACAACCAATTCATGCATATTCTTCTAATCTCATACATAATTCATCAAATTATCCTTCTAATCAACATGGATCATTCATGCATAACATCAAACATACTAGTATCACATTTCTTTCAATTCCTCTTAACAAGAATCTACCATACATATCAAAATACATCAATATTAAGCAATAATTTAGACATAGATGATTTACCCATGTCATCATCTTTACCATAACAAATGGGTTTCACCAGTAAACATCAAATTAACCTAAACCATGCATAATCCATGTTCTATATGATGATTCTAACACACACCCGTTCTCAATTTCATACAAATTCGCAATTTACATCATAACACACTTCGTGAAAGATCACCAATCTAAATTTTGAGACATACCTTATGATCCCCTTGACTGGGTGATTGTTTATTCGCGTTCATGCATCAATTCGGGCCTTGAATTGATATTCAATTTTGGGTTTAAGCTTGAACAAGGGTTTCACCCTTGTTCTTTCTCCTGGCCGTACGCACACACACACACACACACTCAATGTGTGTGTTGTGTTTTGTTTTTAGATTTTATTAATTAGTTTTTAACTATTTCCCTTTTAGGTCCCTCATGTTTAATTTTCATTATTTAAGACTACAACTTCATGTTTTGCTACTTATTTACATGTTAATAACTAGATAAATTTGTTCCTAGTTATTTTGTTTACCGGTCCACTTTTACCACTAACGGTATATTACCCGTTCCATTATTTTAACCGGGTTTAAATTACCAAACCCAATTTTTGGGGTGTTACATATAACATAGAAGGCATGCTAGCAAATATTAAAATTCGGATTTTGGGGCGTTACATTCTTGCCAGGCAAACATAAAACCCAATGAAGAGCGGATAGCACTTTCAAGCCCAAAAGCAATAATAGAATTGGAAAATAAGAGGGGGAGCATAGGAAAATATGTTGAAAGAATCTGAAGTTATTTTGTTGATATCGAACGACTGTATAATTTTGTAAATACGTATAAATTCTTGGTTTGATTGTCTTTTTTTATATGATTTTGCGTGTATTTGTAAATTAAAAAAAGACTAGCACTTAGACCTGTGCGCGTTGCGGCGCGAGTACAGTGCAAACATTGAACGGATAAGTATAAGCGTCATGTAATGCGTACACTATATGAAAACGCGTGTTTTGACATATCCGATATAATATCATTGCGGTTGGATCAAAATGCAAGGTAATCGAATTTAAACTGTACAATCATAACGTATTTATATGTGACCCAACTCATACATAAGAAACGTACAAAAAAAGCATAAAACGTGTATAAAAGAAAACCTGATCACGTATTTAATTATCGTTATATTTATTATTCGTGCCTGTCTGTTCGAGCGTAACACGTAGATATTTGATAAATCCACACACGCACTTGGGCTAGGCCCAACCAAACTAACCTAAACCTAAACCCAAGACCTATATAATACTACTTATACCTCTCACCCTTTCATTTATCAAAACCCTAAATTCCTTTTACTTTGAGCAGCAGCACACCACAAACCCCCCCTGCCCCCTTCTCTCTCGATCTGCCTATCTCCGGCGACATGCCAGGCGGTGCCGGCCGCTCTCCAACAACCACGCCCCACACTGCGTCTCCTTCTGCCGACGACACTCACCCACACAAACAAACCATCACCTCCTTGCACCTTGTTTCCCCCCACCCGAACTGAAAACAACCTGCCGCCACACTATGGTGGTGGCATACGACGGCTGAAAAACACAGTAGAGAGAGAGAGTGTGTGTGTTGACGAAGGGAGAGAGATCGATGGCGGAACAGGCGACGTAGACGGCAGTCGGACCGACGACTAGAAGCGCCGACAATGGCGGCGGCGGCGGTGTTACCTGGCTCCGAAAAGTAATCCGGTCAACAATCCCGCAGATGATGTTCGGGTTGTCACACCCCAACCGATGGCGGAATCATCGGGGCGCGGCACTGAGCGAAACAGATTGTCCAGAAGTTTCCATAACAACTATCATTACCATTTAATTAATCATTACGTCCCATACCGTAACATAAATAGTCAAACAAGTTATTACAGACAACATCAAACAAATACTCTGTTCCGACAACTCAGATTTAAATAAGTAGCAATTGTTTATCTGCTTCTAGAGACCCCTAATAAGTTATCTACAGACAACTATTTGTTGGGCTCTAAAGCTTTATTCTAGCTTCCAATTCCTACCACATATGCGTCCTAAGCACCTGTCACATACGTTAAAATAATGTCAATACATAAAATGTAAAGGTGAGCATACAAGTTTGATAATAGCATATAGAGTTCGAATTCGTTTACGCATAACCAGCACGTACACATAGTGAAATGAAGCACGTTAGTTATCGACATAGATCCATCGATACCAATGACTGCGGGTTGACTGCCCGAGGCAGTTCGCAATACACGATTACCACTGTAATCCATGCAAGTAAAAGATCCTTAACAACCCCCGTGTGAACGGGTGCTGAGTCCAAACTATAGTACTATCGTTGCTAAGGCAGGTAGACAACATTCCATGTGTAAACATAACAAACAAGCATTCATAAGCCATGTATAACATGCATTAATGGTTAAGCGTTAAAATAGCTTGAGTAGTGTGATAGTTGTCGTTTGAATAGTTGTAACGTATGTAACACCCAAAAGTGCTAAAAGCAAAAAGGGTTCGAGTATACTCACAGCGATATGGATTGAAGGGAGCACTTTTACAGCGAGTACGGTTAGCCTGAATAGATTCGATAACGTAACGATAAGTGACGCGTAAAACAGTACAAGTGAGAGTGGATAGGATGGCTGATCGTGCGGATCAGCTATCCGTGAGTAGAAGTAATCCGTGCGCATGACCTATCCGTGCGGATGGTGATGCGTGCGGATGGTGTTCCATCCGGATAGGTTATCCGTGCGTACAACTGTCCGTGCGGGTGGTAATCCGTGCGGACTAGTTGTACGTGCGGGTGACTTATCCGTACGGTTAGATTGTTTGTGTGGGTAAATGTTCAAGTGGATTGTTTCTTCCTAAGATGTGTTTGTGTATGATGGCTTGTGCTTTGGAGTTTTCATTGTAGCATTTAGAAAAAACCAAAGTGTTTCTACCTTTCAAGCCGGTCGCGCGGACGATAGTCCGTGCGTACGGTAGTCCGTGCGGGCAGTCTATGCGCGCGGGCAGAGACAATCCGTCCGGATACCCTGTCCGTGCGTACGACTTGGCCGTGCGGATGAAGATTGTTAGATTATCATTTTAAGGCCTTAGTATCTCATGATCCGAAGAGTAATCCATTCAGAGGTCGTCCGCCAGGATTGCTCGTTCGTCGATACTCAAACCTTGTTTGGAAAGTGGGTCCCAAGGGTAGTCCGTGCGGGTGACAACCCGTGCGTATGACTTGTACGCGCGTATGACTTGTACGCGCGGACAGCTAGTCCGTGCGCACAGCCTGTGCGTGCGGACAACTGGTCCGTGCGGACAGCCTCTGGTTGTTCCGTTCGTCTACACTTGGTTTCTGTTGTCGTTCATCGAGACGTTCTGATTACGTGGCAACCACTTGGAGTTGTGTTCTCACTCGCGTGACTAGACCGGTCAGGAACCACCCTAACTTGGCCTGTCGGCGACTCAGAACGGTCCTCCCGGTTAACCCCGAAATCAATTGTCCATGGGTAGGATTCTAGATCTAGAACTAGAGCATCACTATTGACGAGTAGAACACTAGAACCGATCTGATTCGTACCGGTTTTAAGGGTAAAGAAGGAAAGAACTTAGATTTATTTCTTTCAACTCTTTTACTCTTAGAAAAGTTTAGATCTAGGTGAAGTTATTGTAAAAACTTGTAGAAATCGTTTAGATCTGAGATATTCTTGGTGGAATGAGGTCAAGCTTGAAGTTCTTATGAACTTCATGATGACGTCACCCGAGAATACCTCAAATCCAGATGGTTTCATGGTTAAAATCGAAGATTCGAAAGATAGAAATGTGTAGAATTGTGTAGTGATCAAGGATGTACAAGAATTAGTGCAAGATCTTACCTGGATTGAGAGAAATCTGAGAAAAGGTGAAGAATGCGTGCGGTTCGGACGTCACTTGCCAAAAGTGGAAAAAGTGGAGAGTGACCCGTGTATTTATATGGTGCCAAAAAGGGAAAGGGTGAGCCGTGCGCATGGCACGCACCCGGGTAGGCTATCCGCGCGGACTGGTCATCCGTGCGGATTGGCAATCCGTGCGGATTGGCCATCCGTGCGGATGCCACCTCCTTTGGTGTGTTCGGTGCGATGGTGATTCGGTTTCGATTTGCGAGCGATTCGATAGGGTTTCCTAATTAAATTACTTTCAGTCCCAACTACTTCTTATATGGTTCGACTCGGGACTCGGGTTCGGGTTCGTTTATATTCGAGTTAGACTTCGAGTTCGATTGAGTTCGCTTGATTATCACAGCGTAACATAACATAAAATAAACATGCACAAGTAACACGTAAGGCACACACACACGTAGAATGACAAGTAAAGTACATAGCTCGAGTTACGATTTGGTGTCGATTTGATTATCATAGCTGGATTAACTTTATCGCATTGTTACTTCCTATCGTTCACAGTCGTAGGTCGATTGAAATACGGTTAGCATGATTCGATTATTGCAATGTACGACATTTACTCCACATAATCTAAATATCATACAAACAATTCTACGAGTCACGTTGCGCGGAATCGATCGTTGACTTTGACCTTGACTTTGACTTTCACTCGTGAAAACACGGGGTGTTACAACCTCCCCTTGTTTAGGAAATTTCGTCCCGAAATTAAGCTGAAAGCTGTAACTAGTTCGTGAATCACGTGTGAGAGTTCTTCGTTTGGGCCATTGAAAATAGTCAAATTAATCAGGATTTTACGGTTAAAATCGGCTGATTTTTGGATATGATAAGCGAAAGTACCTGATTTAAAAGCCTATAAAGTTTTAGATTTCGATTCGAAACCTTTTTCTTTTTCTTTCAAAACCTAGATTATTGTAGGTCCGGATCTGAATTCGTTTCGATTGCGTAACAACACGTTTGACGTGCGGAGTCCGTGAACGTGTGTGACTAAACGTGATCGTAACGGAGTCAAATCGTTCCTACAAGTGGTATAAGAGCAGGTGCTCGGTTGCGAGGATCATTCGCACTTGGTATATATTATAATTGTGACTCTATTGGTTAGGTTCCGGTTTGATTCGTTTCGATTGCGATCCGACTCGTACGACGTGCGGAATCCGTGCACGAGCGAGATCGATACACAAGAACGTACAATTTTAACGTGATTCAATAGATTCGTAAGACGTGTACAAGCTTTCTCTCTCTAGTTTCTCTCTCTAACCTCCAAATGAGCAAAAGTCTCAATCTCTAACCCTAACTCCTCTATTTATATGCAAAGGATTATAAGGGATTTCTCCTTATTTACAAGTATGCCACCTTACCTTTCTTAACCGGACATTACTCCTTCGTTAAACAGCTGCGGATACTTTGCCTTCATGTCGCTTTCGAGTTCCCAAGTGAATTCCGCGCCTCGCTTGCCTTCCCATCGGACTTTCACAATAGGAATGCGTGAGCGCCTGAGTTCTTTGGTTTTGCGATCCATGATTTCGACAGGCTTTTCCACGAAGTGTAATGTTTCGTTCACTTGTAAATCATCTAGAGGAACATGTAAGTCGGGGTCGTAGATGCATTTTCGGAGGTTTGACACGTGGAAAGTCGGATGGACATTGCTAAGTTCCTCCGGTAATTTGAGTCTGTAGGCGACTTTTCCGATCCTTTCCAGAATCTTAAAAGGTCCCACATATCGAGGCGCGAGCTTCCCCTTTTTGCCGAATCGGACTACACCCTTCCAAGGTGATACCTTTAGGAGTACGTAGTCACCAACGCCATATTCACGGTGCTTGCGCTTTTTATCGGCGAGAAGTTTCTGTCTATCCCGAGCTTTCGCTAGATTGTCTCGGATTTGGAAAATTTTGTCTGTCGTTTCTTGTAGCAGCTCCGGACCGGTTAATTGTGAGTGACCGATCTCGTGCCACACAATAGGCGATCGACATCTTCTTCCGTATAAGGCCTCGAAAGGTGCCATCTGGATGCTAGCCTGGTAGCTGTTGTTGTACGAGAATTCGACTAACGGAAGGTGTCTATCCCAATTACCACCGAAGTCTAGAACACACGAACGGAGCATGTCTTCAAGCGTACGAATCGTTCTTTCAGTCTGACCGTTGGTTTGTGGGTGGAACGCAGTACTTAGATTAAGCGTTGTACCGAGTGCCGTTTGAAACGTCTCCCACAATCGTGAAGTAAACCGAGCATCACGATCAGAGATGATGTCACGAGGCGTCCCATGTCGACAAATGATCTCGTCGGTGTAGATTCGGGCTAATCGTTCTACCTTGTAGTCTTCTCGTATCGGCAGAAAGTGGGCTGATTTAGTCAAACGGTCAATAACAACCCAAATGCTGTCGTGACCTGATGACGTGGTTGGAAGCTTGGTTACGAAATCCATAGCTATGCTCTCCCACTTCCACATGGGAATTGGAGGTTGTTCGAGCAAGCCAGAGGGTCTTTGATGTTCAGCCTTGATCCTAGCACAGGTTAGGCATTTTCCGACGTAGAGAGCGATATCCCGTTTCATACCCGGCCACCAGTACCTATAGCGAAGGTCATGGTACATTTTGTCAGCACCAGGATGAATGGAGTATCGGGATTTGTGGGCTTCATCCATGATAATCTGTCGCAGGTTAGTTCGCTTGGGAATCCAGATTTTGTCTAAGAAGTGGAATATCCCGTTCGATTTGCTCACAAGTTGGGCTCCATCGTGGTAGATTCTTTCTTTCTTCAAGGTGCGTTCGTTGAAACATGCATGCTGGGCGTCGCGAATAAGAGCTTCAAGGTTGTGCTGGGCTTGAACATTTCGGGTGCTAGGCAGATAACTCCGTCTGCTAAGTGCGTCGGCAACAACATTTGCTTTGCCTGGGTGATAACGAATCTCACAGTCGTAATCGTTGAGAAGTTCTACCCATCGGCGTTGACGCATATTCAGTTCCCTCTGATTAAAGATGTGCGGTAGGCTCTTATGATCGGTGAAGATCGTACACTTGGTACCATACAGGTAGTGTCGCCAAATCTTTAATGCAAAAACAACTGCGCCTAGCTCGAGATCGTGGGTTGTATAGTTCTTCTCATGGATTTTGAGCTGACGAGATGCGTAAGCTATAACCTTGTCTCGTTGCATTAAGACACAACCGAGACCAAGGTTAGAAGCATCACAGTAGACAATGAAATTATCGTTTCCATCGGGTAGTGTGAGAACAGGAGCATTGCAAAGCATGTACTTGAGGGTTCGAAAGGCAGACTCTTGTTTGGTTCCCCAGACAAAAGGCTGATCCTTATGAGTGAGAGAGGTAAGTGGTACAACAATCTTTGAGAATCCTTCGATGAATCGTCGATAATAGCCCGCTAGCCCGAGAAAGGAGCGGACTTCAGTCGGGTTCTTAGGCGTAACCCAGCTCTTAACAGCTTCAATCTTCGCAGGATCGACGTGAATACCCTGACTATTTACGATGTGACCCAGAAACTGAACCTCTCCCAACCAAAACTCGCACTTGGAGAATTTGGCGTAGAGTTGGTTCCCCTGGAGTAACTCGAGAACCAAACGTAGATGTTGCGTGTGTTCGGCCCTCGTTTTGGAATAGATCAAGACATCGTCGATGAACAAGATGACGAAACGGTCAAGATACGGTTTACACACCCGATTCATCAGGTCCATGAAAACTGCTGGTGCATTGGTTAGGCCAAAAGACATGACAACGAATTCGTAATGGCCGTAACGAGTGCGAAACGCGGTTTTGGGTATATCCTCCTCTTGTATACGCAGCTGATGATATCCTGAACGTAGATCAATCTTCGAGAAACACGTAGCGCCTTGCAGCTGGTCAAACAAATCGTCGATTCGAGGTAGAGGATAGCGGTTCTTGATAGTCAACTTATTCAATTCCCGGTAGTCGATGCACATCCGGAACGACCTGTCCTTCTTTTTGACGAAAAGGACTGGTGCGCCCCAGGGAGAGGTGCTCGGGCGAATAAAGCCTTTTTCAAGTAATTCCTGGAGTTGGGTTGAGAGTTCGCGCATTTCGGACGGCGCGAGTCGATAAGGAGCTCTGGCGATAGGATTAGCTCCAGGAATAAGATCAATGCGGAAATCGATATCACGCTTCGGAGGTAGTCCGGGAAGATCCTCTGGAAAGACTTGAGGAAATTCTCGAACCACTGGAACGTCTTTTACCTTTTCTTCTCTTTCTTTTCCTCCTCCGCTGCTACGACATGAGCCAAGAAAGCCCTGTATTCCTTACGGAGATACTTGCTAGCTTGTAGGCATGACATAAGCTTGAGACCCTTCGAAGTAGTATCACCATAAACGCACAATGAATCACCGTTGGCGAGCGAAAAATGAATCATTTTATCGAAGCACACAACTTCGGCATGGTTTTCGCGAAGAAAGTCCATGCCTACTATGACATCAAAGCTCCCTAGTTGCATTGGAATGAGATCGATTGAGAAGATGTGATTATTGAGCTCGAGAGTGCAATCACGAATAACAGAGTTTACAGCGACGGTTCTTCCGGTAGCGACTTCAACATCGAAAGCAGAGGAGAGTCGGGAACGTTTACGACTAAGGAGTTTCTCAAATTCGAGTGACACAAAGCAATTATCGGCTCCAATATCAAATAAACATGAAGCATAAATACCATTCACAAGGAACGTACCATTGACCACGTTGTTGTCGGCCTGGGCTTGACGCACGTTGAGATTGAAAGTTCTGGCACGTGCGGCCTGTTGCTGCTGCTGTTGCTGTTGCTGTTGCTGTGGTTGCTGCTGTTGCTGCTGGGGTTCTTGTTTCACCACCCTGTTCGGGCACATGTTGGCGAAATGATTCGGGTCGCCACACGTGAAGCATGCTCTGGCTTTGACTGCGGGTTCCGGAGGAGCTTGTTGACCCTGTGGGGGCAGCGAGTAGAGCTTGATTGGCAGGAGCTTGACGAATACGGCAGTTGGCAGTAAAGTGGCCGTAGACGTTGCAATGAGCACATAAGCGGCATTGGATAGCAGTCGGATGATGATAGGTGCAAGTAGGGCAGAGTGGGTGTGGTCCAGTATACGCACGCTTTACAGGCGGTGCATTGGCCACAGGCGCCACTACTTGACGCTGTTGAGCAGGTACAGCTTGGATCGATGCAGCAGTAATCGCACAGTTCTTGTTGGTGGAGCTGTTCTTTCTCTTGTTCTTTCTCTTGTTGCTTGACGACGTGGGTTCAGCAGTTGGTGCGGTAGTAGTGGCTTGATGCAGATGCTTGGAGGTCTTATCCCACACCCCAGCCTTGACCCTTTTGTCATTGATCTCAGCGGCCAGCAGATAGGTTTCTTCGATCGTGGTAGTCTTAGCCGCTTGCACGAAATCAGCAACGCAGTCGGGCAAAGCTCGGATGTACTTCTTGATGGTCATATCAGGAGTCTTGACCTGGCCGGGACAGATAATGCTGAGCTGTTTGAAGCGAGCAGTGAGACCAGCATTGTCTCCATCCTTCTGATGTATGTGCCAAAATTCATCTTCAAGCTTTTGACGCTCGTGAGGAGGGCAGAATTCCTCCAGCATGACTTCTTTGAGCTCATCCCATGACAACCCGTAAGCTGCATCATTCCTTCTCTTGTTCCTCTCGGCCGTCCACCAGTCCAAAGCACGAGACTGAAAGACGCCGGTAGCGTTCAGAGTTCGAAGGTCATCAGGGCAACCACTTTGTCGCAGAGTAACCTCGATAGAGTCAAACCAGTGGAATAGAGCAGTAGGACCTCCTTCGCCTGTGAATTCTTTCGGCCCACATGACTTGAATTGTTTGAAACTGAAAGGTCTCGCGGCAGCTTTAGGACCCTCAGTCCTCGATTCCTCGGATGATTTGCTGGCATTCTCGCAGACATCGCTCACAGCCTTTGCTACAGCTTTCGCGACGATGGAAGCAAGGCGTCTGTCTCTCTTTTCCTGGTGAGAGAGTTGATGACGGGATCCAGACGACATTGTCTGCAATAGACATCACCATGGAACTCAACACATGTATTCGAATCTCACCTCACACGTCTAGTACTTACTAAAGCTCAGTAACACGTACCATGTAAACACATATAGTCACAAAATCACAGAGTTGCACAAAATCACATAATCACATAGAGCACATAATCACAATATTCCTAATCACATAAGCATAACCTAGTTACTAAAAGTACCTACGAGCATACAAACCATTTTGACCGCCTCTATTGTCGATTCGCTAGCGATGAGTTGTGTGGGTTTTGTGTTTTAGCGGGAGCAATAGTGTTGAGTTGAAATCAATAGTACCTCAAAACGTTAACAAATAACAGAAAAATTCATAAAATTTTCATAAAGATCGATAAATCGAAGGTAGATTGTCTGTGGCTAATAGACATCGACTAACCAAGTAGCTCGACTATTCGCAAGGATCCTGCACAACGACCTCCAGGACTATGCCTTTGCCTCGATTCTCGGGCATTGGCGCAATTCCCTTTGGTTAGGTTGTGTCTTTAGACCGTTGGAGTCCATCGAACTTTGGTGGAGTTTTGTATAAAAGCGGGACGAGTCGTCAAGGTTAGGGTTTCACCCCTATCTTGCAACTTCCGTCCTCGTTTTTGATAAAAATTTGAGGAGATTATTCATCAAAATATGGATTTCACTCATGATTTGGTATAATTCCCCTCGTTTGTAGCTAAAACGCAAGCTGATCAGGCAACTTTAGTCGAGAGTTTGCGGTTTTCACACCTATTCTCGGCCTTATTACCTGTTCACAACTTGAAAATTTGAGTGCAATGATAGAAAAGAGTGAGTGATAGTGACGAGTTTACGCATACGCGTGAGTTGGTCTGTTGGTTCTTAACTATAGTCTAGGTCTCTAAGACTTCGATCCGGACTAGGTCGAGTCTTGCCTAATTCCCTATAGTTATGGCTCTGATACCAATCTGTCACACCCCAACCGATGGCGGAATCATCGGGGCGCGGCACTGAACGAAACAGATTGTCCAGAAGTTTCCATAACAACTATCATTACCATTTAATTAATCATTACGTCCCATACCGTAACATAAATAGTCAAACAAGTTATTACAGACAACATCAAACAAATACTCTGTTCCGACAACTCAGATTTAAATAAGTAGCAATTGTTTATCTGCTTCTAGAGACCCCTAATAAGTTATCTACAGACAACTATTTGTTGGGCTCTAAAGCTTTATTCTAGCTTCCAATTCCTACCACATATGCGTCCTAAGCACCTGTCACATACGTTAAAATAATGTCAATACATAAAATGTAAAGGTGAGCATACAAGTTTGATAATAGCATATAGAGTTCGAATTCGTTTACGCATAACCAGCACGCACACATAGTGAAATGAAGCACGTTAGTTATCGACATAGATCCATCGATACCAATGACTGCGGGTTGACTGCCCGAGGCAGTTCGCAATACACGATTACCACTGTAATCCATGCAAGTAAAAGATCCTTAACAACCCCCGTGTGAACGGGTGCTGAGTCCAAACTATAGTACTATCGTTGCTAAGGCAGGTAGACAGCATTCCATGTGTAAACATAACAAACAAGCATTCATAAGCCACGTATAACATGCATTAATGGTTAAGCGTTAAAATAGCTTGAGTAGTGTGATAGTTGTCGTTTGAATAGTTGTAACGTATGTAACACCCAAAAGTGCTAAAAGCAAAAAGGGTTCGAGTATACTCACAGCGATAT
Source organism: Helianthus tuberosus (assembly GCA_030545235.1). Taxonomy (NCBI): domain Eukaryota; kingdom Viridiplantae; phylum Streptophyta; class Magnoliopsida; order Asterales; family Asteraceae; genus Helianthus; species Helianthus tuberosus. The sequence goes on along the minus strand of CM060431.1, from coordinate 144,591,944 downwards.
GGATTGAAGGGAGCGCTTTTACAGCGAGTACGGTTAGCCTGAATAGATTCGATAACGTAACGATAAGTGACGCGTAAAACAGTACAAGTGAGAGTGGATAGGATGGCTGATCGTGCGGATCAGCTATCCGTGAGTAGAAGTAATCCGTGCGCATGACCTATCCGTGCGGATGGTGATGCGTGCGGATGGTGTTCCATCCGGATAGGTTATCCGTGCGTACGACTGTCCGTGCGGGTGGTAATCCGTGCGGACTAGTTGTACGTGCAGGTGACTTATCCGTACGGTTAGATTGTTTGTGTGGGTAAATGTTCAAGTGGATTGTTTCTTCCTAAGATGTGTTTGTGTATGATGGCTTGTGCTTTGGATTTTCATTGTAGCATTTAGAAAACACCAAAGTGTTTCTACCTTTCAAGCCGGTCGCGCGGACGACAGTCCGTGCGTACGGTAGTCCGTGCGGGCAGTCTGTGCGCGCGGGCAGAGACAATCCGTCCGGATACCCTGTCCGTGCGTACGAGTTGGCCGTGCGGATGAAGATTGTTTGATTATCATTTTAAGGCCTTAGTATCTCATGATCCGAAGAGTAATCCATTCAGAGGTCGTCCGCCCGGATTGCTCGTTCATCGATACTCAAACCTTGTTTGGAAAGTGGGTCCCAAGGGTAGTCCGTGCGGGTGACAACCCGTGCGTATGACCTGTACGCGCGTATGACTTGTACGCGCGGACAGCTAGTCCGTGCGCACAGCTTGTCCGTGCGGACAGCCTGTGCGTGCGGACAACTAGTCCGTGCGGACAGCCTCTGGTTGTTCCGTTCGTCTACACTTGGTTTCTGTTGTCGTTCATCGAGACGTTCTGATTACGTGGCAACCACTTGGAGTTGTGTTCTCACTCGCGTGACTAGACCGGTCAGGAACCACCCTAACTCAGCCTGTCGGCGACTCCGAACGGTCCTCCCGGTTAACCCCGAAATCAATTGTCCATGGGTAGGATTCCAGATCTAGAACTAGAGCATCACTATTGACGAGTAGAACACTAGAACCGATCTGATTCGTACCGGTTTTAAGGGTAAAGAAGGAAAGAACTTAGATTTATTTCTTTCAACTCTTTTGCTCTTAGAAAAGTTTAGATCTAGGTGAAGTTATTGTAAACACTTGTAGAAATCGTTTAGATTTGAGATATTCTTGGTGGAATGAGGTCAAGCTTGAAGTTCTTATGAACTTCATGATGACGTCACCCGAGAATACCTCAAATCCGGATGATTTCATGGTTAAAATCGAAGATTCGAAAGATAGAAATGTGTAGAATTGTGTAGTGATCAAGGATGTACAAGAATTAGTGCAAGATCTTACCTGGATTGAGAGAAATCTGAGAAAAGGTGAAGAATGCGTGCGGTTCGGACGTCACTTTCCAAAAGTGGAAAAAGTGGAGAGTGACCCGTGTATTTATAGGGTGCCAAAAAGGGAAAGGGTGAGCCGTGCGCATGGCACGCACCCGGGTAGGCTATCCGCGCGGACTGGTCATCCGTGCGGATTGGCAATCCGTGCGGATTGGCCATCCGTGCGGATTGGCCATCCGTGCGGATGCCACCTCCTTTGGTGTGTTCGGTGCGATGGTGATTCGGTTTCGATTTTCGAGCGATTCGATAGGGTTTCCTAATTAAATTACTTTTAGTCCCAACTACTTCTTATATGGTTCGACTCGGGACTCGGGTTCGGGTTCGTTTATATTCGAGTTAGACTTCGAGTTCGATTGAGTTCGCTTGATTATCACAGCGTAACATAACATAAAATAAACATGCACAAGTAACACGTATGGCACACACACACGTAGAATGACAAGTAAAGTACATAGCTCGAGTTACGATTTGGTGTCGATTTGATTATCATAGCTGGATTAACTTTATCGCATTGTTACTTCCTATCGTTCACAGTCGTAGGTCGATTGAAATACGGTTAGCATGATTCGATTATTGCAATGTACGACATTTACTCCACATAATCTAAATATCATACAAACAATTCTACGAGTCACGTCGCGCGGAATCGATCGTTGACTTTGACTTTCACTCGTGAAAACACGGGGTGTTACACGGGTGTTGAAAGATGTTACTCTGATGTTCTGTTTGGCGGTTCAGCAGGTGATGGCTTGGTTCAGGCGACTGTGATTCGGGTTACGTTTGGCTCAAGATCTGGTTCGAGTTCCGTTGATGGGCCGAGGCTAATAATCAAAGCAAAGTAGAAGGGTTAAAGTGGAAAAGAAATAGGAGGACTTAATCAAAGAATAGGGGGGTGAATATTGTCGGTGGCAAAGGCCACCGACTTTGTACTTTAAGATAGATAGACATTTGATTTAAAAAAAAACATGTTGAAAAAAGTTGTAGCAAATTTCCTAAATACAACAAAACCAATGGTCGGCGGGAATAGTGCCTCCCGTTGATTGGAGTAAAGGGGCGGCAAGGGGAATAGTACCAGACACCTGTCTGGCACTTCCCTATTGGCCCAATTAATTTATGATGTTATCCCCGCTTTAAAATTACGATTTTACCGTCGGTTCAAAATTACGTTTTTGCCCCCAGTTAAAAATATATTTACCCTTTTACCCACAGCTCAAAATTACGATTTTGCCCTCCGTAAAAAAATACGATTTGACCCTCAGCCAAAATTACGGTTTTTTCCCAGTTCAAAATAAAAATATGTCTTTCCCCTAGCTAAAAATTACGATTTTACACCAGTTTTTGTCATTTTACACCCACTTTAAAATTACGTTTTTTGCCTCCAGTTTAAAATTACGTTTTTGCCCCCACTTAAAAATAAACATATGCTTTTGCCCCCCGCTCAAAATTACGATTTTACCCTCATTTCAAAAATACGTTTTCGTCCCTAGTTCAAAATAAAAATATGGTTTTCCCCTGGTTCAAAATTACGATTTTACCATCGGTTCAAAATTATGATTTTGCTCCCAGTTCAAAATAAAATATAGTATTGTTTTTTAATTGGTTGAGAATTATTCGGCCATCGCCCCGCAACGCGGGCGGGGCATCAACTAGTTTGCGAATAAGTTGCAACTAAAAAATATTCGCAAACATTCGCATAAAAATAGTCACAAACAGTCGCTAAAAAGCGATAATATACCAATTCACTACTAAAAAATCGATGAATTTTGACCGTCTTTCCAACCACAAATCATTTGCAAACGCCATTTGTGACAGATCTGCAACCTGAAAGGCGGTCACAAAATTCTCCATTCCTAATCAAATTATGCCACCAAAGTTGTGATTGGTGTTAATTTGTGACCATACATAATGTGACAAAGTTCGCGAATGGTGTTACAACCACCCTGGTTGGACATGGTTTATCAACCGGTTTGCTACAAAAACTTTTTTTCTTTTCTAAATAATAATATAATTTTATATTCCTTTATTTTGTACTAAATTCACAAGTTAACAAATATACTCAATTATTTTGTACTAACTTCACAAGTTAACAAATTATACAAACATTCAATGATAACTAAGACCAATAAAACATTATATATATAATCTATATCTATAATACTATATAGATTCGAGGAGGATACAATGGTAATCTACTCTTCGCTTTAAGATGCATAGTATTCATTCTGCTACAAATGGCATTACTCATATTAGTACTCTATGCAATAGTTTCTCTGTTAGGATATGAGTTTTAACTTGTGTGCTTTTGTGTGTGAATAAATGAAGTATAAATGAAAATAGAAAGATGAATTGCAACGGAAATAAATGAACACACAAGAATGGAAAGTTTATCAAAACTTTTTTATATTTATAATCCAAAGATTACAATTACATGATGGTTATAGAACTCCCCCTCCGCCTGATCACTCACTTAAAGTGTTCGTACAAAAGGAATTTGTGTGATGTGATGAAATAAATCTCTAACAAGTGAGATTTATTTATACATTGTACAAACATCTGTTGGCAATCATGGCTGACATCACCCTGATAGCAACATCTAACTTTCATAACATAAAAGATACCACATATGTAAGAAACATCAGATGGAATGTAACAAATGTTCTAAGACAACTAAGATCTATTTGGACATATGCTGTTACATTAAATTGATCGTTCTTTAAACCTTTGTTTGCTTTATCCAAACATCTGTTCTGACCAAAACAGATGTTTGGTCTTCTTCATTAGTGCTTTGTCTTCAAAAGGGCTTTGGCCATGAACAGATTTTTCTTATTCTTCAATAATGGTTTCATGTCTTCAACATATTTTTGAAGTCTTCAAACAAATGCTCTATTAGTGTTCAAGATTTACTATCTTTGGGAAGATATGCATATCATAACTGGTTTATTTTAGTACCATGTTTTGGCTTTTGCAATCATCTCTGTTCTTTTGTAGGTCCAACATCCTAATTTGCCCCTACTTATTATCGATATTTAATAAGGTTTCATCATATTTAATTCACTACGTTAAGTATTATCTTATTTAAATACTTAAGTATATAATTACTGAATATTTACATAATAATACTAACAACAACTAGTCTTTAACTTCGCTTCGCGACAGTGTCGTAATTTGTGGTTAATGTTAATACAACGGGAGTTATAACATAAATGTAAGAAAAGAAAAAAAAAACTAAAATCTATACTATCTATAATAAGAGATTATGAGCTGATGTAAATCTGCTTACTTGTCAACTTCTAAGCTATGCCACATGGACTTGCTGATGTCATAATTCCCTTTACAATATTTAGATATGTATAAATGTATAAATCTTTTTAAAATATATAATCAACCACTGATGATTCAAAATCAAAATTATGGCTCCAAATTCAAAATTCAAAATTATGGCTCCAGATATATAACCTATAATCTTCTTCAATCAATTACCCTCTCTATCAATTTCTCTCTCAACTCTCTCTCTCTAAAATTCACAGTCTTTTGAAACACAAATCATTCAGTTCACAGTGTTTTAAACGCAATACTCTTTCTTCTTTGGCAAGAATCTGGAATTATCTCAATTTCTTCTTCATATCGAAATCTTCTGCCCTAATTCTCTCTGCCGTCCTTCCGCCTTACGAAATCTTCATCACAAAGGTACAATTCCATCTCTTTGGTAACATTCAATCTTGGTTTTCTGGCCTTTTCTTTCGATTTCTTAGTTTTTATTTACTGGAACAATATTAGGGTTTTTAGAGTCATCAGGGCACAGGTAGTTGAATATTACACCGAATCTTGACCCTCATGTAGTGTTTATTCATCATCTTTACAAACATATATCATTAATAACCTAGGGGATAAAAACCATTTATGTTTGGCAGAGTATTATGAGCTAATTTCACTAGGTTAAAAAGCATTTATGTTTGGCAGAGTTTCAGGTATGAGTTTCAGGTTTATATAGATACTATGGTTGCTTATAAAGGTGAAGTTAGAATTGATGACAACCATTCAGAGTGTTTTGGTGGAAAACTTGAAGGGGGTCGGTGACGTTGTCGAGCTTGTCAGGAAATGCAAAGTGATAGCATTTCCTGACAACCCTCGACAATGTCACCGACCTCCTAATCTGAGCGTGACCCTCTGAAAATATAAATGTTTTGCAACTTCACCATGAATAGAGAAGAAAGAGAGAGTTGGGTTTCTAGCTCCAGTTGTGTTGCAGCCGGATCAACGGCAAATTCAGCAGCAGTAGTTGTTGATGCATGAATATGAAGATTGAATTTGTGAGGTTCAGTTAATAATCGACTGAATGAAATTATATTATTTATTGTGTTCACCATTGTTAAACCAAAAAGATTGAATTTGTGAGGTTCAGGAATATGAACATTGAATTTGTGAGGTTCAGCAGCAGCAGTTGTTGATTCAGCAGCAGCAGCAGTAGTTGTTGATGTAGGTGAGTTTTGCAAAGGTTTGCGGCTTGAAATAAAATTATTTATTGTATTCACAATTGTTAAACCGATTGTGCTTTATGTTTATCATTTGAACTTGTGATAATTTGTGCCTAATAATCGACTGATTGAACGGATTTTGATTTTTAATTAAGTTTATTAATGTAAACCAAAAGTTTTAATTAAGGTATGTAGTCTCACATATTTTTTGTTCAAATTAATTTCATAGGATGATAACATCTTCATTTTTATTATTTTGTTTAGGGATTGAATTTTGTGTAGAGATGGATGGAAGAAGTGGGCACTTGTTTCATCGGACGAGTTTTGGTGTAATCGAATCGAATGGAATGGAATGTTGGATCCTTATGTTAATCTCAATGGAACTGTTAGCAGCGAAGAATGTTATTGGTGCTCATCTGAATGGAATGTTGGATCGTTATGCAATCATCACTTGTGGTTCAGAAAAGCGGTTTAGGTAATAGATAGTATAAATTAAGTTTGTTGTGAAACATGTATTTGGCAAAGGCCTGTTTTAGGTTTGAAACCTCTGTTTGTTGTTAACAGATGTTAGAATATAAAACAGATGTTTCAAACGACTGGTGGGTTAAACAGTGTTTTGTGTAGAAAATAGTGGTTCAAACCACTGTTGGGTTAAAACGGTGGTTGAAACCAGTGTTGGGTTAAAATGGTGGTTGAAACCACTGTTGGGGTTAAAACGGTGGTTTAAACCACTGTTTTGTTCAAACCAATGCTTGAAACTACTGTTCCGTTAAAACGGAGGTTTGAAACCATTGTTGGGTTAAAACAGTGGTTGAAACCACTGTTTGGATGTGTGTTGAAAGTGTTTGGATGTGTTGAAAGTGTGGAAGCGAAGGGTAATAAAGTGGTTTTGTGATTTGGTGGTTTCGTATCAATGTAGTTCTTTCCATTTACGTTTTTTTCTATTTGTATGTAGTGAAATTGGCTGAATTTATGAAATGTTTTTTAGAGCTTTTTTGGAAGAACCGAGACGAGAGGGTTTTTGAACTAAAGTATATGGATACATCAACACATCTCCTGGAAAGTATAAAGACAGAATGAAATCATACCAGTGGATGGTTAAAAGGAGAAAAATTGCGGATCTCACGTTAGATAGTTGGAACAATTTTGTAAAAGTTGGATTTTGTATAGGCTTCTCTGTAGTTTGTTTGTTTTTTTGTTCTATTTGGGGTGTATTTGCTCTTATGTTATAGCTAATATAGCAGTTATCAGGTAGAAGCATTAGCTTAGGCAATTAAGGAGAACACTATAGTGTTCGTGGAGACGGGCTCAGGCAAGACGTTGTTCGTGATTATGCTTTTACGTCACTATGCTTATCTGTTGAAAAAACCCTTCCCGTGTATTGCTGTGTTCTCGGTAGTTGGTACCCACTGTTGCATTGGTCAAATAGGTATGTCGGTTGACTTAGTTATTTCTTGAACATGTTTTCAACATGTGGTTAAAGCATACTAATGGAAGCTTTCTCTGTCTTATTAGCAAGCGGAGTATGTGGGAAAGCACCTTGATTTGAAAGTGGAGTATTGGGGTGACAAAGTTGTTGATTTTTGGAATGCTGCTGATTGGAAGAAACAACGAGATCAGAATCAGGTATGACAAGTCAACATTTGACTTTTTTGTTGACCGCATACAATCTCATCAGAATTTTGAGTAATGATCAAATACGTAAAGTACCCCTGAGGCGGACAATTGCAGTCTTGAGTAATAAACTTTTACTGTGTTACTCTTTACCTTTGTTGTATCATGTAGTTTTTATTTTTTCAATTTAAACTGAATACACGTATATGTTATACATCATTTTTACAGCTATTGGTCATGACCCCTGACATTTTAAGGAATGCATTCAGACATAGATTCTTAACGTTGGATATTATCAAGGTGTTAATGTTTGATGAATTCCACAACGCAAAGAAAAATCATGCGTATGCTATCATCATGAAGGTATATTAATGATTGTAATTTTTAACGTTATTAATTTGTTTTAGTTGAGTTTAAAAATTGAAATAATATTTGTTCAAACCACTACTTGAAACTGCTGTTCGGTTAAAACGGAGGTTTGAAACCATTGTTGGGTTAAAACAATGGTTGAAACCACTGTTTGGATGTGTGTTGAAAGTGTTTGGGTGTGTTGTAAGTGGGGAAGTGAAGGGTAATAAAGTGGTTTTGTGATTTGGTGGTTTCATATCAATGTAGTTCTTTTCATTAACGTTTTTTTCTATTTGTATGTAGTGAAATTGGCTGAATTTATGAAATGTTTTTAGAGCTTTGTTGGAAGAACCGAGACGAGAGGGTTTTTGAACTAAAGTATATGGATACATCAACACATCTCCTGGAAAGTATAAAGGCAGAATGAAATCATACTGGTGGATGGTTAAAAGGAGAAAAATTGCGGATCTCACCTTAGATAGCTGGAACAATTTTTTAAAACTTGGATTTTGTATAGGCTTCTCTGTAGTTTGTTTGTTGCTTTTGTTCTATTTGGGGTGTATTTGCTCTTATGTTATGGCTAATATAGCAGTTTTATATTAATAATGCAAAAGAACAATTGCATCAGCATTTCAATATTAAAGTTTTCAAATTAGAAGAAAATGTACCACCATCTTATTTTTCAATATCATAATATTTTTATTAACCATCGAGATAGTGTTGTTAATGATGTTTTTATAGAATGTTAGATGTATTTTGATATTATCCACTAAAGAAAATCCTTTTGTAACACTTAACTAAGAACAAGTTTTATTTAGGCCAAATAAGACTGCTTTTAATGAAAGTTTATGCGAATGTCAATTCATCAAATATTTGTTCACATGATAGTTTACATATTTACATATACAAAAACTTTTATCATTATGGTTATTATAATACTAATACATACTGTATTTAACATTATTTTATAAAGATATAGAACTAAAGACCACAATTTAAATGGTATATTATAATCTGAATTTGTTGCGCCTCTTTTGTAAACGCCTCTTTTGTTGGGATTGAACCCTATGATGGCCCTCATCTATTGTTTGAATTAGACTACCCCCTTGAAAGTGGTTATAACATATGATGGCCCTCATCTATTGTTTGTATACTACAACTACTGTCCATTAAGTACTGCTTGTGTACAACAACTGCTGAAGACAAGGTGCTGTTACTTAATCTACTGGCCTAACTCAAGTGCTGCTAAAAAGCAAAGCCCTACTTGGAATGAAGCAGTGGAATTTAAAAAAAAACTGTTGACAAATTAATACGATTAAAATATGAAGTATTAAGAAAGTAGTAATTACATACAAAGAATAAATCTAATTAGACACGTCTAACTCTAATAACAAAAATCAAGAAACTTTAACTTCAATTGTGGATCTTTACTGACGGTATTTGATCAAAACGATCTGAGAGTGCCGTATGATGATGCAAAAGAACACTTATTTGTGGTGTATTTGTTCTTATGTTATGGCTAATTTAGCAGTTATACATTAATTATGCAAAAGGACAATTGCATCAGCATTTCAATATTCATGTTTTCAAATTAGAAGAAGAGGTACTACCATCTTATTTTTCAATATCATAATATTATTATTAACCATTGAAATAGACTTTCCCCTTCAAAGTCGTTATTTTGGGCCAAATAAGACTGGTTCACATCAGTGGATTCATCATAAGCAGGTGTTTGCATTACACCTTCCCCCTGAAAGTGGTTATAACACCTGATGGCCCTCATCCACTGTTTGTATACTACAACTGTTGTCCATTAAGTACTGCTTGTGTACAACAACTGCACCAGAGCAAGTGCTGCTATTTAATCTACTGCCCTAAGATAAGTTCTACTAAAGACCATAGCCCTGCTTGGAATGAAGCAGTGGAATGTAAAAACTGCTGACATATAAAGATTGACAATTTGTGTCTAAAATGTATTTTGTTAAGGATGGCATTCTTGCAGATATTTCATAAATCACCATCAACAGATGTTGGACATGATATTTTGTGGTTACGCAAGACAAAATCATTCCTTTCTTCAGAACAGCAGATGATCAAAACATTTGTCAAAAGCTTATTCACTGTTGCACTAACAGTTGCTGATTTAATAGTCTTTCAAATCATTATCATTTCCTTACCCCTAACTACTTTTGTGCTCAAACATCTGTTTTCTAAATACTGTCCACTGCTATTCATCATAAGCAGCTGTTTGCATTAGACTTTCCCCTTGAAAGTGGTTATAACATCTAATGCCCTCATCCACTGTTTGTATACTACAACTGCTGTCCATTAAGTACTGCTTGTGTACAACAAATGCTGAAGACAAAGTGCTGCTATTTAATCTACTGCCCTCAGTCAAATGCTGCTAAAGACCAAAGACCTGCTATTTTTCTATTTATATGTAGTGAAATTGGCTGAATTTATGAAATGTTTTTTAGAGCTTTTTTGGAAGAACCGACACGAGAGGGTTTTTAAACTAAAGTATATGGATACATCAACACATCTCCTGGAAAGTATAAAGAATGACAATTTGTGTCTAAAATGTATTTTGTTAAGGATGGCATTCTTGCAGATATTTCATAAATCACCATCAACAGATGTTGGACATGATATTTTGTGGTTACGCAAGACAAAATCATTCCTTTCTTCAGAACAGTAGATGATCAAAACATTTGTCAAAAGCTTATTCACTGTTGCACTAACAGTTGCTGATTTAATAGTCTTTCAAATCATTATCATTTCCTTACCCCTAACTACTTTTGTGCTCAAACATCTGTTTTCTAAATACTGTCCACTGCTATTCATCATAAGCAGCTGTTTGCATTAGACTTTCCCCTAGAAAGTGGTTATAACATCTGATGCCCTCATCCACTGTTTGTATACTACAACTGCTGTCCATTAAGTACTGCTTGTGTACAACAAATGCTGAAGACAAAGTGCTGCTATTTAATCTACTGCCCTCAGTCAAATGCTGCTAAAGACCAAAGACCTGCTTGGAATGAAGCAGTGGAATGTAAAAACTGCTGACATATTATACTTGACAATTTGCGTCTAAAATGTATTTTGTTAAGGATGGCATTCTTGAAGATGTTTCATAAATCACCATTAACAGGTATTGTAATTTACATTTTCATTAATTATTTCCGGTGACATTTTTATTATATCAATGACTTATAGTTATTCTTTTCGATAAAACGGTCTTGTGGCATTTTATGATACATTGTTTAGGTAGGTATAATCCATACTACAATATTATATTTACAAAGTTGATTCTTGAATTTGGTTTGTTTTGTTTTGTTTTGTGATTGTTTGTTGGTACGTGGTTTATTTTTAGGGTGATCAGTGTTTTATAATCGGACCGTGCGGTTCATTCATCAGGTATTATTTCCTTTTCATTTTCACTACACTGATTTAGTGTTACCTGTTGTTTAACAATCCAGAAAAATATGTTTCATATCATACCTGCTTTAGAGTTTTACTTGTATCGTTTAAAGCAAAACCAAAAAAAAATTGTTTCCGATTGAAGAACCTATAACACATCAAAAATTCAGTATTTAAAACCAAACCCAAAAAAATTGGTCAGCCCAAAACCATACCTAAAATTATAATGAAACAGAAGCAAAAATAAAGTGTCATAAAAAAAATTAAATCGTTTATTGTATAAATATTAAAAAAAGTTACAATTACATAAAAAAAAAGAAAAGTAATCAGACACTTAGAGTCTAATAGCAAGAATGAAGAAATTTTAACTTCAACTCCATGGAGCACTGCACTTCTTGATGTATGTCATTGATCTTTCTCATGAAGTCCAGGTCTCTGTCTCCACATTCTATATTGTTCGCAACACACAGGTCACGAACGGAAGTAGTCGGCATCGCCCTCAGGTCTCTTGAAATTGGTCTCTTGTCAGCAGACCAAGTTGCAGTCCGTCAAAACATCTCTTCAACTCTTGAAGAGTACTCCTATCAGCAAAAACTTGCTCTTCGATTTCTTTAATAAAGTGTTGCTTGAAATCCTCAGATTGTGCAGCAGTTTGTGACTCCATTTTAATGTATTTATAACAGCTAAGGCAAAACAATAAGAGTTGCTCTTCTATTTAACTGAATGAATCTGGTTATGATGAAACAATGTTTGAATTTGCAATGATATTATATAGGATATCTATCAGCCCAAAGGTCAGGTTTAAATGCAACCATTAAATAAAAATTTATATTTAAAAACCTGATACATGTAATGATTTAATAATGAAAAACGTGTATATACCCAACATGTCTCTTCATTTACCTTATCAAACATTTTAATGTAAAACCTTTGAAAATGTTCATTATTAGCAGACGTCTCTTCATTTATCCTATCAAATATTTCAAACACTATAAAGGATCATGATTGCTCTACTTGAAAACATCAAGACTTCATTTTTAAAAAACCCTTCATTCTAAAACAAAACGTCCAAACCCACCCACACTCTTTCTAAATGGCAAGCAAAACCTTCTACCACTGGTCGGATAATACCGATCTTAAAATTGAATATTCAAGATGGTCACTCCATGAACAGAGAAAAGCTGAAGAAGTCAACAAAAAAGTTGCGTTGGTAAGTGATAAATATTATAAGCAGACGTGGAGTAGCATTGCACTGCTGGATGAAGTTGTCTCTTCTCCTCCATCAGAGTTTAAAGAAAAAGCCGAAGAGTTTTTGACACATCTGTTGAAACAAGATCAGAAGACCTGTGATATGCTAGCAGATCTGCAAATTAAAACAAAAAATGAAATTGCATGGAGGAAGGCGAGAGAAATAGATATCCTAGGAAGTGTTAATTGTAATGTTTAGTTTTTAATATTTTTCAAACTCAGAATTTTGTAATACTATTTAATATCGAATGAAGAAGTGTTTATTGCTAGCAGAATTTTGTAAAAGTTGGACTTTGTATAGGCTTCTGTGTAATTTGTTTGTGTTTTTTGTTCTATTTGGGGTGTATTTGCCCTTGAAGAGGTACCACCATCTTATTTTTCAATAGCATAATATTATTATTAAACATTGAAATAGACTTTCCCCTTCAAAGTCGTTATTTGTTTGGGCCAAATAACAGTGATCCACATCAATGGATTCATTATAAGCAGCTGTTTGCATTACACCTTCCCCTTGAAAGTGGTTATAACATCTGATGGCCTTCATCCATTGTTTGTATACTACAACTGATGTCCATTAAGTACTGCTTGTGTACAATAACTGCCCCAGACAAAGTGCTGCTATTTAATCTACTGTCCTAAAATAAGTGTTGTTAAAGACCAAAGCCCTGCTTGGAATGAAGCAGTGGAATGTAAAAACTGGTGGCATATAAAGATTGACAATTTGTGTCTAAAATGTATTTTGTTAAGGATGGCATTCTTGCAGGTATTTCATAAATCACGATCAACAGATGTTGGAAATGATATTGAGTTTACGCAAGACAAAATAATTCAACAAAATCATTCAACATAATCTTATTAAACAGTTGCTGATTTAATAGTCTTTCAAATCATTATCATTTCCTTACCCCTAACTACTGTTGTGCTCAAACATCTGTTTTCTAAATACTGTCCATTCCTATTCATCATAAACAGCTGTTTGCATTAGACTTTCCCCTTGAAAATGGTTATAACATCTGATGGCCCTCATCCACTGTTTGTATACTACAACTGCTGTCCATTAAGTGCTGCTTGTGTACAACAATTTTGAAGAAACCACTGAGTGTCAAACATTTCATAAATTGACATGCAACAATGGAAGGAAGAAGCAGTAGTTTAGTTTGTCATTTATATTGTATAGAATCAGTGGTTAAGGTTAGCAGTGTTTGAAACGACTGTTCGGTTATAATAGTGTAATCCTTAATGATATCTTTTGAAACCAGTTTTGGGTTAACACTGTTTGAAACTACTGTTGATTTAAGGACAGTTTTTAAAACCAATGTTTTAAGCCAAAAGTGTTTTCAAAACAGTGTTTTAACAACACTAAGTATAATTCACCAATCTATCATTGTTTGTATCTTCAATGATCACACAACTTGAATCGACAAATCATAACATTGAGAGCAGCCCATTAACAAATATTACAAACTATATGATGTATAAACTTTTCTTATAACTATTAATCATTCATTGAATGTTGATTTATTTATTGTAATTGATGAAAGGAGGATATCTTCCGGAAGAGTTGCTGATTACAGGAAAAGTTGATCCAGTTGGTTCTCTCATATCATTCACATAACCTGATATTTAAGGAGAGTTGTGAAAATGAAAGTTGTATTGGCATTGTTAATATTTTTTTATAACAAATTATTAAAGCCTAAATTGTATATTAAAGGTAAACTTTTAATACATACAATACAGAGACAAAACGTTATACCAACTTCGTAGACTTGACGGAACTTGCAGATTCGATAACAAAAGACTGTAACATACAATACAGGTGAAGTTAGAATTGATGACAACGTTATTGGATTCACCCAATATAGTGTTTCAATATGCTAAGCGTAATGGTGATTAACTTTTTGGTTGAATCTTATAGGCGTATAGCGGAAAATCCTGGAGAGGCGGAGGTTTGCAAGCGATGTAACTGTAAGAAATCCAAGTTTTTGCACATACAATACAGAGACAAAACGTCATACCACCACAAGCAATTGTGGATCGTTACTGACGGGTGCACTTCGGAATGTAGCAGATATGAATGAATATAACCTCAGTGTAGGTAATTACATATCTGCCACTGGGGTTATATTCATTCATATGAATGAATATAACCCAAGTGGTAGATATGTAATTAGCGAGCTTTGGAATTTCAAGGAAAATTGAAGAGCTCCACTGGTGCTGTATTCATTCATATCAATCACTTCCTTATGTGCACCGCATCTTCTAGGAGGTTGTCAAGTGTTCTCGCCTTCGTAGTTGGTGTTTTGCTTATTTTTACTTCCGCAGCCATTCTGTACATCGAATCAAACCAAAACCAAATAACTGTTATCATCGAATCAAACCAAAACCAAATAACTGTTATCATCGAATCAAACCAAAACCAAATAACTGTTATCATCAAAAACCAAAAATGAAAAATGAGGAACACATTCAAATCACACATTCAAATCATTGAATGAAATCCAAAACACATTCAAAACCTCTGTTTTAATAGCCTAAACCCTAAACCCACAAGAATCAAAACAGGAACACATTCAAAACCTCTGTTTTGATACCCTAAACCCACAACAATCAAAACAGGAACACATTCAAAACCTCTGTTTTGATACCCTAAACCCACAACAATCAAAACAGGAACACATTCAAAACCTCTGTTTTGATACCCTAAATCCTAAACCCACAAAAATCAAAACCAAAACACATTCAAAACCTCTGTTTTGATGCATTTTGAACAAAATCAACCCTCTGTTTTTTCAAAATCAACCCAAAATCGTCGGATGGAACCCAAAATCATGAACAAAATCAACCCTCTGTTTTTTCAAAATCAAACCAAAATCATCGAACGGAACCCAAAATCAAACCCAAAATCATCGAATGGAACACAAAATCAAACCCAAAATCAACCCTCTGTTTTTTTCAAAACCAACCTAAAATCATCGAATGGAACCTAAAATCAAACCCAAAATCAACCCTCTGTTTTTTTCAAAACCAACCCAAACTCATCGAATGGAACCCAAAATCAACCCAAAATCAAACCCAGAATCAACCCTCTGTTTTTTCAGAATATAAACACATTCAAATCATCGAATGGAACCAAAAATCAAACCTCTGATTTCAAGATGAAGATGGATGAAGATGATGAAGCTGGATGAAGATCTGTATTGACTGTTGAGAGTTGAGAGAGATATTTGGAGATTTTTGGAGAAGTGTGATGATGATAATGATCGGTGATGATATTAGTCATTTCATACAACTTATAACAGTCAAGTTGCATTTTTGGTGAAGTGTGATGATGACAAGGAGATTAAATTAAAAATTAATTATCCATAAGAAATTAAACTAAATAATATTTAGTAGGAGGATTATATATAAATTAATTAGAAAAGATTAAACTAAAATAATACTTATCTATAAAACATGGTCTAATATAGTATACATATAACTAAAGACCAAAATTTAAATGATATATTATAATCTGATGTAAATCTGTCTATGTTACAGTCAATTTGCATTTTTTGATAGAAGGGTTTTAACGGGCCTACAAAATCTAATCCATGAGTAAGCTTAATTGGATCAAATATAAAGGGCTTTATTGAACTGTTTAATAACATTTGGTTATTTGAATTAGGTCAGGCTTTAATTATTAGATAATATAAAATTAGGTCATGCTTTCAGTTTAGACAAGCAATTTTGAGTTAGTTAGCTAATTTCTATATCAAACATGAACTAAATACAAACAATTTAAATGATGTATTATAATCTATTTCGATGGTTATTAAAACTACCCATGTGGTCACACATACTGTCTTCAACATTACTTTATAAAGATATAGAACTAAAGACCAAAATTTAAATGATATATTATAATCTGTTTTTTAGTATTTGATTCGATCATTACTAAACCTACCCGTGTGGTTACACGGGTACTACACCTAGTTATGTGTAAAAGAAAAGAAAAAAGGCGGGGTCGTAATTTGTGGTTAATTTTAATACAACGGGAGTTATAATATAAATGTAAGAAAAGAAAAAAAACCTAAAAATATGTGGAAAAGAAAAGAAAAAATAACAAAAAAAAAATGAAAGAAAGAAAGAGAGTTGGAGGAAAACAGTTATAATTAATTAAATTAACTTGATATTAGACTGCGGGGTATGGGGCGGGAGTTTGGGCGTGGGTAGGGGGAAAACGCCCAAGCCACCACCCCGGGTGGGTATGGGTTTCGGCGTGGCCCTTGGGGCATGGGTTTCAAGCCGGGCGTGGGGCGGTCTGGCCAAGCTGACATGGCGGGCTCTAATTGGACAAACCAAAGAAGCCGTTGGGCTAGCCGTTGGCCAACGACTATCTTAAAAAAAATATATTTTTTATTTTTCCACTATAAACCTCACAATTTCTTCCATTTTTTTACCACATTCATCTTCAATTCTCCATCTACAAAACGAAAAAATGCATTCTCATAACCGTCCTTTTGACCCGACCCACCCGTATGCACTCCAACAAAGGGCCGAAATTCGGAAGAGCAAAGAAGCTAGAGATGCCGCTAGAGAAGCGCAGAGACAAAGACGGGAGGATTTGAAAATTCTATCCCAGCCGATTGATCACCTAAAGGGTGACGAGTTGGAAATAGTCTTGGAGATGAGAGAAGAGATAAAAAACAAATATAAACGTTAGGAAATTTTTTTTATGTAATTTTTATGTAATTTTCTTTAATTTTTATGTAATTTTCTTTAATTAAAAACAAATACAAAGAGCCCAGCCGGGTCAGCCCAGCGAAGCCCGCCAAACCCACGCCCCCAACCCCCGCCCCACCATACCCTGTTTAAATGTGGGTCGCCCCATGTCTGCCACCCCAAGCCACGTGTCAACAAATGCCTCAATCCCCGCCCCACCATACCCCGCAGTCTTAAATCAATAATGTTAGTGAAAATGGCCCGATAGATAATGAATATTGTTCACAATTCTATTTGTTATATAATAATAATAATAATAATAATAATAATAATAATAATAATAATAATAATAATAATAATAATAATAATAATAATAATAATAATAATAATAATAATAATAATAATAATAATAATAATAATATGATCAATGTTTAAGGCAATTCAGGTAATCAGGTTAGATTACACTCTCTAAAAGAGCATCGGTGACACTTGTCACATTACGAACATACTAGTATATGTGTACAACCAGCTACAACCAACATCCGGCGCGTTTGAAATATTCGATTTCTTTTATTAATCACAATATTTGTTTTCAAGCCAAATTTGGAGAAACATAGTTTGTTTCTTTGTTCCACAAAACTGGTGTATTTCATCTTCTAGCGTATTCCGATTGTTGTGATGAGTTGTTTTATTCATCTAACAGTTTATTTTGCAGTTGTTATTGCATTGAAGGAGGCAATCATATATGTTCAATAAATCATCAAAAGTGGATATGAAGATGCACAATTGAATATGGTCAGGTAAGAAAAAGGTTGTGTATGCTAATGTCATGGTTTTAGAACGACAATTTGAGGTTTAAAGACACAATTTTATGATCCAACAATCACAATGTGCTTTTGTTTTATTATGAGGTTGGGCAAATCCAAAAGAGCAACCCATTTGGAAATCTGCATTTTCTAGCCCAGAAGTTAGTTAAAATTAGTTATGTTACATTTTTCAATGTTTATTGCTTCTCCTTTGTGAAACAGTGTTCTCTATTCATGCTGATTGATTGCACCTTAAATCGCCTTCATATTCCATTCTCAATTGATTGTTACGAATGTGATTTGATTTTGTTAAACAAGTGTGTAGAGTTTAGGTTTATTATTAATTAGATAAATATGTATTAATTTGTTAGATAAGTGTTTCATTGTTTATGTGGTGGCTAATTGAAATCATAATGCTATTGTGTAAAATTGAATTCATACAGAAAGGAGCTATCAAAGTCAACTCTACAAAAAGGAAACATTTGGGCAAACAACTTGAGAATCTTTATTTTCTTTTTTCTAGATTGATAACGAGGAGAGTTCTTTCTCATTCCCACAAAAAATGTTTGCAGTTTCTTTGCTGTAAGTGTTGTATCATCGTCACAGGATTCCCAAGTCCAAGAATTAGGACTCGAGGGATGATAACAACCGACCACGTAATCAACACACTTCTTGCACCAATACATGATCCAAAAAAACTTGATAAAGAAACTGAACAAACTTGGAAACTAACCGTAATACACAAACTGAACTTGATAACTTTGAATAACTTGAGAATGTACGTACGAAACTTTCATACATTGACAGCGACTAGTCGGCGATTAATCGCTAGTCGGCCAGTAACTGAGTAATTTTTCGTTAGTCAGTCAATTAATCGCTAGTCGGCCTAGTTGGACCTAGTCGGCCGGCCAAAAATCGGTGATTCCGGCCAGATTCCGGCAAAAACCTGTATATTCTGGCAAAAACCTCTAAATTCTGGCTAGTTTCCAACCAATCCATGTGAATTCCAAGAATTCATCTTGTATACTTAAAAAAATGAGTTGAGTAAGAGTTAAAACCTAGCTACTTAAAATCAGTGTTGTAAAAATCGCAACTAGTCGGCGATTAATCGCTAGTCGGCCAGTAACTGAGTAATTTTTCGTTAATCAGTCAATTAATCGCTAGTCGGCCTAGTCGGACCTAGTCGGCCGGCCAAAAATCGAAGATTCCAGCCAGATTCCGGCAAAAAACCTGTATATTCCGGCCAAACACTCTAAATTCCGGCTAGTTTCCAACCAATCCATATGAATTCCAACAATTCATCTTGTATACTTAAAAAAATGAGTTGAGTAAGAGTTAAAACTAGCTACTTAAAATATTTACCTAAAAACGTGTATATGTATACATAAAACTAAAAATTACATATAAAAAACCCGATTAATCCCGATTAATCTCGAGTAATCCCGCGTAGTCGCTAGTCCCCACCTCACCGACCGACTAGCGACTAGCGAGTTCTCCAACCTTGCTATTTATACAAGCTGAACCGTTGTGTGTTGAAGAGATGTGTCGCTTGGGAATGGGTATGTCGATCCCATGATAACCGTTTGTACGGTTATATCTTTACACACACACACAGTTTCAATCACAAGCCCAATACTAATCCATACTTAACCTAATGGACTCTAATAATATTCGACCCAATGTTTGTTGGCCTCCGGCCCAAATCGAAACAAATAAAACATAATAATTAATAGTCTAACCCAACAAACTAAAACTAAAAACGTAAACGTGTTGCTGCGTTTCTTGCGACTCAGCCCGAACTCGGGTGATCGTGATTACGGTCATCATTCGCCCCCTTAATCACAGCAGCCACAGTTCATTCTTCATGCTATTCGTTTTTCTTGTCGGTGACTTCGAGTATAATCACCAGATCCGGTTCGTCTTCGCTTGCCACCACCTTCATTCCTTCGTCATCTTTAGCACCGCTTTGACCCGCTTCACGTGCTTCCATTCTTCTTGCGCTTGATCTTCATTATTCTATCTCGTCATTGTGAATCCACCGGCTAACTAGGTTCCCCACCGCCATGAGTTGTAGCCTAGTATCGCCACCATCATTAGATTCGTTCTTTGAGGCTCGAGTCTCGTATAGTGTCATATATTCGCTTGATTTGCATATTCACTTGATTGTTTGTTTTCGTTGGTATTCATGTTTACATTGTTTTCGTTGGTATGCATGTTAAAACCTTTTCGTAAATATAATAAAAAATCATTTTATAAAAAAAAAAAAAAGATTACTTACCAACTTTTTGTTGACCCAAAATTTATTTTCTAACATGATATAGGAAACCAGGTATGAGGATCAGAAGAAGAAGACACATAGGACGAGCCTTAGAAATATTAATTGGAATATTATCTTATGTTTTATGTTTTGAGCATTATATGAACTATGTGAACATTTCTTGTTATGTGACAATATAAAATGGTTGTGCTTTAATTATTAAAATAATTGTTAGTTGTCATGAGCTATGGACAATCATCATGCTCCGAATAGATCCGCTGCGGGTTGGGTTGTGACAATTGGTTATGTCCTTGGTGTTTTTGATTCTTTTGATTGTGTTATTGATTTATTGGTTCTATCCATGGTGTTTTTTAGTTCTGTCCATGGAGTTATTAGTTCATCCAATAAAGAACGAGTTTTTTAAGTTTATATATATATATATATATACACACACACCAATAACATCATACACAGACTTAAAAATGACATATACACACTAAAAACACTATGTAAGAACTAAAACACCACGTACATGCTTAAAAATAACGTATACAGACTAAAAACACCAAGTGCGTACTCAAACCAACATCTACAGACTTAAAACAATATGTACAAACTAAAAACACCATAGACATAAGTTCATAACCAATAACACCATAGACAACACAAAAAACACAATGGAGTGAACCAAATAACACCATGGATAGGTACAATTATACCATGTTCTGACTAAGGTGGTGTTTGTTTTTTTCAAAAAGAGCTTCCTGCCTCTTCTGTCTGCACCATGCAGACGCGGGAAGAGGTTTTGCCTCAAAAGAGTGTTTGTTTTTTTTTTTTGAGAAGTGCTTTTTACCTCTCCCCAGCCTCTTCTTGGGGAAGTGATGAGAGGTAAGCTTCTCCAAGAAGAGCTTTACCTCTTCTTGGCACCACCTCCACCTCCACCCCTGCTCCGCCACCACCACCACTGCTCCGCCACCACCATCATCATCATCATCACCACCCCTGCTCCGCCACCACCACCTCCACTCCGCCACCACCTCCGCTGCTCCACTCCGCCACCACCACCTCCACTTCGCCACCACCACCTCTGCTCCACCTCCACTCCGCCACCACCTCCGACATCATCATCAACAAACAAAACCCCCAAATCGAAAACCCTAAAAACGAAGAGAGAGAGAGAGAGAGAGATCGTAGAGAGAGAAGGGGCTGTGGTCGATCGAAGAGAGTGTAGTGGTGACGGTCGTGGCTGTGGTGCAGTGGTGACGGTGGTGAAGTGGTGGCGGTGGTGAAGATGGTGGCGGTGGTGAAGTGGTGGCGGTGGTGAAGATGGCGGTGGTAGAGAGAGAGTAGAGAGAGAGTTGAGAGAGATCTGTGTGTGTGTTTGTGTGTGAAGAGGTGTGAAGAGGTTTTATATAAAAAAAAACAAACCATCTTCTCCTTGCAGACTGAAGACGTTTGGTCCACCTCTTCTCCTGCAGATGCCTGCAGACGTGGCCTGCAGCAGAAGAGGTTTTCAAGAAGAAAAAACAAACAGCACCTAAAACACAATTCTAGACCAAGAACAATGAACAGAACTAAAAACACCATGAACAAAAAAACCTCAATTGAAACATATATTTATTTATTTTTTATATAGCAATATTATATATACTCACGTTAAAGATACAAAATGCTCATTACTTAAAAAAAAAAGAGTAAACTGCCATTTTGGTCCCTGTGGTTTGGCCAGTTTTGCCACTTTAGTCCAAATCTCAAACTTATTACATCTGGGTCCATGTGGTTTGCATTTTCTTGCCATTTTAGTCCAAAATCCAAAAACCCTATTTTTTGACTGTTGCAACCTCCTATTTTGTCCTGTAGTGCAGGGGCATTTTGGTCATTTAATTTTCATTAAAGCAATTCTTTTATTAAAAACCCCCAAATATAAAAACACCTGCTAATCATCTTCTTCAACCTCATCATCTTCAACCTCTGCACAACCCAAACACCACCACCTCCTCCACCATCACAACCCACCACAACCTGGATTTAAAAAAAAATTCATATTTTCAAGAGAAAATAAATTAAATGCAAGGAGACAGGCTCAGATCTGTAATTGGGGGATGGGGACAAAGAAGAAACGAGTTACGCCATGGCTGCAGAATACACAGTTGCTTGGTGAGAGAATGTCAAATTCTTCTTCACTATGCCATCTGGATTTTGCCCCGCCAAGATGCGGGTGCAGCGGGTCGGATCTTCAATGTCCCTTTAGTTTTGCTCAGGATACTCTGATCATCATAGCCTTGAAACAGATTCAAGTAAACCTTGCATAAATCATAGCAGATGCAGATTCAAGTAACCTTGCAAAACAGATTCAAGTAACCACCAGATTCAAGTAGCAAAAACCAATCCAAAAACACAAGATAAATTACCTAATGTAACTTGAATCCGATTCGATTTCTGAACAAAATCAACAAACGACACTTCATCACCATCTCGCCAAGCACCACCACCTGCCACCACCACCACCCCTCTCTCGCCGCCAAGAACCACCACCCTCTCGCACCCCCTGCAACCACCGCCCCCCTCTCTCTCTCTCTCTCCTCCCCTGATTTCGTTACCGCCCCCATCTACCACCACTGTCACACCCCGTTTTCCACGTGTTACCGGTGGGCCCGGTAGGGGAGTATCGTGACATGGTTGGCAACATAATAGTCAAACAACACAATATATAAATGCACAGCGGAAGCAAAAGGATAAATATATTACAATCCGAAATAATGTAACATCAAAGTATTACAACGGAAGTAAAGGATCCACAGGCGGATTGAAAATAAAATAACACTGTTCAATGGACTTTAGGCATCTAAGCTTGCGAGACTCTTTAATGATGCTAGGAGTAGCCAGCCGATTCCGATTAGTACCTGCACTTAGCCTTTTTGGAAAATACGTCAGTTTACACTGGTAAATACAATCAACTGACTCATTTTGAAAAGGTTTTGAAAATGATTGATTTGAATGCACATGGCACAAATAATATTTATAACTTGGGTTACTTATTTAAATATATAAACTTGTACAGGATTTACATGTTTCTTATGCGTTCAGTAGCCCGGATCGAGCCGGGTTAAAGATTAATGGACACACCACATTTAATTATGAGACACCGACGGCGTACGCCTACGCCGGGTGCTAAGGTCGTGGCCATTTCGTAAAATGATGCCAGGGATATCCGGGACAACGGTCATTAACCCCCAAAGGCTTTAAGTAAACAAAACAAATTAAACGGAGACATCTCAATAATTTAACCATAATAAGATTAAATATTCAACGCCCGACCAAGCGGTATTTTATACACCGTACCCCAAGCCCGTATAGGGAAATAAGTTAAAAGTATTTACCTGAGCTTAAATATAAATTCAATCCCAGCCGTATCAAATCAGCAAGTACAGATAGCTTTTATTGGGCTCCTAAATCTGGAACGAATGTTTTTAAATAACCTATTAGAATCCTAACGGGTCTTTAATTAAGCCTTGACTTAGACCGGTTAGTTTTCCAAAGGAATATACGGTTCAAACGCATGTTAAGGCGAAGACTGGAATAGAATGTGATTTAGACCCGACAAGTTCGGAGACTCGTATAATATGGGTATATTATACACATTCTGGATTTTGAGATAATAACGATAAGGTTTGACCCGTTTCGGCTAATTTATGCAAACTAGTTACATAAACCGAACCGAGCGCGTATGAAGCGTAACGGGTAACCGTAAGAGTCCTAAACAGGTTTCCTAAGTTAACATGCCTTAAATATGTTGTGATATCAGTAGGATACCTTCCGTTATGCCCAAAACGAGTTTAATCTATAATTAAGCCCCGTAGGGGTATTTTGGTCATTTTAAAGTTTATAAAAGGAATTAATTTATCTTCTGTAATCTGGGTCTGATTAAATCAGTAAAATGGTTTATTTTAACAGGTTATAACATTTGGTTATAAGTCTTATATACCAAAATAGTTTTAAACCCTAACTATGCGTATAATACGCGTATAAAGTCGTTTTAAGCGACGTACGGGTTAAAATAGGATTCTGAGTTTCCTGATCAGTTAAACAGGTTCAAAATACTCCATTTAATATTTAAAATCAGTAGCAATTGGATTTGCATCAAAAGGATTTGTAAAACTCATTTTATGGCCGAAAAGGGCTTATTCGGTATTTACCGAATTAAGGCGATAATCCTAGCTTATGATCAGTTTAAAAATAACTAAAAATCTTCAAAAATCCCAAAATATTATTTAACATCAGTGGGTAAAAGGTTTGGTGTTAAAAATGGGTTTTAGATAGGCGTTACGCTAATGACGTTATTTAATTACTAAGAATCGCTATAATTATGTCATTAAGCATAACTCCTAATCTGGACCTCCGCTTGATGTGAAAATTTACAGACATGTCTAATAATCAGTAACTAAGATTATTTTACTTTCATATCTCCAAAATCTCGTTTTATGATCATAAGGGCATTACGGTCAATATTTAGGCGATTAACGGAAACATCGGACAATTAAGGATTCATGTGGCATAAGCGCAGGGGGTTATACCAACATGTAACTAGGTCCTAATGGAACTTTAAGGCATGTCTAAAACTATCTAAACCGGGTCAGAACTGAGGTCAAAGCAAAAGTCAAACTTTTGCGTCTTTCGGCTCCGAATCGGTTCAAAACAGAAAGTTGTCGAATCAAACAAGCGTAGACAAGTTTTTATACTTATTATCAGTTTATAAGAATGATAAAATAGGTGATACGCCTTTTACATCATTAATCATGTGTTAAATCGAAAATACCATTTCTGTTGACTTTTTCGGATAACGTTTGACTCGACAAACGACATAGTTAGACCGGGAATCAAAGGGTGCCCTTTTAAGGGTTAATTGTCCACAATATTACCAACTTGTAGCAACTTTCGTTTCGACAAAACTCTGGACCGTTTATGATTTATCGTAAGGTCAAACCGTAGTTACGACGGTTTGATTTCTAGGCTATAAACTAAGCATAACCCAAACAAGAAGAATCAAGGGTACTTACATACGTCTAATGAATGATTTGGAAAGCTTGTATCAGTTCTTGAGCTCCTCTAAAAGTCCAGAAGTTGAAATGTGCATGTATGTTGCAATATGAGACTTTATAAGAACTTTGATCTTTCACAAATTGATGCCAAATGAGTCTAGCAATGATCCAAGATCAGTACATGTGCCCCCTATAGGCTATAAACCATCTTAGGAAGCCCATAGAATCGAAAAACTAAGTTTAAAGTCGGTTACAACATGCAAACAGGCACCTGCCCGTTTTTTCTGCATCTGCAGGTCTGACGCGGGCCGCCTCACATTTTGTTAAATCTCACGCGGGCCGCCTGAGCCTTATGTTCAGGTTTCCCATTTTTCTTTAATTGCATTTTGGCCCCCGGTCCTCCTAAACGTCGCTTTCACTTGCATTCTTGCATTATGGGACTTTAAAATTGACATTTAGGGGCTTTAATACTTATACCATCTTTGTGAAGTCCTCGGGTAACCTTGTGGTCACCCGAAAAGTCGTGAATTTCAACGTTTACACTTTTAATCCCTCGAATACGAATTCTATCATAACTTTCTCATACGATAACGAAACTTGGTGAAATTTTTATCACACATTCTAGTGAGCATAATATACCGTTACAAAGCTTCGGGTTTGCTAAAAGGTCACTCAGAGGTATATCTTAACATGTTGACACATTTAACCCCTGTAGTTTGTAATCTCTCACTTTCTTTTACAATTCGCTTCGTATGATCCATGATCCATTCGTTTAAGGTTATAAATATCACGTAGGGTTATTGTAAAGTATAATTATTCATTGTTGACACTTTGAACCCTCAAATTCACATAGTTTCTATGTTTGTCAACTTTAGTCCTTCCAGAACATTCTTTCACACGTTCAAACTTATGACACGTGTCAACACATTATAGGACGCAAATTTTCGAGGTGTTACATCCTCACCCCCTTAAAAGAAATCTCGACCCCGAGATTTACTGAAATAGATGAGGGTACTTTTCTTTCATCGTGGACTCAACCTCCCACGTATACTCGGGACCTCTACGGGCATCCCATTTGAACTTTACAATTGGTACTTGCTTCCTTCGAAGCTTCTTAACCTGTCGATCCTCAATCGATATAGGATGTTTATCACATCGTAAATCCGCATACCAATTTGTGATAGTGCTCCTTGACTTATTGGCGGAACACCTCCTTCAGTCACTAGTGTGCAATGTATTGCGAGCTCCGTCAAACTCCTTAAGTAGGTTTTAGCTTACAAGCTACTTGATCTTGATACATTCAATTTCCTTCGAATGATTTCCATATATTCAGAGCTTAACTAGCCTGATAATTTCACAAATTTGGTACACCCTTCCTGGGTGATATCTTTTGTTAAACCATATTCCTTAACAAGAACTTAGGAAGTTTGCTATTTCCATAACTCCTCGATTTCTTGCCATATACTGGCAACCTACAATCGATTATGGATTTGTATAATCTTATTTGTTGTTCCCCAGGCAACTTTCAGATCTTGATAATTGGACTTACCAATTCTCTATCTAACACTAGACATTCAACATTCCATCTATACAAGGTCTCCAAAGGAGTAGCCTTAATACTTACATATCCATTATTATAGAAAAGCTTTATTTTTAAGGTGAGATGGTTATTCCAACCACTGCTTAGCTAATGTTTAGGGAATAGCTAATCCTTGCCGTTAGTCGAACAGATCGACGATCCTGTGCAGTTGATGGCAAATTCTTAATCGTTACCTAATTAGGGTGACGGTGATAATGCATAAGCAAAATGAACCGTCTTTTATACTTAACTATACCGGATTCCCAGGATATTGAGTTAGGCTATATGAACCCTCTATTTTAAACTTAGTTAATCAGGGTTTCGGTTCTTCCAATGATGGTACTAACCGTCTTGGAGATTTCATAATAACACGGCCTTAAACGGAATTTAAACCTTAACTCTACCTGCCTCTCAGGGGTAAACAGGGTAATATTAGGAGAAGATAATCAAGGTACTAGGAGGTTACAGAGAGATTTCCATATCTCGGGCTCCAGTTCACCCATAATTGCTTGTGTCAAATAAGTGACGCATTCATGTTACTAGTCCACAAATTCCTTAATCGGGAACATTTACTTGGACAATTCAATTCTGGACATCTCCTTTGAATACCATTAGTTGACTTTAGTACTCTATGACCATCGGAATATCTTTGTGGTCCCATGTATTAAACCTCCATACTGATCAGGCATGGAAGCAATCTATGGAACTTATTAAGATACACCAATCCTCATATGGCGCTTTTATCATACCATCTGGTATTCGGAATCGATAGAGATTAAAGAGATATCTACTATGTACACTGTCGCACTTCCTTTTAGAGAAAGGATACTTTTAAAATTCTACGACTGAAGGTTTCTGATAAGAACAAAAGAAATGGTTCTTATGATTTCGCAGGTATGTTTTATCTTACGTTTAATATCTGGGGTTCTTACAGGGAAAAATTCCTAAAAGTTTGCTAAGTTTATGGTCTTGTGAGAGACTTAACAGCATCCGAAACCACTTGTAATTTATAGCAATAAATTCACAAATAAGGGTTTATCTGGTAAGATTCCTAATGTGAGCTGTCTCTAATTATTCAACAGGAGGGCTAAACGCCTCCACTATTAATCCTTCTAAACTTAGCTGTAAAATCTTAGATAAATTTAGGGCAGTCTCAGCTTTGACTGATTACTTCTTAATCAATATAACGTGGGTAGCTGAGGTAGATCCATAATGGATTTTTAATGAGCAGGTTTTAAAACCTTAGTGTGCCCTCTTATTGTCAATGCTAACCACTAATAATTATGTGCTTTAAGCTTAGATTTTTGGGTATACTGAATAGGGTACTCTCTTAGCCAATGAATTAAAATTTGCGACATACTGTCGACTGTCTAGAACTTTTATGGCGAGAGTCAGAAATTCTTATTCTGTCTTTTCCTTTTTCGCGAAACGGATACTAGGTTTTTCTAATAAGGTCCTTAAACTTGGACCATTCCACAATGTATAATATGATCTTTCTTGAGGATTTCCTTAATATCCTCACTAATTTAGGGTATTGTCATCAAATGACTGTGATGTATGCTTTACCAGGTTCTTTCCAGCATAACCGCTGATATACCTAATGGTTTCTACTTCATCCATCAATTTTCATGAAATCGATGGCCCCCTTTTTATTATTGAAATCTCTTTCTGAGTTTTTTCCATACTCGAAGTTTTGGTATTAAATACCGAATTCACCAAGTGCTTAGTCAACCTAAGAAGGATAAGTAGGTGATTGTAGTAAGAAGTAAGGAAGTTATTGTACATGTGCTTATATTAAATAAGAATGGAAATTTCACAAACTAGGCACCTAGCTCAGTTGGCTAGGCGCGCGAAAGGGTGCGGCCTAGACCCAGGTTCGATCCCGGGGACGGCCAATTCCACCATTTTTTTTATGTTTAATATTAATTAATCGCACGGATGTATGTAATTATAAGGGTTGTCTCTTAAGGAGTCTTGATAATTAATTGCTTCTTATCACCCACAATATGGGCTTGATTTTTAAGACAAACCATCGATTTTTATTACTATATCGAGTCCTCTTATTAACGAAACAAGGACAGCGGAGAAGGGTAATTCCTAATGGATATAAAATATCCATTTAATTTTTCTGGAGCAGTCTCTGAGGTATTATCGGTCAATTTTACTTCATACTTAACGCTTAGAGTTTTTAACAGGCAGATTTAATGATTTACAATATCTATTGTCTATGAGAGACTTATCTGAACCTGCATTAAATAATACTCTAACATGAGTGTTATTGATATAGAAAGTACCTGTTGTGACCTTGTCATCTTGGATAGCCTCTTGAGTATCCATTTGGGAGTTTTTTGCTTTGGTCTTCTTAACTTCCTCAAGCTTTTTAGCATATTTAGGGCAGTTGGTCTTAATGTGCCCTCTTTCATTGCAACCATAGCAGGTTGCGTCCTCCATCTTCTTGCAGTCCAAGGTCTTATGCCCCTTGGACTTGCAGATCCCACATGCAAAAGTTCTCGACTGTTTATGCGAGTTCGATCCATACCTGCACTTCCCGAAGTGTTGTTTCTTGCAGGTTTTGCATTTGGGTTTTTCACCTGACTGCTGTTTGTCCTTTAAATACTTGCCATACTTAGCTGCTCCTTCCCTGGCAGCCTTAGGGCAATTAGTACTGATGTGGCCCTTTTCGCCGCAGCCATGACAGGTCGCATCTTCCACTTTCTTGCAATCCAAGGTCTTGTGACCCTTGGTTTTGCAAATTCCACATAAATTAGCACGTGGGTCGATGGTGCATTTTCCAGAATGTTGCTTCCTGCAGTTATTGCATTTGGGCTTTGCCCCCTTTGGCTTGGACGGGTTATGGTTTGAACCGGTCTTACCCTTTTTACGACCTTGAATTGGGGTATCATCGCCCTTCCGTTTGTGATCCCTCAGCACGCGATCCACAACGTTATTTATGGCCGTATTTAACATAGCCTGTAACTCGGTTCTTGTTAAGTTCAGTCTTACTTCATCATTCTGATTAACCGGATGATGGTGAGCTTCAGAGGAGTCAGCCATGGTGAAGCTTTGAAGGCTACTATCCAAGTAGAAACAATTTGTTTAATCATATAGTGAATTGTCGAATTTGATGAATAAATAGCCATGGCGCAATTAAACCATATAGGCCAATAGATAGAATTTAATTTATTTGATTATGTTTTGCCTAAGTTTAAATAAACCATCTTTGGCATTTAAGCGGAATATAATCCTTCATATTTATCAGACAGGGGACATAAGTCACGACTGCCAATGTCATACTGACATCTTTTATATATAGCACAAGGGCTTGTTCCAAAGGACTTATGATGGCTCAGAGACCTTGTCACTAGGGAAATTTTAAAACATAATCGGTGATTCCTTTGGGTCGGAAAATTTCATAGTTCATTGTCTTGACAAGAAGTTATGAAATAAAACTATCTTTTTCATGTATTCATCTTTACTCGTATATATACATCCCAAATGGATGTTTTGATGCGTACTTCATTTTCGACGTTTTCTAGCCATGATTCCTATTGATCATTTACGCTATATAAGGGATTTGGAAAAATTCCTAATATAAGGATGACAAGTGTGATTTTTATAGCATCACGTTTGTCGGGAGTGTTAACACATTTTCAAGTGTTAACAAGGATCTGAATCTCTTTTTAAACAGATTTTACCATCTTAGCTAGGTCTTCAATTGACATTCAAGCTAGGTCAAACCTTTTTAAGATTCTCTTTTAATATCTAAATTGGCAGGAAAGGAATGATATTTTATTCAGGATTTTTATCATGAATCCTAATTTATAAGTTAGTAATAGCACAAATGGCCTAGTCGCGTAGACAAGTTTAATTTATAAGTCATGATTTCAGAGAATCAAGGCATGAAGGTATACTGGCACAACAGACCTAGTCACAAGAACCTTTATAAATTATAAGCTATGATTTCATAGAATCAAAGCATAAAGGTTTACTGGCACAACAGGCCTAGTCCATTACCTTTATCTGACAAGGAATCATCGCTACCACTGTCTTTTGGCTCATATGGAAATGAGCAGGGCCTGTAGGCGCTATATTACCACGTATGGTCAAAATATGATCATCTCAAGTGATGATCTAAACCCATGATTCAGAGATCATTACATTGGGTTAGGAATCTTTTGAAGAATCCATTAATAAGAATGACGTGTGTGATTTTAATGCATCACGTCTGTCAGGAGTGTTAACATATTTACAGATGTTAACAGGGATTCAAATCTTTTAAACAGGTCTTACCATCATGGCCCGGCCTTAAAATGACCCGAAGGCTAGGTTTCACTCTTAAGATTCTTATTAATATTTAACGCAGAACAATCCTAAATTGAGGTGTTAAATATGGATCTGAATCTAATTATGGAACTACCATCTTTGCCCTGCCTCAAAATAATGCGTGGCTAGGTCTCGTCCTTTTTAGATTTTGCCATTTTATATAAAGGTAGATCTTATAAAAGGAATGTTTGAATGAAAATTTAAAGTTAGTTATTCCACTATAAAATTAAAATACAGATGTGCCCTAGACGGGACTTGAAAAGAATAATGTTGTCCTCGAAGGAACTGAAAGGTAATTATGTCCTTTTAAGGACTATTAAGGAAACGATTTTTAGTAAAAGGAGTTTCTTCTTCATTTTATTTCTGAATGCTTTCTCCTTGGTTGCATGTTTCGTCCTAGCCGCTGTACGAAGGTCAGCAAATCAAGGCTCCTGGTGTGGAGAATTATTATTACGGCTTCTTCGCTTGGCGACGTATCCAAATTATAAAAAAAAATTTGAAAGCAGAAATTCCAGATAAGGATTGAGAATATTCCTATGTTAAGTCTAGACTCAGAAGGTCAAGGTATGTGCTAATGTGTCATTGAGATTAAACACAAAAAGATAGTGTTTAATTCACTCAATGTTGGCTCTGATACCAACCTGTCACACCCCCGTTTTCCACGTGTTACCGGTGGGCCCGGTAGGGGAGTATCGTGACATGGTTGGCAACATAATAGTCAAACAACACAATATATAAATGCACAGCGGAAGCAAAAGGATAAATATATTACAATCCGAAATAATGTAACATCAAAGTATTACAACGGAAGTAAAGGATCCACAGGCGGATTGAAAATAAAATAACACTGTTCAATGGACTTTAGGCATCTAAGCTTGCGAGACTCTTTAATGATGCTAGGAGTAGCCAGCCGATTCCGATTAGTACCTGCACTTAGCCTTTTTGGAAAATACGTCAGTTTACACTGGTAAATACAATCAACTGACTCATTTTGAAAAGGTTTTGAAAATGATTGATTTGAATGCACATGGCACAAATAATATTTATAACTTGGGTTACTTATTTAAATATATAAACTTGTACAGGATTTACATGTTTCTTATGCGTTCAGTAGCCCGGATCGAGCCGGGTTAAAGATTAATGGACACACCACATTTAATTATGAGACACCGACGGCGTACGCCTACGCCGGGTGCTAAGGTCGTGGCCATTTCGTAAAATGATGCCAGGGATATCCGGGACAACGGTCATTAACCCCCAAAGGCTTTAAGTAAACAAAACAAATTAAACGGAGACATCTCAATAATTTAACCATAATAAGATTAAATATTCAACGCCCGACCAAGCGGTATTTTATACACCGTACCCCAAGCCCGTATAGGGAAATAAGTTAAAAGTATTTACCTGAGCTTAAATATAAATTCAATCCCAGCCGTATCAAATCAGCAAGTACAGATAGCTTTTACTGGGCTCCTAAATCTGGAACGAATGTTTTTAAATAACCTATTAGAATCCTAACGGGTCTTTAATTAAGCCTTGACTTAGACCGGTTAGTTTTCCAAAGGAATATACGGTTCAAACGCATGTTAAGGCGAAGACTGGAATAGAATGTGATTTAGACCCGACAAGTTCGGAGACTCGTATAATATGGGTATATTATACACATTCTGGATTTTGAGATAATAACGATAAGGTTTGACCCGTTTCGGCTAATTTATGCAAACTAGTTACATAAACCGAACCGAGCGCGTATGAAGCGTAACGGGTAACCGTAAGAGTCCTAAACAGGTTTCCTAAGTTAACATGCCTTAAATATGTTGTGATATCAGTAGGATACCTTCCGTTATGCCCAAAACGAGTTTAATCTATAATTAAGCCCCGTAGGGGTATTTTGGTCATTTTAAAGTTTATAAAAGGAATTAATTTATCTTCTGTGATCTGGGTCTGATTAAATCAGTAAAATGGTTTATTTTAACAGGTTATAACATTTGGTTATAAGTCTTATATACCAAAATAGTTTTAAACCCTAACTATGCGTATAATACGCGTATAAAGTCGTTTTAAGCGACGTACGGGTTAAAATAGGATTCTGAGTTTCCTGATCAGTTAAACAGGTTCAAAATACTCCATTTAATATTTAAAATCAGTAGCAATTGGATTTGCATCAAAAGGATTTGTAAAACTCATTTTATGGCCGAAAAGGGCTTATTCGGTATTTACCGAATTAAGGCGATAATCCTAGCTTATGATCAGTTTAAAAATAACTAAAAATCTTCAAAAATCCCAAAATATTATTTAACATCAGTGGGTAAAAGGTTTGGTGTTAAAAATGGGTTTTAGATAGGCGTTACGCTAATGACGTTATTTAATTACTAAGAATCGCTATAATTATGTCATTAAGCATAACTCCTAATCTGGACCTCCGCTTGATGTGAAAATTTACAGACATGTCTAATAATCAGTAACTAAGATTATTTTACTTTCATATCTCCAAAATCTCGTTTTATGATCATAAGGGCATTACGGTCAATATTTAGGCGATTAACGGAAACATCGGACAATTAAGGATTCATGTGGCATAAGCGCAGGGGGTTATACCAACATGTAACTAGGTCCTAATGGAACTTTAAGGCATGTCTAAAACTATCTAAACCGGGTCAGAACTGAGGTCAAAGCAAAAGTCAAACTTTTGCGTCTTTCGGCTCCGAATCGGTTCAAAACAGAAAGTTGTCGAATCAAACAAGCGTAGACAAGTTTTTATACTTATTATCAGTTTATAAGAATGATAAAATAGGTGATACGCCTTTTACATCATTAATCATGTGTTAAATCGAAAATACCATTTCTGTTGACTTTTTCGGATAACGTTTGACTCGACAAACGACATAGTTAGACCGGGAATCAAAGGGTGCCCTTTTAAGGGTTAATTGTCCACAATATTACCAACTTGTAGCAACTTTCGTTTCGACAAAACTCTGGACCGTTTATGATTTATCGTAAGGTCAAACCGTAGTTACGACGGTTTGATTTCTAGGCTATAAACTAAGCATAACCCAAACAAGAAGAATCAAGGGTACTTACATACGTCTAATGAATGATTTGGAAAGCTTGTATCAGTTCTTGAGCTCCTCTAAAAGTCCAGAAGTTGAAATGTGCATGTATGTTGCAATATGAGACTTTATAAGAACTTTGATCTTTCACAAATTGATGCCAAATGAGTCTAGCAATGATCCAAGATCAGTACATGTGCCCCCTATAGGCTATAAACCATCTTAGGAAGCCCATAGAATCGAAAAACTAAGTTTAAAGTCGGTTACAACATGCAAACAGGCACCTGCCCGTTTTTTCTGCATCTGCAGGTCTGACGCGGGCCGCCTCACATTTTGTTAAATCTCACGCGGGCCGCCTGAGCCTTATGTTCAGGTTTCCCATTTTTCTTTAATTGCATTTTGGCCCCCGGTCCTCCTAAACGTCGCTTTCACTTGCATTCTTGCATTATGGGACTTTAAAATTGACATTTAGGGGCTTTAATACTTATACCATCTTTGTGAAGTCCTCGGGTAACCTTGTGGTCACCCGAAAAGTCGTGAATTTCAACGTTTACACTTTTAATCCCTCGAATACGAATTCTATCATAACTTTCTCATACGATAACGAAACTTGGTGAAATTTTTATCACACATTCTAGTGAGCATAATATACCGTTACAAAGCTTCGGGTTTGCTAAAAGGTCACTCAGAGGTATATCTTAACATGTTGACACATTTAACCCCTGTAGTTTGTAATCTCTCACTTTCTTTTACAATTCGCTTCGTATGATCCATGATCCATTCGTTTAAGGTTATAAATATCACGTAGGGTTATTGTAAAGTATAATTATTCATTGTTGACACTTTGAACCCTCAAATTCACATAGTTTCTATGTTTGTCAACTTTAGTCCTTCCAGAACATTCTTTCACACGTTCAAACTTATGACACGTGTCAACACATTATAGGACGCACATTTTCGAGGTGTTACAACCACCGCCCCCAGGTGTAAATTTTGGGTTCAAACGGCGCCCGAGGGGGTAGTTTTTTACGCCCAAAGTTTGGGTTTTTTTAATTTTTCTTTTTTTTTAACCAAACTTTGGGCGTAAAAAACTACCCCATCGGGCGCGCCGTTTGAACCCAAAATTTACACCCGGTCTTAAAATATACGGATCTAGGTGTAAACAAAATTTCGTGGTCAACGGCCCTCCGTGGCACTTGGTTCTCGCGGTTCTCATAACTCGTGGTGGTTCTCATTCTAGCGGCTCCCTATATATATATATATATAGGGAGGAGCTCAAGCGAGAACCACCTTTATTGTGAGAACCGCGAGAACCAACGTGAACACAACCTAAAATAGCTAAAAAAAACCTAAACCCCACCCCCCCCCCCCCAAAAAAAACCTAAACCCCCCTCCCCCACCCCCCAAAAACCTAAACCCCCCCCCCCCCCCCACCCAAGCTAAAATGCTAAAAACTAAACCCCCAAAAAACCTAAAAAAATCTAAATTTTTTTTTTGAATTTTTTAATATTTTTTATTTTAAAATCGCTACTTTTCGAAGCCAAAATTTTTTTTTTTTTTTTTTTGCTTCGAAAAGTAGCGATTTTTTTATAAAAAATTCAAAAAAAAAATTTTTGTGTGCTTTTTAGCTATTTTTAGGCATTTTTTGTTGTGTTCACATTGGTTCTCGCAATAAGAGGTGGTTCTCGCATGATCTTCTCCCTATATATATTAATTTTTGAATTAAGAAAATGTTAAATGAAAAGCAAAATGACCAAAATGCCACTACACTACAGGACAAAATAGGAGGTTGCAACAGTAAAAAAAATAGGGTTTTTGGATTTTGGACTAAAATGGCAAGAAAATGCAAACCATAGGGACCCAGATGTAATAAGTTTGAGATTTGGACTAAAGTGACAAAACTGGCCAAACCACAGGGACCAAAATGGCAGTTTACTCTAAAAAAATAATAACTTATTAAAACGTTATAAACAATTAAAAAAAATAGGAAATATACATGTGCCTTGGTAACACCAATTTACTGGCCTTATGTTATATAGTATTAACACTTATACACAAACACCATATTATATAAACTTTTAAATTTATAGATCCCTAGTTGAAATATAAATCATTAGTTCCAAATTAGTTAGTTAGAATTGTAGTTGGGTCACTGGCGGAACTAGCCTATTAATTTAGGGGTATCCCGAAAAAAATTTACACGGCAATTATAAAAAAAAACAATAATAAATAAAGTAAAACAAATACCTAATAGATGTGTCATCTTTCTTTTTCATAGCTTGAAATCGTTCCATCACATCGTCGTCTTTTAATTTATCAAAGGTTTATTTTTCGACCGCACAAACCGTAGCATTGTTCAAATATTCCAGGCCCATTCGATTGCGTAAATCCGTCTTGAGATGCTTCAATTTAGAAAAAAAAAATATATTTCAACGGTTGCGATTGCGACCGGTAAAACCAAAATTAGCTTCACTATCTGATAAACCAAAGGACAAGAATTATGTGTTCCGATTTCCACCATAAGACGAGCAAGATCACTTATTCAACTATAATATCGTTCTGCGTCTTGGGTTAACTTTATTAATTATATCTAGGGACTCCTTTCAATTTTATTATTGTTAATTTGGGCTTATTTTATCATTCGGACGTAATTATTCTACAAGATTTCGGGTTGAAAATGTTTGAGCTTATAAAAAATGGGATTTTAGTAATATCAAGTATCATATTTTTTGGTTAGAGGTATCCTCGTATTTTTTTAGGGGCATCCTTTATATAAAACCGGAAAAAAAAACGCTACGAATACGAAGTTGAGCCGTAGCCCGTGCTATGGCTCATATTACTATGATTCCGCCCCTGTGTTGGGTGATCTATAGCTTCCTATTTTTAGGCGAAAATAAAAAAAGTACTTAACTTTCATAAAGCTTGTTAACAAAACAAAACAAAAAATTAGGTCCTACCGGGAGTCGAACCCAGCCATAAAGCTTGTTAACAAAACAAAACAAAAAAGTAGGTCCTACCGGGAGTCGAACCCAGGTCGCTGGATTCAAAGTCCAGAGTGCTAACCACTACACCATAGAACCCTAATGATTCGGGTCCAGCTGAGTAGGGTACATATCCATTTCAAATTCAGGCATACCAAAAAGCTAGTTTGTTCCCGACATTAGCTCCACAAGACCTAGCTAGCTACATGCTGCATAGCTCCTCCTATTAACATCCCCCGTCTTTCTTTGTCTATTTCTTTATATCCATCCAACCTTAAAGTTAGCCTTTATAAAGTTTTAAATTTAATTTACTATATGGTTGAGCCGACGAGAAGAAGAGAAACTTAACACAAAAGAAAAAATTCTTTAATTAATCCCTGTCAATTATAGTGGTTGTGGGTGTTTTAAAAGTGTAAAGAAAACAAAAGGTAATCAATCCAACTTGAATGCTTTTAGTTTAGCTTTAGTGACCCTTTATAGTACATGAGATTAGAGGTTACAACTAGCATGATTAGATGTATGAGGGTCCATATATAACCTTAATCTTAAGCTTTTCATCACTAGTACATTGTTTGGATTAAACCTCAACTCCAAAATTTCAAAAGTTGATAGTATATATATACATATCAAATCAAGA
The DNA here is from genome assembly GCA_030545235.1 of Helianthus tuberosus. Lineage (NCBI taxonomy): Eukaryota > Viridiplantae > Streptophyta > Magnoliopsida > Asterales > Asteraceae > Helianthus > Helianthus tuberosus. The sequence continues at coordinate 144,554,073 of CM060431.1, read as the reverse complement.
ATCGTCACTACTAATTATTTGTAATTTTTTTTGGTTAAAATAAAGACTTAAAAAAAAAAACAGTTAAACTGAACGATATATTATAGTTTATGAGACTTAGGCTTCTAATTACCAGTGGTATATACCATGACCAACTTGAACCGGTGAAGCTCTTGGTTAGCAAGGGGGCTTACTAGACTCAAGTTGAACCCCACGAACCATATATGCACCTAAGGCATTGATCGGATCTCAAGATCAAGTCGGTTACAGATGTAGGTTTGTAGAGCCATGGCCCATTCCTATCAATACCCTAAATTTGAACCAAACCATGTATATTACACAAACATCACGCATATCTTGATAATTGATATGTTTGCTTTAAGCTTAATCATATCATAAGGTTATGTACTTTAACTGTAACATTCCAACCCAGCTAGGACTGACGTGTCATTTATAATGTGCTAAGAACTCAAAATCAATCCAAGATGAACAAGACATTAATGTGGGATTTGCTTGAAGTGTAACATTAACAGAGATAAATCTCTATAACATCTGATCACAAGGATAAAAGACTCCAAGAGTCATGGTCTTATAAATGTCATCAATAAAGCTTCTCATGACACATACCTGATAAAACCATGATGGAAATATATTAAAAAAACAGACAAACCCTAACATGAAAATTAATAAATCTGCACATCACCACCATATATGTAACACACACGTACTTAAAAAACAACACAACACACATAAACATACAATATATTGAATAATAATCTAACAGTGATCAAGCAGCCTCAGGTTCCACCATCCTCTGGTGGAAGCTCCTGTGGCAGTTGCAGGCGGCACAGATGAGTGCACCCTCGGTCCCCTCCACCGTGCTTGCCATGAACTCCCTACACCCATCAAGAGCGAATCCACCAACCTCCAGGGCGATGTTTCTCTGGCACTCTCCATACCTCACATGTAACCTGACGTTGTTCAATGAACTAGTCGAGTCTGATTGCAGCCCTTCAGTTCTCAGCATCACTTTCTTCCTCGCCATTTCTTGCATTTTGCTAGCAAAACCCTAGCAATTTATAGTCAACGCTGTAACGGTCTTCGTGAACTGATAGATTGGTTCAGTTATGCATTTTTAGTCCTTATTTTTCATGCTTTTGCCAACTTTGACTTCTCTGTTTGCATTATTTGCAAAACTCCTTTAAGTTACTGGAGAATATCCAAACAGGAAGTTACAATTTTACAACTATATATCCTTCAAACTTATTTATTTATTAATTTATATCATAGGTTAATGCTTAACCTAACGTGTTGTAAAACCGGGGTTTAACCCCTAAAGTATTTTGCTATAGATTCCGCAATTTGTATATCAATTGTTTTTTAAAGAGTAAACTACAAAAATCGTCCTTAATGTATGCTACTTACTACAAATCGTGTCATTTGTCTTTATTAACTATAGTAACCGTACTCGATGTTTGCAAAACCTTGCACGTTATATATGTTCTTTAGCCCTAACTCGATTATTTTTATGGTTAAATATGACTAAATGGACCCCACATGAGGGTGTTTTGGTCATTTTACCATAAATACTAAAATAAATAATCAAAAAAATTATATACAAACACTCACATAAACCCCCCTCTCTCTCTCACAAGACACACACCAGCTCTCTCTCTCTCTCTCTCTCTCTAATTGTCGGACCCCCACCAGACCAACCACCATCGCCATACACCTTACAGGTCCACTGCGCACCACCTGCACACACCCCACCAGACCACCACCACCTCCACACCCCCACCACCGCCATAGCACCACCACCATCGCATGAACACCGCCATTACATCTCCGCCATTGCACTACCACGAAATCAAATCTGTAACGCAAATCTGTGATGTCATCCCCACCACCATTCAAACCTTAATGTCGTTGATTTCTAAGATCTAAAACCTAGAAAGAGAATTGACATCAGTCAGTTTCTTCTCCAGCTCCCCAACTACCATGGCTATTGTCAGAAACCAGCGGATCTCAATTCACTCTCTGTCCCAAAATCGCCTCATCTCAACAATTTAGGGTTTCTCACAGATATAGGAGTTTTGAACCCGCTTTTGCAACAGATTTGGGTGGGTTACGAAACCACTATTTCGACGGATTAGGGTGGTGTTTAAACCTACAATTGTGAGCTCATCTGTGAATCCATTTTCCAGCGAGTCATGGTGATGGTGGTCACTGTTGTGTTCGATTTAGGTTTTAAGATCCGGGTCATCGTCTTTTGGGTAGAGGATTGAAAGGGTTTCAGTAGATCTCCATAGACACCGGCAGATTTAAATGTCGATTTTAGGGTTTCATGTGAAGAGAGTGAAAGGGGTAGGGTTATGGTGGTGAGTGGTTGTGGTGAATGGCGATGGTTGTGGTGGTGCACGATGGTGGTAGTGGTGGTGCATAGTGGTGGGGATTGGTGGTGGTGGATGAGAGAGATGCGAGAAAAGAGAGAGCTGGTGTGTGTGTTGTAAGAGAGAAAGGGGTTTATGTGAGTGTTTGTATATATATATATATATATATATATATAATTTTTTTTTATTATTTATTTTAGTATTTAGGGTAAAATGACCAAAAACACCCTCATGTGGGGTCCATGTGGTCATATTTAACCATAAAAACTAACTGAGTTAGGACTACTGAAGGTTACTTCATTGATGGTCATTCCCTGTTAATCATCGTTACCCAAGCAACTAATCTGATGTTGCATTGATGCAGGCAAATACATACACGCCAATTTGTCCTAGTTTTCATAATCGTCGGTAGGTAATGTAAGACTTCACTTGTATGTATGTTCATGGTCTTAAGAATAATGGTCATTTGTTGTTTCCAACTAAGATAGTTGTCATTGTTTAATTTGAGTGAAACAAGGATTGCTAGTGTTGAAAACCGTTGTGGATCTTTTCCACGCTCTATCATTATATGGTCATGATGTCATTGTTCTTTATAAGAAAAGAATTGATAACAATGCATAAGGTTGTGCAGTATCCGGGTCGGGATCCTAACACACTCGAACTTATCGCTTTAAATCAGTAGAGACACGCCACTCAAGGTCGGAATTAACCCATAATGGTACCACTCGATTAACAAGAAAAGTATATAACATTATGATTTAGTGTTAGTTAATTAGATAATTTAAGGAATTTAAATTACTTATCACTATAAGTCCGTCGGTGAGTTGTCAATTCCCCTAAGGTAGTTTCTTTTATAAAAAACCAAGTCATTTACACTTTGGTACTAGCGCCACGTAAAGGCAAGAGCTTACCAACCCGAAGTATCATCCAAAACCTTTAACCTCTGGTCAAAGCATAAACATGTTTTGACTCTACAAAGACATAAAAACATGAACGGCCAATATCAATGGTGCCACATGATTATTATTAGATTTTAAGAGTTAAGCTCAAATACTAATGACCCAAGTCAATGGCGAAGCTAATATTTCACTCACTTTCAATAAACTGTTAAATAACCAAAGTCATTACCACACACCTCTTATTCACCAATGGTTTCCCTTAGTTAACTCATCGTTAAGGGGGTAAGTTTCCCCTCTACACCCTCAAGAAATCTAGCCAAAAATTGTCATGGAACTAGTTTTCATCAAACTTGAAAAGATTATATTAATCATCAAAAGCTTGATTACACTAATGACTCTTTAGTTTTTGTTAGTGAATTCAATGATTAGAGATAGTGGGTAGAAGAGAAATGTGTTGTGGAGAAAAGAGGCGAGAATGAGCAAGTAAAAATGGTGGATTTGGCCCTCTATTTATAGCCTGTTAGGGCCAGACATGTAGTGTATCTGGATGACACATCAGCAGTGACTGGCAACTGCTGGCTGTCGAGACATAGGGCATGTCTCGAAGACACGAGGTGTGGTCAACTCTCGGAATCTTCAAAATTCAACTTTTGTCATCTTGTGCCGAGACACGACCCATGCCTCGCCTAGTTATGGGGTGTGCCTCAAGTATTTGACCATGAAAACCATTTTTTTGGCTTCATGTCATCGAAAGACTCAAGATTCATATATTATAGTCCCCGTAATTTATTCCCTAGCCCAAGATATGCTTCTGCGAAGTTTTAGGCTTTTTTTGACTGTACCGTTGACTTTTAGTTTGCTAAGGGGGGCACCATTTTGTCTCGTATTGAGGAGAACAACACTTTTTCATGACTTGAGGATTATGTAGAGGGCATGGCATATAGGCATGGCCCGTTTCTTGAGCTATAACTTGACTTTTCTCTTGATTTTTCTTCGTTTTCCGCTTCGTTTGTCATTTTGCGGCCTGATTGCCCTAAAAATCAAAAGTGAACAAATTTACTAATATATTCAAAAATACAATCTTAAGATGGTTATTAAATGATGTGTAAATATGTGCAATTATGTGTACATCAATATGTCATGCACCTCTATTAATGGCACCACAATAGCAACACCTTGTATTTGGTATGAGTAGCCCACAACAACACCCCACACTCAACATCTTGTGCCATTGCAGGAGGTAGGGTAGTGTTCCTATGTGGTACCGCCATTCCACCTGTAACACCCGTCTTTTTATTTCACAAGAAATGCGGTATTTGTAAAAAAAGAAATTTAACTAACAAAAACTTAGTTGGTAAACTAAGTTTTACTTCATCATAGTAATTAACATAGTCAAGTAACTAGTTTTAAACATAAGTCATTCAGTAGTGATTACAAAACTACATAATTTAACTAGATTTATTTAGTGCGGAAGCATCCAAAATTTTTGTGTTCGGTTCCTGAAGCATCAACTTGATCATCATCCACATACTTGCAATACCTAGAAACTGGAAATTTTGACAATTATTAGTATTAGAATTCTTGGAAAATTTCAATAATCGAACTATAATATAAAACGGATTCGATTATCTGAGATATGCAAAGTTCAACAGTTTTGACAGGGCTCTACCGTAACTTACGGTAGCCACTGTAAGTTACGGTAGCCGCTAGGAAATACTGATCTGCCGAAAGGCAGTAACAAACTGCCGTAACACTTTTATTCTCTACCGTAAGTTACGGTAGTTTTGTTGTTTTGACTATTTTGTTCATTTTACTCGAACCCACATGAACGGGATACCTCTTCCTTATGAGAAGACCCAAATCTCGAATTTCTTATTTTCAACATCCACGCTCCCATCACCGGTTTGCGTGTTTAGTAATTAGCTATCCATCACTCGAGCTCAAAATCTACAAGTAAGGTACTACCGTTATCCGATTCATACCTTCTCTTAATGACCCATTTGGTTTACCCTTATGGACTTCATCATTCAAACAAACCAACACGCTAAATTCTCGTATTCTAATATGTCATTTATTAATAATAACAAAAGACCAATTAACCATATTACGAAGCGTTAGCCACGCATTAATTGATTATTCGACCTGTTTGGCTCATCTACGGAATCCTCCATTATGATGACTACCAACGAGATCTAATCTATTCTTGACCTATTATTCAATATAGCGAACATTATCGCTTTTAAATCAACACAACTTTTATTCTACAATTCAACTACACATATGCTATTTATCAAAATTTACCCAATGTAACGAATCAAGTTACATACCTTCAATGCACGCCCTTCAAACGCAAGTCGCCACCGGCTTGTCCACTCGACGCTCCGGTATCCTTTCCTATAGAGTTCAATCATGATACGTTTAGAACTCCTTTTAAATCATATGTTGCATAATTTGCCTAAACATCACAATTATGCGTTTTAACTTTAAATTTCAGTTTCAAGCCTTCTTTGAGGCATTTCTACGAACACTTTAAGGGCAGATTTTTACATGATTATTTAACAAGTCCCTAACTTATCATTTAGCCCGAATTTACATCAATCAAGCTTTCATATATAAAATCAAACATCAAATTTTTCAGTAATCAGTTTTTATGAACCATATTACACTAGAATAATGCTTAAAATCCTAGTGTTTATCAATTTCTCACAAAACCCATGAATCACCTTCAATGTGTTCATGAAATTTCTAGAATTTAGACATGATTTCACTTGTTGTTGTCTAGGTTTTACTCCTAGACACTATATCATCCCTATTCTATCAAAATAGCAAACATGCATCATCAAATTTCGGATTTCCCAAATTCATGAGAATTTCAAGTAGAGAGTTTTTGTCAAATTTTACATACCTTATGATCTCCTTGCAATGGGGATCATTAATCTTAGCTCGGATTTCGTTTTTGATCAGATTTGAACCCTCAATTTATGAGATTTGTGGAAGGTTTGGTTTTGAAGAACCCTAGTCGCCTTCCCCTTGTCTGGTTCGACCTCAACCCACGCCCCTAAGTGGGTTTTGAGTTTTAATTTTTTGTTTTAATAATATTAGTTTCAATTTACACCCCTTAGGCCCCTCAACTATCATTTGGTTCTTGTTTTAGCTTTTTAACTCATTTATAAGTCACTAAAAGACTTTTACCTAACTAGGTTATTTTAATCCTAGCTAGTTCACTTGTGTATTTATCAGCATCATATTTAAAATAAACGATTCACATTTTCGGGGTGTTACAAGTCCACCCACCTTAAAAGGGTTTCGTCCCCAAAACCAAAGTACGTACCGAATAAGGTAGGGTAGAGACGTCGCATCTCTTCTTCGGACTCCCATGTAGTGTCCGAACCCTTTCTATGCTCCCACTTGATCTTGACCTGATCGATTTGCTTATTTCGCAAGTGCTTAACCTTTCGATCTAAAATCTCCAATGGCCTTACCGCATAATTCAGGCTATTATCCACCTCGATATCGTCGTAATGGATATAAGTTGTTTCCTCCGCTAGACATTTCCGCAATTACGACACATGAAACGTGCCATGTATCCCACTCAACTCTTCCGGTAGCTCTAGGCGATAAGCCACCTTGCCAACCCGTCCGATGATTTTAAATGGCCCGATAAATCTCGGGCTTAGTTTCCCCTTTTTTCTGAATCTGATAATGCCCTTCCATGGGGAAACCTTTAACATAACCATGTCGCCTAACTGAAATTCAATCGGTCTTCGTCTTTTGTCGGCATAAGACTTTTGCCTATCTTGGGCTGCTTTCAAATGGGCTCGCACCACTTCGATTTTCTCATTAGTGGCTTGGACAATATCTTTATGGGCCAGTTCACGTGGTCCCACTTCACCCCAACACACCGGGGTTCTGTATTTCCTACCATATAGCATTTCGTAAGGCGCCATGCCGATGCTCGAATGGTAACTATTATTATACGAAAATTCGGCCAAGGGTAGATAAACATCCCAACTTCTGACGAAGTCAATAATACATGCCCGTAACATATCCTCTAGCGTCTGTATCGTTCTTTCACTCTGCCCATCCGTCTGAGGGTGGTAGGCGGTGCTAATGAAAAGTTTCGTTCCCATTTGTTCTTGAGAATCTCTCCAAAAGTTTGAAGTAAACCGGGTATCCCTATCTGACACGATGGATACCGGTACTCCGTGACGTGCCACTATTTCGTTTGTATATACCTCGGACATCTTTTCCGAAGTATATGTCTCGCGTATAGGAATAAAATGAGCACTCTTCGTTAATCTATCCACAATCACCCATATAGCATCGAATCCCCGAATCGTTTTAGGTAGTTTGGTCAATAGGTCCATAGTGATATGTTCACATTTCCAAACCGGGATCTCCAAAGGTTGCAGTTTTCCATATGGTTTCTGTTGTTCCACCTTGACTTGTAAGCAAGTCAAGCACTTCTCCACATATTTCACCACATCCCTCTTCATTCCGGGCCACCAATAATTTTGTTTCAGATCGTTGTACATCTTGGTCGCACCCAGATGAATAGAATATCGGGATTTATGAGCTTCATCGAGTAGAAGCGTCTTCACCCCACAAGTATTTGGAACCCATATTCTTCCGGATCGAGTCTTCAACCCGTTCTTTCCATCCAACAAATCTTTTAACTGGCCGATTATTCTTTCCTTCTTCCAGTTCTCCTCTTTCACTGCTTCTACTTGCGCTTCTCGGATACGTTCAAGTATACCCGAGGTCACCACAAGCTGCATCGACCTTACTCGTATTGGGACATAGTCCGCTTTTCTGCTCAGAGCATCCGCCACCACATTTGCCTTTCCGGGGTGGTAGTGTATTTCGCAGTCGAAATCCTTCACTGTTTCTAACCATCGTCGCTGGCGCATATTTAACTCCTTCTGATCGAAGAAGTATTTTAAACTCTTGTGATCGGTGAATATGGTGCACTTTACCCCATATAAATAGTGCCTCCATATTTTTAACGCAAACACCACCGTAGCTAATTCGAGATCATGTGTGGGATATTTCTTTTCATGTACCTTCAATTGCCTCGAGGCATAAGCTATAACTTTGTCCTGTTGCATCAGAACGCATCCGAGCCCTGATAGTGAAGCATCCGAATAAACCACCAAATCTTCGACTCCATCCGACAATGTTAATACCAGAGCTTGAGTTAACTTCTCTTTTAGCATTTGAAACGCCCTTTCTTGTTCAGCACCCCAAATGTACTTTTCCTCCTTTTGGGTTAACTTAGCTAACGGCGATGCTATCTTGGAGAAATCTTGAATGAATCTCCTATAGTATCCCGAAAGCCCTAGGAAGCTTCTAATTTCCGAATGATTCTTCGGAGGGCTCCATTTTGACACGGCCTCTATCTTTGAAGGATCTACTAATATTCCATTGGCGCTTATGATGTGGCCGAGGAATTGCACCTCTCGCAACCAGAAGGCACATTTCGAGAAATCCGCATACAGCTTTTCTTGCCTGAGCATCTCTAGTACCTCTTGTAAGTGGCGTGCATGTTCTGCTTCATTTTTCGAGTATACCAGAATATCGTCAATAAACACGATTACCGATTTATCCAACATCGGCTTGCAAACCCGGTTCATGAGGTCCATGAAAGCCGCAGGTGCATTTGTTAGCCCGAATGACATCACGAGGAACTCGAAATGTCCGTATCTCGTGCGGAAAGCCGTCTTCGGCCTTGACCCTTAGCTGGTGATACCCCGATCTAAGGTCAATTTTTGAAAACCAATTCGCACCTTGTAATTGGTCGAATAGATCGTCTATTCTCGGAAGCGGGTATTGATTCTTTACCATGAGTTTGTTTAACTCCCGGTAATCGATACACATGCGCATGCTTCCGTCTTTCTTTTTCACGAATAGTACCGGCGCGCCCTAAGGAGACACACTCGGCCTTATGAATCCTTTGTCGAGCAGGTCTTGAATTTGTGACATCAACTCTTGTAATTCCGACGGCGCAAGTCGGTACGGTGCTTTAGCTACGGGTTTTGCGCCCGGAATCAATTCGATTCCGAACTCTACTTCTCGTTCGGGCGGTATCCCCGGTAAATCTTCCGGAAATACATCTTCGAAGTCCCGTACTACCGGTACGTCTCCAATCTTCAGTGATTCTTTCTCGGGCTCATTCGCGTATATCATAAACGCCTTACATCTGTCACACCCTGGCTTTTTGCGGAAGCATGGGTTTATTTGGTGTGACTTCTTAATACCATAGCAACAATCACAACAATGCTATATGATAAAAATACGAGATGTTCATCCATTAATAATAGTGAGAAAATACCTCCATAACATTGTTTAGAAACATCGTCATTTGAAATAAGTTGCAAACCATAAATTATTTAAAACGTGTTCATAAGACACACAAAAGACTTTAGATAAGACGAGGTTTAGAGACATGTAACCCGTCCAGGAATAGGTTACACCTCTTAAACTTCACAACTCTGGATGACATCTATTATCCAACGCAGCTAGACACATGCATACCCTGCCAGATCCTGCTAGTTCCCTGAAATACATGTAGTTTGAAAAATCAACAAAAAGTTGAGCGAGTTCATGTGTAAGTCTGGGTGTATAAGCCTTTAAAATATGTCTTGTGTGTATAAATGTCCCTGGTATGTAGCAATAAGGAAAAAGAGATCACCAATAGGTTGCAAAGCCATTAGTATGTGTGAAATGGTGCAGGAAGACTCAAAACTAGCATATTTGTACCGGGCTTCCGGCTGGAAGACATAGTCACCTCTATGGGCCGCCCCGGCCTCATGGGTGTGGGCTTGCTACACCCAAATAGATGTATCACTTATGACCCTAGGTCCTACGACGAGGATTAATGGCCTTAAGTGTTGTGCCCACCTTTCACATGATCTAAGCGTCTAAAACCCTCGTTAAGCTAACCATACCATGTATAAAAGCGTCTGTAAGTGTCTGTAATAATTGTAACATGTATTCCACCCCCGAAGTATAAAACTGAAAACAGTTAAGAGAAAAGGGGGACATGAACTCACTTGTCTGTAAACATTTAGTAACATGTACTTCACCCCCGAAGTTATAAAACTGAAAACAGTTAAGAGAAAAAGGGGACATGAACTCACTTGTCTGTAAACATTTAGTAATATGTACTTCACCCCCGAAGTTATAAAACTGAAAACAGTTAAGAGAAAAGGGGGACATGAACTCACTTGTCTGTAAACATTTAGTAACATGTACTTCACCCCCGAAGTTATAAAACTGAAAACAGTTAAGAGAAAAAGGGGGACATGAACTCACCTTGATTACAAGTAAGTCCAAACAAGTATGCAAATGTGAGAGTTCTTGGAAATAAGATTCCACGTCACTCTAATTGATTGAACATGCAACAATATGGGATATGTATCAACAATAATGTTTAATTGGATAATTGGAAATCCTAAATCTATAGGATTCGGTAGTGTTTTGTTAAATGGCAATTATGTGGTTTGGATAAAAATTATATAGTTATATAATTTAGAGTTAATTACATAGTTAGTCCCTGTGGTTTGCACAAAATAACAAACTTAGGTACTAATAGTTTCTGATAACATTCTAGGGTATTAACTTTTCATTTTGTAACGTTTGAGGGTATTAAGCTTATTTGTAGGCTTAAAATCACATTTTGTTAGTACCTAAGTATGTTATTTTGTGCAAACCACGGGGACTACCTATGTTATTACCTTAGAAGTTAATACCTCCAAACGTTACAAAATGAAAAGTTAATACCCTAGAAGGTGATTTTAAACTATTAGTACCTAAGTTTGTTATTTTGTGCAAACCACAGGGACTAACTATGTAATTAACTCTATAATTTAGTTACATTAAATTAAACTATATTTATAAGTATAAATACTGATTTATTTATATAAATATCAAATTTATATAAAATATGAGTAACAATATTATTTTTGTAAAGATCAGTATTTAAAATAATAAATCTGAAAATTTCAGTATTTATTTCTTAAAAATCGATTTATTATTAATTATTTAATAATAAACTGTTTTAATATTGTAAAAATTAGTTTTATAAATAAATTGACTAACTTCATATTTTTAATAAAATTAATAGTGTCTGATAATGTTATAAAAATTATTGGAATGTTAAAAATAAAACGTTTAAAAAAAATGCAGACCCCTGGGTTCGAACCCGGGTCTGTATTGTAACCAAACAGAGTCTTAACCACTGGGCTAAGCTTCTGTTTTGTGTTTGGTTTAGGACTGCTAAACTTATAACCAAACAGGAATTGGTCATCTTCTCCAATTGGAGTCAAACAGAAAGTCAACTCTTTCAATTCTACGGGAAAACTGTGTTATATCAAGATTAACTCTAGGGAATCATTGCATAAGTGTAAAAAAACTAATTGGACGGATAAAAACTAACCGGTATTGAAAGGATGATCGGATTGAAAAATTCTGGCGAAAAAGTGAGTATTCCGGCGAGTTGCAGGTTTTAATCCGACGATTTCGGGTGTTTAAGTGTTTATAAATGGTGTGGAATGTTGCTAGGAATGTAGGGAACTTAAATACACGAAGTTTGGATCTCAGATTCGACACAAATTAGTGGATTAGATCTACTTTTTATTTTTATAAAAATTCTTTTTCTTTTGAGTGTTTTGACACCAAAATGTGTCGTTTGAATGATTGGAACGAGTTGGGATGGGTTGGGGATTATGTGGGTAAGCTTTACAGGTCAAAAGAATGGATTAAAAGTCGGTTTTGGTCGAAATCCGCGACCTGCGTAGCTGTGTATGTAATTCAGCTCGAAATTAAAGTTAACATAAATATAATATGATCTAATATATTTCACATGTGAGCTGGTAGACCAGCTGGTTGTTGCGTGTTGCTGTGTTTGCGGAGGTCACGGGTTCGAGTCCCGTTCCGGCCGTTTCTTTGGGTTTAAAACCCTTTTTAATTTTCTGAATTAAAATTAATTATAATAAAATTCTAATTAGTATATAAAAGAAATTAAAATCTATATGTATCAGCTCCTGTATAGGAGGATAAACTGGTTAAGACACTTCGGTTATAACGTAGAGGTCACGAGTTCGAATCCCGGCAGGGCCGGTCCGATACAGAAGGACCCCATTTTATCCGACTTTTTGGATATTTACACTTTGGCCCCTCAAGTTTCATTTTGTACAAAAATAGTCCCTCAACTTTCGAAAAGTTGCAATAACAGCCCCTATACTTTCATATAAAATACATAATTGGCCCCTGAAGTTTTGAGAATTGACATAAATGGTCCCTGTAGTAGCCAGTTAGTAACTAACTGGGTTAAGTTTTAAAGAAGAATCCTTTATATAAGAGTTAACCAGGTTAGGATATTCAGTTAAAATGAGTTTCTAAAAAATCAGTTTTAGTCCCTAGAGTTTAAGTTTCAGAAAATGACCAAATGAACCTTGGACTTTTATTTCAAAACTATATATTTATTTCTTTATAAAATAAGTTTCCAAAAATTAGAAAAAGAACCCTAAACTTGTAGTTTTCAATAATTGCACTTTTAACCCTTGTATTTCTAAAGTTTCAAAGAATGACAAATAGGTCCTTGTAGTTTACGAGGTATTGTTTAATAGCATAAAATCACAACAAATTATGAAATTATCCATACGTTAGTGTCGGTATAAGTACTTGTGAATATAAGGCAAGTATATTCTAATGTATTCCTATTCATAATGTGGTAGTAGTTATAATGCAAGTCTAATAAATACAAGTGTGAAAATAAGGGTGGTTATAGTCTCCCCTACTTTAGAAAATTTCGTCCCGAAATTTATTCGAAGGAAACCGTAAAGTGTATTTGTAACGATTGAAAGATAAGTAAAGAGTTTGTTTCTAGAGCATTGTTTGGTGATGATAATTTTGAGGAATCTACGAGGGTCATTGTATAGAAATTGTTTTGCATGGCACTTATGTTATGCTGAATTTGTAATGTAAATATTACGCAAACAAATGGGTGCACAAATAAACAAATAATGGATAATCACATAACCACATAATGTTTTTATATGCCAGCATACTTAACAAGGCTTACTATGATTCTCATGCGTCGAACCTCGTAATTAAGTGTGCACCCATAATTATTCGTTTCGTCGCATGGTCCACATAGCATTTCTAGTTAATTGAGGAAGACAAATAAGATTGAGGTATCGTTTAAATCAAATAAGCATCAATATAACACAACATCAATTGAATCAAAACGTATTTCAGATTTGTAATGATAGCATCGTTTGTTTTGCATACAACAAAATTAGTCGTAGGTATTTCATTCAAGCACAATGAAATTTTATGTTTCACATAAATCAAACTAATAGTGTGCATTATAAACTAAGCATGGATTGTCATAATCAATATAAGTTTATTGTGAGACTGTACTAAGCGTATATGTGTTTGTGATTTATGCATTATGTATGTTTAATCAATATACGAAGTAAAAATGTATTTGTAAGCATATACCAAGCATGATAGGTCAATATACAAAGCAAAGATGTATATATATATATATATTGTAATTCACGTACTAAGCATAAAGTTCCTTAAACAAAATTTCACATTTTGAGAACTAGGCATAAAGTTGTTCTCGGTTTAGGAGTTCAAAGATAAAATGGAAATGAATCAAATTCAGACTCAGAACTAAAAGGTGGTGGAGGTGGTAGAGTCAGCCGCATCTGATCAGCTAATTGTCTTAGCATGTCTTCCAACCATTTATTTCTTTCTGTCAGCCATTTTATTTGTTGGGAAAAATTTCGAACCTGATTGTTTAACCTAGTCACTTCGACTCCCATTGAATCTGGAGGTAGATGCATTTGAGGCATCGTACTTGGGCCTGCTATATCAGTTGGTGGCAGTTGTTCTACTTCGTTCAATTGTGACTGGAAAGACTGTGGCAGTAACGGTGATTGCAAAAATGATTCCGATACTAATTGATCTTGGATCGTCATGCTTTCATCAAACAAAGCTTCTTGCGTCGTTGGATCCTCCTCGAAAACTATCGGTGAGAAGCTTTGTAAGAAGTTTGGTGTTGATGGTTGGGATAAGTTAGTTGTAATGTGTTCTTGTATGTATGGCAGTGGTGGTTGCATATCAAATCGATAAAAAGACGATTGAGGAAGCTGCAACAATAATTGTTGTAAATTTTGTGGGGAGGTACTTTCTAAGATAACTGGAGCTCCCTCCGACTGGGATGGTTGAGTTAGTGTATCAATATGAACAGGGGTTAGCCTAATGGTGTAAAAATTTACAATCCCAGGTGCCTTTGGTGGAGATAATCCTTGGATAATCTGATCACTTAAGACACCTAATGATTTTGCTATTTTTGTAATGTAAGACCCTCCCATGAGACTTCTCAGAGGATGTGATTGTTGACTAGAAAAATATACAGCAAGCTCGTGGGCAATATTACAAGGAACTTGCTCAAAAATACTATACAGATGGAAAAGTTCGATTGTTCTAACCCTTTGTTGATTATACTTGCGCCCCGTGATAGTGTTGGCTAAAACACGGTGCATATATTGATAACAAGGGTCTGTGAAGTTCATAGAATTATTGTGGCCACACCATTCTTTTAATGAATGGCATTGCCAATAATCTACCATATCCGCGGAGGAATAAGAGGTTGATGCCTCCGTAAAAATGGGTTGTTTAACTTCTTCATCTGTATATATGCCCAGATGAACTGCGAATTCTGTTAATGACATAGTATGAGGTTGCCCACAAAGTTGAAAATGAATGGATTCATTGGTAAGATTTTTATTATATTTGTAATAGAAAGTGGACAAGAACTCATACACCAGTTCATCGTATGATGGTTCTAGGATGTCGAAGAAACGGCGCCAGGGCGTATTAGGTAGTAGTAATCTTGCCAGTAAACCACGGGAATCAATCGTTCCCATTCGTTGCCAATCAATACCGCTAATAGTAAAAACTTCATGATGCTTGAGTTTTTGATACCTCTCTCGATTGTGTAAATTAGTAAACTGAAGGAAGGGATGAATTTTTGCTGCATTTGAAGATTCAACATATGCTGCTGGGAGATTTGTCATTGGGATATGGGGTTTTGTTGAACTAAGAAAAGTTTGGGTATGTGTTGAGTTATATCAGAAGTTGTAGTTCTTGTGTAGATTAGTTCGAGTGGTGAGTTTCTTATATAGATAAGGAAATTTAGGCTTACACCATACTATCGGTTAAGGCTCCCGTGATACATTCTAAAACAGTTTACTGCAGCTAGTTTGAAAAATTGAATCTGAAATGTATGGTCTCGAGAAAATTTTGAAACTTGAAAAAAAAGGGAATCGTATCGTATAAAATTGATAATAGTACAACGTAGGTCGATTAAAACTTGGATTGTTCTAAAATGGAGAAAAGAAAAAAAATCCTTTCGAATTAGGGTAACATGCCTTGAGCCTATAGGTATTCTGTACTCTCATCGGTAGTTCCCAGGTAGGCAAACGTGTGTCTCGTCGTGGAGGCATCTTCTAAAAGAAGATCTTATTGGTCCGGTCATAGTAAGTATAGTAAGTAAGTGATATACGTATGTAATAACACAATAACTCATAACATCCCATGTCATAACACAAAATAATCCAACAACGCATGTAAGTCACAATTAATGTAAGCAAGTAATCATCCTAGTCTTCCCCAGACTATCCCACCCAGTCTCTCAGACTGAACTCCCTAGTTTCTCAGACTAACTCCCTGGCCTCTAAGACCAAACCTTCCCAGTCTCTAAGACTGACTCCCTGGCCTCTAAGACCAAACCTTCCCAGTCTCTAAGACTAACTCCCTGGTCTTTAAGACCAAAACCTCCCCAATCTCTAAGATTGGACCCCTCAGTCTCTAAAACTTGATGTGTAGGAAGCGGTATGTTAAAAATTTGTAAAAATTGGTTAAATAAAGACTGACTCAAAAACTAAACTTTTTGACATGCTTTGGCCTAATAGGTATCGGTACTCTCATTGATAGTCCCCAGGTAGGCAACGGGTCCTTTTATTTGGATTTGTACGAATGCCAGCCTAGACAGGAGTTCTCAACTACCGATACTTAACCCTTCCAGTTACTACATGTTTGACACGAAAAACACATGTTTGTAAAGAAACGTTTGTACCCTGGATCTGTAAACTTGTATATGCAATGTAAAAATGTTTTCGTGAGAGCCCTGATGATCATAGTCTAGACTCGAGAAAGAATCCTAGTTCGCTATGATCGAGGCTCTGATACCAAGCTGTCACACGCTGGCTTTTGCGGAAGCGTGGGTTTATTTGGTGTGACTTCTTAATACCATAGCAACAATCACAACAATGATATATGATAAAAATACGAGATGTTCATCCATTAATAAAAGTGAGAAAATACCTCTATAACATTGTTTAGAAACATCGTCATTTGAAATAAGTTACAAACCATAAATTATTTAAAACGTGTTCATAAGACACACAAAAGACTTTAGATAAGATGAGGTTTAGAGACATGTAACCCATCCAGGAATAGGTTACACCTCTTAAACTTCACAACTCTGGATGACATCTATTATCCAACGCAGCTAGACACATGTATACCCTGCCAGATCCTGCTATGTAACACCTCGAAAATTCACGTCCTATAATGTATTGACACGTGTCATAAGCTTGAACGTGTGAAAGAACACTCTAGAGGGACTAAAGTTGACAAATAAAGAAACTATGTGAATATAAGGGTTCAAAATGTCAAAAATGGATAAATATGCCTTACAATAACCCTACAAGATGTTTATACATTCACACGAATGAATCATGGATCATACGAAGATAAATATAAAAGAAAGTGAGAGATTACAAACTACAGGGGTTAAATGTGTCAACATGTTTAAAGTATACCTCTGAGTGACCTTTTAGCAAACCCGAAGCTTTGTAACGATTAAATATGCTCACTAGAATACATGATAAAAATTTCATAAAGTTTCGTTATCGTATGAGAAAGTTATGATCAATTTCGTATTCGAGGGGTTAAATGCGTCAACGATGAAAATTATGACTTTTCGGGTAATCAAAAGTTAACCAAGGACTTAACAAAGTTGGCATAAGTCTTGGAGCCCTTATAAATCAATTTAGAGGGCTTATAATGCAAGAAATAGTGTGAAAACGACGTTTGGAAGGACCAGGGACCAAAAGTGCAAAATGAGAAACCTGATAACTAGCTTACGGACCTCAACACTATGGACCTTACGGGGTCCGTAAGCTAGTGCCCAGCAACAGAAAACAGGCAGCTGCCTGTTCCAGCCCGTTCCACCGCCTCAATCTGCCATTTTCCGATTTTAGGGACTTGTTTAATGGTTTTAGGCTCTAGGGGGGACACTTGTATGCATCTTGGGTCATTGGTAGACTAACTTGGCAAGATCTTATGCACTTGGATTCAATATATAAGGAGAAGAAGTTGCAACCATTTTTCTTGTTCACTTCATTCAACTCACTTCAACTTCTCTGGAGCTCTCTGATCAGCAAGCTACTTTCCTTAGCCTCCCTAATCATACTTAGGACTTGTGTAAGCGTCCTTAATCCTTTTTAATTCAGTTTAAGCTTAGTTATTTAGCATTAGTCAAACCGTCGTAATTAAGATTTGACTTCGTCATTAATCTTAATCCCTTCCGTCAAAATTCAAATTGAAAGTACCTATGAGTGGGTAATTATGTGGGCATTAAACCCTTAAAAGGGTACTTTCAGATTCCCACTCTACCTAGGTCAATTGTCGAGTCAAACTTTATATTAAAAGTCAACAGGAAGCTTAATTTTAAATTAATGCATAATTAGCAATGAAAAGGCTATGCAACCTGTTTTGTCATTAATATAACTTGGTAATTAATATAAGAACCTGTCTAAACATGTTCAACTCGACAATTTTCAGTTTAGGCTCGGTTCGGGACCGAAAGTCGCATAGTTTGACTTATGCTTTGACTTTCAGTTCTGACCCGTTTAAGCATAGTTTAGAAATGCCTTAGAGCTTTATTAGGACCAAGTTACCTATAAGTATAACCCTCTGTGATTATACAACTTGGTTCATTAGTTATCCGATTCATATGCGTGATTCCGTTAAATGCTTAAATGTTGACTATTATGCCCTTTTGACCTTAAAACGTGATTTTTGAAAAAGTAAAAGAGTAGAAACCTTCATTACTAATTTATAAACTTGCACCTAAAATTTGACATCAGTTTGAGGTCAAGATTAAGAGTTATGCTCATTAGCGTAATTTGAAAGCTTTATGTTAATTAAATGGCGTATTTAGCGTATAGCCTATTTAAACCCACTTCTTGATATCAAACTTTTTACCCACTGATATAAAATAATATTTAAGGATTTTTGTAGATTTTTATTTATTTTTAGGCTGAGCATAACTTAGAGTTCTAAGTATGATTCGGTTAATGCCGGTTTTGCCCTTTTAAGCCATAAAATGAGTTTTACAAATCCTTTTGACCCCAAACCTTTTTCTACTGATCTAATATAATAAATAAAGTATCTTGAGCCTTCTGGAATTATAAAAATATCAGCTTTCCTTTGAAAACCCGGAAATGGCTCCAAGTCGCCTTTTTAGGCATTTTTGACGCATAGTAGGTATTAAGTTTTTGTTGAGCACATAGGGTTTGATACCTACTGATATTTTAAGTAAATTATTATATTTTTACAGTAAGCTAAAGTTTTACACTCAGGTTCCCAGCTTTGACCTTTTAAGCCTATGTGAAATTACCAAAATACCCTTAAGAGGCATAGTTTGGTTATAAAGGATAGATTTCACATATATAAGATACCTTACTGATATAACCTAGTAAATTGAGTAATTTTACTGATTACATCAGACCCAAAACTCAGGTTCATATTTAAACTCTTTTATAATCTTTTTAATGACCAAAATACCCCTACGGGGCGTATTGTGAGTCTAAATCCGTTTTGGGCATAATATAAGATATCTTTCTGATGTCACAACATAATTAAATCATATTAACTTAGGAAACTTGTATATGACTCATTTGGTTACTCGTTACGCACTTTTCGCGTTCGGATCGGCGTATGTAACTAGTTTGCATATATTAGCCGAAACGGGTCAAACCATATCGTTTTTGTCTCAAAATTCAGAATGTGTTTAAGTTACCCATATTAAACAAGCATACAAGCTTGTCGGGTCAAAACCACATTCTAAACCGGTCTTCGCTTTATCGTGCGTTTGAACAGTGTCTTCCTTTTTAAAACTAACCGGTCTAAGCTTAAGCTTAATTAAAGACCCGTTAGGAATCTAATAGGTTATTAAAAACCTTCGTTCCAGATTTAGGAGCCCAGTAAAAGCTATCTGTAGTTGCTGAATTGATATACGGCTGGGATTGAATTTATATTTAGCTCAGGTAAATACTTTTAACTTATTTTCCCTATACGGGCTTGGGGTACGGTATATAAAATACCGCTTGGTCCGGCATTGAATCTTTAATCGAATAGTGGTTAAATCCTTGATATGCTACGTTTTGAAATGTTTTGTTTGCTTAAAACCTTTGGGGGGTTAATGACCATGTCCCGGATATCCTTGGCATCATCTTACGAGATGGCCACGACCATAGCACGGGGTGTAGGCGTACACTCGTCAGTGCCGAACCAAATAATGTGGTGTGTCTATTAATCTTTAACCCGGTCTACGGATCGGGCTACTGAACGCATAAGTAACATGTAATTCGTTTACAAGTATTATATTCAAATAATTATCCCAAGTTATCAAGAGTTTTGTGCCACGTGCATCCAAATCAATTTTATTAAACTTTTCAAAATGAGTCAGTTAAATTGTATTTACCAGTGTAAACTGACGTATTTTCCAAAAAGGTTAAGTGCAGGTACTAATCGGAATAGGCTGGCTGCTCCTAGCATCAATAAAGAGTCTCGCAAGCTTAGATGCCTAAAGTCTGTTGAACAATGTTTCATTTTATTTTCGATCCGCCTGTGGATCCTTTACATTCCGTTTGTAATACTTGATATTACTTTATATCGGTTTGTAATATAATTATCTTTTGCTTCCGCTGTGCATTTATATATTGTGTTGTTTGACTATGATAATATCAACTATGTCACGATACTCCCCACCGGTGATACGTGGAAATTCGGGGTGTGACAGGTTGGTATCAGAGCCAACATTGAGTGAATTAAACACTAGTCTTTTGTGTTTAATCTCAGTGACACAGTAGCACATTTCTTAACCTTCTGAGTCTAGACTTAACATAGGAATACTCTCAGCTCTATTCGGAGAATTATTGCTTTCAATTCTATACATTTTAATATGTCGCCTAGCAAAGAAGCCATAATGGAAATTCTCCCCATTCGAAGCCTAGGGAAGGCCGAGCTTCGTACTGCGACAAGGATTAACGTGCAATTAAGGAGGAAGCATTCAGAAATAAAACGAAGAAGAAACTCCTTTTGCTGAAGATCGTTTCCTTAGTAGTCCTTATAAGGACATATCTATCTTTCAGTTCCTTCGAGGACAACATTATTTCCTTTCAAGTCCCATTCAGGGCAATTCTGTACCTCCTTTAAAATCATTGGAATGCTTTATCAAAATTTCATTTTTATCAATATATATAAATATAATATATGAAATAAATGGAAAATAACATTCCTTATATATGATCTACCATTATAATAAAATGGCAAAATCTAAAAAGGACAAGACCTAGCCTCGTGTCATTATTAAGACCCGGCCAAGATGGCAGTTCCTCGATTTAGGTTCAGATCCTTATTAACATCTCGATTTAAAATTTGTTCTGCGTTAATTATTAAAAAGAATCTTAAAGGTAAACCTAGCCTATATTACAAGGCCGAGATGGTAGAACCTATTCAAGGGATTCAAATCCTTGTTAACACCTAAGAACGTGTTAGCACTCTCGACAAATGTGATTCGAGAAAATCACAACAGTCATTCTTATATTGGATTTTTCCAATTTTCTTATCTAGCCTGGTGATTTAGAAATCATGGCTTATATCATCCTATAAGATGATCATACCATAAACATCCCTTAGAAGGGAAATGCCTACGGGCTATAATTAACGTCCTTTGAGACTAAAGACAGTAGTGGTCTACAACCCCCTGTTAAAAAGGGCAATGAACTTTGATTCAAGCCTTAATACCTCGATTTTGTAACATCCTGGTTTATAAATTAAATCTGTCCATGTGACTAGGCTGTTGAGCTATTATTAAATTATAACTAGGGATATACTGCCTACGGGCTATACTCATTGTCATATAAGACAAAAGACAATCGTAGCCTACAACTCCCTGTCAAGAAAAGGCATGAACACGTTCAAGCTTAAATACCTTAATTCTACAAAATCAAGGTTTATAATATAAAGTTGTCCCCGTGACTTAGCCTTTTGTGCCATCGTTATATTTTAATTAAATTTAGGATAATTATAATGAAAATCCTGAAAAATAGATATCATTCCTTTCCTGCCAGTTTAAATATTAAAAGAGAATCTTAAAAGGTTTGACCTAGCTTGAATATCATTTAAGACCTAGCTAAAATGGTAAAACCTGTTTAAAAGAGATTCAGATTCTTATTAACACTTGAAAACGTGTTAACACTCCCGACAACAGTGATGCGATAAAATCACGCTTGTCATCTTTATATTAGGAACTTCCAAACCCCTTATTTAGCCTAAATGATCAATAGGAATCATGGCTAATAAACGTCGAACATGATGTACACATCTAAACATCCATCTGGGATGTATACCTACGGGCAAAGATGTATACATGAAAAAAGATAGTTTTATTTCATAACTTCTTGTCAAGGCAATGAATTATGAAATTTTCCGATCCAAAGGAATCATTGATTATGTTTTAAAATTTCCCTAGTGACAAGGCATCTGTGCCATCGAAAAGTCCTTTGGAACAAGCCGTTGTGCTATATAAGATGTCAGTATGACATTGACAGTCGTGACTTATGTCCCCTGTCTAGTAAATTTGAAGGATTATATCTCGTTTAAACGCCAAAGATGGTTTATTTAAAAACCTAGGCAAAACATAATCAAATAAATTTAATACTATCTATTCGCCTATATGGTTGATTACACCATGGCTATTTAATCATCAAATTCGACAAATCAGCAAATTATTACAACATGATTTGTAGCCTTCAAAGCTTCACCATGGCTAATCCATCTGAAGCTCACAATCATCCAATTGGTCAGAATATTAATGCAAGACTGAACTTAACAGGCTAAACTGATTGTCCGATAAGACAACAACAGTAGTGGTCTTTGACTCCCTGTCTAAAAATGATGGACTATGTCCAAACATAAAAGTCTATATGACCAACGCGATCGTGACTAATATCGTCTAAAATGATGATCATATTAATTAGCATCCCTTAGCGATGAAATACCTACGGGTTATACTCTATTCTATCAGAAATGAGACAAAGTTAGTGGTGGTCTTTAAGATCCCCTGTTCAAAGTGGTGTATACCCAACCCTAACAGTCTATATGATCAGAGCAATCGTAACTAAAATCGTCTGATACGATGATCATATTATCTTATAGGATATTTGCAGTACGATCTTAAGTCTTCCTGTCTTCGTAGTAGGATCTCAAAAAGTACTTTTCGACTCAATGGTTATGATTATATGTATCTTGATGGTGATTTAGATAACGAAACTAAAGTAATACAATAAACGCATGGTGGATACGCCGCAGGTACTTCCTATATATAAGTGTGTTTATTGTATTACCCTTCGTAGCGTTATCCTGAATCACCGGTAGGGTTTATATCGCCTACGGGATTTATATTATATTGTCCGTTAGAGACATTATTAAATATAACCGTTATGGTACATCGTCGGAGGTAATGGGTAATGCCTAAGCCTTATAGTCTATAAGATCGATAAGATCATGACTGATATACTCAATGACGATGATTATATATATATACATACATGTATATATGTAAGCATCCGCTAATGATATCCTATAATTTACCTATGTGCCGAAATGAATCGTTTTTCAAAACGATGACAGTTGTAGTCCATGACTCCCTGTTCAACGGTGAAAACTAGGTTTAAATCTTAAAACCCCAAATCTAATAAGATCGCAGCTTATAAACTAATGTCCTCCACAACAGGAGTTGGTTGCCATACCTTATAACGTCCTCTGCGACAAGGCCTTCATGCCATATGATTAGTTATGTCCTTCTTGACGGACAAAATGTTTTGTATTTTAGGAAGCCACTATGGCGAGCCTTCGAGCTGTCTGAAATCATCTACATACCGAAGACAGTTGGGACATGTTGATCCCCTGTCAAAAGGGTAACGGACTCGGTCAAAACCCTAAAGGCCATTAATGATCCTTTTGTGACTTAAGCTGAATATGATTGATGTACAATCAAATAACACTCCTTAGGAATGTTCATATGGTTTAATAATACCATGGTCGATGTATGATAAGTCGTCAGGATGATGACTAGCTGTGAAATGCACTCAATTAATTGGTAAATTGGTATTTAATACCAAAAGATTTGAGTATGGAAAACTCAGAAGAGACAAACAACAGTCGCGATGCTAGAGATGCGACAAATGTTAATAGTGCATCAAGTGTGAACCTCAATGTTAACGGAGTACATCTCCAAAACTGTAATTATCACTGCTGAGAAGGGCTATGAGAAAAGCCATGAAGAGCCAAACGTTGCTCGCTTTAAAAACACATGACACTGCTCATGAGAAGAGCTTTATTCATACTTCAAATGCGAAGAATAAACCAAACAAAATCATATATGGCAAGGAGCCCATTTCTTTTAAGATGTACTTACAAGTACTTCGCCTCTTAGAAGTTAAGAGACTTCAATAGTAAAAATGGGCCATCAATTGCAGGAAATTGTTGGATGAAGTGGAATCCATTAGGTGTAGCAGCGGTTATGCTAGAAAGGACATGGTGAGGTATGCATCACAATCGTTCGAGGGCAATACCCTTAATTGGTGAGGACATTAATGAAGTCCACAAGAAAGATCCTCTTATGCAATATGAGATGGACCAAGTTTAAGGACCTTTAGAAAAACCCCTTTATCCGCTTCACGACATGGAAAAAAAGATGGAATAAGAATTTTCTGACTCTCACCATAAAAGTTCTAAACTGTCGACAGTATGTCGCAAATTTTAATTCATGGGCTGAGATAATGCTCTATTCAGTTTACCCAAAATCTAAGCTTATTACAAATAATTAATGGTGGTTAGTGTTTTGGTCAGAAAATCTGATGATGATATTGCAACCAAACTCTTTGTTTAGGGGAATGATGCTTAAAATGTGTAACAACAATGAGGATCACTTCAATGTAGAATGCACAAACAACACAAGGATTTATACGGGGAAAAAGCCCTTGATCAAGAGTTGATCTCCGGCACAAAAAACCCCGGGTGATGGAAACTACCGATCACCAAGCTAAAATAAATGGTTAAATGTTTACAACTTCGGATAGTAACGAGCTAGGTACAAGGATCACTACGGTGAAGTGTGTAAAAAGTGTATGAAATCGCTAAGTGTTTGAACGAGAGCTTGTATGAGCGTGTTTGTGAGTGTGTGTAACTGCCAAAATGACTAAGTATCACTAACTTTCTAACTTAGCTCGTTACTCCCTTTAAAATAAGAAAATTATCTAGCTAACAAACTCTCCGACTTTTGGGCCAAGCCTCCACGTTCTCCATAACGTCTAATTTTGATCTAGCACGTGCAGAATACTTCGGGAATATTCTCCAAGAATGTCGCTAAGACTTGGTCAAGCTTGTTATACCTGCGAAATGTTATAAAGCATAAGTAAACAATCGTCAGTATGAGGATCCTTGAAGTGATCCATGATCCTGATCCTAAAGCCCTTCTGAGGATCACCACCTGTCACAGAAGTAAGGATCACTAGTTAGGATAATGAATAAGGATCACTAATTGTTAGAAAATCCTCCCCTAACAATTGCCCCCAAAATATAAGGAGTGAAATTGTAAAATTAGCGAGTTATGTTTTCTTGATCTTATCCGTAACAAATTAACGGATATATAGCCGTTAATTTTGAACTAGCCGTTGCGATGATGATGTCACGGAAGTGACAACCTGCAAGATCATGATTATAAATAGAGATATAGATAGGATCAAATGCATTTAAATTTTCAGAGAAACTCCCTTTATAATCCACATTCCGAAGACGTTCAGGTATTCTCTCTCTCTATCCTTTTCCTTCTCTTGCTCTGTTCTTCTACCTTTATCTTCGTCAGTACGAAAATGTTGCTTCGAAGTTCACCAGCCAAGGATCACCCAAAGAACAGTCCTCCGAAAAGCCAGGGGATTATCGAAGACTCCATTAAAGAACGTTGTCTATTCAACGATGCTCAGATAGATAGGATCCGCCACTGCTTTCCGGCGAACACCGAATTCAGGCCTTTTGACCCCAATGCCTTGAGCGATCATATATCCGATAAGTGGGTTGCTTTCCCCGTCACCCCGTTCACCATAGGTTATTCTTATCCTTTTCCAGCCTTCACCCAATCTTTCTTCTCCCTAACCGGCATCTCTTATATCCAAGCCATGCCGATGATTTGGAGGGTTTTGCACACCCTTGAAAGGATCATTGATGAGGAGGGAATAGATCTAGGAATGGTAGAGCTGGGAGAGCTATATGATCTTACCACCTTTGGATCTCATCGTTACTTGTTCAAACGTAAACCTGGTGAGGAACACCCGATCTTCAAAGCCACCAAGAATGACACTAATTGGAAGCGACATTTCTTTTTTGTCAAGAGAGATTCTATCCAGGATGGAAAGGATCTTCCTAAAAATTGGGCTACCCATGGTAGGATGGAGGATCCTGATAAGGATCACCAGGAACTTTCTTTTGATATAAGGATAACTTATATTTTTGCTTTCTTGTTTTGCAGCTATCACCGTCTCACACCTCAAACTGTCCCCTGCTGCTAAGGAGAGGCTCCTTGCCTTCAAGAAACTTGATCCTGAGATAAGAACTTTCAAGACAACAACCCAAGATTCACAGGAGGTATCCTCAGGCTCTGTCACAATGTCAAGTAAGTATCCTTGTTTAAAATTAAATATATAATGAAATATGAACTAGGAAAAGATACTTATCTTGTTTTAATTGTGTAGGTGCTGGAAAATCTGTCAAGCCTGTTTCCCAATTCAACACAGCTGACCTTGATCTCGTACGACCCAGGAGGAAGAGATCCACCAACAGTCCCAGCATTTCCATTCCAAAGGCACCCACTAAAGGAAAGGGTGTCAAGAAGAGGAAAATTTCTGATGCTGAGGATCTTCAAGGGCTGCCACTGATCCGCCACCAATTCCTTGAATACTTCAATGAAGTAAGGATCCTTAACTTTGCCTAGGTATCCTGCTCTTATGAGGATCACTTGACCTTGAACTGCCTTATCTTCTTTTTGCAGAAATTTGCTGAGATCGAGGACTACGTGGGTAATATTGAGGAGCTGGACAAGAAAATAGCTGATCTTCAACAGGTTGCCGTGCTCAAAGATCTTGCACTTGCTGATGCTCGGAAGGAACTCCAGGATACCAAGCAGGCAATGGCCAAGGTGTTGGTTAACTTTGATTATGAAAAGCATGACCTCATCGAAAATGCCAAGCTCTCTGCTGCCATCACAATGTATCAGACTAAGTTGAAGATGGCCCAAGAAGCTCAAGATCCTAGCTTTGATAAGAACAGCTGGAATATTGAGGGTTGGAAGGAAAGGTTGGCTGAGCTTGAGGATGAGGAAGAGGAGGCTACTGAAGTCTTGGCGATTGAAGCAAGTGGCAGTGGGAAGGATCAGGTGAAGGATACCGCAGCTGGAGGAGAAGAGGATGCAGCAAAGATGTAGGCTGCACAATTGGGCGATGATGGATATATGTGCTAAGGCCGGAGCCCAATTTTTTTAGTTTGGTGGTTGTCTTTTGTGGTTGTGATGTTTAAGACAATTTCATGGGTTGTACTTTGAACAATAGGTTTTTAGGATTAAGGATCATGTATGATCCTTTGGACAATAGGCAGGATTGCAATTGGTGGAGGGATCCTCTGTTTGGGGGATGAAGCCATTGTGATCCTGCTGCCTTTATATTCCTGCACTACTTTTGAACTCATTATCATGGACACCCTTTACCTACCCCAGCGGACGGGCCACGTTTTGCTGGTAGAAGCTCGGGTAGGTAATTTTGAGAACCTTTAAAGGGTTAGTCTTATGTTAATAAATAAAAACTTAACCTTTTGTCGCTTATCTTGTGTTGTTATCCTTTTTAGTATGTTATTTTCCAACTGTTATAATGTTCAATTTGTTTATACTTATCAAGCCTTGAAAAATTAGAAAAGATATCCAAAAAGTTTAAGATATGAACAAGGATCACATATCTCATAACCGATAAGTTTTAAAAATGGTATAGTTTAAGAAACACAAGTTCAGTTGTCAAGTATAGGGGTTATTCAAATGAATAATGAATAAAACCAAAAAAGTTAAGGATCATACCTGAGGATCCAAGTTAGAATCCTAACCATAATAAGGATAACTATAAGATAAACCTTAGAGTGAAATAAGGATCACGGATCCCTAGCTGCCTATCTTCAAGGACCTGAAATAGAGCATAACTTGGGACTAAGCCGATATAAGAAAAGAGTTAGCAACTGGGGACAAGCCCAAGGATAACTGGGGACAAGCCCAAGGATAACTGGGGACAAGCCCAAGGATCGTATGTAAACTGGAGTATGGCCCTAACTGGCGACTATCCAAACTTAGTGACATGAAGATGCCAAAACCTTAGCTAACGTGAAAACGTTAGAAACCTTAGCTAACGTGAAAACGTTAGAAACCTTATGAACGGATGTATGGTACGTCTACCATTATACGTAGGATCCTAAGCATAGCCAGAACAATGGAATTATCAGCCCCTATAATGAGTACTGGTCCCAAAGCCTTGAACTATACCAGGATCATCGTGCGCTGCAGGCGGAATCTGGGGACAAGCCCAAATAACTGGGGTTAAACCCAAAGGACGGATTGCTTCTGTGGATAACCAATGTTGTGCTGAAGATACCTGAGCTTTCAAAACTTGAACTCACGTGAGAGATGGATAAAGGATACATGATCCTTATCCTTAGATGAGAAAATTAAGAAATGAAATAGTTCAAGATTAGGATATTACCTGAGTAAGGATCACCGATACTTTGAGGATCCTTTAAGGATATCCCTTCCATGAGGATCACCTATACCATAAGGATCCTGCTTACATGAAATATTTTTTCAAGTGGACAGCATTCCAAGCTCTTGGTAGCAATTCACCTTCCATGGTTAGCAATCTATATGCCCCCTTTCCTGCTTCAGCTTCAATCAAATAAGGGCCTTCCCATTTTGGAGCCAATTTTCCATCAGCAGAATTGGTGGTATTCTGAAATGCTTTCCTTAACACCATATCTCCAACTTGAAACCTCCTGATCCTGACATTTTTATTGTAAGCACCAGCCATTCTTTGTTGATAACTGGCCATCCTGATCCTAGCCATATCCCTGATTTCTTCAATAGTATCCAGGTCTTGAGCCAAGTTTTCATCATTTTCCTCAGGATCACGGGTACTTGTTCTAGCAGTAGGAACCACCATTTCTGTTGGGATCACTGATTCTGCCCCAAACACCAAAGAGAATGGTGTTTGACCAGTAGCATTCTTAGGGGTTGTCCTGTCAGCCCAGAGCACATAGGGTAGCTCTTCTGCCCATTTTCCTTTCTTGGATCCAAGCTTCTTCTTCAAGTTGTTGATGATGATCTTGTTGGATGATTCTGCTTGACCATTAGCTTGTGGGTGGACTGGTGTTGATGTTATCATCTTAATCCCCCAGCTGTCACAAAAATTAGTGGTTCTGCCCCCAATAAATTGGGAACCATTATCACATATAATCTCAGAAGGAATTCCAAATCTAGTTATAATATTTCTTTTAATGAAGGATATAACTTCCTTTTCTCTAACTTGAGCAAAAGCTTCAGCCTCTATCCACTTGGAGAAGTAATCAGTCATAACTAGCATGAATACTTTTCCACCAGGTGCCTTAGGGAGCTTGCCAACTATATCCATACCCCATCTCATAAATGGCCAAGAGGAGGATATAGGATGCAATAGTTCGGCTGGTTGATGAAGGATATTGCTGTGTCTCTGGCAAGGATCACATCTTCTGGCATACTCCACAGCATCTTTCTTCATGGTTGGCCAGTAGTATCCTGTCCTCAGGATCCTTGAGAATAAAGCCCTGCCCCCAGTGTGATTTCCACAATCTCCTTCATGGAAGTCTTTTAAAACTTCTTGAACTTCAGGATCCTCAATGCATCTCAAGTATGGTCCTGCAAGAGATCGCCTATACAACATATTATTCATAACTGTGAATTGAGATACCTTAGATTTGAAAGCCCTAGGGTTTTCTCCTGTAGGAATCTCTCCATGTTGTAAGTATCTCATAATTGGTGAGATCCATGATCCGGATCCTGAATAGGATTGAGTATCCTCACTAGGGATCATTGCAGAATTATTCCCTATCTCCATAGCCACATGATCCTCAATAGCTGGGGTCAGGATATGGATAATAGGGATCTTGATATCCTCTGGGATCTTCAAAGATGATCCTAAGTTAGCCAATGCATCAGCTTCTGTATTTTCTTCCCTTGGTACCTGTGACAAACTAAAAGAGACAAAAGAGAGTGCCAAACTTTTGACTATCTCCAAATATTTGGTTAGCTTTTCACCTTTAACAGCATATGATCCATTAAAGTGATTTGTAATTAACAAAGAATCTACGTGTACCTCAAGATACCTGATCCCCATATGCTTTGCAATTTGCAAACCAGCAATTAAGGCTTCATATTCAGCCTCATTATTAGTGGTTTGGAACTCACAAGCTATAGAATGGGGTATTATGTCCCCCTGTGGCGATTTTAGTAGTATTCCAAGCCCTGTGCCTTTGACATTTGAGGATCCATCAGTGTGAAGTATCCAAGGATCCTTGGTCTCCTCTAGCTGCTGGACTTCTAACTCAGCTTCTTCTTGTAAATCACTACTGAAATCAGCCACAAAGTCAGCTAATGCTTGGGATTTGATAGCTGTCCTAGGCTCATATCTTATATCATATGCACTCAATTTCACTGCCCACTTAGCCATCCTTCCTGACATCTCTGGTTTCCTGAGGACATTCTTAATTGAAAAATTAGTTTTAACAATGATAACATGAGTTTCAAAATAATGTCTTAACTTGGTAGATGCCATTATTAATGCAAGGATAAGCTTTTCAAGGTGTGAGTACCTGGATTCGGCATCAAGTAAACTTTTACTTACATAATAGACAGGATGTTGTGTACCTTGATGATCCTTAACAAGGACCGCACTTACTGCTTTTGAGGATACTGCAAGATACAAGGATAACACATCACCTTTTTCTGGTTTCATCAAAGCCGGGGCCGAGGATAGGTAATCTTTGAGGGCTTTTAAAGCATTTTCATGCTTCTCCGTCCACTCAAATTTCTTGTTCTTCCTTAGGATATCATAGAATTCTTTACACTTCTCGGAGGACTTGGATATGAATCTGTTCAAGGCTGCTATCCTTCCTGTTAGCCTTTGAACATCCTTAGCATTGGCCGGAGATTTGATGTTCACTATTGCTTTGATTTGTTCCGGGCTAGCTTCGATGCCTCTCTTAGTCACCATGTATCCTAAGAATTTACCTGCTTTAACACCAAAATGACATTTTGAAGGATTAAGCTTCATGTTATATTTGTCAAGGATATCGAATGCTTCCTCCAAGTCTCTTAGGTGATCCTCAGCTTTTAAGGATTTTACCACCATATCATCTATGTAAACCTCCATAGTTTGTCCAATCTGATCCTTGAACATCATATTCACCAACCTTTGGTACGTTGCACCTGCATTTCTCAATCCGAACGGCATAGCAATATAGCAATATATACCAGTTGGAGTCATGAAGGCCGTATCCTCTTGGTCGGATGGTTCCATTTGGATTTGTTGGAATCCAGATGAAGCATCCATAAAAGTTAACAGTTCATGACCCGCAGTTGCATCCACCATGGAGTCAATGTGGGGTAAAGGGAAAGGATCCTTGGGACATGCCTTATTTAAATCGGTAAAATCGACACATACCCTCCACTTTCCGTTTTTCTTTTGAACAACAACCACATTGGCCAACCATCTTGGATACTTGACCTCTCTAATCATACCTGCTCGGAGCAATTTCTCTACCTCTTCCTGGATAATGGCATTCCTTTCTGGTGCAAACTTCCTTCTCCTTTGATGGATTGGTTTGAAGGATCTGTCGATGCCGAGCTTATGAGTGATAACATCCTTGGATATGCCAGTCATGTCTTCGTGTTTCCATGCAAAGGTAGTCTTTCTCCTTTTGAGGAAGGATATGAGGTCTTCTTTCATTTCGCCAAGGATCCCTGACCCGATATAGATTTTGGATTCAGGATCATCAGGATCCATGAGGATTTCTACCACATCCTGCTCTCTGGCCTCCAAGACACTCCTTGGAGGATACCTTGATTGCTATTGCTCCCTTGACTTCGAAGCTGGTTTCATCGATGAAGTGTAGCAATCCTTAGCTTCCTGCTGATCGCTATCAATCTTTACTATTCCCCAAGGACTAGGGAGCTTCACACATTGATGGTAAGTAGATGGGACTGCTTTCATATCGTGTATCCAGGGCCTGCCAAGGATAACATTACAACAAGATAAACAGTCAATAACACAAAACTTTTGATAAGAGTGTAAGCCTTCAATATATATTGGGAGTTTAATGTCCCCCAGGGTGTTCTTGGTCTCGCCACTAAATCCCACGAGCACGGAGGATCTTGGTATGATCTCTGATTCAGGGATACCCATCTTCTTTAGAACATCAAGCTGGATAATGTTCACTGAACTTCCTCCGTCTATTAGGATCCTGCGGACAAAATAGTTAGATATAAAAAGAGTAATAACTAAACCATCGTGATGAGGATCCTGGATATCAATACGATCCTCTTCATCAAAGGTTATGACTTTTCCTTCGGAGACACTCGATGTTCGAACTGGCCTTTCTCCGTTATCCATTTTAGTTTCCTTCGCATGCCTCTTAGCTGCTGAGAAGGATGTGCCACAAATGTCGGATCCCCCAGAGATAAAGTTTATCACTTGTGCGTCTGCTGGAGGGGCTGGAGCCTTCTCAGGGATCCTTTCAGGATCCTGAGTCCTTGACTTTTTTCTTCCCAACAACTCTTTTAGATGCCCTTTGCTCAGCAAGTATCCAATTTCCTTTCTTAATGCAATGCATTCTTCTGTGAGGTGCCCAAAATCTTCATGATATGCACACCACTTTGATTTATCCTTAGTTGCAGCTGGCCTGTCATTCTTTCTTGGCCATCTAGCTTTATCACCTAGGTTCTGCATGGCAAGGATTAGTTCATTGTTATCAACACTAAAGCAATATTCAGAAATTGGAGGATAATCCTCATCATCCTCTTCTTGATCAATAGAATGCACGTTCTAATTATCAGATTTGTTGTAGGATCTGAACTTGTTGTTTCTGAATGAGGATCCTTGCTTATCCTGCTTTGAGGATCCTGTTATCCTCTCCTGAATCCTCTTATCATCCTCTAGCCGGATGAACCTGAGGGCCCGGGTTCTTACCTCATCTAGGTTCCTGCACGGTGTCATAACAAGATCATCATAAAATAAGGAATCCCTAAGTAATCCCATTTTGAAGGCTTCAACAGCCGTGGCTATATCTAAGTTGGGAATGTCTAAGGATTCTTTACTAAATTTGGTAATGTAATCCCTTAATGATTCATTATGACCCTGGGTTATCCTATATAAATCACTAGTTAGTCGTTCAAATTTTCTACTACAGGAAAACTGAGTATTAAACAAGTTAACTAGGTTTGCAAATGAGGTAATAGAATAGGGAGGAAGACTTAGCAGCCATTTGAGAGCTGATCCAGTAAGAGTGGATCCGAATCCTTTGCATAGGCATGCTTCCTTTAACTTTTCTGGGATTGGATTGATCTCCATCCTCTCCCTGTATTGTGCTATGTGTTCTTCAGGATCCGTCGAACCATCATACAGTTTCATTGTAGGCACATGGAACCTCTTGGGTATCTCAGCATCACAGATTGGTGGTGCAAAGCGAGATATCTTGTGGCTCCCATCTGCAATCTCTGGAATAGGTTTGACTACTCCCGGAACACTCGAGATCATATCCTTTAGCTTTTGCAATTCTCTGGCCATGGCATGATTGATACCTGGATCCTGCATAAAACCATGGTTAATAGTATGAGAATTATTAAAAGTGTTACCTCCCATTGGATTCAAGTTAGGAAATATGGAGGTTAATCCATATTGTTGAGACTCTGGAATGATCGAGGGGCCAGCAGAGGCATTGGTCTGCATTGGAATAAAATCTCCTTGATGGACATCTGAACTCCCTGTTTGCAAACTCCTCAAGGATCCTGGCATCTGGAAGGATCCCTGAAACTGGGATGATCCTGGAACAAAGGAGGATCCTTGAACCTGGGATGATCCTGGAACGAAGGAGGATCCTTGAACCTGGGATGATCCTGGAACGAAGGAGGATCCTTGAACCTGGGATGATCCTGGAACGAAGGAGGATCCTTGAACCTGGGATGATCCTGGAACGAAGGAGGATCCTTGAACCTGCTGCATTCCTGAATATCCTCCTGTACTCGTGAGGGATCCCATATGCTGGGGATAGGATCCTGCTGGCTGGAAATATGAACCTAGTGCCTGGGTCATAGCTGTTGTTCCATAGTGCACTCCCTTTGGTCCACCCGCATATTGAATGTTTGGAACCACTGACGGCTGAGAAGTAACCACCGGAGTGTCAAAATTCAAAGATCTGGGCATCAGTGGAGAATGATCCTCTGCCGTTTTCTTCTGTTTCTTAATTTCATCAATCTCCCGGAGGATCCTTTCGTTGGTCTTATCCTGCTCTTGTGCATGATTCCTCATCTGCAAAATCAAGGTATAGAGATCATTAGTAGTAGGATTAGTTGAAACAGAAGAAGTAGGTGGTTTTGAGAAAATGGGAGTCGGTTTCTTCGCAGCATTTTCTGTATTCTTCTGGATTAAGAAACAACCAGTCAAAGCTAAGACTGCCCTAAATGCGGTCAAAGATTTTGCAGCTAGACTTAAAAAAGGATTAAGAATGGAGTTGTTTAACCCTCCTGATAAATGATTAGAGGCAGTTCACATTGATAATGACACTGGATAAATCCCTTATTGTGATTTATTGCTAAAAGTTATGATTGGGTTCAGGTGCTGCTAAGTCTCTCATAAGACCATAAGCTTAGCAACCCTTTTAGAAATATTTCCATAAGAACCCCATACATTAAGTGTAAGGTAAGACTCACAGGCGAATCATAAGAACCATTTCTTCTGATCCTGTCAGAAACCTTCAGTCGTAGAATTTTAGAAGTATCCCCCTTCTGGGTGTAACGCGTCAACACTTAGAATTGATATCTCTTGGATCTCTAACGATTTAGAATACCAGATGGTATGACAAAAAGCTCCATATGAGGGTTGATGTATCTTAATAAGTTCCATAGATTGCTTCCATGCCTGATCAGTATGGAGGTTTAATGCATGGAGCCACAAAGATATCCCAATAATCATATGATACTAAAAGTCAACTAATGGTATTCAAAGAAGATATACACAATGGAATTTTCCAAGTAAATGTCTATGATTAAGGGAATCCATAGACTTGTAATGTGAATATGTCCCTCATCTGACACAAGCAATGATGGATGAACTGGAGCATGAGATTTGGAAGATCTCTGTAATCTCTGTGTATCTTGATTATCTTCTCTTAAGATTACTCTGTTTACCTCCTGAGAGGCAGGTAGAGTTAAGATTTATATCCCAGTTGGGGCTGTATTATTATGAAATCTCCGTGACGGCTAGTACCATCATTAGAAGAATTGAAACCCTGATTAAGCGGATAAAGGATTCATATAGCCTAACTCAATATTCTGAGAATTCGTTATAGTTAATTAAGAAAGACGGTTCATTTTGCGTATGCATTTGATTACCGCAACCCTAATTAGGCAACAATTAAGAATTTCTATCATCTGCCCAGGATCGTCGATTTGTTCGAATGACTGTAAGGATTAGCTATTCCTTAAGATTAGTTTTAAGCAATGGTTGGAATAAGCATCTCATCTTAAGATAAGCTTTTCTATAATAATTGATATGTAAGTAATAGGGCTGCTCCTTTGGAGACCTTGTATAGATGGAATGTTAAACATCTATTGTTAGATAGAGAATTGGTGAGACCAATTATCTGGATTCGAAAGTTGCCTAGGAAACAACAAATAAGATCATATAAATCCATAATCGATTGTAAGTTGCCAGTATACGGCAGGAAATCAAGGATTTATGAAAGTAGCAACCCTCCTAAGTTCTTGTTAAAGAATAAGGTCCAACAAAAGATATCACCCTGGAAGGGTGTGCCAATTTGTTAATTATTAGACTAGTTAAGCTCTGAATATATAAAATCATTCAAAGGAATCGAATGTATCAAGATCAGATAGCTTAAAGCTAAAACCTTTTTAAGGAGTTGGATGGAGCTCGCAATACATTTCACACTAATTTAAGGATATTTACACTTTGGCCCCTCAAGTTTCATTTTGTACAAAAATAGTCCCTCAACTTTCGAAAAGTTGCAATAACAGCCCCTATACTTTCATATAAAATACATAATTGGCCCCTGAAGTTTTGAGAATTGACATAAATGGTCCCTGTAATAGCCAGTTAGTTAAACTAACTGGGTTAAGTTTTAAAGAAGAATCCTTTATATAAGAGTTAACCAGGTTAGGATATTCAGTTAAAATGAGTTTCTAAAAAATCAGTTTTAGTCCCTAGAGTTTAAGTTTCAGAAAATGACCAAATGAACCTTGGACTTTTATTTCAAAACTATATATTTATTTCTTTATAAAATAAGTTTCCAAAAATTAGAAAAAGAACCCTAAACTTGTAGTTTTCAATAATTGCACTTTTAACCCTTGTATTTCTAAAGTTTCAAAGAATGACAAATAGGTCCTTGTAGTTTACGAGGTATTGTTTAATAGCATAAAATCACAACAAATTATGAAATTATCCATACGTTAGTGTCGGTATAAGTACTTGTGAATATAAGGCAAGTATATTCTAATGTATTCCTATTCATAATGTGGTAGTAGTTATAATGCAAGTCTAATAAATACAAGTGTGAAAATAAGGGTGGTTATAGTCTCCCCTACTTTAGAAAATTTCGTCCCGAAATTTATTCGAAGGAAACCGTAAAGTGTATTTGTAACGATTGAAAGATAAGTAAAGAGTTTGTTTCTAGAGCATTGTTTGGTGATGATAATTTTGAGGAATCTACGAGGGTCATTGTATAGAAATTGTTTTGCATGGCACTTATGTTATGCTGAATTTGTAATGTAAATATTACGCAAACAAATGGGTGCACAAATAAACAAATAATGGATAATCACATAACCACATAATGTTTTTATATGCCAGCATACTTAACAAGGCTTACTATGATTCTCATGCGTCGAACCTCGTAATTAAGTGTGCACCCATAATTATTCGTTTCGTCGCATGGTCCACATAGCACTTCTAGTTAATTGAGGAAGACAAATAAGATTGAGGTATCGTTTAAATCAAATAAGCATCAATATAACACAACATCAATTGAATCAAAACGTATTTCAGATTTGTAATGATAGCATCGTTTGTTTTGCATACAACAAAATTAGTCGTAGGTATTTCATTCAAGCACAATGAAATTTTATGTTTCACATAAATCAAACTAATAGTGTGCATTATAAACTAAGCATGGATTGTCATAATCAATATAAGTTTATTGTGAGACTGTACTAAGCGTATATGTGTTTGTGATTTATGCATTATGTATGTTTAATCAATATACGAAGTAAAAATGTATTTGTAAGCATATACCAAGCATGATAGGTCAATATACAAAGCAAAGATGTATATATATATATATATTGTAATTCACGTACTAAGCATAAAGTTCCTTAAACAAAATTTCACATTTTGAGAACTAGGCATAAAGTTGTTCTCGGTTTAGGAGTTCAAAGATAAAATGGAAATGAATCAAATTCAGACTCAGAACTAAAAGGTGGTGGAGGTGGTAGAGTCAGCCGCATCTGATCAGCTAATTGTCTTAGCATGTCTTCCAACCATTTATTTCTTTCTGTCAGCCATTTTATTTGTTGGGAAAATTTTCGAACCTGATTGTTTAACCTAGTCACTTCGACTCCCATTGAATCTGGAGGTAGATGCATTTGAGGCATCGTACTTGGGCCTGCTATATCAGTTG
The DNA here is from genome assembly GCA_030545235.1 of Helianthus tuberosus. Classification (NCBI taxonomy): domain Eukaryota; kingdom Viridiplantae; phylum Streptophyta; class Magnoliopsida; order Asterales; family Asteraceae; genus Helianthus; species Helianthus tuberosus. The sequence continues at coordinate 144,516,353 of CM060431.1, read as the reverse complement.
GTGGCAGTTGTTCTACTTCGTTCAATTGTGACTGGAAAGACTGTGGCAGTAACGGTGATTGCAAAAATGATTCCGATACTAATTGATCTTGGATCGTCATGCTTTCATCAAACAAAGCTTCTTGCGTCGTTGGATCCTCCTCGAAAACTATCGGTGAGAAGCTTTGTAAGAAGTTTGGTGTTGATGGTTGGGATAAGTTAGTTGTAATGTGTTCTTGTATGTATGGCAGTGGTGGTTGCATATCAAATCGATAAAAAGACGATTGAGGAAGCTGCAACAATAATTGTTGTAAATTTTGTGGGGAGGTACTTTCTAAGATAACTGGAGCTCCCTCCGACTGGGATGGTTGAGTTAGTGTATCAATATGAACAGGGGTTAGCCTAATGGTGTAAAAATTTACAATCCCAGGTGCCTTTGGTGGAGATAATCCTTGGATAATCTGATCACTTAAGACACCTAATGATTTTGCTATTTTTGTAATGTAAGACCCTCCCATGAGACTTCTCAGAGGATGTGATTGTTGACTAGAAAAATATACAGCAAGCTCGTGGGCAATATTACAAGGAACTTGCTCAAAAATACTATACAGATGGAAAAGTTCGATTGTTCTAACCCTTTGTTGATTATACTTGCGCCCCGTGATAGTGTTGGCTAAAACACGGTGCATATATTGATAACAAGGGTCTGTGAAGTTCATAGAATTATTGTGGCCACACCATTCTTTTAATGAATGGCATTGCCAATAATCTACCATATCCGCGGAGGAATAAGAGGTTGATGCCTCCGTAAAAATGGGTTGTTTAACTTCTTCATCTGTATATATGCCCAGATGAACTGCGAATTCTGTTAATGACATAGTATGAGGTTGCCCACAAAGTTGAAAATGAATGGATTCATTGGTAAGATTTTTATTATATTTGTAATAGAAAGTGGACAAGAACTCATACACCAGTTCATCGTATGATGGTTCTAGGATGTCGAAGAAACGGCGCCAGGGCGTATTAGGTAGTAGTAATCTTGCCAGTAAACCACGGGAATCAATCGTTCCCATTCGTTGCCAATCAATACCGCTAATAGTAAAAACTTCATGATGCTTGAGTTTTTGATACCTCTCTCGATTGTGTAAATTAGTAAACTGGAGGAAGGGATGAATTTTTGCTGCATTTGAAGATTCAACATATGCTGCTGGGAGATTTGTCATTGGGATATGGGGTTTTGTTGAACTAAGAAAAGTTTGGGTATGTGTTGAGTTATATCAGAAGTTGTAGTTCTTGTGTAGATTAGTTCGAGTGGTGAGTTTCTTATATAGATAAGGAAATTTAGGCTTACACCATACTATCGGTTAAGGCTCCCGTGATACATTCTAAAACAGTTTACTGCAGCTAGTTTGAAAAATTGAATCTGAAATGTATGGTCTCGAGAAAATTTTGAAACTTGAAAAAAAAGGGAATCGTATCGTATAAAATTGATAATAGTACAACGTAGGTCGATTAAAACTTGGATTGTTCTAAAATGGAGAAAAGAAAAAAAATCCTTTCGAATTAGGGTAACATGCCTTGAGCCTATAGGTATTCTGTACTCTCATCGGTAGTTCCCAGGTAGGCAAACGTGTGTCTCGTCGTGGAGGCATCTTCTAAAAGAAGATCTTATTGGTCCGGTCATAGTAAGTATAGTAAGTAAGTGATATACGTATGTAATAACACAATAACTCATAACATCCCATGTCATAACACAAAATAATCCAACAACGCATGTAAGTCACAATTAATGTAAGCAAGTAATCATCCTAGTCTTCCCCAGACTATCCCACCCAGTCTCTCAGACTGAACTCCCTAGTTTCTCAGACTAACTCCCTGGCCTCTAAGACCAAACCTTCCCAGTCTCTAAGACTGACTCCCTGGCCTCTAAGACCAAACCTTCCCAGTCTCTAAGACTAACTCCCTGGTCTTTAAGACCAAAACCTCCCCAATCTCTAAGATTGGACCCCTCAGTCTCTAAAACTTGATGTGTAGGAAGCGGTATGTTAAAAATTTGTAAAAATTGGTTAAATAAAGACTGACTCAAAAACTAAACTTTTTGACATGCTTTGGCCTAATAGGTATCGGTACTCTCATTGATAGTCCCCAGGTAGGCAACGGGTCCTTTTATTTGGATTTGTACGAATGCCAGCCTAGACAGGAGTTCTCAACTACCGATACTTAACCCTTCCAGTTACTACATGTTTGACACGAAAAACACATGTTTGTAAAGAAACGTTTGTACCCTGGATCTGTAAACTTGTATATGCAATGTAAAAATGTTTTCGTGAGAGCCCTGATGATCATAGTCTAGACTCGAGAAAGAATCCTAGTTCGCTATGATCGAGGCTCTGATACCAAGCTGTCACACGCTGGCTTTTGCGGAAGCGTGGGTTTATTTGGTGTGACTTCTTAATACCATAGCAACAATCACAACAATGATATATGATAAAAATACGAGATGTTCATCCATTAATAAAAGTGAGAAAATACCTCTATAACATTGTTTAGAAACATCGTCATTTGAAATAAGTTACAAACCATAAATTATTTAAAACGTGTTCATAAGACACACAAAAGACTTTAGATAAGATGAGGTTTAGAGACATGTAACCCATCCAGGAATAGGTTACACCTTTTAAACTTCACAACTCTGGATGACATCTATTATCCAACGCAGCTAGACACATGTATACCCTGCCAGATCCTACTATGTAACACCTCGAAAATTCACGTCCTATAATGTATTGACACGTGTCATAAGCTTGAACGTGTGAAAGAACACTCTAGAGGGACTAAAGTTGACAAATAAAGAAACTATGTGAATATAAGGGTTCAAAATGTCAACAATGGATAAATATGCCTTACAATAACCCTACAAGATGTTTATACATTCACACGAATGAATCATGGATCATACGAAGATAAATATAAAAGAAAGTGAGAGATTACAAACTACAGGGGTTAAATGTGTCAACATGTTTAAAGTATACCTCTGAGTGACCTTTTAGCAAACCCGAAGCTTTGTAACGATTAAATATGCTCACTAGAATACATGATAAAAATTTCATAAAGTTTCGTTATCGTATGAGAAAGTTATGATCAAATTCGTATTCGAGGGGTTAAATGCGTCAACGATGAAAATTATGACTTTTCGGGTAATCAAAAGTTAACCAAGGACTTAACAAAGTTGGTATAAGTCTTGGAGCCCTTATAAATCAATTTAGAGGGCTTATAATGCAAGAAATAGTGTGAAAACGACGTTTGGAAGGACCAGGGACCAAAAGTGCAAAATGAGAAACCTGATAACTAGCTTACGGACCTCAACACTATGGACCTTACGGTCCGTAAGCTAGTGCCCAGCAACAGAAAACAGGCAGCTGCCTGTTCCAGCCCGTTCCACCGCCTCAATCTGCCATTTTCCGATTTTAGGGACTTGTTTAATGGTTTTAGGCTCTAGGGGGGACACTTGTATGCATCTTGGATCATTGGTAGACTAACTTGGCAAGATCTTATGCACTTGGATTCAATATATAAGGAGAAGAAGTTGCAACCATTTTTCTTGTTCACTTCATTCAACTCACTTCAACTTCTCTGGAGCTCTCTGATCAGCAAGCTACTTTCCTTAGCCTCCCTAATCATACTTAGGACTTGTGTAAGCGTCCTTAATCCTTTTTAATTCAGTTTAAGCTTAGTTATTTAGCATTAGTCAAACCGTTGTAATTAAGATTTGACTTCGTCATTAATCTTAATCCCTTCCGTCAAAATTCAAATTGAAAGTACTTATGAGTGGGTAATTATGTGGGCATTAAACCCTTAAAAGGGTACTTTCAGATTCCCACTCTACCTAGGTCAATTGTCGAGTCAAACTTTATATTAAAAAGTCAACAGGAAGCTTAATTTTAAATTAATGCATAATTAGCAATGAAAAGGCTATGCAACCTGTTTTGTCATTAATATAACTTGGTAATTAATATAAGAACCTGTCTAAACATGTTCAACTCGACAATTTTCAGTTTAGGCTCGGTTCGGGACCGAAAGTCGCATAGTTTGACTTATGCTTTGACTTTCAGTTCTGACCCGTTTAAGCATAGTTTAGAAATTCCTTAGAGCTTTATTAGGACCAAGTTACCTATAAGTATAACCCTCTGTGATTATACAACTTGGTTCATTAGTTATCCGATTCATATGCGTGATTCCGTTAAATGCTTAAATGTTGACTATTATGCCCTTTTGACCTTAAAACGTGATTTTTGAAAAAGTAAAAGAGTAGAAACCTTAATTACTAATTTATAAACTTCCACCTAAAATTTGACATCAGTTTGAGGTCTAGATTAAGAGTTATGCTCATTAGCGTAATTTGAAAGCTTTATGCTAATTAAATGGCGTATTTAGCGTATAGCCTATTTAAACCCACTTCTTGATATCAAACTTTTTACCCACTGATATAAAATAATATTTAAGGATTTTTGGAGATTTTTATTTATTTTTAGGCTGAGCATAACTTAGAGTTCTAAGTATGATTCGGTTAATGCCGGTTTTGCCCTTTTAAGCCATAAAATGAGTTTTACAAATCCTTTTGACCCCAAACCTTTTTCTACTGATCAAATATAATAAATAAAGTATCTTGAGCCTTCTGGAATTATAAAAATATCAGCTTTCCTTTGAAAACCCGGAAATGGCTCCAAGTCGTCTTTTTAGGCATTTTTGACGCATAGTAGGTATTAAGTTTTTGTTGAGCACATAGGGTTTGATACCTACTGATATTTTAAGTAAATTATTATATTTTTATAGTAAGCTAAAGTTTTACACTCAGGTTCCCAGCTTTGACCTTTTAAGCCTATGTGAAATTACCAAAATACCCTTAAGAGGCATAGTTTGGTTATAAAGGATAGATTTCACATATATATGATACCTTACTGATATAACCTAGTAAATTGAGTAATTTTACTGATTACATCCGACCCGAAACTCAGGTTCATATTTAAACTCTTTTATAATCTTTTTAATGACCAAAATACCCCTACGGGGCGTATTGTGAGTCTAAATCCGTTTTGGGCATAATATAAGATATCTTTCTGATGTCACAACATAATTAAAGCATATTAACTTAGGAAACTTGTATATGACTCATTTGGTTACTCGTTACGCACTTTTCGCGTTCGGATCGGCGTATGTAACTAGTTTGCATATATTAGCCGAAACGGGTCAAACCATATCGTTTTTGTCTCAAAATTCAGAATGTGTTTAAGTTACCCATATTAAACAAGCATACAAGCTTGTCGGGTCAAAACCACATTCTAAACCGGTCTTCGCTTTATCATGCGTTTGAACAGTGTCTTCCTTTTTAAAACTAACCGGTCTAAGCTTAAGCTTAATTAAAGACCCGTTAGGAATCTAATAGGTTATTAAAAACCTTCGTTCCAGATTTAGGAGCCCAGTAAAAGCTATCTGTAGTTGCTGAATTGATATACGGCTGGGATTGAATTTATATTTAGCTCAGGTAAATACTTTTAACTTATTTTCCCTATACGGGCTTGGGGTACGGTATATAAAATACCGCTTGGTCCGGCATTGAATCTTTAATCGAATAGTGGTTAAATCCTTGATATGCTACGTTTTGAAATGTTTTGTTTGCTTAAAACCTTTGGGGGGTTAATGACCATGTCCCGGATATCCTTGGCATCATCTTACGAGATGGCCACGACCATAGCACGGGGTGTAGGCGTACACTCGTCAGTGCCGAACCAAATAATGTGGTGTGTCTATTAATCTTTAACCCGGTCTACGGATCGGGCTACTGAACGCATAAGTAACATGTAATTCGTTTACAAGTATTATATTCAAATAATTTTCCCAAGTTATCAAGAGTTTTGTGCCACGTGCATCCAAATCAATTTTATTAAACTTTTCAAAATGAGTCAGTTAAATTGTATTTACCAGTGTAAACTGACGTATTTTCCAAAAAGGTTAAGTGCAGGTACTAATCGGAATAGGCTGGCTGCTCCTAGCATCAATAAAGAGTCTCGCAAGCTTAGATGCCTAAAGTCTGTTGAACAATGTTTCATTTTATTTTCGATCCGCCTGTGGATCCTTTACATTCCGTTTGTAATACTTGATATTACTTTATATCGGTTTGTAATATAATTATCTTTTGCTTCCGCTGTGCATTTATATATTGTGTTGTTTGACTATGATAATATCAACTATGTCACGATACTCCCCACCGGTGATACGTGGAAATTCGGGGTGTGACAGGTTGGTATCAGAGCCAACATTGAGTGAATTAAACACTAGTCTTTTGTGTTTAATCTCAGTGACACAGTAGCACATTTCTTAACCTTCTGAGTCTAGACTTAACATAGGAATACTCTCAGCTCTATTCGGAGAATTATTGCTTTCAATTCTATACATTTTAATATGTCACCTAGCAAAGAAGCCATAATGGAAATTCTCCCCATTCGAAGCCTAGGGAAGGCCGAGCTTCGTACTGCGACAAGGATTAACGTGCAATTAAGGAGGAAGCATTCAGAAATAAAACGAAGAAGAAACTCCTTTTGCTGAAGATCGTTTCCTTAGTAGTCCTTATAAGGACATATCTATCTTTCAGTTCCTTCGAGGACAACATTATTTCCTTTCAAGTCCCATTCAGGGCAATTCTGTACCTCCTTTAAAATCATTGGAATGCTTTATCAAAATTTCATTTTTATCAATATATATAAATATAATATATGAAATAAATGGAAAATAACATTCCTTATATATGATCTACCATTATAATAAAATGGCAAAATCTAAAAATGACAAGACCTAGCCTCGTGTCATTATTAAGACCCGGCCAAGATGGCAGTTCCTCGATTTAGGTTCAGATCCTTATTAACATCTCGATTTAAAATTTGTTCTGCGTTAATTATTAAAAAGAATCTTAAAGGTAAACCTAGCCTATATTACAAGGCCGAGATGGTAGAACCTATTCAAGGGATTCAAATCCTTGTTAACACCTAAGAACGTGTTAGCACTCTCGACAAATGTGATTCGAGAAAATCACAACAGTCATTCTTATATTGGATTTTTCCAATTTTCTTATCTAGCCTGGTGATTTAGAAATCATGGCTTATATCATCCTATAAGATGATCATACCATAAACATCCCTTAGAAGGGAAATGCCTACGGGCTATAATTAACGTCCTTTGAGACTAAAGACAGTAGTGGTCTACAACCCCCTGTTAAAAAGGGCAATGAACTTTGATTCAAGCCTTAATACCTCGATTTTGTAACATCCTGGTTTATAAATTAAATCTGTCCATGTGACTAGGCTGTTGAGCTATTATTAAATTATAACTAGGGATATACTGCCTACGGGCTATACTCATTGTCATATAAGACAAAAGACAATCGTAGCCTACAACTCCCTGTCAAGAAAAGGCATGAACACGTTCAAGCTTAAATACCTTAATTCTACAAAATCAAGGTTTATACTATAAAGTTGTCCCCGTGACTTGGCCTTTTGTGCCATCGTTATATTTTAATTAAATTTAGGATAATTATAATGAAAATCCTGAATAAAATAGATATCATTCCTTTCCTGCCAGTTTAAATATTAAAAGAGAATCTTAAAAGGTTTGACCTAGCTTGAATATCATTGAAGACCTAGCTAAAATGGTAAAACCTGTTTAAAAGAGATTCAGATTCTTATTAACACTTGAAAACGTGTTAACACTCCCGACAACAGTGATGCGATAAAATCACGCTTGTCATCTTTATATTAGGAACTTCCAAACCCCTTATTTAGCCTAAATGATCAATAGGAATCATGGCTAATAAACGTCGAACATGATGTACACATCTAAACATCCATCTGGGATGTATACCTACGGGCAAAGATGTATACATGAAAAAAGATAGTTTTATTTCATAACTTCTTGTCAAGGCAATGAATTATGAAATTTTCCGATCCAAAGGAATCATTGATTATGTTTTAAAATTTCCCTAGTGACAAGGCATCTGTGCCATCGAAAAGTCCTTTGGAACAAGCCGTTGTGCTATATAAGATGTCAGTATGACATTGACAGTCGTGACTTATGTCCCCTGTCTAGTAAATTTGAAGGATTATATCCCGTTTAAACGCCAAAGATGGTTTATTTAAAAACCTAGGCAAAACATAATCAAATAAATTTAATACTATCTATTCGCCTATATGGTTGATTACACCATGGCTATTTAATCATCAAATTCGACAAATCAGCAAATTATTACAACATGATTTGTAGCCTTCAAAGCTTCACCATGGCTATTCCATCTGAAGCTCACAATCATCCAATTGGTCAGAATATTAATGCAAGACTGAACTTAACAGGCTAAACTGATTGTCCGATAAGACAACAACAGTAGTGGTCTTTGACTCCCTGTCTAAAAATGATGGACTATGTCCAAACATAATAGTCTATATGACCAACGCGATCGTGACTAATATCGTCTAAAATGATGATCATATTAATTAGCATCCCTTAGCGATGAAATACCTACGGGTTATACTCTATTCTATCAGAAATGAGACAAAGTTAGTGGTGGTCTTTAAGATCCCCTGTTCAAAGTGGTGTATACCTAACCCTAACAGTCTATATGATCAGAGCAATCGTAACTAAAATCGTCTGATACGATGATCATATTATCTTATAGGATATTTGCAGTACGATCTTAAGTCTTCCTGTCTTCGTAGTAGGATCTCAAAAAGTACTTTTCGACTCAATGGTTATGATTATATGTATCTTGACGGTGATTTAGATAACGAAACTAAAGTAATACACTAAACGCATGGTGGATACGCCGCAGGTACTTCCTATATATAAGTGTGTTTATTGTATTACCCTTCGTAGCGTTATCCTGAATCACCGGTAGGGTTTATATCGCCTACGGGATTTATATTATATTGTCCGTTAGAGACATTATTAAATATAACCGTTATGGTACATCGTCGGAGGTAATGGGTAATGCCTAAGCCTTATAGTCTATAAGATCGATAAGATCATGACTGATATACTCAATGACGATGATTATATATATATACATACATGTATATATGTAAGCATCCGCTAATGATATCCTATAATTTACCTATGTGCCGAAATGAATCGTTTTTCAAAACGATGACAGTTGTAGTCCATGACTCCCTGTTCAACGGTGAAAACTAGGTTTAAATCTTAAAACCCCAAATCTAATAAGATCGCAGCTTATAAACTAATGTCCTCCACAACAGGAGTTGGTTGCCATACCTTATAACGTCCTCTGCGACAAGGCCTTCATGCCATATGATTAGTTATGTCCTTTTTGACGGACAAAATGTTTTGTATTTTAGGAAGCCACTATGGCGAGCCTTCGAGCTGTCTGAAATCATCTACATACCGAAGACAGTTGGGACATGTTGATCCCCTGTCAAAAGGGTAACGGACTCGGTCAAAACCCTAAAGGCCATTAATGATCCTTTTGTGACTTAAGCTGAATATGATTGATGTACAATCAAATAACACTCCTTAGGAATGTTCATATGGTTTAATAATACCATGGTCGATGTATGATAAGTCGTCAGGATGATGACTAGCTGTGAAATGCACTCAATTAATTGGTAAATTGGTATTTAATACCAAAAGATTTGAGTATGGAAAACTCAGAAGAGACAAACAACAGTCGCGATGCTAGAGATGCGACAAATGTTAATAGTGCATCAAGTGTGAACCTCAATGTTAACGGAGTACATCTCCAAAACTGTAATTATCACTGCTGAGAAGGGCTATGAGAAAAGCCATGAAGAGCCAAACGTTGCTCGCTCTAAAAACACATGACACTGCTCATGAGAAGAGCTTTATTCATACTTCAAATGCGAAGAATAAACCAAACAAAATCATATATGGCAAGGGGCCCATTTCTTTTAAGATGTACTTACAAGTACTTCGCCTCTTAGAAGTTAAGAGACTTCAATAGTAAAAATTGGCCATCAATTGCAGGAAATTGTTGGATGAAGTGGAATCCATTAGGTGTAGCAGCGGTTATGCTAGAAAGGACATGGTGAGGTATGCATCACAATCGTTCGAGGGCAATACCCTTAATTGGTGAGGACATTAATGAAGTCCACAAGAAAGATCCTCTTATGCAATATGAGATGGACCAAGTTTAAGGACCTTTAGAAAAACCCCTTTATCCGCTTCACGAAATGGAAAAAAAGATGGAATAAGAATTTTCTGACTCTCACCATAAAAGTTCTAAACTGTCGACAGTATGTCGCAAATTTTAATTCATGGGCTGAGATAATGCTCTATTCAGTTTACCCAAAATATAAGCTTATTACAAATAATTAATGGTGGTTAGCATCGGCAATAAGAGGGCACATTAAGTTTTCAAAGCCTGCTTATTAAAAATCCATTATGAATTTACCTCAGCTACTCAGGTTGTATAGATTAAGAAACAACCAGTCAAAGCTAAGACTGCCCTAAATGCGGTCAAAGATTTTGCAGCTAGACTTAAAAAGGATTAAGAATGGAGTTGTTTAACCCTCCTGATAAATGATTAGAGGCAGTTCACATTGATAATGACACTGGATAAATCCCTTATTGTGATTTATTGCTAAAAGTTATGATTGGGTTCAGGTGCTGCTAAGTCTCTCATAAGACCATAAGCTTAGCAACCCTTTTAGAAATATTTCCATAAGAACCCCATACATTAAGTGTAAGGTAAGACTCACAGGCGAATCATAAGAACCATTTCTTCTGATCCTGTCAGAAACCTTCAGTCGTAGAATTTTAGAAGTATCCTCCTTCTGGGTGTAACGCGTCAACACTTAGAATTGATATCTCTTGGATCTCTAACGATTTAGAATACCAGATGGTATGACAAAAAGCTCCATATGAGGGTTGATGTATCTTAATAAGTTCCATAGATTGCTTCCATGCCTGATCAGTATGGAGGTTTAATGCATGGAGCCACAAAGATATCCCAATAATCATATGATACTAAAAGTCAACTAATGGTATTCAAAGAAGATATACACAATGGAATTTTCCAAGTAAATGTCTATGATTAAGGGAATCCATAGACTTGTAATGTGAATATGTCCCTCATCTGACACAAGCAATGATGGATGAACTGGAGCATGAGATTTGGAAGATCTCTGTAATCTCTGTGTATCTTGATTATCTTCTCTTAAGATTACTCTGTTTACCTCCTGAGAGGCAAGTAGAGTTAAGATTTATATCCCAGTTGGGGCTGTATTATTATGAAATCTCCGTGACGGCTAGTACCATCATTAGAAGAATTGAAACCCTGATTAAGCGGATAAAGGATTCATATAGCCTAACTCAATATTCTGAGAATTCGTTATAGTTAATTAAGAAAGACGGTTCATTTTGCGTATGCATTTGATTACCGCAACCCTAATTAGGCAACAATTAAGAATTTCTATCATCTGCCCAGGATCGTCGATTTGTTCGAATGACTGTAAGGATTAGCTATTCCTTAAGATTAGTTTTAAGCAATGGTTGGAATAAGCATCTCATCTTAAGATAAGCTTTTCTATAATAATTGATATGTAAGTAATAGGGCTGCTCCTTTGGAGACCTTGTATAGATGGAATGTTAAACATCTATTGTTAGATAGAGAATTGGTGAGACCAATTATCTGGATTCGAAAGTTGCCTAGGAAACAACAAATAAGATCATATAAATCCATAATCGATTGTAAGTTGCCAGTATACGGCAGGAAATCAAGGATTTATGAAAGTAGCAACCCTCCTAAGTTCTTGTTAAAGAATAAGGTCCAACAAAAGATATCACCCTGGAAGGGTGTGCCAATTTGTTAATTATTAGACTAGTTAAGCTCTGAATATATAAAATCATTCAAAGGAATCGAATGTATCAAGATCAGATAGCTTAAAGCTAAAACCTTTTTAAGGAGTTGGATGGAGCTCGCAATACATTTCACACTAATTTAAGGATATTTACACTTTGGCCCCTCAAGTTTCGTTTTGTACAAAAATAGTCCCTCAACTTTCGAAAAGTTGCAATAACAGCCCCTATACTTTCATATAAAATACATAATTGGCCCCTGAAGTTTTGAGAATTGACATAAATGGTCCCTGTAATAGCCAGTTAGTTAAACTAACTGGGTTAAGTTTTAAAGAAGAATCCTTTATATAAGAGTTAACCAGGTTAGGATATTCAGTTAAAATGAGTTTCTAAAAAATCAGTTTTAGTCCCTAGAGTTTAAGTTTCAGAAAATGACCAAATGAACCTTGGACTTTTATTTCAAAACTATGTATTTATTTCTTTATAAAATAAGTTTCCAAAAATTAGAAAAAGAACCCTAAACTTGTAGTTTTCAATAATTGCACTTTTAACCCTTGTATTTCTAAAGTTTCAAAGAATGACAAATAGGTCCTTGTAGTTTACGAGGTATTGTTTAATAGCATAAAATCACAACAAATTATGAAATTATCCATACGTTAGTGTCGGTATAAGTACTTGTGAATATAAGGCAAGTATATTCTAATGTATTCCTATTCATAATGTGGTAGTAGTTATAATGCAAGTCTAATAAATACAAGTGTGAAAATAAGGGTGGTTATAGTCTCCCCTACTTTAGAAAATTTCGTCCCGAAATTTATTCGAAGGAAACCGTAAAGTGTATTTGTAACGATTGAAAGATAAGTAAAGAGTTTGTTTCTAGAGCATTGTTTGGTGATGATAATTTTGAGGAATCTACGAGGGTCATTGTATAGAAATTGTTTTGCATGGCACTTATGTTATGCTGAATTTGTAATGTAAATATTACGCAAACAAATGGGTGCACAAATAAACAAATAATGGATAATCACATAACCACATAATGTTTTTATATGCCAGCATACTTAACAAGGCTTACTATGATTCTCATGCGTTGAACCTCGTAATTAAGTGTGCACCCATAATTATTCGTTTCGTCGCATGGTCCACATAGCATTTCTAGTTAATTGAGGAAGACAAATAAGATTGAGGTATCGTTTAAATCAAATAAGCATCAATATAACACAACATCAATTGAATCAAAACGTATTTCAGATTTGTAATGATAGCATCGTTTGTTTTGCATACAACAAAATTAGTCGTAGGTATTTCATTCAAGCACAATGAAATTTTATGTTTCACATAAATCAAACTAATAGTGTGCATTATAAACTAAGCATGGATTGTCATAATCAATATAAGTTTATTGTGAGACTGTACTAAGCGTATATGTGTTTGTGATTTATGCATTATGTATGTTTAATCAATATACGAAGTAAAAATGTATTTGTAAGCATATACCAAGCATGATAGGTCAATATACAAAGCAAAGATGTATATATATATATATATATATATATTTTGTAATTCACGTACTAAGCATAAAGTTCCTTAAACAAAATTTCACATTTTGAGAACTAGGCATAAAGTTGTTCTCGTTTTAGGAGTTCAAAGATAAAATGGAAATGAATCAAATTCAGACTCAGAACTAAAAGGTGGTGGAGGTGGTAGAGTCAGCCGCATCTGATCAGCTAATTGTCTTAGCATGTCTTCCAACCATTTATTTCTTTCTGTCAGCCATTTTATTTGTTGGGACAAATTTCGAACCTGATCGTTTAACCTAGTCACTTCGACTCCCATTGAATCTGGAGGTAGATGCATTTGAGGCATCGTACTTGGGCCTGCTATATCAGTTGGTGGCAGTTGTTCTACTTCGTTCAATAGTGACTGGAAAGACTGTGGCAGTAACGGTGATTGCAAAAATGATTCCGATACTAATTGATCTTGGATCGTCATGCTTTCATCAAACAAAGCTTCTTGCGTCGTTGGATCCTCCTCGAAAACTATCGGTGAGAAGCTTTGTAAGAAGTTTGGTGTTGATGGTTGGGATAAGTTAGTTGTAATGTGTTCTTGTATGTATGGCAGTGGTGGTTGCATATCAAATCGATAAAAAGACGATTGAGGAAGCTGCAACAATAATTGTTGTAAATTTTGTGGGGAGGTACTTTCTAAGATAACTGGAGCTCCCTCCGACTGGGATGGTTGAGTTAGTGTATCAATATGAACAGGGGTTAGCCTAATGGTGTAAAAATTTACAATCCCAGGTGCCTTTGGTGGAGATAATCCTTGGATAATCTGATCACTTAAGACACCTAATGATTTTGCTATTTTTGTAATGTAAGACCCTCCCATGAGACTTCTCAGAGGATGTGATTGTTGACTAGAAAAATATACAGCAAGCTCGTGGGCAATATTACAAGGAACTTGCTCAAAAATACTATACAGATGGAAAAGTTCGATTGTTCTAACCCTTTGTTGATTATACTTGCGCCCCGTGATAGTGTTGGCTAAAACACGGTGCATATATTGATAACAAGGGTCTGTGAAGTTCATAGAATTATTGTGGCCACACCATTCTTTTAATGAATGGCATTGCCAATAATCTACCATATCCGCGGAGGAATAAGAGGTTGATGCCTCCGTAAAAATGGCAACTTCTTCATCTGTATATATGCCCAGATGAACTGCGAATTCTGTTAATGACATAGTATGAGGTTGCCCACAAAGTTGAAAATGAATGGATTCATTGGTAAGATTTTTATTATATTTGTAATAGAAAGTGGACAAGAACTCATACACCAGTTCATCGTATGATGGTTCTAGGATGTCGAAGAAACGGCGCCAGGGCGTATTAGGTAGTAGTAATCTTGCCAGTAAACCACGGGAATCAATCGTTCCCATTCGTTGCCAATCAATACCGCTAATAGTAAAAACTTCATGATGCTTGAGTTTTTGATACCTCTCTCGATTGTGTAAATTAGTAAACTGAAGGAAGGGATCAATTTTTGCTGCATTTGAAGATTCAACATATGCTGCTGGGAGATTTGTCATTGGGATATGGGGTTTTGTTGAACTAAGAAAAGTTTGGGTATGTGTTGAGTTATATCAGAAGTTGTAGTTCTTGTGTAGATTAGTTCGAGTGGTGAGTTTCTTATATAGATAAGGAAATTTAAGCTTACACCATACTATCGGTTAAGGCTCCCGTGATACATTCTAAAACAGTTTACTGCAGCTAGTTTGAAAAATTGAATCTGAAATGTATGGTCTCGAGAAAATTTTGAAACTTGAAAAAAAAGGGAATCGTATCGTATAAAATTGATAATAGTACAACGTAGGTCGATTAAAACTTGGATTGTTCTAAAATGGAGAAAAGAAAAAAAAATCCTTTCGAATTAGGGTAACATGCCTTGAGCCTATAGGTATTCTGTACTCTCATCGGTAGTTCCCAGGTAGGCAAACGTGTGTCTCGTCGTGGAGGCATCTTCTAAAAGAAGATCTTATTGGTCCGGTCATAGTAAGTATAGTAAGTAAGTGATATACGTATGTAATAACACAATAACTCATAACATCCCATGTCATAACACAAAATAATCCAACAACGCATGTAAGTCACAATTAATGTAAGCAAGTAATCATCCTAGTCTTCCCCAGACTATCCCACCCAGTCTCTCAGACTGAACTCCCTAGTTTCTCAGACTAACTCCCTGGCCTCTAAGACCAAACCTTCCCAGTCTCTAAGACTGACTCCCTGGCCTCTAAGACCAAACCTTCCCAGTCTCTAAGACTAACTCCCTGGTCTTTAAGACCAAAACCTCCCCAATCTCTAAGATTGGACCCCTCAGTCTCTAAAACTTGATGTGTAGGAAGCGGTATGTTAAAAATTTGTAAAAATTGGTTAAATAAAGACTGACTCAAAAACTAAACTTTTTGACATGCTTTGGCCTAATAGGTATCGGTACTCTCATTGATAGTCCCCAGGTAGGCAACGGGTCCTTTTATTTGGATTTGTACGAATGCCAGCCTAGACAGGAGTTCTCAACTACCGATACTTAACCCTTCCAGTTACTACATGTTTGACACGAAAAACACATGTTTGTAAAGAAACATTTGTACCCTGGATCTGTAAACTTGTATATGCAATGTAAAAATGTTTTCGTGAGAGCCCTGATGATCATAGTCTAGACTCGAGAAAGAATCCTAGTTCGCTATGATCGAGGCTCTGATACCAAGCTGAAACTTTGATCGAGCCCTGATGATCTGTAAACGCTATGATCGACCTTTTAGCAAACCCGAAGCTTTGTAACGATTAAATATGCTCACTAGAATACATGATAGAAATTTCATAAAGTTTCGTTATCGTATGAGAAAGTTATGATCAAATTCGTATTCGAGGGGTTAAATGCGTCAACGATGAAAATTATGACTTTTCAGGTAATCAAAAGTTAACCAAGGACTTAACAAAGTTGGTATAAGTCTTGGAGCCCTTATAAATCAATTTAGAGGGCTTATAATGCAAGAAATAGTGTGAAAACGACGTTTGGAAGGACCAGGGACCAAAAGTGCAAAATGAGAAACCTGATAACTAGCTTACGGACCTCAACACTATGGACCTTACGGTCCGTAAGCTAGTGCCCAGCAACAGAAAACAGGCAGCTGCCTGTTCTAGCCCGTTCCACCGCCTCAATCTGCCATTTTCTGATTTTAGGGACTTGTTTAATGGTTTTAGGCTCTAGGGGGGACACTTGTATGCATCTTGGATCATTGGTAGACTAACTTGGCAAGATCTTATGCACTTGGATTCAATATATAAGGAGAAGAAGTTGCAACCATTTTTCTTATTCACTTCATTCAACTCACTTCAACTTCTCTGGAGCTCTCTGATCAGCAAGCTACTTTCCTTAGCCTCCCTAATCATACTTAGGACTTGTGTAAGCGTCCTTAATCCTTTTTAATTCAGTTTAAGCTTAGTTATTTAGCATTAGTCAAACCGTCGTAATTAAGATTTGACTTCGTCATTAATCTTAATCCCTTCCGTAAAAATTCAAATTGAAAGTACCTATGAGTGGGTAATTATGTGGGCATTAAACCCTTAAAAGGGTACTTTCAGATTCCCACTCTACCTAGGTCAATTGTCGAGTCAAACTTTATATTAAAAAGTCAACAGGAAGCTTAATTTTAAATTAATGCATAATTAGCAATGAAAAGGCTATGCAACCTGTTTTGTCATTAATATAACTTGGTAATTAATATAAGAACCTGTCTAAACATGTTCAACTCGACAATTTTCAGTTTAGGCTCGGTTCGGGACCGAAAGTCGCATAGTTTGACTTATGCTTTGACTTTCAGTTCTGACCCGTTTAAGCATAGTTTAGAAATTCCTTAGAGCTTTATTAGGACCAAGTTACCTATAAGTATAACCCTCTGTGATTATACAACTTGGTTCATTAGTTATCCGATTCATATGCGTGATTCCGTTAAATGCTTAAATGTTGACTATTATGCCCTTTTGACCTTAAAACGTGATTTTTGAAAAAGTAAAAGAGTAGAAACCTTAATTACTAATTTATAAACTTGCACCTAAAATTTGACATCAGTTTGAGGTCTAGATTAAGAGTTATGCTCATTAGCGTAATTTGAAAGCTTTATGCTAATTAAATGGCGTATTTAGCGTATAGCCTATTTAAACCCACTTCTTGATATCAAACTTTTTACCCACTGATATAAAATAATATTTAAGGATTTTTGGAGATTTTTATTTATTTTTAGGCTGAGCATAACTTAGAGTTCTAAGTATGATTCGGTTAATGCCGGTTTTGCCCTTTTAAGCCATAAAATGAGTTTTACAAATCCTTTTGACCCCAAACCTTTTTCTACTGATCAAATATAATAAATAAAGTATCTTGAGCCTTCTGGAATTATAAAAATATCAGCTTTCCTTTGAAAACCCGGAAATGGCTCCAAGTCGTCTTTTTAGGCATTTTTGACGCATAGTAGGTATTAAGTTTTTGTTGAGCACATAGGGTTTGATACCTACTGATATTTTAAGTAAATTATTATATTTTTACAGTAAGCTAAAGTTTTACACTCAGGTTCCCAGCTTTGACCTTTTAAGCCTATGTGAAATTACCAAAATACCCTTAAGAGGCATAGTTTGGTTATAAAGGATAGATTTCACATATATATGATACCTTACTGATATAACCTAGTAAATTGAGTAATTTTACTGATTACATCCGACCCGAAACTCAGGTTCATATTTAAACTCTTTTATAATCTTTTTAATGACCAAAATACCCCTACGGGGCGTATTGTGAGTCTAAATCCGTTTTGGGCATAATATAAGATATCTTTCTGATGTCACAACATAATTAAAGCATATTAACTTAGGAAACTTGTATATGACTCATTTGGTTACTCGTTACGCACTTTTCGCGTTCGGATCGGCGTATGTAACTAGTTTGCATATATTAGCCGAAACGGGTCAAACCATATCGTTTTTGTCTCAAAATTCAGAATGTGTTTAAGTTACCCATATTAAACAAGCATACAAGCTTGTCGGGTCAAAAACACATTCTAAACCGGTCTTCGCTTTATCATGCGTTTGAACCGTGTCTTCCTTTTTAAAACTAACCGGTCTAAGCTTAAGCTTAATTAAAGACCCGTTAGGAATCTAATAGGTTATTAAAAACCTTCGTTCCAGATTTAGGAGCCCAGTAAAAGCTATCTGTAGTTGCTGAATTGATATACGGCTGGGATTGAATTTATATTTAGCTCAGGTAAATACTTTTAACTTATTTTCCCTATACGGGCTTGGGGTACGGTATATAAAATACCGCTTGGTCCGGCATTGAATCTTTAATCGAATAGTGGTTAAATCCTTGATATGCTACGTTTTGAAATGTTTTGTTTGCTTAAAACCTTTGGGGGGTTAATGACCATGTCCCGGATATCCTTGGCATCATCTTACGAGATGGCCACGACCATAGCACGGGGTGTAGGCGTACACTCGTCAGTGCCGAACCAAATAATGTGGTGTGTCTATTAATCTTTAACCCGGTCTACGGATCGGGCTACTGAACGCATAAGTAACATGTAATTCGTTTACAAGTATTATATTCAAATAATTATCCCAAGTTATCAAGAGTTTTGTGCCACGTGCATCCAAATCAATTTTATTAAACTTTTCAAAATGAGTCAGTTAAATTGTATTTACCAGTGTAAACTGACGTATTTTCCAAAAAGGTTAAGTGCAGGTACTAATCGGAATAGGCTGGCTGCTCCTAGCATCAATAAAGAGTCTCGCAAGCTTAGATGCCTAAATTCTGTTGAACAATGTTTCATTTTATTTTCGATCCGCCTGTGGATCCTTTACATTCCGTTTGTAATACTTGATATTACTTTATATCGGTTTGTAATATAATTATCTTTTGCTTCCGCTGTGCATTTATATATTGTGTTGTTTGACTATGATAATATCAACTACGTCACGATACTCCCCACCGGTGACACGTGGAAATTCGGGGTGTGACATGCTAGTTCCCTGAAATACATGTAGTTTGAAAAATCAACAAAAAGTTGAGCGAGTTCATGTGTAAGTCTGGGTGTATAAGCCTTTAAAATATGTCTTGTGTGTATAAATGTCCCTGGTATGTAGCAATAAGGAAAAAGAGATCACCAATAGGTTGCAAAGCCATTAGTATGTGTGAAATGGTGCAGGAAGACTCAAACCTAGCATATTTGTACCGGACTTCCGGCTGGAAGACATAGTCACCTCTATGGGCCGCCCCGGCCTCATGGGTGTGGGCTTGCTACACCCAAATAGATCTATCACTCATGTCCCTAGGTCCTACGACGAGGATTAATGGCCTTAAGTGTTGTGCCCACCTTTCACATGATCTAAGCGTCTAAAACCCTCCTTAAGCTAACCATACCATGTATAAAAGCGTCTGTAAGTGTCTGTAATAATTGTAACATGTATTCCACCCCCGAAGTATAAAACTGAAAACAGTTAAGAGAAAAGGGGGACATGAACTCACTTGTCTGTAAACATTTAGTAACATGTACTTCACCCCCGAAGTTATAAAACTGAAAACAGTTAAGAGAAAAGGGGGACATGAACTCACTTGTCTGTAAACATTTAGTAACTTGTACTTCACCCCCGAAGTTATAAAACTGAAAACAGTTAAGAGAAAAAGGGGGACATGAACTCACCTTGATTACAAGTAAGTCCAAACAAGTATGCAAATGTGAGAGTTCTTGGAAATAAGATTCCACGTCACTCTAATTGATTGAACATGCAACAATATGGGATATGTATCAACAATAATGTTTAATTGGATAATTGGAAATCCTAAATCTATAGGATTCAGTAGTGTTTTGTTAAATGGTAATTATGTGGTTTGGATAAAAATTATATAGTTATATAATTTAATTACATTAAATTAAACTATATTTATAAGTATAAATACTGATTTATTTATATAAATATCAAATTTATATAAAATATGAGTAACAATATTATTTTTGTAAAGATCAGTATTTAAAATAATAAATCTGAAAATTTCAGTATTTATTTCTTAAAAATCAATTTATTATTAATTATTTAATAATAAACTGTTTTAATATTGTAAAATTTAGTTTTATAAATAAATTGACTAACTTCATATTTTTAATAAAAGTAACAGTGTCTGATAATGTTATAAAAATTATTGAAATGTTAAAAATAAAACGTTTAAAAAAAATGCAGACCCCTGGGTTCGAACCCGGGTCTGTATTGTAACCAAACAGAGTCTTAACTACTGGGCTAAGCTTCTGTTTGTGTTTGGTTTAGGACTGCTAAACTTATAACCAAACAGGAACTGGTCATCTTCTCCAATTGGAGTCAAACAGAAAGTCAACTCTTTCAATTCTACGGGAAAACTGTGTCATATCAAGATTAACACTTGGGAATCATTGCATAAGTGTAAACAAACTAATTGGACGGATAAAAACTAACCGATATTGAAAGGATGATCGGATTGAAAAATTCCGGCGAAAAGTTGAGTATTCCGGCGAGTTGCAGGTTTTAATCCGACGATTTCGGGTGTTTAAGTGTTTGTAAATGGTGTGGAATGTTGCTAGGAATGTAGGGAACTTAAATACACGAAGTTTGGATCTCAGATTCGACACAAATTAGTGGATTAGATCTACTTTTTATTTTTATAAAAATTCTTTTTCTTTTGAGTGTTTTGACACCAAAATGTGTCGTTTGAATGATTGGAACGAGTTGGGATGGGTTGGGGATTATGTGGGTAAGCTTTACAGGTCAAAAGAATGGATTAAAAGTCGGTTTTGGTCGAAATCCGCGACCTGCGTAGCTGTGTATGTAATTCAGCTCGAAATTAAAGTTAACATAAATATAATATGATCTAATATATTTCACATGTGAGCTGGTAGACCAGCTGGTTGTTGCGTGTTGCTGTGTTTGCGGAGGTCGCGGGTTCGAGTCCCGTTCCGGCCGTTTCTTTTGGTTTAAAACCCTTTTTAATTTTCTGAATTAAAATTAATTATAGTAAAATTCTAATTAGTATATAAAAGAAATTAAAATCTATATGTATCAGCTCCTGTATAAGAGGATAAACTGGTTAAGACACTTCGGTTATAACGTAGAGGTCACGAGTTCGAATCCCGGCAGGGCCGGTCCGATACAGAAGGACCCCCTTTTATCCGACTTTTTGGATATTTACACTTTGGCCCCTCAAGTTTCATTTTGTACAAAAATAGTCCCTCAACTTTTGAAAAGTTGCAATAACAGCCCCTATACTTTCATATAAAATACATAATTGGTCACTGAAGTTTTGAGAATTGACATAAATGGTCCCTGTAATAGCCAGTTAGTTAAACTAACTGGGTTAAGTTTTAAAGAAGAATCCTTTATATAAGAGTTAACCAGGTTAGGATATTCAGTTAAAATGAGTTTCTAAAAAATCAGTTTTAGTCCCTAGAGTTTAAGTTTCAGAAAATGACCAAATGAACCTTGGACTTTTATTTCAAAACTATATATTTATTTCTTTATAAAATAAGTTTCCAAAAATTACAAAAAGAACCCTAAACTTGTAGTTTTCAATAATTGCACTTTTAACCCTTGTATCTCTAAAGTTTCAAAGAATGAGAAATATGTCCTTGTAGTTTACGAGGTATTGTTTAATAGCATAAAATCACAACAAATTATGAAATTATCCATACGTTAGTGTCGGTATAAGTACTTGTGAATATAAGGTAAGTATATTCTAATGTATTCCTATTCATAATGTGGTAGTAGTTATAATCCAAGTCTAATAAATACAAGTGTGAAAATCAGGGTGGTTACAACATCCTTGCTTCATAAGCTTGTGTGCTTTCAACATCGAGCATATCATGGGGTTACCTCCTTTTTCGCCATAGATAGTGACGTGTTTTCCGCTCGGAGATGTTAGCTTTATCTCCTTACGGAAACACACAACCTTTGCGTGATGCTGAGATAGCCAATCCATCCCAACAACTACTTGAAATTCCCCCATTGACATCGGGATTAGGTCTATCAAGTATTCTTCATCATCGATGCTTAATTTGCAGCCTCGACAAATATCACAAACTATAAAACTTTTGTTGTCCCCTATTTCAACTTCTAAGGGCACAGATAATTTCGTCAATACAAATGAAGGATGTCGAATAAATCCATGTGAAATGAAGGATTTATTCGCACTCGTATCGAACAATACACGTGCAGGAATTGAGTTTATTGTGAATGTACCTGAGACCATACCGGGTTCTGTTTTTGCTTCAACTTCTGTAAGTTGGAAGGACCTAGCTTTCGCCTTTGGGGCTTCCGTTGGAGATTCTTTAGTGTCTCTCTTTCCAACCAATTCTGGGCATTCAGACTTTTTGTGGCCGGGCTGATAACATTTATAGCAAACGGAAACCTTTCCGGGACATAACGATGATGTGTGTCCCGTCTTCCCACATACCGGACACGACTTGTCTTTGAAGCGGCACTCACCCTTGTGCCCTTTCCACACACCTTGAAACTTGGCGACTCGCCTTTAGCATCCACTTTCTTTCCCGATTCCACAATTCGAGCTTTCTTTGTAGGGCTTGGATTCACATCCTGTGCCCTTCGTTCACCCCTTTCAACTCTTTCTTCAATTCAATTTCCCGTTCCCGAGCAACGTTTATGATCTCGGTAAGGGTCTCGTATTTTGAAGGAGTCATAAACTCCCTATACTCGGCGCTCAACATGTTATAGTAGTAGTATATCTTTTGTTCTTCATTCGTCACCAATTCATTGCAAAACTTCATCTTATCCTTAAACGTCGCCGTGATCTTGTCTATGGTCTCGCCCTTGTGTCTAAGTTGCATGAACTCTTCCTTGATTCTATTAATGACCGCCTTGGGGCTATGATGTTTAAGAAACGGCGTCTTAAACTCCTCCCATGTCATGGCCCTCGCCGCTTTGGCTCCTATTTCCTTCTTTTTATTGTCCCACCAATCTTTGGCTTGACCCCTCAACTGACCCGTTCCGTAAGCAACAAAGTCACTTTCGTCACAATGGGTCCTTTCAAACTGTCACACCCTGGCTTTGCGGAAGCGTGGTTAATTTGGTGTGACTTCTTAATACCATAGCTTAACCACAACAAAGCTATATGAAATAAAATCATGCAAGATCATCCATTGATTAAGTTTTAAAACCAGAGTAACACAACATTGTCTTAGGGACTTACAACCTCATAACATAAAACATTGTCTTTAACAACATAACCATTAACATGAAATAAACGCAGTTTAAGATTTGTGACTTGTCCAGGAAAGAGTCACATTTCCTAAACTGGGATGACCTTGGAACCCTTTTTGCAGCGGGAAAACATAACATACCGTGCCAGATCTTTAATTTCCTGAAATACATGTAAGTTGAAAAATCAACAATAATGTTGAGCGAGTTCATGTGTAAGTGAGTATGTAAAACACTTGTAAGTATAAAAATTCCCTGGTATGTAGCAGTGTAAGGAAAAAGAGATCACCAATGGGTTGCAAAGCCATTGATATGTGTGAAGTGCAAGTAGGAAGACTCAAACCTAGCAGATTTTGCGTCGGGTACAAAGTCACTCCAAGGTCCGTTCTGTTGGGCCTAGAGTTGGGCTCGCTACACCCAGATAGATCTACCGCTTACGTCCCTCAGTGTTTCTGCCTACCCACTCACATGATCTAAGTAGTAAACCTCCTTACGTTAATCATACCATGTATAAAGTACTTGTAATCAAAGTAACATGTATTTCACCCCCGCAGTTAAGAAAACTGAAAACAGTTAGAGAAAAGGGGGACATGAACTCACAGTGAAGCGTCTCTACCAAGTATCTCCTGCTCACGCAGCTGTGCGACGACCTACAGGTGCTAATTTCTATTAGACGGACGGCCGTGCCTTAGCTTTATAGTTTAAGTCTTTGGGAAATAGTTAGACAACTATTTCGTGTTTACATTCTGTATATACTTGGTAGTTAATCTCCTTCCCAAGGATGGGGGATTCAATACATGTGCGTTCAAATTATATCATTAAGTCTCACTTAATATATGTATATATTTCCAATTCCAAAATATAAGTATTTTTCTCAAAAATATTATATTTCCATTTCACATAATTTTTCTCCAATAATACGTTATTAAAATACGCGTTCATAAATATTTCCGTAAGTGCGTAAGTTACGTTTTAACAATCGGGTGGTAGTATACTTACCGGTGTAACTTATATATTTATGGTGAAAGCGTTCGTATTA
The DNA here is from genome assembly GCA_030545235.1 of Helianthus tuberosus. Lineage (NCBI taxonomy): Eukaryota > Viridiplantae > Streptophyta > Magnoliopsida > Asterales > Asteraceae > Helianthus > Helianthus tuberosus. The sequence goes on along the minus strand of CM060431.1, from coordinate 144,491,680 downwards.
TTTTGGATTCGTTAACGTTCGTAAATATTATTTTACTCTAAAAATAATATCTATGCATTTCCACAAAATAATCATAAACAGTGTGTGAAAAAAATATATATTTATCACGTTTAATTTTGTGAAAATCCCACCTCCGAATATTTAGTAAATAAAGTCATGGCGAAATTCATATTTTGAGAACATGTCAAAAATAATTCTAACACTTGTAGTGTAAATAGTTCCAAGTGTTAGGTTTTTAGAAAAATTTCGCCAGAGTTTCCTCTGTAACTGGAGGTGGCCACGCTTTCAAGCGTATCATTTTCTTTAACAAATCAACTCAACAATTTTCTTTATTTGATCAGAACAACTTTCATCACAACAACTAATCAACATATGTGTAAATTGCCAAAAATTACATGAACTTGCAGTTTTTCCCAAAACTGTGGTGTAAACCCCTTAAATTTAGTAGATCTTCATATAAGGTAATTTGATCTTGTAAAAACCTCGTTTTTAGAGAAAATCCATCTTTACAACTTTCCGTCATCTTTTACAAAAACTGTTATTTTGTCGGATCCTTTCATTTCACAAGTGTTTACACACTTGTGGTTTATAAAAATCATGCTTGTTAGTGTAAGATCTATCTTTTAAAATACATGATTTCTTTGATACGCGGTTCTTTGAAAATACCACTTGCAGATACATAGATCTGCTAGTTTTAAACACTATTCCACGAGTAAAACATTTTTACACAAGTTCATGCTTCGCGTGTGGTAGAGTTTCACCTTTTAACCCTTGTATTATTCAAAACAAGCTTATGTTAAGATCCATGATCTTACCAAACCGGGTTAAACGATGATCCGAGCTACCACATCATAGATCGGGCCTAAATAATCATATATTTCGAATACTACATCATTTACACAACTTATGTGCTATTAACCACCATTTTTAGTGTTTTTAGTAAACTTTAATGCTTCAAAATGCAAGATTCCGAGTTTTAATCATCATACATCTTATTAACCACCTTAGATTAGTTCAAGAACGAGTTTTAAGCATTATACCTCTAGCTCGAGGCTAGGGAAGAATCTACGCGCAAAAGAGGTGGATAAAAGCTAAGTAGAGAGGTCCTTCGCGTTCCGCTTGCTCCAAGACTCCTTGTATACGACCCTCGACACTTATATGATGTTGGAATGGCTTGAACAAGATCGAAGGATGGATGGATGTGTGGGTGTGGGTTCGGCCGAGAGCCAAAGGGAAAGAGAGAGAGAGAGTGGTTGAGTTTGTGAAGTGTGAATGATCTCATGTGTTAAACCTTAAACTTATAGGCAAAGTTAATGACAATTATCCAAGGGTTAATGTGCCCCCTAGATATTAAGCATTAGGGAATTAAATAATCAACAAGTACAATGGGGTGGTCACTATGTGACCGATTCGGTTGGGGGGGGGGGGTCTAATCCGATTCCATTTCAACCATAGGTTAAGTATTAGTTAGATAATTAAGTTAGGTTAAGTGTTTAACTTGGTTACTTGTGTATAGTGTGTTACAATGGGTGTTAGGGTACTCAGGGACCCTAACTGGCTCAGAAAAAGATAAGTAATGAAAATAACAATATTTTCATGTCCCGGGTATAGTCCGGTTGTTTGGTTGGATAGTAATCCGTTAAAGCGTTAACAAAGCTTTAAAGTGTCGTTATTACTCTTTTTAGTGACACTACTCATTCCTGACACTTTGGAAAGTGTCTAATGTTATTTTTCTCATGTTTTGGCACTTTATTAGTTAGCTAAAAGCTGAATTGTTTTGTAAAGTGCTGAGTTTTGTGCTTAGAGTACGTTTTAGGCACATCCAGTCATAGTGACTTATTCCTAGAGACGCAGTTCCACAACCCTTATATCCCTACACTCACTACTAGTGTAGCAAAACGTTTCTGGCTCTTACAGGCCTTAGAGGCAGTGTTTGCCTGATGCTGGCTTTATCAGCATGTTCAATAGGTTATTCGTTCATGTGCTACTGTGCCTTTGTGCATCATGTTTGTCACTAGGGTTCAACATGTAAATAATGTAGTGACGATAAGTAAAGTATGATGCAGGTAAGTACATGTATCAGTATTCAAGTAGCAGTTCATCAGCTAGTTCAACAAGCACAGTAATTAAGCAGTAATTAATCATTAGTTAAGTCGTACGGATACCTGGTTTAGTGCGGGTTGTCACATTCTCCCCCCGTTAAATAAATTTCGTCCCGAAATTTAAGTTCTGCTTGTAGACGCAGGGTTCTTAGGAAAAAGGTGGGGGTATTTTTCTTTCATCCGGTCTTCACGCTCCCAGGTGAACTCAGGACCATGTCTGGCATTCCAACGAACTTTGACGAGTTTGACACTGCTCCGGCGGGTCTTGTTCACTTTCCAATCCGTGACCTCAACAGGTTCTTCAACGAAGTGGAGCGTGTCGTCAACATGAATCTCGTCGGTGGGAATGGCAACGGTAACTTGAGTTGGACTTTTCTTTAGGTTGGATACATGAAATGTATCGTGAACAGAATGGAGTTCAGCAGGTAGGTCCAACTTGTATGCGACTAGTCCTATTCTTTCCAGAATTCTGAAAGGACCAATGTAGCGCGGATTTAACTTCCCACGCTTTCCGAAGCGTGCCACACCTTTCCAGGGTGAAACCTTCAATAACACCATTTCTCCAACTTGGAATTCCACATGTTTCCGGTTTGGATCCGCATAGGCCTTCTGTCTGTGGCGAGCTGCTTCGATGCGTTTAAGAATCTGCGCAATCTTGTCTGTCGTCTCTTGGACGATTTCGGGACCAGCAAGCTGCCTATCACCTGCGTCAGCCCAGCATAAGGGTGATCGACACTTGCGTCCGTAAAGCGCTTCGAATGGCGCGACACCAATACTGGTGTGGTAGCTGTTGTTGTATGAAAATTCAACCAAAGGCAAATGCTTATCCCAGCTACCGCCCAAATCCATAACACACGCTCTCAGCATGTCTTCCAAAGTCTGTATCGTTCGCTCGCTCTGGCCGTCAGTTTGCGGATGAAACGCAGTGCTCAGATTCAATTGTGAGCCAAAGGCTTCTTGGAAGGATTGCCATATCCTTGACACAAACGTTCCGTCTCTATCAGAGATGATTGAGAGAGGTACTCCATGGCGCGCGACAATCTCTCTCATGTATATTTCCGCAAGTTTGCTAGTGCTATCTTTCTCTTTGATTGGCAAGAAGTGCGCGGACTTTGTTAGGCGGTCAACTATCACCCAAATCATATCATGGCCTCTTGGCGTTCTTGGCAACTTCGTAATAAAATCCATTGAGATCTGTTCCCATTTCCACTTGGGAATCTCAGGTTGTTGCAGAAGTCCTGAAGGCTTCTGGTATTCCGCTTTCACTTTAGCACACGTTAAACATTTGCTCACATAAACAGCAACATCGCCTTTCATCCTAGGCCACCAATAGTAATCTTTGAGGTCCTGGTACATCTTATCCGCTCCTGGATGGATAGAGTACCGCGACTTGTGAGCTTCATCGAAAATAACTTTCCTTAAATCTCCAAACAAAGGAACCCAAATCCTTTTCTCAAAACATAACGTTCCTTCCTCGTTTGGTACCAAAAGTTTCTCCATCCCACGGAGATATTCTTCTTCAAGGTTTCCTTCCTTGAGAGCTTCTTTCTGCGCGACACGAATGCGCAAGGAAAGATCGGTCTGGATAATCATTTCTAAAGCTCTAACCCTTATGGGTTTGATTCTCTCTTTACGACTTAGGGCATCGGCGACCACGTTCGCCTTCCCTGGATGATACTTTATCTCGCAGTCGTAGTCGTTCAGCAATTCAACCCATCGTCTTTGCCTCATATTCAACTCCTTCTGGTTGAATATATGCTGTAGGCTCTTGTGATCTGTAAAGATTGTACACTTCGTACCATAAAGGTAGTGTCTCCAGATCTTTAAAGCAAAAACCACTGCGCCGAGCTCCAGATCGTGCGTGGTGTAGTTCTTTTCATGCACTTTCAACTGACGCGATGCGTAAGCAATAACCTTTTAGCGTTGCATCAACACACAACCCAATCCTTGACGCGATGCGTCGCAGTATACCACAAAATCATCAGTACCCTCTGGTAGAGCTAAGATTGGCGCGTTACAAAGCTTATCCTTCAATATCTGAAACGCTTCATCCTGTTTGATTCCCCAATCAAACTTCTTATCCTTCTGCGTGAGGAGTGTCAATGGTTGAGCGATCTTTGAAAAATTCTCAATGAATCTTCGATAATAGCCAGCCAAACCCAAGAATTGTCGAATCTCGGTTGGCGTCTTTGGCGTTTCCCAATCCTTGATCGCCTCGATCTTGGTTGGATCCACGTGGATTCCATCTCCATTTACCACGTGCCCAAGGAATTGCACCTCTCGTAGCCAAAACTCGCACTTAGAGAATTTGGCATACAGCTGTTCCTTCTTCAGCAGCTCTAGAATGGCTCTAAGATGCTGCTCGTGTTCAGCCTTCGTCTTTGAATAAATTAAAATGTCATCGATGAATACAATCACAAACTTATCCAAATACGGCTTGCAAACTCGATTCATTAGATCCATGAATACCGCCGGTGCGTTTGTCAAACCAAATGGCATAACGAGGAACTCGTAGTGCCCATAACGAGTTCTGAAGGCTGTCTTCGGAATGCTTTCCTCTTGTATCCTTAACTGATGGTATCCAGATCGAAGATCGATCTTTGAATAAAAGCTTGAACCTTGAAGTTGGTCGAACAGATCATCAATTCTTGGCAGAGGATACCTATTCTTGATCGTCAGCTTGTTCAATTCTCTGTAGTCAATACACATACGGAAACTACCGTCCTTCTTCTTGACAAATAGGACCGGAGCTCCCCAAGGCGAGAAGCGTGGTCGGATAAATCCCTTGTCTAACAACTCTTGAAGTTGTGTCGACAGTTCCTGCATCTCAGACGGAGCAAGTCTATATGGTGCCTTAGCCACAGGCGCGGCGCCTGGAACTAAGTCGATGCGAAACTCTACTTCCCTCTGAGGTGGCAGTCCAGGCAAGTCTTCTGGGAAGACTTCTGGACACTCCCTCACGACAGGGATGTCTTCGATCTTTGGCTCAGCAGCCTTTTTATCCACTATGTGTGCCAGAAGAGCAACACATCCTTTCTGCAAACACTTCCTTGCTTTCAAGCAGCTGATAATCCTCAACGGCGTCTCACGCTTCTCTCCGTGAACAACAATGGTCTCACCATCATCGATTGGGATACGAACAATCTTTTCGTGACAAACTATCTCAGCTTTGTTGCCTGATAACCAATCCATTCCTACCACTACGTCAAAGCTTCCCAACTGGACTGGTAGTAAATCCAAAGCAAACTCACGTTCTCCTAATTCGATCACACAACCTCTGATCACTTCATTGGCTTCTACTAACTTCCCATTGGCCAATTCGATCGAGTAGGGAATATCTAACTTATTAGCGGCTAAACCAAGCATATTCTTAAATTCTAACGACACGAAGCTATAATCGGCACCAGTATCGAATAAAACGGATGCATAGCGTTGATTTACAGGGAACGTACCGGTAACGACATTGGGGTCCTGGCGCGCTTCCCTTGCTTCGATTTGAAACACTCTTCCACGGGCTTGGTTTAAGTTTGGGCAGTTCTTCTTAAAATGCCCGATATCACCGCAGTTAAAGCATCCAAGTCTTTGCCCGTTTCCACCAGCTTGATCATTCCTCTTATTACGATTCACGGCGCCCGCTTGGTTAGCATTGTTGCCTCGATTCTCGTTACCTCCATAGTTTCCTTGTGGGCGATTTCCATTCCCACCCCGGTTGTAATTTCTGTTTCCGAATCCTCCCTGGCCTCCCTGACCATCAGTGGCCCAACAAGTGTCCTTCGAGTGGCCACGTTTCCCACATGCTTCGCATACTTTTGGCCCGCACTGACCAGAATGATGGCGCTGGCAGGTGTTGCATTTGGGCTGGGTGCCCATATACCCTTTTCCTTTCTTTCCTCTACCAGCTGTAACCTGAGCTGGCGTGTCTGATCCTCCTTTCTTAACAACCACACTGGCGCCCTGCTTGAAGTTCGAGAACTTCCGTTTGTTACCTCCTGATGACTCGACGTGAGTCTCTGCCTTCTTGGTCTTGATCTCATCAAACTTGTTCAGGCGAATAGCCTCCTCAGTGAGAGCTACGCTCAAATCAATTGCCTCAGTAATAGTTGCAGGCTTGGATGAGGTTACCATGCTTATGATTTGAGGAGCTAATCCCCAAATGAAGCGTTCAATTCTCTTGAACTCAGGAGTGACCATGTAGGGTACCACATGCGATAAGTCATGGAACCTTTGAACGTATTCTGCTATCTTTGGACCGTCCATTTTCAAGTGCCAGAACTCGGTCTCCAATCGCTGGATTTCTGCGCGGGAACAGTACTTTTTGCGCATGAGTTCCTTCAGTTCGGTCCAGGTCAGCGCGTAGGCAGCAGCTTCGCCAAGTGTCTGTACTTGCAGATTCCACCAAGAGAGGGCTCCATCCAAGAATAGCCCTGAGATATAGGTGACTTGCTGATCCAGCGCGCATTTTCTCATGCGAAGAACAGATTCGGTTTTCTCAGCCCAACGAACAAAGGCAACAGCACCTCCTGTGCCATCAAAGTTTACGGGCTTGCAGTCTAAGAACTGCTTGTAGGTGCACCCTGCACATACGTTGTAACATATGAACGGCATTAGCATCATTGCTAAAGATATCCAATTAGGTCATGGTAGGTCTAAATGACTTGGCATTACCATGAGGTGGATTATTGTTACCATTGTTATTCGTGCTGCTTCCGCTGGGTCCTCCTTGTGAAGCGGCGTATTGTGCGATGGCAGCAGTGATAATTTGCTGGAGTTCTACCTCATTGGTAGGCATGCGTGTCTCACGTCTCGCGCGGCATCTTCTAAAAGATGGTTTACGTTGGTCAGGCCATAGTGAAACGTACGTATATAGTAATAGTAATAGCACATAACATCTCATGTTATCAATACATCACAAATATCAATCACACAACATCCCATGTCCTAAAAATATAAATAAGCAATCAAGCGAATCAAATATGGTGAGAATACTGCGATTGCCATATATCGAGACCACATAGTAAGTGTATCAGTACATCCCTGTGTCATACAATCATCAATCAACTAGGGGCTACATCACCCCTGTCCAAAAACTATATCATGTCAGTGTCAAATACGTCAAATACATGTCAACAAAAGTCAGGATCATAAAGTAGTCTCCAAAAATGCTGTGCAGTCAAAAGCATTCGTCGTCTTCTCACCAACGTCTACCCAAACAGCACTGATGAGCTCTATAAAGATGGCGGTGGAGGAGGGGGAAAGTGGGTGTAAAACAGACGACGTAACTGGAGCCAGTCCTCCTCCATGGCTCGCTGGGTACGAATGATAGAAGTAACCTGCTGCTCTAGTGTAAAGAGACGGGCAGCATAATCTGGAGGTAAGGGTCGAAATGGCTGCAGAGGAGAGTGTGTCTGACCATGGCACTGGCATGGTGGCAGCTGAGCTCTCTCAAGCTCCTGGATGCGCTGGGTGTGTGACTCGTGCTGGGCGACAAAAGACATCAAAACGTCCTCGATAGTATACCCCATGTGGAAACGATGGTAGGGGTCAGTAGGTGGCACAGCAGAGTCTGGTGCCCAAAGGAACGGCTCACTGGTGAGATCAAAAGGTGCCACATGAAATGGAGCAACAGAGGGTGGAACAGATGACATCTGGGGCATGAAGGGGATATACATCGGTACATGCCCAAAAGGATGGGCTGAAGAACCCTCTCCAGGCCTCGCTGGAGGTACAAACTGAGGAACCTGAAAAGAAAAATCAACATGTCGTGTATCAGGGATCTGAGGGGGAAAAGGTGGAACATCCTCATCAGCAGGTATCCAACCGTGCTGTGCATGCTCATCTGGTGGATCCATGTGTGCCGCGAACAGTGCATGCTCGGGCTCTAGTGGGATGGGATCAGGTGGGGGAGCAACAAAAGAGTGAACAGGTGCAATGTGCTCAACAGGATGGTCAACAGGTATATCAACAACAGGTAGAGGAACAACAAGATCAACAACAACATGATCGCCCTCTATCAAAGGAACATCCACGGGGAGATCATCAACAGGTGGGTCTGCTATAACAGGCTCAATAGGGATGCCAGCATGCACGGGGTCATGCTCAAGTATGGGGTCTAGAGCAGCTGCCTGCTCAGGAGCGACGACAGGCTCGGGATCATCAAAAGCCATCTCGAAGTCAAACTCGGGGTCGATAGGATCTACTGGGTCAGCTGGGTCCTCCATGGGCTGATCCATAGGTATAAACTCGATATCACGATCCGGGTCGTATCCCGGGGGAAAGATAGGATCAGAATCCTCTATGTCATCATGGTCAAACGCAAAACTGGGAATAGGTGCAACAGAGGATGCCTGGTCAGGATCAGAATCATGCGCAAAGTGCTGTGCGCTCAATGTGTGAGAAGGTGCGGATGCCACAGACTCGAAAGAGTCTGGGACAGGAGAATGTGCAGGCGAATCTTCAGCGGGAACGTCAGCGATCATCAGAAGATCATCCGCATGAAGAAGGGCCTCGCCCTGGATCTCATCCTCAAAGGGCTCCTCCTCAAACAGGTCAACATCGCCGTCAGCCTCGGCGTCAAGAAGGAAATCATATGCTGGATAAACGGCTAAGGGTATAAGAGCCGGAATCTCTACTAGAGGTAGGTACTCAGCGGGAGGGTCATCTGCAGGCTCATCAGCACCATCGGGTAGTGCGAAGGGCTGGAAATCATCCTCGTCAGTACTGGTATAGTCAGATGTGTGCATCTCGTGCTCGGAGGATGTGAGGTCATCAGACACGATAGGTATGGGTCCAGTGGTGTCCGAAACGCCAGTACCGGCTGAATCCATGAGTCTGTAACATAAACACAAATATGCTCGAGTAATCAGTCATACAATCAGATAATCACATAAGTCACCAAGTAAGGTATCACATAATTCTCCTAGTCTCACTAGCCAATTTCTCCCAGTCTTTAAGACTGCTCTATCCTCCACCTCGACCTCTTAGATCGAGCCTCGGTCCCCTTGACCGAGCCTCAGCCTTCAAGACTGAGCCTACTCTTCCTAGCCTCACTAGCCAACTACCTCGGTCACCTAGACCGAGCCTCGATCCTCCAGACCGAGCCTCAGCCCTCCAGGCTGAGCCTATAATAAATCAACGTGCTCAACTACCTCGGTCACCTAGACCGAGCCTCGATCCTCCTGACCGAGCCTCAGCCCTCCAGGCTGAGCCTATAAATAATAAAATGTGCTCAACATTTGTTTGTAAAAAGTTTTGGATCTGGACTTAAGTGGTATGCAGTAAAATGTTTTCGTGAGAGCCCTAGTGATCATAGTCTAGACTCGAGAAGGAATCCTAGTTCGCTATGATCAGAGCTCTGATACCAAGCTGTCACACCCTGGCTTTGCGGAAGCGTGGTTAATTTGGTGTGACTTCTTAATACCATAGCTTAACCACAACAAAGCTATATGAAATAAAATCATGCAAGATCATCCATTGATTAAGTTTTAAAACCAGAGTAACACAACATTGTCTTAGGGACTTACAACCTCATAACATAAAACATTGTCTTTAACAACATAACCATTAACATGAAATAAACGCAGTTTAAGATTTGTGACTTGTCCAGGAAAGAGTCACATTTCCTAAACTGGGATGACCTTGGAACCCTTTTTGCAGCGGGAAAACATAACATACCGTGCCAGATCTTTAATTTCCTGAAATACATGTAAGTTGAAAAATCAACAATAATGTTGAGCGAGTTCATGTGTAAGTGAGTATGTAAAACACTTGTAAGTATAAAAATTCCCTGGTATGTAGCAGTGTAAGGAAAAAGAGATCACCAATGGGTTGCAAAGCCATTGATATATGTGAAGTGCAAGTAGGAAGACTCAAACCTAGCAGATTTTGCGTCGGGTACAAAGTCACTCCAAGGTCCGTTCTGTTGGGCCTCTGAGAGGTCCGTTCTGTTGGGCCTAGAGTTGGGCTCGCTACACCCAGATAGATCTACCGCTTACGTCCCTCGGTGTTTCTGCCTACCCACTCACATGATCTAAGTAGTAAACCTCCTTACGTTAATCATACCATGTATAAAGTACTTGTAATCAAAGTAACATGTATTTCACCCCCGCAGTTAAGAAAACTGAAAACAGTTAGAGAAAAGGGGGACATGAACTCACAGTGAAGCGTCTCTACCAAGTATCTCCTGCTCACGCAGCTGTGCGACGACCTACAGGTGCTAATTTCTATTAGACGGATGGCCGTGCCTTAGCTTTATAGTTTAAGTCTTTGGGAAATAGTTAGACAACTATTTCGTGTTTACATTCTGTATATACTTGGTAGTTAATCTCCTTCCCAAGGATGGGGGATTCAATACATGTGCGTTCAAATTATATCATTAAGTCTCACTTAATATATGTATATATTTCCAATTCCGAAATATAAGTATTTTTCTCAAATATATTATATTTCCATTTCACATAATTTTTCTCCAATAATACGTTATTAAAATACGCGTTCATAAATATTTCCGTAAGTGCGTAAGTTACGTTTTAACAATCGGGTGGTAGTATACTTACCGGTGTAACTTATATATTTATGGTGAAAGCGTTCATATTATTTTGGATTCGTTAACGTTCGTAAATATTATTTTACTCTAAAAATAATATCTATGCATTTCCACAAAATAATCATAAACAGTGTGTGAAAAAAATATATATTTATCACGTTTAATTTTGTGAAAATCCCACCTCCGAATATTTAGTAAATAAAGTCATGGTGAAATTCATATTTCGAGAACATGTCAAAAATAATTCTAACACTTGTAGTGTAAATAGTTCCAAGTGTTAGGTTTTTAGAAAAATTTCGCCAGAGTTTCCTCTGTAACTGGAGGTGGCCACGCTTTCAAGCGTATCATTTTCTTTAACAAATCAACTCAACAATTTTCTTTATTTGATCAGAACAACTTTCATCACAACAACTAATCAACATATGTGTAAATTGCCAAAAATTACATGAACTTGCAGTTTTTCCCAAAACTGTGGTGTAAACCCCTTAAATTTAGTAGATCTTCATATAAGGTAATTTTGATCTTGTAAAAACCTCGTTTTTAGAGAAAATCCATCTTTACAACTTTCCGTCATCTTTTACAAAAACTGTTATTTTGTCGGATCCTTTCATTTCACAAGTGTTTACACACTTGTGGTTTATAAAAATCATGCTTGTTAGTGTAAGATCTATCTTTTAAAATACATGATTTCTTTGATACGCAGTTCTTTGAAAATACCACTTGCAGATACGTAGATCTGCTAGTTTTAAACACTATTCCACGAGTAAAACATTTTTACACAAGTTCATGCTTCGCGTGTGGTAGAGTTTCACCTTTTAACCCTTGTATTATTCAAAACAAGCTTATGTTAAGATCCATGATCTTACCAAACTGGGTTAAACGATGATCCGAGCTACCACATCATAGATCGGGCCTAAATAATCATATATTTCGAATACTACATCATTTACACAACTTATGTGCTATTAACCACCATTTTTAGTGTTTTTAGTAAACTTTAATGCTTCAAAATGCAAGATTCCAAGTTTTAATCATCATACATCTTATTAACCACCTTAGATTAGTTCAAGAACGAGTTTTAAGCATTATACCTCTAGCTCGAGGCTAGGGAAGAATCTACGCGCAAAAGAGGTGGATAAAAGCTAAGTAGAGAGGTCCTTCGCGTTCCGCTTGCTCCAAGACTCCTTGTATACGACCCTCGACACTTGTATGATGTTGGAATGGCTTGAACAAGATCGAAGGATGGATGGATGTGTGGGTGTGGGTTCGGCCGAGAGCCAAAGGGAAAGAGAGAGAGAGAGTGGTTGAGTTTGTGAAGTGTGAATGATCTCATGTGTTAAACCTTAAACTTATAGGCAAAGTTAATGACAATTATCCAAGGGTTAATGTGCCCCCTAGATATTAAGCATTAGGGAATTAAATAATCAACAAGTACAATGGGGTGGTCACTATGTGACCGATTCGGTTGGGGGGGGGGGGGGGTCTAATCCGATTCCATTTCAACCATAGGTTAAGTATTAGTTAGATAATTAAGTTAGGTTAAGTGTTTAACTTGGTTACTTGTGTATAGTGTGTTACAATGGGTGTTAGGGTACTCAGGGACCCTAACTGGCTCAGAAAAAGATAAGTAATGAAAATAACAATATTTTCATGTCCCGGGTATAGTCCGGTTGTTTGGTTGGATAGTAATCCGTTAAAGCGTTAACAAAGCTTTAAAGTGTCGTTATTACTCTTTTTAGTGACACTACTCATTCCTGACACTTTGGAAAGTGTCTAGTGTTATTTTTCTCATGTTTTGGCACTTTATTAGTTAGCTAAAAGCTGAATTGTTTTGTAAAGTGCTGAGTTTTGTGCTTAGAGTACGTTTTAGGCACATCCAGTCATAGTGACTTATTCCTAGAGACGCAGTTCCACAACCCTTATATCCCTACACTCACTACTAGTGTAGCAAAACGTTTCTGGCTCTTACAGGCCTTAGAGGCAGTGTTTGCCTGATGCTGGCTTTATCAGCATGTTCAATAGGTTATCCGTTCATGTGCTACTGTGCCTTTGTGCATCATGTTTGTCACTAGGGTTCAACATGTAAATAATGTAGTGACGATAAGTAAAGTATGATGCAGGTAAGTACATGTATCAGTATTCAAGTAGCAGTTCATCAGCTAGTTCAACAAGCACAGTAATTAAGCAGTAATTAATCATTAGTTAAGTCGTACGGATACCTGGTTTAGTGCGGGTTGTCACACAAACACTCCTTCATCATCGCTTAACCATCTCTGGCATATTATCGGGTCAACCTCCCCGTTGTAGATTGGCGGTTTACACGCCATAAACTCTTTGTACGAACATCCCTTACGTTCTCCCGATTTCTCTTTCATAAGGTTGACACTATCTTCCAACCTTTTGACTCGTTCTTCGACAAGTGACAACACCGTGTTTTGAATTTTGTCTATAAACCCGGATAAACTACCTTCAATTGCCTTCCCCACTTCTTCGGCAATTATCTCTTTCATTTGTTCGGTGCTTGTCGGCACCGGATCATTATCGTTTCCTTTCGACATCTTGAAACTGAAATGTTTACATTAAACATTAAACATTTCATTTATAACCTAGCTTTATTTGCTTTGGTTTAGCCAAGTTCATAACTTGCTTTAACCGTTCGCTTTTGGTGCACTTTCCGGGTTTGAGTGTGTTAACACGCTCTTCCCATGCACATTAATTCGCATCTCATTTCTCACATAAGATAGGATCTACTAAAATAATTAATTAATTCTTACCGGACGATCGATCAAGCTTGAACCGAACACTTTGTTGACAACCTTAAGCTCTGATTACCAACTTGTAACACCCGTCTTTTTATTTCATAAGAAATGCAGTATTTGTAAAAAAAGAAATTTAACTAACAAAAACTTAGTTGTTAAACTAAGTTTTACTTCATCATAGTAATTAACATAGTCAAGTAACTAGTTTCAAACATAAGTCATTCAGTAGTGATTACAAAACTACATAGTTTAACTAGATTTATTTAGTGCGGAAGCATCCAAAATTTTTGTGTTCAGTTCCTGAAGCATCAACTTGATCATCATCCACATACTTGCAATACCTAGAAACTGGAAATTTTGACAATTATTAGTATTAGAATTCTTGGAAAATTTCAATAATCGAACTATAATAAAAAACGGATTCGATTATCTGAGATATGCAAAGTTCAACAGTTTTGACAGGGCTCTACCGTAACTTACGTTAGCCACCGTAAGTTACGGTAGCCGCTGGGAAATACTGATCTGCCGTAAGGCAGTAACAAACTGCCGTAACACTTTTATTCTCTACCGTAAGTTACGGTAGATACCGTAACTTACGGTAGTCGCTGTAGTTTTGTTGTTTTGACTATTTTGTTCATTTTACCAGAACCCACATGAACGGGATACCTCTTCCTTATGAGAAGACCCAAATCTCGAATTTCTTATTTTCAACATCCACGCTCCTATCACCGGTTTGCGTGTTTAGTAATTAGCTATCCATCACTCGAGCTCAAAATCTACAAGTAAGGTACTACCGTTATCTGATTCATACCTTCTCTTAATGACCCATTTGGTTTACCCTTATGGACTTCATCATTCAAACAAACCAACACGCTAAATTCTCGTATTCTAATATGTCATTTATTAATAATAACAAAAGACCAATTAACCATATTACGAAGCGTTAGCCACGCATTAATTGATTATTCGACTCGTTTGGCTCATCTACGGAATCCTCCATTATGATGACTACCAACGAGATCTAATCTATTCTTGACCTATTATTCAATATAGCGAACATTATCGCTTTTAAATCAACACAACTTTTATTCTACAATTCAACCACACATATGCTATTTATCAAAATTTACCCAATGTAACGAATCAAGTTACATACCTTCAATGCACGCCCTTCAAACGCAAGTCGCCACCGGCTTGTCTACTCGACGCTCAGGTATCCTTTCCTATAGAGTTCAATCATGATACGTTTAGAACTCATTTTAAATCATATGTCGCATAATTTGCCTAAACATCACAATTATGCGTTTTAACTTTAAATTTCAGTTTCATGCCTTCTTTGAGGCATTTCTACGAACACTTTAAGGGCAGATTTTTACATGATTATTTAACAAGTCCCTAACTTATCATTTAGCCCGAATTTACATCAATCAAGCTTTCATATATAAAATCAAACATCAAATTTTTCAGTAATCAGTTTTTATGAACCATATTACACTAGAATAATGCTCAAAATCCTAGTGTTTATCAATTTCTCACAAAACCCATGAATCACCTTCAATGTGTTCATGAAATTTCCAGAATTTAGACATGATTTCACTTGTTGTTGTCTAGGTTTTACTCCTAGACACTATATCATCCCTATTCTATTAAAATAGCAAACATGCATCATCAAATTTCGGATTTCCCAAATTCATGAGAATTTCAAGTAGAGAGTTTTTGTCAAATTTTACATACCTTATGATCTCCTTGCAATGGGGATCATTAATCTTAGCTCGGATTTCATTTTTGATCAGATTTGAACCCTCAATTTATGAGATTTGTGGAAGCTTGGGTTTTGAAGAACCCTGGTCGCCTTCCCCTTGTCTGGTTCGACCTCAACCCACGCCCCTAAGTGTGTAGGACCGGTTTTGACTCCGAAACGATTGCGAAACGATCGTATAACGTGCGGAATCCGTACACAAACGCGACCTAACACACGTGACGTAATATAAATGTGATTCTATTAAAAATCTGAAATCGTACAGCACCTTGAATCACTTTCTCTCTCTAGATTCTCTCTCTAGATCTAGAAAGCTCCTAATGACAAATGTAGCAAAAGTTTTTTAATCTATGACCTAATCTCCTATTTATATTCCAAGGCATTTAATGAGATTTCTCATTATTACAATTATGCCACCTTGCCTTTTTGACTAGCTATCACTAATATAACGACTCGTTTTCTTCTGTTTCTTGCTACGACTCGGATTGACGAAGGCTATAGACATAAATGCACTAACAAAGTGGGTTTTGAGTTTTAATTTTTTGTTTTAATAATATTAGTTTCAATTTACACCCCTTAGGCCCCTCAACTATCATTTGGTTCTTGTTTTAGCTTTTTAGCTCATATATAAGTCACTAAGGTGCTGTTTGTTTTTGCTTATATTGGCTGAAAAGAGCTTATGTCTGCGGGCGGGCAGACATAAGCTCTTGAAGACGGTTTGTTTTAAAAAAAAAAAAAGATCTTAAAATAGCTTTTGTTTGCTTAAAAAAAAAGCTATGAACCATTGCTTCAAGATCTTCACACACATCTTCACACACCATCTTCACATACCACCAACCCTTCTTCTTCTTCCTGCCACCACCACCTCCGCCACCACCACCGCACCACCTCCGCCACCACCTCCGCCACCACCATCGTCAAAACCCACCACCAATTTAGGGCTGTGAGAGATTGGGCGAGATCGAGAGAGATCTGTGAGAGAGAGAGAGATCGTAGAGAGAGAGAGAGATCTGTGAGAGAGAGAGAGATCGTAGAGAGAGAGAGATCTGTGAGAGAGAGAGAGCTGAGAGAGAGAGAGAGAGCTGTGAGAGAGAGAGCTGAGAGAGAGAGAGCTGTGAGGCGGAGCTGGTGGCAGTGATGGCGGAGGTGATGAAGGAGGTGGTGCGGCGGTGATGGCGGAGCTGGTGGCAGTGATGGCGGAGGTGATGAAGGAGCTGGTGGCAGTGATGGCGGTGGTGATGAAGGAGGTGGTGCGGCGGTGATGGCGGAGCTGGTGGCAGTGATGGCGGAGGTGGTGCGGTGGTGGTGGCAGAGGTGGTGCGGTGGTGGTGGTGGTTGTAGAGAGAGAGAGAGTTTCTAGAGAGAGAGAGCTTGTGTGTGTTGTGTGTGTGTGAAGTTGTTTTTTAAGGAAAAAAACAAACCCTCTTCTCCTTGCAGACTGCAGACATTTGGGCCACATCTTCTCTTGCAGATGCCTGCAGATGTGGTTCGCAGACTACAGACATTTTACATCTGAAAAAACAAACAGCACCTAAAAGACTTTTACTTAACTAGGTTATTTTAATCCTAGCTAGTTCACTTGTGTATTTATCAGCATCATATGAGAAAAAGGGTAAATTTTGAGAAGATACTGTTCACCTTTATAATTTTTAATATTTTTTTAAAGTGGTTGAGTGGAGGAGAGAGATAAGATAATGATAAAAGTATAAAAAATATTAATTGATTGGGAAAGAGAGAAAAAATAGTGTCTTCTAGTGTAAATATAGGGGGTGTTTGGGATTCCTTTTAAAAGTGACTTTTGGAGCTCATAAGGACTTTTGAGAAGGAAAAGGAAACCCAAACATCATCTGAGAAGAACTTTTGAAGCATAAGCAATTCCAAACACCATGAAAAAAAGGACTTTCAGTACTAATTATGTCTTCAAAAAGGAGTTTTTGACAAGTAAGGATTTCTCACTTCTGGATTTGAGAAGGACTTTTTGAGAAGGAGAAGTTGAAAAGGAATCCCAAACACCCCCATAGAGATGAAGTAAAAGAATTGATTGTGAATGCTCTTATTGAGATACTAGTGCTAATTCTAGCGAACTTTGCGGTTTTGAATAAATAATACGCTGCGAAATAAAAAACACACTTAAATTAATTTAAAAATTATAAAATACTACTTAGTATACAACATTTAAAGTTTATTTGTAATTTTTTAATCAGTGCCTAATATTAAAGTTGTTTATCAACATACTCAAACATGAAAATTAGAAAACAAAAAAGAAAAATATATATACGTCTATATCAAAAATAATGATGCACCCAACTTGTTTTTGAATCAATGATATCGAAGACATAACATTTTAAACAAAAAAAATCAATGCACAAACCATAAATGGCATACAATATAACAGAAAACATTAACAGATGATAAAAAAAAATGTTTTTTCATGTGAAAAATATCTTGATGGACACTTCTAATCTACTACTTTTGCTTCTTAACCTTTTAAAATCAATAAATTAACATTTTTTTAGACTAATTATAACACACTCATCACCTATTGAAATATCTCCGGCTTTAATTGAATTAAACCATCCAATAACTCTAAACCTGGTATAAAACATATATATGGCAAAAAATATTAAAAATAATTATAAATTAAATACTACAAAGTATTAATAAGAGTATGACTTTGGTAAATTACAATTCAATTTGCAGCCTATGATTTTAAAGTGGGTTTAAGAAACTGGGTTTTCTACCCTTTTGGTAATTTTACATTGTATACACATTTTGAAGCAACATGTACAAAAGAGCTAAGCTATTTTAGAAGGGGTAAACTTGCTCATTCTCTAAAAATTTAAGACACTTTAGGGGCATTTATGGGATTTTAGCACCCTCCTCTCCATGGGTACCAGTTAAGACGCCAGGCCACGTTTTCTTTTCAACTACCCTACGCCCTAATCAGTTACACGCTATTGAATGCCTTAATTAACCATCTTGAATGCAGAATCAACAATCGTTCCATCAATTTCCTACACCCTAATCGATTCATATTATCATTATCATTATGATGTTATAAAGGAGGTGAGATGTGAGAGTAGGGGAGAATTCCACAACTGAAGTTTTCGTGGTCGTCATCGCCACCCTCACTGCCACAATCTGACGGACGATTGATTGAAGATGAACGGAGGCGAGATTATTTAACACCGCCGGCGACGGTGGGTTCCTAGCCAGGCTCAGACTATGTCGATGCAAATGGTTATAGCGGCTGACGGCGAGGAAGGTTGTTTAGGATTTCGATCTCCGAATACGAAAACAGATGTTGATATTTTGCAGTGAGAAATACCTGAAGAAAAGCAAGCAGCAACAACAGCATCCACAATAAGAATATCTAAAAACACCTGAAAACTTATCTAGTCATCCTCCACATCACAAAAACACTCATTCTTCAAAAACACAAAAACTCACCTAATAAGAAAAACCCAAAAAACATAAAAAGTCATTGTCACATTGGCCCCACCACGGCACCACCCCCACCTTTTCATATACTTCCAACCCCATAGGCCTCACCACCTACCACTTTTTCATATTTTTTCTAGTTCTTGTGTAAAAATATGGTTTAAAAATGGATTCAAAAAATGAGATCCACAATAGCAAAGAATGAATGTGGTGTCCACCTAGACTTCAAAAAATGAGAAAAAAATGGCCTATTGGTGATGCTCTAAGAAACATTTGTATTTTGTTCTTGTTGAAGTCAACATCTTTAATCTTCTATTTAAAGTGTTAAGGATTAAACCAAGTATCTTAAAGATGCATGTACATTTTCTTTTAACCGGTATGAAAAATAATTGTACCACCTACAACCACGTATGCTTTGTGTATAACACTATTCTTGCATAAACAATTTCCTATTAAGTCAGTTTTTTTCCATATAAATCTTGAAGTCCTGCAAAATTAATTGCATTACGATATGAACATGACAAAGAAAATAAGGAAAAAATCCATGGCAAAATTAATTGCATTACGATATGGAAATGTTGGAAAATGAAAATATGAGACTTGCATTTCTTAAAAAGCTAAAACTAAGGCAATTTTGGTCATATCATATTGTAACTGTTGTTCCTCAGTAACCATTTGTAAGACCACCAAACATCTTACTATTCAAACGAAGCAAAAATGGAATCCCATGAATTCTATTTACAATATCAATTAGCGTAAATAGGGTAATATAGAAATATAAACTTATCAATTGTAATGATTTTAAATTGAAAATGAAATGTGTAAAATTAAAATACCAAAAAATTGGGTAACTATTAGGGGTGTGCAGAATTCGTTTCGAATTCGAAAAATTCGAAATTCGTTTAAATTCGATTCGATTATCAAGAATTCGTTTCGATTATAAAAATTCGAATTCGAATTCGATTCAATTCGAGTCAAGTAAATCGAATACGAATCGAATACGAATTTATACTTTCAAATTCGATTCGATTCGAAATTCGAATAAAAATTATACATATTTATTTATTATTTTTATATATAATACATATATAACTTTTATTAGGCTATAATATAAACTATTTTCAAATTTTTTTCCAAGTATTAAAATTACCCATTACCAAACCCACTACATGGTCCATAACTAAAACCTAAGTAACAAATTTATCAATAGATTTCTAAGCGTAAAAATATTAACTTGTAATGTGGAGTGGTTAGTCCCGACTTCTCGTTTTGAATTTTAGACTTGTGGTACTTTATTTGAAACTTTTTAATGTGATATCATGCTTTATGACAACTTTAAAATTTATGTTTCATTTTGAAAGTTTTTTACATGTTTTTAAAGAATCTGAAATAAATCGAATTTTGTTCGAATTCGATTCGAATTCGAATTTTTAATCGAATACGAATCGAATACGAATTGGGTTTTTTATTCGAATACGAATTCGAATCGAATTCGGTAGTTTTTAATCGAATTCGAATCGAATACGAATTCAAGGAAAAATAAAAATTATTCGAACAATTCGATTCGAATAATTCGAAAATTCGATATTCGATTCGATGAACACCCCTAGTAACTATGATATTTTAAGTTAAATTTTAGAGAAAATTGCCAAAATCGTCCCTGAGGTTTGGGTATGTTTGTCATTTTCATCCAAAACAACTTTTTATACCATATAGTCCTTCACTTTTGGGATTTTTTTATCATTTTCATCCAAACTTTTGACTTTTTTGCCAAAATCGTCCTTGAGATTTGGTATTTTTTTGTCATTTTCATCCAAATGTTTGATAGAAAAAATAAAGCAAATTAGATTTTTGGATAAAAATGGTAAAAAATCCCAAACATGAAGGACGATCTTGTACAAAAAAAGATGTTTTGGATGATCCCAAACACGAAGGATGATATTGTACAAAAAAGTTGTTTTGGATGAAAATGACAAACATGCCCAAACCTCAGGGACGATTTTGGCAATTTACTCTAAATTTTATTTTTAACAATTATAACGAATAGAAAATTAGGTAAGTAAAAATAAAATACTAATAATATAGAAAACATTGATTAGGTAACAAATCAAAAGACTTCAAAAATTATTTACGTATATTATGTAAGAATTTTAATTAAAGTTACCATAATTTGTTGATTAAAATTTGAATTAACATTTAACAAATAACAGTTCTATGTTTATGAGGTAAGTAATAAAAACTTACCAAAATCAATTTGATAGATATTAGAATAAGAAGTTACAAATTAATTTAGGATTTGAGTTTGTTAAATTTTAAAAATATAAAAATAAACGCCTTAAAAGATATTTATTAAGTCTTCATATTATCAAAATTAGCATGAAAGTTTCAATCCAAAATTGGTTATAATAAAGAGAAAATAAGTCAAATAGAATTTAAATTTAAAATTACTATAATATTTTGGAACAATTTAATCAAAAGTCATATATAAAATTTCAAATTTTAAACTACTAACATGTTTAGGTACATACATTGAACCCACCAAAAAAGGCAACTCAATTGATGTTATTAACTCTAAATCGCTGACTTCAATATTATCTTCCAAATCGAATTTTGAATTTAAAATCAAGTCATTGTCTATCCTCTAAATAAGGAAATAATAATTAACAATAATAATTTTGTAACAAACAGATGGATAGTACCGAACCATTATCATGACCCAATTCAATTGTCAAACATAAAGGATCAAACCATTAAACTTCAAGAACACATATGATATTTAACCAATCTACAAACAAAACAATAGAAAGGTAGAGCAAAGATTCGACAACAAACACAACAATCATAATCCGATAATCAATCACAATATCAAATCCCTAAGCTCAAAAACAACATTAACATGAAAAATCAATTATCACAAACATGAAACAGAAGAAAGTAACGAAAATCAACTTAAACGCGGTACATCTGAGATGGATTAGATCGGCCGTGAAATCACATAAAAAATAAAAGGAAATAAGAGAAAGAAAATTTTTGGAAAAACCTTTTGGATGGCCTAGTTCTCATGATTTTCATAACTCAAGGTGGTTCTCATTTTAACCTAACCCTAGATATGTATATGTTGTTTATGCATTACCTATGGCTCTCTCCTACCTATTAATAATCTTTAACTTCATTTGTCACGTTGATCTTCTAGGTAATAAAGATAATAAATGCGTGTTTTCTATGATGAATTTCTTCAAGTGTACACATAATAATAATAAAGACAATGAGATATACTGAATCTTAGCCATGAGTTATAACATTAACCTAATTCACTAAATGTCTAAACCCTCAACTGCTTGCTGCTCGTTCTCAGTGTCGCCGCCACACCTTGACGTGACCAACACCGCCCGACACTCCAACGCTGCAGTAGTTTCAGTTTTTCTCCCTTTTTTATTGATTATTTCCAATATATGTTGAGTTTTTTTCAACGATTCAAGATTCCTAGAAGGTATCCTCATCAATTTTATTCATTTTTCTTCTTCTTCGGATTATTTGTTGAGTTTGTTTTTTCAATGTTCCAGTTATTTCAGTGATTCACGACTCCAAGAAGGTATCTTCGTCAATTAATTATGACGCTACTCATTCCCTCTTTTATCGATTAGTTATAATATTGAAGGTATCCTCATTAGTTACTTTTACACTTATCTATTGTATGTTTTTAATCACTTTCGTTTGTTATGTTATCGAATTGTTGAAGTTGTTTAAGTTAGTAACCAAAGATTAAGAAAAAAATAAACAAGAATCAAAATTAGAAAAATTGTTATTTGGATTTATCCGAATCCGGTCCGGAATATATTCAGATAGATTCGGATCGGACAGGAATATCTCCAATTCGGATCGGATTTTGAATACGGTTCTAAAATCTTCAAATTCCAACAATCCGGTTTAGTTCAATCGCATAAACCATTATCCAGTCTGATGAACACCTCTATGTAGAGGGTCCTCCAAACAAAGGAATAGTTGAAGACAATATTCTTTCACGGCCACGAGCAATCCACAATCACCTTCGATCGGATCTTATCGAGCACGACACCAAGGGTAAGTCCAATTGAACTAAAATGAATGACTAGGTTTCTTTGATTAAAGTGTTGTAGGTTATTTTATTTTTAAAGTTACTATAATTTATTTATGTTTTTTTTTCTTTTTGTAATTTTTATTATTTTAGTTATGTAGTTTTTATTTAGTTATATTAAAAACTTTTCAAATATATTAATGTTTAAAGTTTAGTTTTAATTAATTTAGTCTGAGTAAAATTGGGATGACACAATATAGTCCGAGAAAAACTGAGAAAAATGTGTAAAAAATTGATGTGACACATCAACGGAAATCTGGGAAAGGTGGGACGACTCCCATCTCCCATATATGTCACACGAAGTGTACCTTAGGCAGAGGTCACATGTCGCTTGCATCCTAGGAGTACGTATGCATGCCCTTTTCTGATATTTAATTTACATAAGCTAATTTAAACACTAAACCGAAACTTATGAGATTATAAAGCATGCCAATAAGCTGTTTTCTACAAAATAAGTTGAAGCCTAAAAGAAGTTTGATCCAAACACCCCTTGGTATCTCACTAAAGGACTTCTTCTTATTGTTATCAGTACCCTACCAATTTAAACAAAGTTGAATATTTGTCACACAAAAAAGCCAAATGATATAATGCTTGTGACCAAAGTTAACTATCCCATTTTCAATCATAGACCTACTTTACAGTGGAAAACCACATTAATCTATAATTGTTCCAATTTGAATAGTGAATTGATTACCCATCGGTCTAACTAATTAAGTGGTTAAGCATATTGTAAAAGGTGATTCCCTCTTGATAATGGGAATTGAAAACATTAGTCATAAATCATAATAGAGCTTTCACTTCATGTGGTAGATCAAAAGTGATTAGTAGTGTCTTGTGTTATGGGCCCTAAGCCATGCTCAAAAGTACTCTAGATTCGATATATAAGACACTTGTAGCCTCTTAACCAAAATGCTAACTTGGATTTGACACCTATACTCTTCTGGTTCTCTAACTTTATACGAATTCTAGCATCATAACACATACACAGGGGTGTAGTCAGAAATTTTTTGATTTTTTTCCTTTGGATTCGAAAGTTTTAAAAAGGACGGACGACCGTTGTCTGTCACTAAGTTTCGCGTTTTTCTACACATAACAAAAAAATCAATTTGAAATGCAAATAATTAATAAAAACACGTCAATGGATACTAAAAGTGAATAATAGAAGAAATTCATTAAAGTAGGAGGTCAACCTCTTTCAAATATACAACATGGATTCTGGCAATAGATATTACAGATCACGGACAGCAGAAAAACCCCTTGCTCAGTGACTTCATTAGAATTTCTAAGATCGTGATTGGATCTGTAACGCCCCAAAATCCCTTTATTGATCAAAGTGGGTGTTTAAATAATTTAATATGATGTTGGATAACTAGGAACAAATAACCTAGTTAAATGCAATGTTAACTTTTAAAAGTAAGGAATAAAGTTACGGGAGAAGAGATAAGAGCAAACTAGAGGGACTAAATTGTAACATGTGAAAACCCATGTTTTATAAAACATGAATTTAACACACAACACACACATCGTGTGTGTCTGGAATGTTCAGAAGAACATAAGGGGAGCCAAACCCTAGTTATAAAAGATCTTCAAATTAAAGGGTGAATCGAAGCTCAAACCTATAAATGAACATGAATTAATGATCAGGTACATAAGGGGATCACGAGGTATGTCTTGAAACTTAGATTGATGATCTTGTATGAAGTGGGTTATGTTTAATCCGCGAATTGGTATGAAATTGATCATGTATATGTGTTAGAATCACCATATTGAACATGAATTATGCATGATTTTGCTTAATTTGATGTTTTAAGGTGAAACCCAGTTGTTATGGTGAAGATGGTGACCTGGATATATCATCCATGTCCAATTCTTGTTCAATATTGATGTATCATGTTATGTATGATGGATTCTTGTTAGATGAATTGAAAGAAATGTGGTGCTTGATATGTTTGATGTCTATGTGTGAATGATACTTGTTGATTAGTAAGAAGATTTGATGAACTAAGTGTTTTGGTCAAAAATCACACAAGGATAATGCAAACCAATCTGATTTTGTGAGGTGTGATGCTTAGTTAAATGATTAAATATATGAACAATGAATGAATGAAATGAGTAGCAGACACAAGGATTTATACGAGGAAAAAGCCCTTGATCAATGAATGATCTTGTAACAACCCTCAATAAAAATTACTATTTCTTATGATTTATTGTCCAATAGGAAACCCTAATTGAGACCCCCAAGTAATTCAGTATAAACCCTAAAATTTTCAAAACAATCAGAATCAGGATCAGGGCCCCTAAAACTCAAGGGGGGGTATTCCCTATTGACGATTATCCACATAATTTGCTGTCAAAATCGAATTTTGACATTCCGTCAACTCAGCTAAGCTAGTTAGGGACGTGGCTACTCTATGGTAGATTGTGACCCCTCGCGTCACGCGACACCCCCTACGTGACCCCTCGCGTCACGCGAGGGTGTCAAATTTTCAGTATAAATAGAGGGGTGTGGGACTTGCATTTTGGCGTTGGAACGACGTTAAAACTCAATTTGTACACTGAGTTATAGTCTATTTACTACAAAACACACACACAGCACGAAACGCTGCCGCAAAACAGGGTAATAACTCGATCGCTGCTACGATTCAATGTCCGATCGATTGAAACTATCCAATGGATGTTTAAGTGCTGCCCACATTAGGGTTATGCTTTGTCATTCGTCGTGAATTCGATGGATGTTTAAGTATCGCACTTTGTCATTCGTTGTGAGGGTTTTAATCTCGTGAGTTATCGTAAATGCTGTATTAGTTACTGACCTAGTTCGTGTGCATTATTATTTAAATTAGGTTACAAGGCTAATCAGTAGGCTAAGCTCTGTCCACTTAAATCTGCAATGTGAGTTATTCTCTTTTATCAAAAGTATTTTACAATACTCCATTTTCAAAAGTTATAATTACAGGGAGTAAGTCGTGGTTATCTTGAATCACTGGCTAGTGGGGTATTGTGCACATTACTAATTTCTCACGGGTTAGGCTAATAAATCCTAACAGTGATAAACGTCACTACTTGGGGAAAGACCCAATAGTGGTATGGCCATCGTCACCAGGTGACACGGCGCCAGATAAAAATAAGATAGAAGCCATTGTAATCGCTTTTACGCTGTAATTTATAACCATGTGTCGTTTTATCAAATTTGAATAACTCGCCAGCATTTCCCCGCTGATAAAATATTTTTAAAACATGTTTCAGGCTACCTGCTGTAAATCAAGGAAATGTGCTACGGAGCACTAACCAGCTTGAAGAGGTGGCTCAGTTAAAATGAATAAACATGTTTTAATAAATCAGGGAATTTCCTAGTTAAATTCCTCTATTGTAAATTACGGGGTTTATCCCGCATTATGAAATAAAATAATAGGGCATTTCAAGTTTTAAAAAGGTCCTGTTAAAATCTTCCGCTGTCGCATCATAGATACCACGGGTTCCTGTCCCGCGGCTCCTGACCGGGTTAAACCGGGGCTGGGGCGGTGACAGGAAAAGGTGGTATCAGAGCTACTGATTGAGCCACTGATTTAAGCCTATTAAGTATTTATGAAATACTTAATTTTCCTGATTACCATTTTGTGCTTATGTGTTTTATTAACTAACTAATTGTTAGTTATAGTATGGGTAAGCAAAAGCTTTCAGATATCTATCGTCAATTAGATAAAGATAAGGGATCTTCATCCCAATCAAATTCCTCAAGATACCCAGTAGATACTGAGGAGAGAATATTTGTTCGTAAGGCACAATATGAGAAACCACTTTCCCCTAATAAAAGAAGTTTGATTATTAGAAAAAGTTAAGAGAAAATAAAGAAGTCCCAACAAAAAAGAATGATGGATAATACGGAAACTCAGAAAATAGGCAATAACCCACCATGGGAAGACAAGTTAGATGAAAAATGGGCAGATCTTTACATGTTAGCCACTGTAGCAGTAAATGTTAAACTCTAAACTATCAATACTCCGACCCAGTATTAATACCCATATTATCCATAAGCCAGAAACTCTAATCTATTAAATAAACTACTAGTATATTTCAAAATTTAGTTGTAATAAAAAATGAGTTGTTTCAATAAAGGGTTTGAATAATTACTTAGATTTTTCTGATTACTTTTCTGTGACTATGTGAAAATTTTAACCTAAAATTTTGTGTATGCTAAACAACATGAATGAATTATCTGAAGCCCTAGAAAATCTCAATCTTTATCCTGTGAAAATAGAAGTTTCCAGAGATTTTACTGGTTACATAGCCGACATGGAAGAACCTATGGAATATCAAGCTCCACCTCTAGAGAAAGCAAAACCTAAGAAAAGAAAAAGATTTGTGGGCTGGAGGCGTGTACGCAGAAGGAAACCATCAACTAGGAAAGTTCCCAAAATAGAGAATCCCATGGATAAAGGAAAAGGGATTGAGATTGAGGGAGATTCAAGGCAAGTAGGGATGGAAATTGGAGAAAGCTCCAAGCAAACCAAGGAAATGACGTTGCAAGAAGAGCTAGATTTCATACTGGCAAGCTGTGATAACTTTAAACCGGTCAATGAAAATATTTTCACTTATCCTGCTGAAACCGAACTTCCAATAAACTTGGAACCAGCCATTCCAAATCCCCTTGTCAATACCCAACCTCTAGGAATGGAAGAATGGTGGACCAACGACTGGCAGTTCCAAAACCTTCTCAATAATCCTTATACCTTTTTCCCTTAGTTCGACCCAGAACCTGCACCAAACCCACCAATGAGCAATGAAAACTTGGCTGAACTCCGCCATTTTGGCGAGGAGTTAATGGATGCAGGAAATAGAATCCGAGAGGTCGGAGAACAGATCTCTTGGAAGTACGACGAGAGGGAGCGTCGTTTCTAAAATAACAGCTGATGAAGGTGGAAGGACTATGGTTATGTAGTAGTAGGAAAATATGTTTAAATAATAATAATAATAAAATATAATCCTGTGAAATAACCTAAGAATAAAGCTTTGTAAGATAACCAGTTTGTACGAATGCCTATTATATACACACACACACACACACACATATATATATATATATATATATATATATATATATAAGATAACAAAAGTCGAAAGATCGACAATTTTGGCTATATTTGTTTACGTGATTATGTGCAATTATTCTGTTATGTTTGATTAATAATTATTTGGTGCTAATCACTTATATAAATTAATTACTAAATGGCAAACGCTGGTAATGAACAAGTTAACCAGGATAACCAATCCGAGCACAACAATGAGGATCAATTTCTGAATAGGCAAGATATCGAAAATATCGTTGCTCAGGGAATAGCCAATGCTATTCCAGCAATCCTTGCTGCTGCTCGAAACCCAGTTGAACCTCAACAAATTATTCCTAGTAAACGTACTCAGGAAGATAACTTCAGTAATAGTGTAAACAGAGGCGACAACCATAATAATAATGATAATGACGGGATGCAAGCTCCACTCCTTAAGAAAATGAAAGCTGCAACACCTGGTTGCACATACAAAGAGTTTCTTGCCTGTAAACCAGCTGAGTTTGCAGGTAACGAAGGGGCAACTGCTGCACTGCGTTGGTTAGAGAAAACCGAGGCAGTGATTACAATAAGTAAATGTGCCGAGAACGACAAGGTCATGTATGCGTCGCATCTTTTCAAAGAAGGGGCACTAGAATGGTGGAATACAGTACTTCAAGCCAAAGGAAGAAATGTGGCCTATGCCATGAGTTGGGAAGAATTTAAAAATCTGATGGAAAGAAAATTCTGTCCAGAATATGAAAAAGAACAAATGGCAAATAAATTTCTGAACCACCGGATGGTGGATGTAGACTGTCGAGGGTATACTTCGACATTCTTCAAGTATGCGAGAGTGGTACCAACCCTGGCTTCACCAGAACCGGTACTTATTTCCCGCTATATATGGGGATTGATAGGTGAAATCCGCGATATCGTTAAAGCTGCGAGGCCTCGCACTATTGACGATGCTGTGGAATTGGCTAACACCCTAACAGATGGGCTAATACGCACAAGAGAGGAAACCCGGAAGAAAGAATTAGCCCAAAAGATTACCCAGGGATTTCGGATGGGTAATAGAAGCAATTTCAGGAAAAAGGGAACTGGGAAATCTTCCACTGTTCCATTTTGCAATGCCTGCAAAAGGAAGCATTTTGGAAGATGCAAAGGATATTGCAATTTCTGCAAAATTCCAGGGCATCAAGAAGAAGATTGCAGGAAGAAGAAAGCAACAGTCTGCTACAATTGCGGAGAAGCTGGACATTTCAGGCCAGATTGCCCGAAATTGGCCAAATCAGTTGATAACAAAGCCAAACCTGCAGAAGGAGCTACCAAGAAGAACGTAAGGGCTTTCCAGTTGACTACTCAGGAAGCAGAGCTAATTCCTGACATGATAGCTGGTACGTTCTTAGTTCACAACGTCTATGCCAAAGTATTATTTGACTCTGGTGCAAACCAAAGTTTTATAAATACTTTATTTTGTCAAACTCTTAACTTACCCTTAACCAACCTCAGGCAGATTTTTACAGTCGAAACGGCAGATGGTAATCCGGTTAACATAGATAAGGTTTTGCAAAATGTAAAGATAGAACTCTTAAGTCATAAATTTTATGCAAACCTATTACCTATGAATTTAGCTGGATTCGACATTGTATTAGGAATGGATTGGTTGGTAGCCAATCATGCTCGAATTCTTTGTGATAAGAATTCCATAGAAATTCATACATCTACTGGAGAATTAGTGGTGATTACAGGAGATAAACCACGAAAGCCATTGAAATTCATTTCGGTAATGAAGTTGGCCAGTTATGCAAGAAAACAAGAAATGGTGTATATGATTTCAGTAATCATTAACACGAAAGGTAAGGAACTTAAAGAAATCCTTGTAGTATCAGAATACCCGGATGTCTTTTCGGAAGAACTACCTGGATTACCACCCAACAGGGAAGTTGAATTTAGAATTCATCTAATTCCTGGAACTACACCGATAGCCAAGGCACCTTATCGGTTAGCACCTACAGAAATGCTAGAATTGAAAAAGCAATTAGATGAATTATTAGGTAAAAGATTCATACAACCTAGTTCGTCCCCTTGGGGAGCTCCAGTGTTGTTTGTAAAGAAGAAAGATGGGTCAATGAGAATATGTATCTATTATAGGGAATTAAATAAAGTTAGCATTAAGAATCGATACCCATTACCTAGAATTGATGATCTATTCGATCAACTTCAAGGAGCTAGATATTTTTCTAAAATAGATTTACGCTCTGGATATCATCAATTGAAGGTACAGGAAGAAGACATACCTAAAACTGCTTTCAGAACTAGGTATGGTCATTACGAGTTTACAGTCATGCCCTTTGGGTTAACAAATGCTCCAGCAGCATTTATGGACATGATGAATAGGATCTGTAAACCGTACTTGGATAAATTTGTAATTGTCATCATCGACGATATACTTATTTATTCCAAAAGTCAAGACGAGCATTGTGAGCACCTGCATGCACTCTTAACTTTGTTAAGACAAGAAAAGCTTTATGCCAAATTCTCGAAGTGTGAATTTTGGCTATAGGAGGTGCAATTTTTAGGTCACATGGTGAATCACGAAGGAATTCACGTAGATCCCTCAAAAATAGAAGCAATCACCAAATGGAAAGTCACACAATCAGCTATGGAAATTAGAAGCTTTCTAGGATTAGCTGGATACTATAGACGATTTATTAAGGATTTTTCCAAAATAGCTGTACCATTAACTAAGTTAACATGTAAAGCAGCTAAGTTTGAATGGGGACCTAAGCAAGAAGAGGCTTTTAGGATTTTGAAACAAAAGTTAACAAACGCTCCAAGTTTAGCCTTGCCAGAAGGAACAGAGGATTTTGAAGTATATTGTGATGCTTCTAAGCTAGGATTAGGATGTGTGCTAATGCAACGCAAAAAGGTAATTGCGTATGCCTCCAGACAATTGAAAAAGCATGAGGAAAACTATACGACTCATGATTTAGAATTAGGAGCCATAATTTTTGCCCTTAAGATTTGGAGACATTATCTGTATGGAAGTAAGTTTACTGTTTATACAGATCATAAAAGTTTAAAATACATATTTGGGCAAAAAGAATTAAATATGAGGCAAAGAAGATGGATGGAAATCCTAAGTGACTACGACTGTGATATTCAATATCACGAAGGAAAGGCAAATGTAGTTGCAGATGCTTTAAGTCGTAAGTATCATGAAAAGCAAAGACGAGTTCGCGCTCTCAGATTAAATTTACAGTTAGATTTAATAGAGCAACTAAGAAACATTCAAGAAACAACAATCAAGGACGATGCTGAAGGAATGAAAGGAAGAATAAAATAATTAGAACAAGGAAGTGATGGAATTTGGAGATTCCACAAGAAAAGAATTTGGGTACCTAGACAAGGAGAATTAAGAAATAAAATTTTAGAAGAAGCCCATAAATCTAGGTATACCATGCATCCTGGTAACAATAAAATGTACCAAGATTTAAGGAATAATTTCTGGTGGATAGGAATGAAATAGGATATAGCTAGATATGTTTCTAAATGTCTTACTTGTTCACAAGTTAAGGCAGAACACCAGAAACCTTCAGGTCTACTACAACAATTGGAAATGCCTGTGTGGAAATGGGAACTCATAACAATGGATTTTGTTACTAAGTTACCCAAAACCAGAAAAGGTAATGATGCGATTTGGGTAATTGTGGATCGATTAACCAAATCAGCTCACTTTCTACCTATGAAAGAAACCTTTAGCATGGAAAGGTTAGCCAAGTTGTATGTAGATGAAGTAGTATCTTTACATGGAGTTCCACTCTCCATTGTATCAGATAGGGATAGTCGTTTCACTTCCCATTTCTGGACAAGTTTCCAGGAAGCAATGGGAACCCGACTAAAACTAAGCACTGCATATCATCCTCAAACAGATGGACAAAGTGAAAGGACGATTCAAACCTTGGAAGACATGCTTAGGGCATGTGTGATAGATTTTGGTGGAAATTGGGATAACCACTTACCTTTAATTGAATTCTCCTATAACAATAGTTATCATTCAAGCATCGAAGCTGCCCCATTCGAAGCACTGTATGGACGAAAGTGCAGAACTCCAGTTTGCTGGGCAGAAATAGGAGAAAGTCAATTATCAGGTCCTGAGATTGTACAAGAAACTACCGACAAGATCACTCAAATCAAGGAAAGACTGAAAACGGCTCGAGATCGCCAGAAGAGTTATGCTGATAATCGACGCAAGCCGTTAGAATTCCAAGTTGGAGACAGAGTGCTGTTAAAAGTTTCTCCTTGGAAAGGTGTAGTTTGATTTGGAAATAAAGGAAAACTAAGTCCACGATACGTAGGACCATTTCCAGTGATCCAACGTATAGGACCAGTTGCTTATCGTTTACAAGTACCAGAAGAATTAGCTGGAGTACATGACGTATTTCATGTATCCAATCTCAAGAAATGCCTATCTGACGAGTCCCTGGTAGTACCTCTTCAAGATATAAAGGTGAATGAAAAGCTAAAATATGTTGAGAAGTCATTACAAATAGAAGACAGAAAGATCAAGTTTCTCAAACATAAAAGACTCGTACTAGCCAAAGTCAAGTGGAATTCAAAGAGATGATCTGAGTACACTTGGGAACTGGAATCGGAAATGAAGCGAAAGTATCCTCACTTATTCCAGTAAATCTCGAGGACGAGATTCTTATTAAGGTGGGGAGGATGTAACAACCCTCATTAAAAATTACTATTTCTTATGATTTATTGTCCAATAGGAAACCCTAATTGAGACCCCCAAGTAATTCTGTATAAACCCTAAAATTTTCAGAACAATCAGAATCAGAATCAGGGCCCCTAAAACTCAAGGGGGGGGGGGGTATTCCCTATTGACGATTATCCACATAATTTGCTGTCAAAATCGAATTTTGACATTCCGTCAACTCAGCTAAGCTAGTTAGGGACGTGGCTACTCTATGGATGTTTGAGTATCGCACTTTGTCATTCGTTGTGAGGGTTTTAATCTCGTGAGTTATCGTAAATGCTGTATTAGTTACTGACCTAGTTCGTGTGCATTGTTATTTAAATTAGGTTACAAGGCTAATCAGTAGGCTAAGCTCTGTCCACTTAAATCTGCAATGTGAGTTATTCTCTTTTATGAAATGTATTTTACAATACTCCATTTTCAAAAGTTATAATTACAGGGAGTAAGTCGTGGTTATCTTGAATCACTGGCTAGTGGGGTATTGTGCACATTACTAATTTCTCACGGGTTAGGCTAATAAATCCTAACAGTGATAAACGTCACTACTTGGGTAAAGACCCAATAGTGGTATGACCATCGTCACCAGGTGACACGGCACCAGATAAAAATAAGATAGAAGCCATTGTAATCGCTCTTACGCTGTAGTTTATAACCATGTGTCGTTTTATCAAATTTGAATAACTCGCCAGCATTTCCCCGCTGATACAATATTTTTAAAACATGTTTCAGGCTACCTGCTGTAAATCAAGGAAACGTGCTACGGAGCACTAACCATCTTGAAGAGGTGGCTCGGTTAAAATGAATAAACATGTTTTAATAAATCAGGGAATTTCCTAGTTAAATTCCTCTATTGTAAATTACGGGGTTTATCCCGCATTATGTGTCACACCCCGACCACGTAAAACAACAAAACGTGGCGGAAACATCGGGGAGTGTTGTAACAGAATCATTGTTTCATAACACATGGAAATTTAAATATTGTTTTATTAAGTACACGAGTTACAATGTCTTGACAATCAAAGAAACATAACATAAATAACTAGTCTTGCATCTTTTATTGTCACTAAGGCCCATGTCCGCCTAAGTGTATCTTGATCAATCCTATGCTTCATTTCCTGAAACACATGTGAAAATAGGTACGTCAGCATAAAAATGTCGGCGAGTACATAGGTTTTGTGAAAATAAGATTCATGACTTCTGTTTAAGAAAATGTTTAGTCATGAACCTTGTAATTTGCTTTGTCTTTGTAAATCATTTGAAAAACAATAAGTTCAGATGATACGTATAAATAAGAGAATAATGCATGGTTAAATGAATAAACATGTAAAATGAGTTTGTATAAGTTAAGTTGTTTGTAAAACAATGTATTGTGAAAAGTATGTTATTTGTATAAAATGTTATATGTCTAAATAGAAATGATTTCAAATAACGCAACGATGTGTAATACCATACAATCATTTATATATAGGAAGTACCAGCGGCGTATCCACCATGCTTGTATCGTATTACACACGCCTCGTTAATTAAATCACTTACTCAAACCAAACCAACAATGTAAGATGTCTATGTTTAAACCAACTTCCAAATGTATTGAAATAATATGTTAAAATGTTTATGTCAATATGTAAATCATGTAATGTATAACCAATGTCAAAAGTGTTTATGTGTCAAATGTAAACCATGCAATGTGTAACCAAAAATGATATGTATGGCTAGTGAAATGCATCAACTAAACCATAGGCACAAGAACATAGTATTGAAGTAAAACTTGGTTTAAATCAAAGTTATGTTTTGTGAAAATGCATGCTATACTGATATAAACATTTATGCGGTATTGTGAAAATTCATACATCCAAGCCTTGCGACAGTCGGATAACTATGTAATAATGAGTTATCAAAAGAATATGTATTCGGATTCGGTCATTCCTTACGTCCAAACAAACCCGAGATTTCAGGAATGGGATTTGTCAAGTCCTATGGTACCACTACCTACTACCGAGCGGCATGATCGGTGTTAATGAATGTACATTGTCTCATTTAAACAAACCAAATGTCATAACAAAATGTAAGCATGTGATGAAAACAAATGTACTAAGTATGAACTAAATGGACATACATAGCATAAAATGTAATGTAAAATGATGTACTAATAGTGTACTAATGAACATAGCAAGCATATGATATGAAAACATGGAAAAGCATGAAAGTAACAGGTAGGCACATGTGTTTCACCCCAAAACGTTTGGAAAACAGTAAAAGAGGGGTCTATGTACTCACTTGAGATTGCTTAGTAGTCCTTGAGTAACAACCAAACAATGCTAGAGGTCACGGATATCAAACGGCACCTAATATAGGTAACTATGTTAATAAACCGGACCTAAATCGGAAGATCTGATAGAATGAGGGTTCGTAAACCAAACGAGTATAGAGACTCGTGTCATATGGTTTAACAAAGCCTACATACTAAATGAAACCTTAATCTAAGTGCTTTCGACCCATTACGACCCGTTTAGGTGGCTTATGCTACTTTAACGCGTCGTTCGCGTGAAACGCGCTCGGACCGCCTAACTAGTCCTATGACAAGTAATATATGCCTTAACATGTCTAATATGGTTGTCAAATCAGTTTAGATGTCAAAAGTTATGTTACATATGTTTAAAAATGAATTTTGGCATCAAAGGGGTATTTTGGTAATTTACCTAAGGCATATAAACTACCTATCATACAACTACTTAAACGAAGCGACCATAAGGTATAACCTCGGAAGGTTATTCCCTATACACTATGGTCACCTAATGTGTTTGGTCGGATCCTAATGATCGACCAAACGGGTCGGGTTCGAAAGTATAAGCGATTGTTTAGATCGCTTACCTTACGACCCTATATAAGCACTAAACTAAAAGTGACGAGCTAAGCATGTTATAACATGCTTAACTAAGTTTAGAAAAACAGGTTTGGTATCACAACAAACGGTTGTGATACCTAAGAGTAGTTTGGTTACAAAATACGTAAGAATACGTATTCTGCCCGAAACTACGGCTCGTCACTGAGCCTAGATAACGTGGTAATCAGTAGGTATAGTCTCTAGGGACTATAACCATCGTGATCACGCTCACGTTATGAAGTTCAAACGAACTTCGCATCGACCATAAACTGGTCAATGCAGAAAGTCAAACAAAGTTTGACTTTCGGACTCGAAAAGCAATAAAAGAACGAAAGAATACTTACGAAGGGTCCCCGAATGCTAATCTAGATCGAAATAACTCAGGTATGGAACAAAGGTTCCAACTTAGAGTCTTTAAGATCAGATTCTAGTGAGTTTGAAGTAATGGGGGTTGGGGTATTTATAGTTTTCGGGTAACCGTTAAGATCGTTTGTCGAATATCGTGCCTTAATCTTGTGCGTACAAGTGTCGGAAAGTTATGGTGTCTAAAAAGGGCTCTTAATCAGCTGAAAGGTTAAGTTAGAAGTTGTGGTTGTGGTTAAAACAGCTGGAAAATGCTGACTGTTTGTTCTGATCTGATCTGGGAGGTGTACGCGGGCCGCCTAAGATTTAGGCTTGGGCTCACGCGGGCCGCCTAGCTCTTCAGATCAGAAAACAAGTTTCAGAATCTACAGTTTTGGTCCCTGCACGTGTTTAAACCCATTTCCGGCACTTCTAAGGCCCATAAAGCCAACTTTAAGGCCCTAAAATGATGCCTAAACATTGTGGACATGAAACATGCTCAAAAATATGCCGGAGGTTGGTTCGTTTGGCCGTACGAACGCGATGTTCGCTTAATTACGACGGAATGCGCATAAGCGCGAAAAACAATCCAAATGACGAAACGAATGGATTTTTCTTATGCCAAACACTAAAATAAAATATTTTAGTGCTTAAATAAATTTTTGGACGTCCGGAAGTATTCAGAACGTAAGTTATGCGTGAAAATGCAAACTTGTGCACTTTTTGACGCTTTTAGTCCCTGAATGACACAAAAGTTTATTTTAGCATACCGAACACCTCAAAGCCTATTTCTAAGCTATGTAAAGGATATTTATGGTATGTTTAACTTATGGTCATGTTCCGGAATGTCTGTTACAGTTCAAATTGGCATATTTTCGCAGTATGTCAAATTTAGTCCCTGTAAGCGAATTAACTTGTTTTAGCCATACCAAAGCCTTCAAAACTTATTTCTAAGTTATGTAAAGGTTATTTAAGGTATGTTAAGCCTATGTCACTATTCAGGAGTGTTTGTTGCATTTAAACTGGTTATATTTACGCATCGGTGCGCGTATAACCTTCCAGAAAGCGATTTAGAGTTTGGAATTGAACAAAAATTGATATGTGCAAATGATACACATATTTTTACCAATCCCAAGTATGAAATATAATATTTCATTGGTTCGGTATTTGTTTGATAGCCGCGAAGGCACAGGTGTTACAGTCTCCCCTACTTTAGGAAATTTCGTCCCGAAATTTATTTAGAGGAAACTTGTGAGAGCTTGAAAACATGAAGTTGAAAAGATCGAACAATATTGATTAGGGTTCTGAACTTCTAGTAACCTTTAATAACTTCATGATTGCAATGTAAGAGGGATACTTATATACAAGTATATGAAGCGTCATTGGTGCGTCCACCGTACCTCCATTACATCGTTCTCATTTCGTTATTGTTGTCACTATCGGTTCTTACACATAATAAATCTTACTGTGTTTCTGTGCACTAAATTTCATAATTATGTACGCGTCCATAATCAGACAATTCCTTGCACAGTTCACACAGTCTATTTTATAATGTGTAGGGGAAAACCAAATGAACAATCCTGTGACGAGTGTGACTAGACCGCCATAGAGTCCTTTTAATTAAATCAATAAATGATCTAAATAGACTATCAAGGAGTCTGTTCAGCTACATCACTAGATGTCGTTCTTTTAACCAAATTGTAAATCAATCTTTTAGACTAGACCACTAAAAGGATCTCTTATGAAACATGGAGCGGTACTTATATAATCCAAGGGTCTTAACTATTACATAGAAGCCCATTGAGGATTGAAGGTAGTACCTTTTTGAATATCCTGCTACGAATCCCTCATATGAAGATATGAAAGATCCTGCGAGGATTTGGATAACGAATATCCAGAGTATTAAAAACACAAAAATGCATAAAAGAAAACATAAGATGAATAAACACATAGTCACATAACCACAAAATTGTTTAACTAGAAGTTTGTTCTGCTAACAGAGTACATGTATTTAAAGTACAATAGGAATCCATCTCGTGGATTTCATTTGGCACTTTAAACATTATCAAGAATCTAATTATAAAGATAGAAAGATTCAAAAAGAAAATTCGATTTCGATTATTAGAACCCGAAATGTTCGAATTAAGGTACATAAAGAATCCAATTAAGGACTCTGATTTGAATGTTGATCATCCACAAGGGTCTAAATATGAAGATAAAAAGATCCCATCTGGATTTTAGAAGTTGAAGATGTTTTGAAACCTTGCACTGGACGTGCTTATGTCAAAACATCAAGTAAAAATGCTTTACGAATTTGAGATGCCAGATATGCCAAGGCGACATATGAAGCGAAATTTGAAAGTTAAGTCAATGTACGAGGAAAATATTTTTGAAAACTGTGCATGGGGTTCTTTTAAGAAAAAAAATGTGTTTAATGTTTTTGAAACCTTATATATAATACTTTTGAAATCATAAAGTAGGTGTATTAGATAGATATTTATAAAATGTTTTAAAATCATGCGAGATGAATTTTGAAATTATGTATAAGGTTTTTGAAAGACATGGATGATGCTTTTCGAAATCATGCACTTGATAAGAAAATGTATTGTGTTAATATTGTCTTCAGACTATATGAAATATTTTGAAATTAGGAAGGTTGGTTTTGATAACATGGCCAATGTTTTTGAAATAACATAGACAATGCATCTAGAAAAATTGTTTTCAAACTATATGAAATGTTTTGAGATCATGAAGATTGTTTTGAAATACTTGTACTGTGTATGTTGAAAAATCAAAACGTAATGGGTATGAGATTTGAAAATACCCTTAGTTATCTAACCAAGGATTCAAAGGTACAGATGTGCAGAAGCATGATTACTCATAATGTCACTTCATTTTCTGTACTTTGTTTCCTAGAGTGAAGCAAGTACTTAAAATTTTCGAGGGAATCATGAGCGATCATTTGAAAGAGAGAAATCACAAGAGTAGTTTGTAAGGTACATAGTTTCTTGATGTAGGTATCATAGGAAAAGTCATACACACATGTAACTACACTTGCATATCCGAATTGTGAACAACAATTTATTTATGAACGAGACATATTGTTTCACAATACACGAAAATAAAAGAAACAAAGGCATAAGACAGCAACATCCTTTGTTCAGCCAATTGCTCATCCATGGGTTGGATTTGCACTGACAATCTTCGGGCAGTTGTTCCTGTAATGGCTCGTCTCGCCACAGTTGTAGCAAGTACCACGCGGAAAACGAGCTTGAGTAGGGTTGACTTGGGGTTGATTTAGACCACCCTGGTTTGGGTTACATCGACAAGTACTTGCCAGGTGACCAACTCGTCCACATGATACACACCGACGGCACTGTAAGTGAGCTAGGTGATGCCCCTTACATTTGTTGCATAATGGTGCCGTTCCCTTGTATTGCTTCTTAGCAGGTGGTGTTGCCTTCTGGCTAGGTCCTGCTTGATTTGGTATAACTGCTGCGGGCTTCCTTGAAGCCTTACGCTTCCTTGATCTTGGTGCAGGCTTGACTTCTGCTTCCTTCAGTGGCTCTTGAGTGACTTCATTGTCGAGACGAGAGGCTTCATTGTTGAGACGAGCCATGGCAATGCCTAAATCCACAGTCTTCTGAATCACTTCGCCTATTTGCTGGGCAAATTTGGCTGTTCGCTCGGACATTTGACCAGTGCTGAGAGGAATAGGCATTCTAGAAGAAAATGAAAGACAAAGGAAGAAACAAGTGAAAGGTTTATTGGATAATCAATACAGAATGGTATCGAATGAAAATTGTGATCATTTGTTTGTTACCTAAGGCAAACAAATGAGATGGTGACAAATCAAAGTAAATGGTTCAAAAATAATGTATCGCGAAGACATGCTCGCCTATAAGTGAACACTCATCCCAAGAATTCCCAGGTAAGCACAACTGGTCTCGCGTCTGATGAGATGTATACGAAGTGCTTGCCTAGACAGAAAACCCAGAATACAGGCATTCACCCTTCCAGTTTGCACGTGTTCACATTATTTAAAACCCAAAACCTTGACGAGGTTTTGAAAATTCAAAGGGGTTCAAAACCATATAATAGAGAGTTCAAAACCTTACAATAGAGGGTTCAAAACCTAGTAATCAATCATCCTAGAACAGATGATTAGTTTTCAAAGCGGTTTTGAATTTTATGTTCTTGTTGTGGTTGTCGCCTAAGGATAGGTGACAGCATTGTTTTATGACTAAACGCAAGTAAACTCGCGTTAGGGTCCTAGAAAGGTTATAGACTAGGTCAAAGTATTACTAATAACCTAATTCCCTATAACCATGAGCTCTGATACCAACTTTTCTGTCACACCCCGACCACGTAAAACAACAAAACGTGGCGGAAACATCGGGGAGTGTTGTAACAGAATCATTGTTTCATAACACATGGAAATTTAAATATTGTTTTATTAAGTACACGAGTTACAATGTCTTGACAATCAAAGAAACATAACATAAATAACTACTCTTGCATCTTTTATTGTCACTAAGGCCCATGTCCGCCTAAGTGTATCTTGATCAATCCTATGCTTCATTTCCTGAAACACATGTGAAAATAGGTACGTCAGCATAAAAATGCCGGCGAGTACATAGGTTTTGTGAAAATAAGATTCATGACTTCTGTTTAAGAAAATGTTTAGTCATGAACCTTGTAATTTGCTTTGTCTTTGTAAATCATTTGAAAAACAATAAGTTCAGATGATACGTATAAATAAGAGAATAATGCATGGTTAAATGAATAACCATGTAAAATGAGTTTGTATAAGTTAAGTTGTTTGTAAAACAATGTATTGTGAAAAGTATGTTATTTGTATAAAATGTTATATGTCTAAATAGAAATGATTTCAAATAAAACAACGATGTGTAATACCATACAATCATTTATATATAGGAATTACCAGCGGCGTATCCACCATGCTTGTATCGTATTACACACGCCTCGTTAATTAAATCACTTACTCAAACCAAACCAACAATGTAAGATGTCTATGTTTAAACCAACTTCCAAATGTATTGAAATAATATGTTAAAATGTTTATGTCAATATGTAAATCATGTAATGTATAACCAATGTCAAAAGTGTTTATGTGTCAAATGTAAACCATGCAATGTGTAACCAAAAATGATATGTATGGCTAGTGAAATGCATCAACTAAACCATATGCACAAGAACATAGTATTGAAGTAAAACTTGGTTTAAATCAAAGTTATGTTTTGTGAAAATGCATGCTATACTGATATAAACATTTATGCGGTATTGTGAAAATTCATACATCCAAGCCTTGCGACAGTCGGATAACTATGTAATAATGAGTTATCAAAAGAATATGTATTCGGATTCGGTCATTCCTTACGTCCAAACTGTAACACCCCGTGTTTTCACGAGTGAAAGTCAAAGTCAAGGTCAAAGTCAACGACCGAATTCGCGCGACGTGACTCGTAGAATTGTTTCTATTAGATTTAGATTATGTGGAGTAAATGTCGTACATTACAATAATCAAGCCTCACCAATCATATTTCGATCGATCTACGACTGTGAATGATAGGAAGTAACAATGCGATAAAGATAATCAAGCAAGCTAATCAAATCGACACCAAATCGAAACTCGAATTTCGTATTTTATTTGCCAGTTATACGTGTGTGTGTGCCTTACGTGTTACTTGTGCATGTTTATTTTATGTTGTGTGGTGATAATCAAGCAAACTCAATCGAACTCAAAGTCTAACTCGAATATGATCGAACCCGAACTCGAATCCCGAATCGAACCGTATAAGAAGTAGTTGGGACTGAAAGTAATTTGAATTAGGAAACCCTATCGAACCGCTCGTAAATCCGAGCCGAATCAACATCGTACCGAGCTCGCCCAAGGTGGTGGCATCCGCACGGATGGCCCATCCGCACAGATGGCCGATCCGCACGGATTGCCAGTCCGCACGGATGGCCAGCCCGCGCGGATAACCTACCCGGGTGCGTGCCGTGCGCACGGCTCACCCCCTTTCCCTTTTTGGCATCCTATAAATACACGGGTCACTCTCCACTTTTTCCACTTTTGGCAAGTGACGTCCGAACCACACGCATTCTCCACCTTTTTCCCAGATTTCTCTCAATCCAGGTAAGATCTTGCACTAATTCTTGTACATCTTTAATCACTACACGATTCTACACATTTCTATCTTTCGAATCATCGATTTTAACCATGAAATCATCCGGACTTGAGGTGTTCACGGGTGACGTCATCATGAAGTTCGCAAGAACTTCATGCTTGGCCTCATTCCACCAAGAATGTCCCAGATCTAAACTATTTCTACAAGTTTTTACAATAATTTCACCTAGATCTAAACTTTTCTAAAGAATAAAAGAGTTGAAAGAAATAAATATAATGTTCTCTCCTTCTTTTACCCTTAAAACCGGTACAAATCCGATCAGTCCTAGTGTTTTGCTCGTCAATAGTGATACCCTAGTTCCAGATCTGGAATTGTACCCTAGACAGCTGATTTCGGGGTTAACCGGGACGACCGTTCTGAGTCGCCGGCAGGCCGAGTTAGGGTGGTTCCTAACCGGTCTAGTCACGCGGGTGAGAACACAACTCCAAGTGGTTGCCACGTAATCAGAACGTCTCGATAAACGACAACAGAAACCAAGTGTAGACGAACGGAACAACCAGAGCGGTCGTCCGCACGGACAGGCTACCCGCACGGACTAGCCACCCGCACGGACAAGCTGTGCGCACGGGTTACCATCCGCACGGACTACCCTTGGGACCCACTTTCCACGCGAGGTTTGAGTATCGACGAACGAGCAATCCGGACGGACGACCTCTGAATGGATTACTCATCGGATCATGAGATACTAAGGCCTTAAAATGAAAATCGAGCAAACCCCACCCGCACGGTCAAGACGTGCGCACGGACGGGCTATCCGGACGGATTGACCCTGCCCGCGCGCACAGGCTGTCCGCACGGACTACCATACGCACGGACCACCGTCCGCGCGGCCGGCTTGAAAGGTAGAAACACTTTGGTGTTTTCTAAATGCTACAACGAAAACTCCAAAGCACAAGCCATCATACACAAACACATCTTAGGAAGAAACAATCCACTTGAACGTTTATCCACACAAGCAATCTAACCGTACGGGTAAGTCGTCCGCACGTATAACTCGTCCGCACGGGTTGCTACCCGCACGGACAGTCACACGCACGGATGACCTATCCGGATGGGACACCATCCGCACGTATCACCATCCGCACGGATAGGTCATGCGCACGGATGACTCCTATTCACGGACAACTGAACCGCACGACCAGTCATTCTACCCACTCTCGCTTGTACTGTTTTACGCGTCACTTATCGTTATGTTATCAAATCTATTCAGGCTAATCGTACTCGCTGTAAAGCGCTCCCTTCAATCCATATTGCTGTGAGTATACTCGAACCCTTTTTGCTTTAGCACTTTTGGGTGTTACATACGTTACAACTATTCAAACTACAACTATCACACCACTCAAGCTATTTTAACGCTTAACCATTATCGCATGTTATACGTGGCTTATGAATGCTGGTTTGTTATGTTTACACATGGAATGCTGTCTACCTGCCTTAGCAACGATAGTACTATAGTTTGGACTCAGCACCCGTTTCCACGGGGGTTGTTAAGGATCTGTTACTTGCATGGATTACGGTGGTAATCGTGTATTGCGAACTGCCTCGGGCAGTCAACCCGCAGTCATTGGTATCGATGGATCTATGTCGATAACTAACGTGCTTCATTTCACTATGTGTACGTGCTGGTTATGCGTAAACGAATTCGAACTCTATATGCTATTATCAAACTTGTATGCTCACCTTTACATTTTATGTATTGACATTATTTTAACGTATGTGACAGGTGCCTAGGTTGTTTATATGCTTCTCGGGCTGTGATGAAATCGAAGCTAGGAACTGGAGTCCTAGAAACCAACGAATAATTTAGTTATGCTTGAATCTGAGTTGTCGGAACAGAATATTTGTTTAGTTTTTGTCTGTAATAACTTGTTTTACTATTTGAGACATGGTATGGGACATGTTAACTTAAATTGAATGGTAATGATGGTTGTTATGGAAACTTCTGGACAATCTGTTTCGCTCAGTGCCGCGCCCCGATGATTCCGCCATCGGTTGGGGTGTGACAGATTGGTATCAGAGCCATAACTATAGGGAATTAGGCAAGACTCGACCTAGTCCGGGTCGAAGTCTTAGAGACCTAGACTATAGTTGAGAACCAACAGACCAACTCACGCGTGTGCGTAATTTCGTCGCTATCACTCACTCTTTTTCTAACGTCACACTCAAATTTTCAAGCTTGAACAAGCAATAAGGCCGAGAATAGGTGTGAAAACCGCAAACTCTCGACTAAAGTTGCCTAATCAGCTTGCGTTTTTAGCTACAAACGAGGAGAATTTTACCAAATCAGGAGTGAAATCCATATTTTGATGAATAATCTCCTCAACTTTTATCAAAAACAAGGACGGAAGTTGTAAGATAGGGGTGAAACCCTAACCTTGACGACTCGTCCCGCTTTTATACAAAACTCCACCAAAGTTCGATGGACTTCAACGGTCTAAAGACACAGCCTAACCAAAGGGAATTGTGCCAACGCCCAAGAATCGAGGCAAAGGCATAGTCCTGGAGGTCGTTGTGCAGGATCCTTGCGAATAGTCGAGCTACTTTGGCTAGTCGAAGTCTATTAGCCATAGACAATCTACCTTCGATTTATCGATCTTTATGAAAGTTTTATGCATTTCTGTTAAATTTTTAACGTTTTGAGGTACTATCGGTTTCGACCCAACACTATTTCTTCTGCTAAAACACAGATCTCACTCGACACAACAATTGCAGATCACTCGCGTTACACTGCTTTCGAACACTCGCAAACTCTGAATGCTAGGTTTCTGTTTTCTGACTGCCTTAGTAACTAGGAATATATGTGTTTCTTGCTATTGTGCTTACACGTTTAGGAATATCGTGGTTATGTGCTCTATGTGTTTATGTGATTTT
The DNA here is from genome assembly GCA_030545235.1 of Helianthus tuberosus. NCBI lineage: Eukaryota > Viridiplantae > Streptophyta > Magnoliopsida > Asterales > Asteraceae > Helianthus > Helianthus tuberosus. The sequence goes on along the minus strand of CM060431.1, from coordinate 144,446,844 downwards.
GAGCAACTCTGTGAATTGTGATTATATGCGTTACATGGTACGTGTTACTGAGCTTTAGTAGTCCTAGACGTGTGAGGTGAGATTCGAATACATATGTTGAGTTTCCATGGCGGTGTCTATTGCAGACAATGTCGTCTGGATCCCATCATCGGCTCTCTCGTCAGGAAAAGAGGGACAGACGCCTTGCGTCCATCGTCGCGAAAGCAGTAGCAAAGGCTGTGAGCGGTGTTTGCGAGAATGCCAGCAAGTCATCCGAGGAATCAAGGACTGAAGGTCCCAAAGCTGCTGCGAGACCTTTCAGTTTCAAACAATTCAAGACATGTGGGCCGAAAGAATTCACAGGCGAAGGAGGTCCTACTGCTCTATTCCACTGGTTTGACTCTATCGAGGTCACTCTGCGACAAAGTGGTTGCCCTGATGACCTTCGAACTCTGAATGCTACCGGCGTCTTTCAGTCCCGTGCTCTGGACTGGTGGACGGCCGAGAGGAACAAGAGAGGGAATGATGCAGCCTACGGTTTGTCGTGGGATGAGCTCAAGGAAGTCATGCTGGAGGAATTCTGCCCTCCTCACGAACGTCAAAAGCTTGAATATGAATTTTGGCACATACATCAGAAAGATGGAGACAATGCTGGTCTCACTGCTCGCTTCAAATAGCTCAGCATTATCTGTCCTGACCAGGTCAAGACCCCTGAGATAACCATCAAGAAATACATCCGAGCCTTGCCCGACTGCGTTGCTGATTTCGTACAAGCGGCTAAGACTACCACGATCGAAGAAACCTATCTACTGGCCGCTGAGATCAATGACAAAAGGGTCAAAGCTGGGATGTGGGATAAGACCTCCAAGCATCTACATCAAGCCACTGCTACTACACCAACTGCTGAACCCACGTCCTCAGGCAACAAGAGAAAGAACAAGAGAAAGAACAACTCCACCAACAAGAACTGTGCAATTTCTGCTGCACCGATCCAAGCGGTACCTGCTCAACAGCGTCAAGTAGTGGCGCCTGTGGCCAATGCACCGCCTGCAAAGCGTGCATATACTGGACCACACCCACTCTGCCCTACTTGCACCTATCATCATCCAACTGCTATTCAATGCCGCTTCTGTGCTCATTGCAACGTCTACGGCCACTTTACTGCCAACTGCCGTATTCGTCAAGCTCCTGCCAATCAAGCTCTACTCGCTGCCCCACAGGGTCAACAAGCGCCTCCGGCACCCGCAGTCAAAGCCAGAGCATGCTTCACATGTGGCGACCCGAACCATTTCGCCAACATGTGCCCGAACAGGGTGGTGAAACAAGAACCCCAACAGCAACCACAGCAACAGCAGCAACCACAGCAACAGCAACAGCAGCAGCAACAGGCCGCACGTGCCAGAACTTTCAATCTCAACGTGCGTCAAGCCCAGGCCTACAACAACCTGGTCAATGGTACGTTCCTTGTGAATGGTATTTATGCTTCATGTTTGTTTGATACTGGAGCCGATAATTGCTTTGTGTCACTCGAATTTGAGAAACTCCTTAGTCGTAAGCGCTCTCGACTCTCCACTGCATTCGAAGTTGAAGTCGCTACCGGGAGAACCGTCGCTGTAAACTCTGTTATTCATGATTGCACGCTCGAACTCAACAATCACATCTTCTCAATCGATCTTATCCCAATGCAACTAGGAAGCTTTGATGTCATAGTAGGCATGGACTTTCTTCGCGAAAACCATGCCGAAGTTGTGTGCTTCGATAAAATGATTCGTTTTTCCCTCGCCAACGGGGATTCATTGTGCGTCTATGGAGATACTACTTCGAAGGGTCTCAAACTTATGTCATGCCTACAAGCCAGCAAGTATCTCCGTAAGGAGTACAGGGCCTTCTTGGCTCATGTCGTAGCAGCGGAGAAGGAAAAGAAAGAGAAGAAGAAAGTGAAGGACGTTCCAGTGGTTCGAGAATTTCCTCGAGTCTTTCCCGAGGATCTTCCCGGACTACCTCCAAAACGTGATATCGATTTTCGCATTGACCTTATTCCCGGAGCGAATCCTATTGCCAGAGCTCCCTACCGACTTGCGCCGTCCGAAATGCGCGAACTCTCCACCCAACTCCAGGAATTGCTTGAAAAAGGCTTTATTCGCCCGAGCACCTCTCCGTGGGGCGCACCAGTCCTTTTCGTCAAAAAGAAGGATGGGACGTTCCGGATGTGCATCGATTACCGGGAATTGAATAAGTTGACTATCAAGAATTGCTATCCTCTGCCTCGAATCGACGATTTGTTTGATCAACTACAGGGCGCCACGTGTTTCTCGAAGATCGACCTGCGTTCCGGATATCATCAGCTACGTATACAGGAGGAGGATATTCCCAAAACAGAGTTTCGCACTCGTTACGGCCATTATGAATTCGTTGTCATGCCTTTTGGCCTGACCAATGCACCAGCAGTTTTCATGGATCTGATGAATCGAGTGTGTAAACCGTATCTTGACCGTTTCGTCATCGTGTTCATCGACGATGTCTTGATCTATTCCAAAACGAGATCCGAACACGCGCAGCATCTACGTTTGGTTCTCGAGTTACTTCAGGGAAACCAACTCTACGCCAAATTCTCCAAGTGCGAATTTTGGCTGGGGGAGGTTCAATTTCTGGGTCACATCGTAAATAGTCAGGGCATTCACGTCGATCCTGCGAAGATTGAAGCTGTTAAGAGCTGGGTTACGCCTAAGAACCCGACCGAAGTCCGTTCCTTTCTCGGACTGGCGGGCTATTATCGACGATTCATCGAAGGATTCTCGAAGATTGCTGTACCACTCACTTCTCTCACTCATAAAGACCAGCCCTTTTTCTGGGGAACCAAACAAGAGTCTGCCTTTCGAACCCTCAAATACATGCTTTGCAATGCCCCTGTTCTCACGCTACCCGACGGAAACGATAATTTCATTGTCTACTGTGATGCTTCTAACCTTGGTCTCGGTTGTGTCCTAATGCAACGAGACAAAGTTATTGCTTACGCATCCCGTCAGCTCAAAATCCACGAGAAGAACTATACAACCCACGACCTTGAACTAGGCGCAGTTGTCTTTGCATTAAAGATTTGGCGACACTACCTGTATGGTACCAAGTGTACGATCTTCACCGATCATAAGAGCCTACAGCACATTTTTAATCAGAGGGAACTAAACATGCGTCAACGCCGATGGGTAGAACTTCTCAACGATTACGACTGCGAGATTCGTTATCACCCAGGCAAAGCAAATGTTGTTGCCGACGCGCTTAGCAGACGGAGTTATCTGCTTAGCACTCGAAATGTTCAAGCCCAGCACAATCTCGAAGCTCTTATTCGCGACGCCCAGCATGCGTGTTTCAACGAGCGCACCCTGAAGAAAGAGAGAATCTACCACGACGGAGCCCAACTTGTGAGCAAATCAAACGGGATATTCCATTTCCTAGACAAAATCTGGATTCCCAAGCGAACCAACCTGCGACAAATCATCATGGACGAAGCCCACAAATCCCGATACTCTATTCATCCCGGTGCTGACAAAATGTACCATGACCTTCGATATAGGTACTGGTGGCCGGGTATGAAGCGGGACATCGCTCTCTACGTCGGAAGATGCCTAACCTGTGCTAGAGTCAAGGCCGAACATCAACGACCCTCTGGCTTGCTCGAACAACCTCCAATCCCCATGTGGAAGTGGGAGAGCATAGCTATGGATTTCGTAACCAAGCTTCCAACCACGTCATCAGGCCACGACAGCATTTGGGTTATCATTGACCGTTTGACCAAATCAGCCCACTTTCTGCCAATACGAGAGGACTACAAGGTAGAACGATTAGCCCGAATCTACACAGACGAGATCATTTGTCGACATGGGACGCCTCGTGACATCATCTCTGACCGTGATGCTCGATTCACTTCGCGGCTGTGGGGAACGTTTCAAACGGCACTAGGTACGACGCTTAATCTAAGTACCGCGTTCCACCCACAAACTGACGGTCAGAGCGAGAGAACGATTCGTACGCTTGAAGACATGCTCCGCTCATGTGTTCTAGATTTTGGTGGTAATTGGGATAGACACCTTCCGTTAGTCGAATTTTCGTACAACAACAGCTACCAGGCTAGTATCCAGATGGCTCCTTTCGAAGCCTTATACGGAAGAAGATGTCGATCGCCTATTGTGTGGCACGAGATCGGTCACCCGCAACTAACCGGTCCGGAACTACTACAAGAAACGACAGACAAAATCTTCCAAATTCGGGACAACCTAGCGAAGGCTCGAGATAGACAGAAGCTTCTCGCCGATAAAAAGCGCAAGCACCGTGAGTATGGCATTGGCGACTATGTACTCCTAAAGGTATCACCTTGGAGGGGTGTAGTCCGATTTGGCAAAAAGGGGAAACTTGCGCCTCGGTATGTGGGACCTTTTAAGATTCTGGAAAGGATCGGAAAAGTCGCCTACAGACTCGAATTACCGGAAGAACTTAACAATGTCCATCCGATCTTCCACGTGTCAAACCTCCGAAAGACCATCTACGAACCAGCCGTACATGTTCCTCTAGATGATTTACGAGTGAACGAAACATTGCACTTCGTGGAAAAGCCTGTCGAAATCATGGATCGCCAAACCAAAGAACTCAGGCGCTCACGCATTCCCATTGTGAAAGTCCGGTGGGAAGGCAAGCAAGGCGCGGAGTTCACTTGGGAACTCGAAAGCGACATGAAGACAAAGTATCCACAGCTGTTTAACGAAGAAGCAACGTCCAACTAAAACAGCGAGTATTCGAGAGAGATTTTCAGAGAATTTGAAATATGATAATATGTATGGAAGCCAACAGAAACCGCCGAAACTAATAAAGATTGAATTTTTATAAATAGAATCACGTCGTTAGTACGTTATCGTGTGTTCGATCACGTACGTTCACGGATTCCGCACGACGTACGAGTCGGATCGCAACCGAAGCAAATTCAAAACTAGAACCCACAATGATCAAGGTTTTGAAAGAAAAAGAAAAAGATTTTGAAGAACTTTATCGAATCTGATGCGAATTGAGATCTGTATACAATGAAATCTGGTACGAATCTTGTTGTTTGATCAGCGCAATCAAAATAATTTGAAAAAGATTCCTCTCAAACGACTTCATAGGCTTTTAAATCAGCCGATTTTAACCGTGAAATCCTGGCTAATTTGGCGATTCTCCACACGTGATTCACGAATTAGTTACAGCTTCCGGCTTAATTTCGGGACGAAATTTCCTAAACAAGGGGAGGCTGTAACACCCCGTGTTTTCACGAGTGAAAGTCAAAGTCAAGGTCAAAGTCAACGACCGAATTCGCGCGACGTGACTCGTAGAATTGTTTCTATTAGATTTAGATTATGTGGAGTAAATGTCGTACATTACAATAATCAAGCCTCACCAATCATATTTCGATCGATCTACGACTGTGAATGATAGGAAGTAACAATGCGATAAAGATAATCAAGCAAGCTAATCAAATCGACACCAAATCGAAACTCGAATTTCGTATTTTATTTGCCAGTTATACGTGTGTGTGTGCCTTACATGTTACTTGTGCATGTTTATTTTATGTTGTGTGGTGATAATCAAGCGAACTCAATCGAACTCAAAGTCTAACTCGAATATGATCGAACCCGAACTCGAATCCCGAATCGAACCGTATAAGAAGTAGTTGGGACTGAAAGTAATTTGAATTAGGAAACCCTATCGAACCGCTCGTAAATCCGAGCCGAATCAACATCGCACCGAGCTCGCCCAAGGTGGTGGCATCCGCACGGATGGCCCATCCGCACGGATGGCCGATCCGCACGGATTGCCAGTCCGCACGGATGGCCAGCCCGCGCGGATAACCTACCCGGGTGCGTGCCGTGCGCACGGCTCACCCCCTTTCCCTTTTTGGCATCCTATAAATACACGGGTCACTCTCCACTTTTTCCACTTTTGGCAAGTGACGTCCGAACCACACGCATTCTCCACCTTTTTCCCAGATTTCTCTCAATCCAGGTAAGATCTTGCACTAATTCTTGTACATCTTTAATCACTACACGATTCTACACATTTCTATCTTTCGAATCATCGATTTTAACCATGAAATCATCCGGACTTGAGGTGTTCACGGGTGACGTCATCATGAAGTTCGCAAGAACTTCATGCTTGGCCTCATTCCACCAAGAATGTCCCAGATCTAAACTATTTCTACAAGTTTTTACAATAATTTCACCTAGATCTAAACTTTTCTAAAGAATAAAAGAGTTGAAAGAAATAAATATAATGTTCTCTCCTTCTTTTACCCTTAAAACCGGTACAAATCCGATCAGTCCTAGTGTTTTGCTCGTCAATAGTGATACCCTAGTTCCAGATCTGGAATTGTACCCTAGACAGCTGATTTCGGGGTTAACCGGGACGACCGTTCTGAGTCGCCGGCAGGCCGAGTTAGGGTGGTTCCTAACCGGTCTAGTCACGCGGGTGAGAACACAACTCCAAGTGGTTGCCACGTAATCAGAACGTCTCGATAAACGACAACAGAAACCAAGTGTAGACGAACGGAACAACCAGAGCGGTCGTCCGCACGGACAGGCTACCCGCACGGACTAGCCACCCGCACGGACAAGCTGTGCGCACGGGTTACCATCCGCACGGACTACCCTTGGGACCCACTTTCCACGCGAGGTTTGAGTATCGATGAACGAGCAATCCGGACGGACGACCTCTGAATGGATTACTCATCGGATCATGAGATACTAAGGCCTTAAAATGAAAATCGAGCAAACCCCACCCGCACGGTCAAGACGTGCGCACGGACGGGCTATCCGGACGGATTGACCCTGCCCGCGCGCACAGGCTGTCCGCACGGACTACCATACGCACGGACCACCGTCCGCGCGGCCGGCTTGAAAGGTAGAAACACTTTGGTGTTTTCTAAATGCTACAACGAAAACTCCAAAGCACAAGCCATCATACACAAACACATCTTAGGAAGAAACAATCCACTTGAACGTTTATCCACACAAGCAATCTAACCGTACGGGTAAGTCGTCCGCACGTATAACTCGTCCGCACGGGTTGCTACCCGCACGGACAGTCACACGCACGGATGACCTATCCGGATGGGACACCATCCGCACGTATCACCATCCGCACGGATAGGTCATGCGCACGGATGACTCCTATTCACGGACAACTGAACCGCACGACCAGTCATTCTACCCACTCTCGCTTGTACTGTTTTACGCGTCACTTATCGTTATGTTATCAAATCTATTCAGGCTAATCGTACTCGCTGTAAAGCGCTCCCTTCAATCCATATTGCTGTGAGTATACTCGAACCCTTTTTGCTTTAGCACTTTTGGGTGTTACATACGTTACAACTATTCAAACTACAACTATCACACCACTCAAGCTATTTTAACGCTTAACCATTATCGCATGTTATACGTGGCTTATGAATGCTGGTTTGTTATGTTTACACATGGAATGCTGTCTACCTGCCTTAGCAACGATAGTACTATAGTTTGGACTCAGCACCCGTTTCCACGGGGGTTGTTAAGGATCTGTTACTTGCATGGATTACGGTGGTAATCGTGTATTGCGAACTGCCTCGGGCAGTCAACCCGCAGTCATTGGTATCGATGGATCTATGTCGATAACTAACGTGCTTCATTTCACTATGTGTACGTGCTGGTTATGCGTAAACGAATTCGAACTCTATATGCTATTATCAAACTTGTATGCTCACCTTTACATTTTATGTATTGACATTATTTTAACGTATGTGACAGGTGCCTAGGTTGTTTATATGCTTCTCGGGCTGTGATGAAATCGAAGCTAGGAACTGGAGTCCTAGAAACCAACGAATAATTTAGTTATGCTTGAATCTGAGTTGTCGGAACAGAATATTTGTTTAGTTTTTGTCTGTAATAACTTGTTTTACTATTTGAGACATGGTATGGGACATGTTAACTTAAATTGAATGGTAATGATGGTTGTTATGGAAACTTCTGGACAATCTGTTTCGCTCAGTGCCGCGCCCCGATGATTCCGCCATCGGTTGGGGTGTGACACAAACAAACCCGAGATTTCAGGAATGGGATTTGTCAAGTCCTATGGTACCACTACCTACTACCGAGCGGCATGATCGGTGTTAATGAATGTACATTGTCTCATTTAAACAAACCAAATGTCATAACAAAATGTAAGCATGTGATGAAAACAAATGTACTAAGTATGAACTAAATGGACATACATAGCATAAAATGTAATGTAAAATGATGTACTAATAGTGTACTAATGAACATAGCAAGCATATGATATGAAAACATGGAAAAGCATGAAAGTAACAGGTAGGCACATGTGTTTCACCCCAAAACGTTTGGAAAACAGTAAAAGAGGGGTCTATGTACTCACTTGAGATTGCTTAGTAGTCCTTGAGTAACAACCAAACAATGCTAGAGGTCACGGATATCAAACGACACCTAATATAGGTAACTATGTTAATAAACCGGACCTAAATCGGAAGATCTGATAGAATGAGGGTTCGTAAACCAAATGAGTATAGAGACTCATGTCATATGGTTTAACAAAGCCTACATACTAAATGAAACCTTAATCTAAGTGCTTTCGACCCATTACGACCCGTTTAGGTGGCTTATGCTACTTTAACGCGTCGTTCGCGTGAAACGCGCTCGGACCGCCTAACTAGTCCTATGACAAGTAATATATGCCTTAACATGTCTAATATGGTTGTTAAATCAGTTTAGATGTCAAAAGTTATGTTACATATGTTTAAAAATGAATTTTGGCATCAAAGGGGTATTTTGGTAATTTACCTAAGGCATATAAACTACCTATCATACAACTACTTAAACGAAGCGACCATAAGGTATAACCTCGGAAGGTTATTCCCTATACACTATGGTCACCTAATGTGTTTGGTCGGATCCTAATGATCGACCAAACGGGTCGGGTTCGAAAGTATAAGCGATTGTTTAGATCGCTTACCTTACGACCCTATATAAGCACTAAACTAAAAGTGACGAGCTAAGCATGTTAAAACATGCTTAACTAAGTTTAGAAAAACAGGTTTGGTATCACAACAAACGATTGTGATACCTAAGAGTAGTTTGGTTACAAAATACGTAAGAATACGTATTCTGCCCGAAACTACGGCTCGTCACTGAGCCTAGATAACGTGGTAATCAGTAGGTATAGTCTCTAGGGACTATAACCATCGTGATCACGCTCACGTTATGAAGTTCAAACGAACTTCGCATCGACCATAAACTGGTCAATGCAGAAAGTCAAACAAAGTTTGACTTTCGGACTCGAAAAGCAATAAAAGAACGAAAGAATACTTACGAAGGGTCCCCGAATGCTAATCTAGATCGAAATAACTCAGGTATGGAACAAAGGTTCCAACTTAGAGTCTTTAAGATCAGATTCTAGTGAGTTTGAAGTAATGGGGGTTGGGGTATTTATAGTTTTCGGGTAACCGTTAAGATCGTTTGTCGAATATCGTGCCTTAATCTTGTGCGTACAAGTGTCGGAAAGTTATGGTGTCTAAAAAGGGCTCTTAATCAGCTGAAAGGTTAAGTTAGAAGTTGTGGTTGTGGTTAAAACAGCTGGAAAATGCTGACTGTTTGTTCTGATCTGATCTGGGAGGTGTACGCGGGCCGCCTAAGATTTAGGCTTGGGCTCACACGGGCCGCCTAGCTCTTCAGATCAGAAAACAAGTTTCAGAATCTACAGTTTTGGTCCCTGCACGTGTTTAAACCCATTTCTGGCACTTCTAAGGCCCATAAAGCCAACTTTAAGGCCCTAAAATGATGCCTAAACATTGTGGACATGAAACATGCTCAAAAATATGCCGGAGGTTGGTTCGTTTGGCCGTACGAACGCGATGTTCGCTTAATTACGACGGAATGCGCATAAGCGCGAAAAACGATCCAAATGACGAAACGAATGGATTTTTCTTATGCCAAACACTAAAATAAAATATTTTAGTGCTTACATAAATTTTTGGACGTCCGGAAGTATTCAGAACGTAAGTTATGCGTGAAAATGCAAACTTGTGCACTTTTTGACGCTTTTAGTCCCTGAATGACACAAAAGTTTATTTTAGCATACCGAACACCTCAAAGCCTATTTCTAAGCTATGTAAAGGATATTTATGGTATGTTTAACTTATGGTCATGTTCCGGAATGTCTGTTACAGTTCAAATTGGCATATTTTCGCAGTATGTCAAATTTAGTCCCTGTAAGCTAATTAACTTGTTTTAGCCATACCAAAGCCTTCAAAACTTATTTCTAAGTTATGTAAAGGTTATTTAAGGTATGTTAAGCCTATGTCACTATTCCGGAGTGTTTGTTGCATTTAAACTGGTTATATTTACGCATCGGTGCGCGTATAACCTTCCAGAAAGCGATTTAGAGTTTGGAATTGAACAAAAATTGATATGTGCAAATGATACACATATTTTTACCAATCCCAAGTATGAAATAAAATATTTCATTGGTTCGGTATTTGTTTGATAGCCGCGAAGACACATGTGTTACATTATGAAATAAAATAATCGGGCATTTCAAGTTTTAAAAAGGTCCTGTTAAAATCTTCCACTGTCGCATCATAGATACCACGGGTTCCTGTCCCGCGGCTCCTGACCGGGTTAAACCGGGGCTGGGGCCGTGACAGGAAAAGGTGGTATCAGAGCTACTGATAGAGCCACTGATTTAAGCCTATTAAGTATTTATGAAATACTTAATTTTCCTGATTACCATTTTGTGCTTATGTGTTTTATTAACTGACTAATTGTTAGTTATAGTATGGGTAAGCAAAAGCTTTCAGACATCTATCGTCAATTAGATAAAGATAAGGGATCTTCATCCCAATCAAATTCCTCAAGATACCCAGTACATACTGAGGAGGGAATATTTGTTCGTAAGGCACAATATGAGAAACCACTTTCCCCTAATAAAAGAAGTTTGATTATTAGAAAAAGTTAAGAGAAAATAAAGAAGTCCCAACAAAAAGGCACAAAAAACCTAGGGTGATGGAAACTACCGATCACCAACTATATTAAACAAACAAAGTTTACAAATCGGGATGATAACAAGCTTGGTACAAGGAACACTATAGTGCAAAAGTGTGTAATCGCATAGAGTTCTTGAGAGCTCGAGTGTAGTGCAGTTGTGTTGCTAATAATAATGTCTAAATCAAGCTTGTATCCCCATTAAAAATAGAAATATCTAGCCTAACTAACTATCCGCAAAAGATGCAAGTCCCCCACGATCACCATAACGGTCGAAGAGTTCATGCACGTGCAGAATCATCAAGCATATTCCCCTAGAATCTTGGTTGGACCAAGTCCTATTCGAATACACCTACAAAACAAGTTCAAAAATGATGGAAACAACTGTTAGTGTTAGGATAATAATGAGGATCCTGGATCCTTAGTCCTGCAACACCTTCTGAGGATCCTTAATTCAAACTGAACTGAGGATCCTTGATCCAAGCTGCATTTGAAGATCCGTGATCCACAAGCTATAAAATTCTATCCCTAACAATTGGCCCCAAACATGACTAGTTGATATCCGATTTAATAGTCATGTTTCAATTTTATTCGGACTAGTGATGTGCGTTCGGTGTGATAGGTTTTTAAGTATATTTTAAGCCCCTTTTAACACTTTAGCCAAGTTTTAAATTTATAAAACACGATATTTACTAACACTAAACACACATATGGGCAAGTGCACCCATCGTGAACGTAGTATAGTGTTGGTAAGATACCAAGGTCGTCCAAGGACACAAGAGCTTTTAGTACCGGTTTATCCTCAACGTCTAATCAAATAAAAAATTTAAGAAAAGGTTTTAAAAACAAGAAAATAAAACTAACTAAAAATGCTGAAAATAAAGGTAAAAATAAAAACAGATAGACAAGATGAATCACTTGGATCCGACTCGCCTTTAGTGTAACCTTTGATTATTTTCGCACTTTTTCACTTTTTAAGAGATTATCATAGTTATAGTAGTAGGCCCCTCTTTTGAAGGTGACGTTACCCTCAACCCAGTAGTTTGAGTCAGCAAGGATACAATCCTAAGGGGTTGGATTATTGAAAGATAATTAATTAAGTTATTAATGCATAATGTGGTAGGCCCCTCTTTTGAAGGTGACGTTACCCTCGGCTAAGTAGTTTGAGTCAGCAGAGATACAATCCTAAATAGCCGGGTTAAAGTTTTAATAGTAGTTTACATATGAGGGGATCAAGAAATTCGAACCCCCGCCATCCAATACCAGTGGGTATTGAAGGAGGTCCTACTAAGCTTGACCCAGGTCCTTGCAGGATCTATACACCGAACAAGGCAAGACTCTTACCAAACCATTCCCTTAACCCCCGACCAGGTAGCCAACATATCTCCATATAGACCGTGGAGATATTATTGGTGAAAATCTTTTATTTTATATAGACAGTAAAATAACGCCAAGACACCATGGACAAATGATAAAGAAGTTTCACCTTCAACATAAGAAACTAGTTATTAAAGTCATTAATACATAACCAAATAAAAAGTGCGAAAAGATTAAAAAATAAAAAGTATTACACTAAATGCTTGTCTTCACCAAGTGATGTAAGAGACTTAGGCAAACATGGCCTTTGATTGTCAAGAACTCTTACGATTAATCTTGGATCCCGAGACTACTCACACACTCTATGATGGATGATGGTGGTGGATGTGGGTTGTGATGGTGGTGGTGGGTGGGTGAAGTGTGAGAGAGGTGGTTTGCCAAGGGATGAGTTGCAAGTGAGCCAAGCACCCCTATTTACAGCCTACACAGAAGCCCGGACACGGCCCCGTGTCCATTGGGCACGTCCCCGTGTCCACCCATCTTCTCTTTCTTCATTAATTGCAGTTTGTCTGCATTAGTTGACCATGCCCCCGTGTCTGCTGGGCACGGCCCCGTGTGCAGAAGCGTATCTGTACTATCAGGATTTGCTTGGATTCTGCGAATCTTAGCGTTGGTCACGGCCCCGTGTCCAGTGGGCACGCCCCCGTGTTGGGTGATAGAAGCTTCTACAACTTTGTCTTTTCTGCAGACACTTGGGCACTCCCCCGTGCTCAGTGAGCACGGGCGTGTTCAGCCTTCTGTTCTCTTGTTCTTGCTTGGGGAGATGTTGTCGAGGGGTCGGGCATGCCACGTTTATTCCTTTTCTTGTATTATTGTTAGTTTTAGCTGCATTTTTGCTTCTTTTGTTCATTTAAGCTCTTTTAACCCTGAAAATACAAAAGGAAGACAAAAACACACTTTTTACAACATTAGTACTAAAAAGGGGTTAGTTTTATGCCACATTTGATGTAATTTATATGTTGCATTTTGCACACATCAAATACCCCCACACTTGAATTTTTGCTTGTCCTCAAGCAAAACTCTTTATAATGTGGCTTACACTCCCAAATGGAATGGGTAGAAGAGAAGGTTCTTGGTCTTGTCATAGAGTGTCGGGATTCCAAGATTCTTTATTAGGTTTTATTTTTATTTTATTTACAATCCTATTCGTTATGATTTATTTAAAACATTACATAAGAGAAATTATTTATTTGGGCATAACATGCCTCTTTAAAATTCCATTTATATACAAGTTCACATACCTCACGGGAGATCACTCAACACTCGGCCGAAGATGTATTTTTGTGAAACACTCGAGAGCGGCATGGAACTTACTTCTACCATAAGCTTCCCAAGCAATCAATCCTCCTCCTTTTTAACTATACACATTTGTAAATATCAAGAGGACTTTTGGGGGAAGGGTTAGGCTTGGGTTAAAGGTAGGTGGTTGGGTTAGTGGTTAGTAGAAAAGGGCGAAAGGCGTAAAAAGTGTCGGTTTTCGTAAGACCTTTTTATTTTTATAACTTTTTTATTCTAATGAAGCATTTCTTCAAACAAAGTTCTTTTTGATGAACTTGTTTGTTTATTTCTTGGCTTCATAATATATATATATATATATATATATATATATATATATATTCATAAGGAATGTCACATGAAGAACCGAGCTTTTTACTAAAATAAAGGGGTAAAAAATAAAAAGGGTTTTGGTGGGTAAAGGGTGTTTGTTTTGTGGGTTAAGAAATGAAAAGATTTAGGCTCAAAGGGATTAACTAGGGGGATTTTGGGTAGGTGGTAGAAAAAAAAAAGAAAAATAATGGTGTTGAAAGAAAAAAGGGTTAGTCCTAATGCCTCCATCATTTACTTACTGGGGTTTAAGTTGGTAAGGACCGGGAATGTATCGTCATGGCAAGTTCTATAGTCGTAAGAAACCAAGCGGATATTCACACAAGAAACGAAAAATGAGCATTTAGTTTAAAGATGTGTATTTTTATGCTCAATAAAGGCTCAAAAGGGGGTGGCAGCACAACTTGTTGCCCGACTACCTGCCGTTACTTTGTAATTGCCTTTTTTTCGTGTGGAATGATATCGTTTATTAAAGATCAATTAAAATAAAGGCTCAAAACTCACTTTTTGTGTGAATGGGTTTTTATGTGATCAAGTATATATAATCAAATTTTAACTAGATTTGTCATGCCGTTTCATAATTTTCTTATGTTGGTTCTTTTTATCACGACGCTATCGGTTGTAAATTTGTAAAAATATAATCTTTTTTTAGAACTTGTAATTCCCAAATTAAACCAAGACAAGTAAAAAAAATGAAAAGTTTTTGAAAAAAATTGGGGTGTTAAGCGGTTCCAATAGAGTTTTGTGTAAGGCTTGTAGTTAGGACTTGCAAAGTTTCAAGGTTTTAGCATCCCCCCCCCCCCCCACACTTAAATTACACATTGTCCTCAATGTGTCCCAAAAATATGTTTTTAGGTTGATTGAATGTGTAAAAAGTGTGTTAAAAACAAAATTTTATGTTACTGGGCATCTGGACACGGGCCCGTGGTGTCCGGGCACGGCCCCGTGTTCAGGTTGCCAGTAACAAAAATCATTAAAAAGTAACAGAGGCCTGGGCACGGGGGCGTGTCCAGTTACCTGAACTGGGCGATTTTCTGCAGATTGTTTAACAGGGGGCCGTGTTGGCTGGACACGGCCCGTGCCGAACTTGCTGTAATGAAGAAAAAATTGACGGGAGGCTCTGTTTTTGTGCATGGGGTGTTGGTTCAAGTCTCCCTTGGTATCCTTCACCATCCCGAGTGTGTTTTACTCCTGAAAATTAAAACTAAACTAGAAAACATAAAAATTATTCTAAACTAAACTAAGGATAGTTCCGCGGAATGCCTCCGTGGTGCGCCACGTTTATAAGGGTCCTTGACTAGACCCAAAGCCAGTCATATGTTACCCAAGTGGGATGTTTTGCATCCCATGTAATTGACCGGGTCATCATCTTCTGCTCTCTTACCAACTCCGAACTTCATTTTCTTGTCCCCAACCCTCAATGTTAGTGTTCCACCATTCATGTCTACCACTGCGTGGGCCGTAGCTAGGAATGGGCTCCCTAAGATGAGTGGTACTTCGGTATCTTCCTCCATATCTAGTATGACAAAGTCGGCTGGGAAGACAAATTCTCCGACTTTAACCAACAGATTTTCAGCGACACCTTGTGGATATTTAACGGACCTATCGGCGAGTTGTATGCTCATTTTTGTAGGGCTTGTTTTCCCTAGGCCGAGTCAGTCGAACATTGATGCGGGCATGAGGTTGATGCTAGCCCCAAGATCGGCTAGTGCATTGCGTATGGGTGATTCCCCAATCGAACAAGGGATGGTGAAGCTTCCGGGATCGATATTCTTTTGCTGGAGTTTGTTGAGTAGCAAGGCGGAGCATTCTTCACTTAAATTAACTAATTGCAATGATTCAATTTTCCTTTTGTGAGTGAGGAAGTCCCTCATAAATTTTGAATATTTAGGCATTTGGGTTAGGACTTCAGCAAATGGAATATTAACATGCAATTGTTATAGTAAATTTACGAACTTTGTGAATTGCTCATCGGTCTTTTGGCGAATTAATCGACCGGGGTACGGAACCGAAGGATTCTTGGTGGGCTCTTGATTTGGTGGATGAGCCGCCTCTTGTTGGGGTGTTGACGGAGTTGCGGTTTGGCTAGACCGGCTCTTTTCAGTTGGAGGTAACGGAGCCTCCTCGGGACCCACGGTACGGTTTCTCAATGTGATGAGATGTACTTGCGCCTTTGGGTTGGTTTCGGTATTGCTTGGTAATGCGCCTTGTGGTCTCTCGGAGAAATTTTGAGCTAGTTGATTTAATTGTTTTTCAATGTTTTGAATACTAGCTTGTTGATTTCTAAAGTTCGATTCCAGTTGTTGAAATCGATCCGAGTTTTTCTTTTCGGTGTCGGAGATGAGACGAGATACGGTATCTTCAAGCCTCTCTCATCCCCTTGTTGTTGTTGAGAGAAATTTTGTGACTCGTTTCTTGGTTGTTGAAAGTTTGTTCGTTGGTTTAGATTTTGTTGGTTACTACTATTGTCGGGTTCTCTCCAACCAAGGTTAGGGTGGTTACGCCATCCTTGGTTGTAGGTACCCGTTGGAGGACCCGACGGCCTAGGTCTATTATCAATGTAGTTTACCGATTCTGTTTGATTATCCATTTCTTTCATACAACTCCAATTTTCATGTGGCCCACCACACCCCTCGCAAGCCATAACCGAGACCGTTTTTGCCATTTCTAACTTTTTGATTTTTGAAGAAAGGGCCTTGATTTGGGCTTGCAAGGAGGTGCTCTCATCAACCTTATGGGCGCCCGGGGCAATAGATTTGCTGCCTCGGGGAGTGTGCCACTGAAAATTGGTTTGAGAAATTTCCTCAATTTGATTATAAATTTCATTTGTGCGACGATTACCTAAAAGTCCCCCGGAGCTAGAGTCAAGTGTTTGTCTTGTGTGTGGTAGCAATCCATTATAGAAAGTGGATACTTGTTGCCATACCGCAAGACCATGATGAGGACACTTTCTTAGTAGCTCTTTGAACCTTTCCCAAGTTTCATATAAGGATTCCCCGTCCTCTTGTGAATATGTGTTAATTTCAGTCATTAATTTAGCCGTTTTAGCAGGAGGGAAATACTTATATAAAAACTTTTGGGCTAGTTCATCCCAGGTGTTTACCGAGCCAACTGGGAGGGTATTAAGCCAAGCCTTAGCTCGGTCTTTTACTGAAAATGGAAACATTCGAAGGCGGATGGCGTCATTTGAAGCTCCATTGATCAGAAAAGTATCACATATTTCTAAGAAGTTTGTAGGACCGGTTTTCGACTCCGAAACGATTGCGAACCGAACGTGTGACGTGCGGAATCCATACACGAACGTGACCGAACACAAGATCGTACAATTAACGTGATTCTATTGATCAATATGACGAGTACAAGCACCACGAATCACCTTTCTCTCTCTAGACTTACTCTCTCTAGATCTAGATCTCCAAAGCTCCAAAATGGCAAAAAGCCTCTAATGAAAACCCTAAGTCTTCTATTTATAGGCACAAGGTATAAGGATTTCTCCTTATTTACAAGATTGCCACCTTGCCCATTTTATCTAAATATTACAATAAAAGCTCTAGGTTTCTTCAGTGTCTTGCTACGATTCTGATTGACGGAGACGATAGACATATTGTACTAACAAAGTTAGTGATATGTAGATGGGGATCCTCGTCTGCAAGCCCATGGAAGGTTGCGGAGTTTTGGAGCATTTGTATCAAATGCGGCCGAAGTTCGAAGTTGTTGGCCTCGACATTCGGTGCATTGATAGCGGCGCCAAGATTACCCACGGTGGGTCGTAGGTAATCCATGAGGGTACGTTGATCCGCCATTGGAAGTGGGTCCCCTGAAACTTTCTCTTGGTTTTCAGCTTTAAGTCTTTTTCTTAGAAAGCGTTCGGGTTCGTCTAGAGGTTCTTTTATGTCTCTACTAGAACTGGAGCTCATACACTGCGTAGAAAGTTTAGATGTGGCGCCTGGGTTCCAAGTCCTGCAATAAAAACAGAAAAGAACGTTGGTCAGAAGGTTCACCACGGCCCCGTGCTCAGGTGAACACGGCCCGTCGTCGGAGATACAGTGATTGTTTTCCGGATCCCTGTTACTGGGGAGTTCGACACGGCCAACACGGCCCCGTGCTCAACTCTCTGTAACTCAAAAAATAAAAACTGCCAGTAACAATGCTGGGCACGGCCCGGGTCCGACCAGGCACGGCCCGTGCTGAGCTCTGCAGAAACTGAAAAAAATTACGAAAAATCCTAAAAAAACAGAAAAATAAGAAAAACGATTAGGCCGTTGATTCCAAACTTTCTTAAAATCCTTGTATCCCCGGCAACGGCGCAAAAAACTTGATGTGCGTTAGGTGTGATAGGTTTTTAGGTATATTTTAATCCCTTTTTAACACTTTAGCCAAGTTTTAAATTTATAAAACACTAAACACACATATGGGCAAGTGCACCCATCGTGAACGTAGTATAGTGTTGGTAAGATACCGAGGTCGTCCAAGGACACAAGATCTTTTAGTACCAGTTTATCCTCAACGTCTAATCAAATCAAAAATTTAAGAAAAGGTTTTAAAAACAAGAAAATAAAACTAACTAAAAATGTTGAAAATAAAAATAAAAATAAAAACAGATAGACAAGATGAATCACTTGGATCCGACTCGCCTTTAGTATAACCTTTGATTATTTTCGCACTTTTGCACTTTTTAAGAGATTATCTTAGTTATAGTAGTAGGCCCCTCTTTTGAAGGTGACGTTACCCTCAACCCAGTAGTTTGAGTCAGCAAGGATACAATCCTAAGGGGTTGGATTATTGAAAGATAATTAATTAAGTTATTAATGCATAATGTGGTAGGCCCCTCTTTTGAAGGTGACGTTACCCTCGGCTAAGTAGTTTGAGTCAGCAGGGATACAATCCTAAATAGTCGGGTTAAAGTTTTAACAGTAGTTTACATATGAGGCGATCAAGAAATTCGAACCCCCGCCATCCAATACTAGTGGGTATTGAAGGAGGTCCTACTAAGTTTGACCCAGGTCCTTGCAGGATCTATACACTGAACAAGGCAAGAATCTTACCAAACCATTCCCTTAACCCCCGACCAGGTAGCCAACATATCTCCATATAGACCGTGGAGATATGAATGGTGAAAATCTTTTATTTTATATAGACAGTAAAATAACGCCAAGACACCACGAACAAATGATAAAGAAGTTTCACCTTCAACATAAGAAACTAGTTATTAAAGTCATTAATACATAACCAAATAAAAAGTGCGAAAAGATTAAAAATAAAAAGTATTACACTAAATGCTTGTCTTCACCAAGTGATGTAAGAGACTTAGGCAAACATGGCCTTTGATTGTCAAGAACTCTTACGATCAATCTTGGATCCCGAGACTACTCACACACTCTATGATGGATGATGGATGATGGTGGTGGATGTGGGTTGTGATGGTGGTGGTGGTGGTGGGTGGGTGAAGTGTGAGAGAGGTGGTTTGCCAAGGGATGAGTTGCAAGTGAGCCAAGCACCCCTATTTATAGCCTGCACAGAAGCCCGGACACGGCCCCGTGTCCATTGGGCACGGCCCCGTGTCCACCCATCTTCTCTTTCTTCATTAGTTGCAATTTGTTTGCATTAGTTGACCACGCCCCCGTGTCTGCTGGGCACGGCCCCGTGTGCAGAAGTGTGTCTGTACTATCAAGATTTGCTTGGATTCTGCGAATCTTAGCGTTGACCACGGCCCCGTGTCCAGTGGGCACGCCCCCGTGTTGGGTGATAGAAGCTTCTACAACTTTGTCTTTTCTGCAGACACTTGGGCACGCCCCCGTGCTCAGTGAGCACGGGGCGTGTTCAGCCTTCTGTTCTCTTGTTCTTGCTTGGGGAGATGCTGTCGAGGGGTCGAGCATGCCATGTTTATTCCTTTTCTTGTATTATTGTTAGTTTTAGCTGCATTTTTGCTTCTTTTGTTCATTTAAGCTCTTTTAACCCTGAAAATACAAAAGGAAGACAAAAACACACTTTTTCCAACATTAGTACTAAAAAAGGGTTAGTTTTATGCCACATTTGATGTAATTTATATGTTGCATTTTGCACACATCAACTAGCCGTCGCTAAGAGATATAGCCGTTGCGATGCTGACATCAGTGACATGACTACCTGCAACAATCATCATTATAAATAGGGTTAGAGATAAGGATGAAATTTGCATTTAAATTTAAATCCTCATTCGAAGACTTCATCGGGTATCTCTTCTTTCCTTCTCTCTAAATATTCTTCTTTCCAGTGCTCTGTTCTTCGTTTAACCCATGGCCAAGATGAATCTCCGATCCTCCCCTGCTAAGGATCCCAAGAAAGAGAGCCCTCCGAAGAGTCAGGGCATAACTAAAAATCCTTCAATGGAACTCTGTCGCTTCACTGATCCTGAGATTGATCGGTTACGTCATTGTTTCTCGGAAGGAACCATTTTTAGATCCTTTGACTCTTCGATGAAGAGTGACTGCGTTTCTGATGTCTGGATCACTTTTCCTGAAAGCCCTTTCCAGATTGGCTTCACATATCCTTTCCCTTTCCTAACCCAAAGCTTTTTCACACTCACCGGTTTGTGCTACGTCCAAGCCATGCCGATTGTGTGGAGAGTTTTATACACACTTGAAAATATTATTGGATAGGAAGGGATTGACATAGGCTTGTCTGTGTTGAGCCAGTTGTATAATCTTGTCAGCCATGGTTCTCACTGTTTTCTTTTTAAGCAAAAACCTGGTTAAGCACATCCAATTCTAAAAACAACTAAAAACGATTCCAACTGGAGGAACCAGTTCTTCTTTGTAAGAAATGACTCCATCCCAAATGGGAATCATCTACCTAAGAAATGGATCACCTAGGGTAGGATATGGGATCCTTGGACCAGGACCATGGTAGGATTCTTCTTTTCTGCTAAGGATAACTGATCCTTCTTTTGTTTTTGTTGTGCAGCTATCTCATTCTCTAGCATCCAAGAATCTCCTGTCACAAGAGAGAGGATTGCTGCTTTCTGGAAGCTTGACCCTGCTACAAGAACATTTCAAGCCAAAGTAAAGGATTCTCAAGAGATCTCCTCCGGTTCCTACACAATGTCAAGTAAGTATCCATATTTATGTGTAAATAAGTGTTTAAATGAGTATAAGGTATGAATACTTATCCGTGAATTATGTTTGTAGGCGCTGGAAAATCCTCAAAGTCTGCTTCCAGGTTCAGTGTCACTGACATCCAAGAATATGCCTCCCCAAGGTCTCTCAAAAAGGAGCTGGCTGCAAGCCAAAGCATTCCTGAGACCAAAGGAGTCAGCACCAGGGGTAAAGGGACCAAAAGGAAGAAGACTTCTGAACCCGCTGAAGGCCTGCCCCTGATGGAACACCAGGTTCAAGAATACGTCTCCGAGGTAAGGATTTCATATCCTAAAATTTGCCTTTCTTTTGAGGATATAGGATCCTGAATACTCAAATCTTCTATTGCAGAAATTCGCTGAAGTCCAGATCCTCATTGACCAACATGTGGCTGAAGCTGAACAAAAGTGCCTCGACCTCCAGGCCATTGTAGTTGCCAAGGATAAAAAGATCTCCCAACTTGAGAACGAACAGAAGGCACTGCGAAAGGAGCTTCTTGTTGCTGAAATGACAGCCCAAAGGGAGAGAATTGAGGTCATGGAAGGGGCCAAACACTATGTTGATGTCGTGATGCTGAAGATCAAACTCCAGATGGCTAAAGAGGCTGCTGATCCTGCCTTTGATAGGTCCAGCTGGGACGTGGAGGCTTGGAAGCAAAGGCTTGTGGAGCTTGGGGACGAAGATGAACCTGAGGAGGTGCTGGCCCTCGAAGGTGGTGGCAGTGAAGCGAAGGATCCTGAGGATGCAGTGGCTGGAGGCAGTGGTCAAGGTGGTGAGAAGAAGGTGGAGGATGCAGCGAAGGTTTAGGCTGCACAAATGGGCGATGATGGAAATTTCTAGACGTGGCCGGAGCCCATTTTTTATGATTTGGTAGTTTTTTGATGATGATGTTTTGAACAATGGTCTGTACAACAGTTTTTAGGTTTAAGGATCACTGATCCTCTGGACAATAGTGGGTAGCAAAGGTGGATGGGTCCTTCTGTTTGTGGAGGATAAAGCCTTTGATGCCCCTCGCCTTTTGATTTCCTGCACTCAATGAACCTTATGAACATGGACACCCTTTGCCTACCCAAGCGGACGGGCCACGTATTGCTGGTAGATGTTTGGGTAGGCAATTTTGACAACCTTTAAAAGGGTTAACTATGATAAATAAATAAAACTTTAACCTTTTGACTATCTTTGTGTTGTTTATTTTGCATATATTTAACTTTCAAATGTTATTGTACAATTTTTTGAACTTACAAGTTTTAGTGAAAGTATAAAAATCAGTTTATGTCAAAAAGTTTAGGATATGATCAAGGATCAGTTTGAAAAATAAGACAATTTTAGAATCATATATCTTGTTGTCAAAGAATAAGGGTAACACTGATAAACCACGAATAAAGTTAAAGTAAATAAGGATCATACCAGAGAATCCAAGTTATGATCCTATATCCTTGACACTTACAATTATGACAACCAAAAGACAAACCCTTGTATAAAGTTAAGATTCAGGATCCTTAACTATTTGGCTTTGGAAACCTGAAATGAGACATAACTTGGGACTAAGCCAACTGTAAAAGAAAGAGTTAGTATCTGGGGACAAGCCCAACAATCTGGGGACAAGCCCAAAAAACTGGGGACAAGCCCAAAGGATCTTGTGTAAACTGGAGTATGGCCCATACTGGCGACTATCCAAACTTAGTGACATGAAAATGCCAAAACCTTAGCTAACGTGAAAACGGTAGAAACCTTAGGAACGGATGTATGGTACGTCTACCATTATACTTAGGATCCTAAATACAGCCAGTACAATGAAATTATCAGCACCTAAAGCGGGTACTGGTCCCATTGCCTTTAACTGCACTTGGATAATCGTGCGCAACTGGCGAAGGTGTAAGAACCTGATTCGTAGAAGGTAATAGATACCTGAAACTGGGGACAAGCCCTAAAAAACTGGGGACAAGCCCAAAAAAACTTAGGAAACTTCACTAGATACTTGATCCTTTGTCAAAGATGCACCAACTTCTGCAAAACTCATAACTTAGTGAAAAAGGATAAAGGATCCTGGATCCTTCTCCTTATAATCAAATAAATTAAAGGATTGGATAAATTAAAATCAAATCATTACCAGAATGAGGATCATATATCCTCTAAGGATCCTTAGTGTGTATCAGATGTGAAGATGGTCAAGGATCCTGGATCCTTCTTACATGAAGTATCTCTTCAAATGGACAACATTCCAAGCTCTTCGTAACAAATCACCTTCCATTGTTAATAAACGGTATGCCCCTTTTCCTGCCTCAGCTTCAATCAGATAGGGGCCTTCCCATTTTGGTGCTAGCTTGCCATCAGCAGGATTTGTGGTATTTTGGAATGTTTTCCTCAATACCATATCACCAACTTGAAATCTTCTGATCCTGGCATTCTTGTTATATGCTCCAACCATCCTTTGTTGATAACTAGCCAATCTTACCCTTGCTAAATTCCTGAGTTCTTCTATGGTATCCAAATCTTGAACCAAGTTTTCAGCATTTCCTTCAGGATCACGGATGCTTGTTCTTGCAGTAGGAACTACCATCTCTGTAGGTGTTTTGGTCAAAAATTAGGCTAGGATAATGCAACCAAATCTTTGTTGTGAGGAATGATGCTTGAGACAATGAACAAATGTATGAATAACTTGAAAATGAAATGAACAAGTGACACAAGGATTTATACGAGGAAAAAGCCCTTGATCAAGAGTTGATCTCCGGCATAAAAAACCTCGGGTGATGGAAACTACCGATCACCAACTATAATTAAACAAATGATCTTTACAACTCGGGATGATAACAAGCTTGTTACAAGGATCACTAGAGTGCAATGTATATGAAATCGCCAAATAAACTGTTGAGAGCTTGCGAGAGAGTGTGTGTGTTAGCTAACTTAGCCGAATGTTCTAATCTAAGCTTGTTATCCCCTTTTTAAAATTAGAAATAACTAGATAACTAACTATCCGCTTAATGTGCAAGCTTCCCACGATCTCCATAACGTTCACAAAGGCTAAGCACGTGCGGAATATTGAGGGCATATTCTCCAAGAATATCGGTAAGACTTGGTCCATGCGTATACTCCTGCAAAACGAGCTCAAATACAATGTAGACAATCGTTAGTGTAAGGATAACAATAAGGATCCTGGATCCTGATCCTGCAACACCTTCTGAGGATCCCTAATTCAAACAGAATTGAGGACCCGTGATCCTGGCAGTACTTGAGGATCCGTGATCCTTAGAATTGGAAAATCCTCCCCTAACAATTGCCCCCAAAATATGAGGAGTAAAATGTAAATTAACGAGTTATATTTTTTAATCTTATCTGCAACTAACTAGCCAACGGAATTATAGCCGTTTGAGTCGAGCTAGCCGTTACACCTCATACGTCATTGAAGTGACAATCCTGCAGAATCATCATTATATATTCAAGTTAGAGATAAGGATCAAGAGGCATTTAAATTCGTGCGTTACACCCTTTAAATCCTCATTCGAAGATTGATCAGGTACTTCTCTCTCCCTTCTCTCTTCATCTTCTTCCGCTGTTCCTTTTCAAAATCTTTAGATCATAATGAAGTTACGATCATCCCCCGCCAAGGATCACCAGAAAGAAAGTCCTTTGAAAAGCCAAGGGATTTGTTTTGGTCAGAAAATCTGATGATGATGTTGCAACCAAACTCTTTGTTTAGGGGAATGATGCTTAAAATGTGTAACAACAATGAGGATCACTTCAATGTAGCATGCACAAACAACACAAGGATTTATACGGGGAAAAAGCCCTTGATCAAGAGTTGATCTCCGGCACAAAAAACCCCGGGTGATGGAAACTACCGATCACCAAGCTAAAATAAATGGTTAAATGTTTACAACTTCGGATAGTAACGAGCTAGGTACAAGGATCACTACGGTGAAGTGTGTAAAAAGTGTATGAAATCGCTAAGTGTTTGAACGAGAGCTTGTATG
Source organism: Helianthus tuberosus (assembly GCA_030545235.1). Taxonomy (NCBI): domain Eukaryota; kingdom Viridiplantae; phylum Streptophyta; class Magnoliopsida; order Asterales; family Asteraceae; genus Helianthus; species Helianthus tuberosus. Next base: position 144,421,752 of record CM060431.1, on the reverse strand, counting down.
AGCGTGTTTGCGAGTGTGTGTAACTGACAAAATGACTAAGTGTCACTAACTAGCTCGTTACCCCTTTAAAATAAGAAAAATATCTAGTTAACAAACTCTCCGACTTTCGGGCCAAGCCTCCACGTTCTCCATAACGTCTAGTTTTGATCTAGCACGTGCAGAATACTTCGGGAATATTCTCCAAGAATGCCGCTAAGACTTGGTCAAGCTTGTTATACCTGCGAGATGTTATAAAACATATGTAAACAATCGTCAGTATGAGGATCCTTGAAGTGATCCATGATCCTGATCCTAAAGCCCTTCTGAGGATCACCACCTGTCACAGAAGTAAGGATCACCAGTTAGGATAACGAATAAGGATCACTAATTGTTAGAAAATCCTCCCCTAACAATTGCCCCCAAAATATAAGGAGTGAAATTGTAAAATTAGCGAGTTATGTTTTCTTGATCTTATCCGTAACAAACTAACGGATATATAGCCGTTAATTTTGAACTAGCCGTTGCGATGATGATGTCACGGAAGTGACAACCTGCAAGATCATGATTATAAATAGAGATATAGATAGGATCAAATGCATTTAAATTTTCAGAGAAACTCCCTTTATAATCCACATTCCGAAGACGTTCAGGTATTCTCTTTCTCTATCCTTTTCCCTCTCTTGCTCTGTTTTTATCTTTCCATCAAAGATGTTGCTCCGAAGTTCTCCGGGCAAAGATCACAAGAAGGATAGCCCTTTGGAAAGTCAGAAAATCATCAAGGACTCAGTGAATGAAAAGTGTTGTTTTAACGACGCACAGATAGACAGAATCCGTTGCTGTTTTCCGGCGAATGCCTTTATCAGACCCTTTGATCCTACTACCCTTAGCGACCATGTTTCAGAAACATGGGTTGCATTTCCAGCCACTCCATTCACCATAGGATACACCTATCCTTTCCCAGAGTTTACACAATCCTTCTTTTCCCTTACCGGCATCTCTTATATCCAAGCCATGCCGATGATTTGGAGGGTCTTGTATACCCTGGAGAGGATTATCGAACAAGAAGGCATCGCTTTGGGCATGTCAGAATTGGCAGAGCTGTATGATCTCACTACTTTTGGTTCCCATCGTTATTTGTTCAAGCGAAAACCCGGTGCAGATCATCCTCTTCTGAAAGTCACCAAAAATGACAAAGACTGGAAACGTCGCTTTTTCTTTGTCAAGAGAGATTCTATCCAGGGTGGAAAGGATCTTCCTAAAAATTGGGCTACCCATGGTAGGATGGAGGATCCTGATAAGGATCACCAGGAACTTTCTTTGATTGCAAGGATAACTTATATTTTTGCTTTCTTGTTTTGCAGCTATCACCGTTTCACGTATCCGCACATCACCTGAAACCAAGGATAGGCTCGCTGCTTTTTGGAAGCTTGATCCTGAAACAAGGACATTCAAGATAGACACCCAAGTCTCACAAGAAGTATCCTCAGGTTCCATTACCATGTCGAGTAAGTATCCTGTCTTTTGCATAGTTTAAATATTAAAATAAATAGATAAATTGAAATAGGATAAGGATACTCATCTTGCTTTGAATGTGTAGGCGCTGGAAAACCTGTCAAGCCTGTTTCCCAATTCAACGCAGCTGATCTTGATCTCGTACGACCCAGGAAGAAGAGGTCCACTACCAGTCCTAGCATCTCCATTCCAAGGGCACCCACTAAAGGAAAGGGTGTCAAGAAAAGGAAAACTTCTGATGCTGAAGATCTTCAAGGGCTGCCACTGATCCGCCACCAATTCCTTGAATACTTCAACGATGTAAGGATCCTTAACTTTGCCTAGGTATCCTACTCTTATGAGGATCACTTGACCTTGAACTGCCTTATCTTCTTTCTGCAGAAATTTGCTGAGATAGAGGATTACGTGGGCAATGTTGAGGAGCTGGACAAGAAAATAGCTGATCTCCAACAAGTTGCCGTGCTCAAAGATCTTGCACTTGCTGATGCTCGGAAGGAACTCCAGGATACCAAGCAGGAATTGGCCAAGGTGCTGGTCAACTTTGATTATGAAAAGCATGACCTCATCGAAAATACCAAGCTCTCTGCTGCCATCACAATGTATCAGACTAAGTTGAAGATGGCCCAGGAAGCTCAAGATCCTAGTTTCGACAAAAGCAGCTGGGATGTTGAAGGCTGGAAGGCAAGGTTGGCAGATCTTGAGGATGATGAGGAGGAGGCAGCTGATGTCCTGGCAATTGAGGCAAGTGGCAGTGGGAAGGATCAGGCTGGTGGTGATGATGCTGGTGGTGATGCAGCCAAGGTGTGAGCTGCACAATTGGGCGATGATGGATATATGTGCCAAGGCCGGAGCCCAATTTTTTAGTTTGATGGTTGTTTTTTGTGGTTGTGATGTTTAAGACAATTTCATGGGTTGTACTTTGAACAATAGGTTTTAGGATTAAGGATCATGTATGATCCTTTGGACAATAGGCAGGATTGCAATCGGTGGAGGGATCCTCTGTTTGGGGGACGAAGCCATTGTGATCCTGCTGCCTTTATATTCCTGCACTACTTTTGAACTCATTATCATGGACACCCTTTACCTACCCCAGCGGACGGGCCACGTTTTGCTGGTAGAAGCTCGGGTAGGTAATTTTGACAACCTTTAAAGGGTTAGTCTTATGTTAATAAATAAAAACTTAACCTTTTGTCGCTTATCTTGTGTTGTTATCCTTTTTAGTATGTTATTTTCCAACTGTTATAATGTTCAATTTGTCTATACTTATCAATCCTTGAAAAATTAGAAAAGATATCCAAAAAGTTTAAGATATGAACAAGAATCACATATCTCATAACCGATAAGTTTTAAAAATGGTATAGTTTAAGAAACACAAGTTCAGTTGTCAAGTATAGGGGTTATTCAAATGAATAATGAGTAAAACCAAAAAAGTTAAGGATCATACCTGAGGATCCAAGTTAGAATCCTAACCATAATAAGGATAACTATAAGATAAACCTTAGAGTGAAATAAGGATCAAGGATCCCTAGCTGCCTATCTTCAAGGACCTGAAATAGAGCATAACTTGGGACTAAGCCGATATAAGAAAAGAGTTAGCAACTGGGGACAAGCCCAAGGATAACTGGGGACAAGCCCAAGGATAACTGGGGACAAGCCCAAGGATAACTGGGGACAAGCCCAAGGATCGTATGTAGACTGGAGTATGGCCCTAACTGGCGACTATCCAAACTTAGTGACATGAAGATGCCAAAACCTTAGCTAACGTGAAAACGTTAGAAACCTTAGCTAACGTGAAAACGTTAGAAACCTTATGAACGGATGTATGGTACGTCTACCATTATACGTAGGATCCTAAGCATAGCCAGAACAATGGAATTATCAGCCCCTATAATGAGTACTGGTCCCAAAGCCTTGAACTATACCAGGATCATCGTGCGCTGCAGGCGGAATCTGGGGACAAGCCCAAGGATAACTGGGGTTAAACCCAAAGGCCGGATTGCTTCTGTGGATAACCAATGTTGTGTTGAAGATACCTGAGCTTTCAAAACTTGAACTCACGTGAGAGATGGATAAAGGATACATGATCCTTATCCTTAGATGAGAAAATTAAGAAATGAAATAGTTCAAGATTAGGATATTACCTGTGTAAGGACCACCGATACTTTGAGGATCCTTTAAGGATATCCCTTCCATGAGGATCCTTTAAGGATATCCCTTCCATGAGGATCAGCTATACCATAGGGATCCTACTTACATGAAATATTTCTTCAAGTGGACGGCATTCCAAGCTCTTGGTAGCAATTCACCTTCCATGGTTAGCAATCTATATGCCCCCTTTCCTGCTTCAGCTTCAATCAAATAAGGGCCTTCCCATTTTGGAGCCAATTTTCCATCAGCAGGATTGGTGGTATGCTGAAATGCTTTCCTTAACACCATATCTCCAACTTGAAACCTCCTGATCCTGACATTTTTATTGTAAGCACCAGCCATTCTTTGTTGATAACTGGCCATCCTGATCCTAGCCATATCCCTGATTTCTTCAATAGTATCCAGGTCTTGAGCCAAGTTTTCATCATTTTCCTCAGGATCACGGGTACTTGTTCTAGCAGTAGGAACCACCATTTCTGTTGGGATCACTGATTCTGCCCCAAACACCAAAGAGAATGGTGTTTGACCAGTAGCATTCTTAGGGGTCGTCCTGTCAGCCCAGAGCACATAGGGTAGTTCTTCTGCCCACTTCCCTTTCTTGGATCCAAGCTTTTTCTTCAAATTGTTGATGATGATCTTGTTGGATGATTCTGCTTGGCCATTAGCTTGTGGGTGGACTGGTGTTGATGTTATCATCCTAATCCCCCAGCTGTCACAAAAGTTAGTGGTTCTGCCCCCAATAAATTGGGAACCATTATCACATATAATCTCAGAGGGAATTCCAAATCTAGTTATAATATTTCTTTTAATGAAGGATATAACTTCCTTTTCTCTAACTTGGGCAAAAGCTTCAGCCTCTATCCACTTGGAGAAGTAATCAGTCATAGCTAGCATGAATACTTTTCCACCAGGTGCCTTAGGGAGCTTGCCAACTATGTCCATACCCCATCTCATAAATGGCCAGGAGGAGGATATAGGATGCAATAATTCGGCTGGTTGATGAAGGATATTGCTGTGTCTCTGGCAAGGATCACATCTTCTGGCATATTCCACAGCATCTTTCTTCATGGTTGGCCAGTAGTATCCTGTCCTCAGGATTCTTGAAAATAACGCCCTGCCCCCAGTGTGGTTTCCACAATCTCCTTCATGGAAGTCTTTTAAAACTTCCTGAACTTCAGGATCCTCAATGCATCTCAAGTATGGTCCTGCAAGAGATCGTCTATACAACATATTATTCATAATTGTGAATTGAGATACCTTAGATTTGAAAGCCCTAGGGTTTTCTCCTGTAGGAATCTCTCCATGTTGTAAGTATCTCATAATTGGTGAGATCCATGATCCGGATCCTGAATAGGATTGAATATCCTCACTAGGGATAACTGCGGAATCATCTCCTATCTCCATAGTCTGGTGATCCTCGATAGCCGGGGTCAGGATATGGATAATAGGAATCTTGATATCCTCTGGGATCTTCAAAGATGATCCTAAGTTAGCCAATGCATCAGCTTCTGTATTTTCTTCCCTTGGTACCTGTGACAAACTAAAGGAAACAAAAGAGAGTGCCAAACTTTTGACTATCTCCAAATATTTGGTTAGTTTTTCACCTTTAACAGCATATGATCCATTAAAGTGATTTGTAATTAACAAAGAATCTACGTGTACCTCAAGATACCTGATCCCCATATGCTTTGCAATTTGCAAACCAGCAATTAAGGCTTCATATTCAGCCTCATTATTAGTGGTTTGGAACTCACAAGCTATAGAATGGGGTATTATGTCCCCCTGTGGCGATTTTAGTAGTATTCCAAGCCCTGTGCCTTTGACATTTGAGGATCCATCAGTGTGGAGTATCCAAGGATCCTTGGTCTCTTCTAGCTGCTGGACTTCTAGCTCAGCTTCTTCTTGTAGATCACTACTGAAATCAGCCACAAAGTCAGCTAATGCTTGGGATTTGATAGCTGTCCTAGGCTCATATCTTATATCATAGGCACTCAGCTTTACTGCCCACTTAGCCATCCTTCCGGACATCTCTGGTTTCCTGAGGACATTCTTAATTGGAAAATTAGTTTTAACAATGATTACATGAGTTTCAAAATAATGTCTTAACTTGGTAGATGCCATTATTAATGCAAGGATAAGTTTTTCAAGGTGTGAGTACCTGGATTCGGCATCAAGTAAACTTTTACTTACATAATAAACGGGATGTTGTGTACCTTGATGATCCTTAACAAGGACCGCACTTACTGCTTTTGAGGATACTGCGAGATACAAGGATAACACTTCACCTTTTTCTGGTTTCATTAAAGCCGGGGCCGAGGATAGGTAATCTTTGAGGGCTTTTAAAGCATTTTCATGCTTCTCCGTCCACTCAAATTTCTTGTTCTTCCTTAGGATATCATAGAATTCTTTACATTTCTCGGAGGACTTGGATATGAATCTATTCAAGGCTGCTATCCTTCCTGTTAACCTTTGAACATCCTTAGCATTGGCCGGAGATTTGATGTTCACTATTGCTTTGATTTGTTCCGGGCTAGCTTCGATGCCTCTCTTTGTCACCATATATCCTAAGAATTTACCTGCTTTAACACCAAAGTGACATTTTGAAGGATTAAGTTTCATGTTATATTTGTCAAGGATATCGAATGCTTCCTCCAAGTCTCTTAGGTGATCCTCAGCTTTTAAGGATTTTACCACCATATCATCTATGTAAACCTCCATAGTTTGTCCAATCTGATCCTTGAACATCATATTCACCAGCCTTTGGTACGTCGCACCTGCATTTCTCAATCCGAACGGCATAGCAATATAGCAATATATACCAGTTGGAGTCATGAAGGCTGTATCCTCTTGGTCGGATGGTTCCATTTGGATTTGTTGAAATCCAGATGAAGCATCCATAAAAGTTAACAGTTCATGACCCGCAGTTGCATCCACCATGGAGTCAATGTGGGGTAAAGGGAAAGGATCCTTGGGACATGCCTTATTTAAATCGGTAAAATCGACACATACCCTCCACTTTCCGTTTTTCTTTTGAACAACAACCACATTGGCCAACCATCTTGGATACTTGACCTCTCTAATCATACCTGCCCGGAGCAATTTCTCTACCTCTTCCTGGATAATAGCATTCCTTTCTGGTGCAAACTTCCTTCTCCTTTGATGGATTGGTTTGAAGGATCTGTCGATGCCGAGCTTGTGAGTGATAACATCTTTGGATATACCAGTCATATCTTCGTGTTTCCATGCAAAGGTAGTCTTTCTCCTTTTGAGGAAGGATATGAGGTCTTCTTTCATTTCGCCAAGGATCCCTGATCCGATATAGATTTTGGATTCAGAATCATCGGGATCCATGAGGATTTCTACCACATCCTGTTCTCTGGCCTCCAAGACATTCCTCGGAGGATACCTTGATTGCTATTGCTCCCTTGACTTCGAGGCTGGCTTCATCGATGAAGTATAGCAATTCTTAGCCTCCTGCTGATCACTATCAATCTTTACTATTCCCCAAGGACTAGGGAGCTTCACACATTGATGGTAAGTAGACGGGACTGCTTTCATATCGTGTATCCAGGGCCTGCCAAGGATAACATTACAACAAGATAAACAGTCAATAACACAAAATTTTTGATAAGAGTGTAAGCCTTCAATATATATTGGGAGTTTAATGTCCCCCAGGGTGTTCTTAGTTTCGCCACTAAATCCTACGAGCACGGAGGATCTTGGTATGATCTCTGATTCAGGGATACCCATCTTCTTTAGAACATCAAGCTGGATAATGTTCACTGAACTCCCTCCGTCTATTAGGATCCTGCGGACAAAATGGTTAGATATAAAAAGAGTAATAACTAAACCATCGTGATGAGGATCCTGGATATCGACACGATCCTCTTCATCAAAGGTTATGACTTTTCCTTCGGAGACACTTGATGTTCGAACTGGTCTTTCTCCATTATCCATTTTAGTTTCCTTTGCATGCCTCTTAGCTGCTGAGAAGGATGTGCCACAAATGTCGGATCCTCCAGAAATAAAGTTTATCACTTGTGCATCTGCTGGAGGGGCTGGAGCCTTCTCAGGGATCCTTTCAGGATCCTGAGTCCTTGACTTTTTTCTTCCCAACAACTCTTTTAGATGCCCTTTGCTCAACAAGTATCCAATTTCCTTTCTTAATGCAATGCATTCTTCTGTGAGGTGCCCAAAATCTTCATGATATGCACACCACTTTGATTTATCCTTAGTTGCAGCTGGCCTGTCATTCTTTCTTGGCCATCTAGCTTTATCACCTAGGTTCTGCATGGTAAGGATTAGTTCATTGTTATCAACACTAAAGCAATATTCAGAAATTGGAGGATAATCCTCATCATCCTCTTCTTGATCAATAGAATGCACGTTCTGATTATCAGATTTGTTGTAGGATCTGAACTTGTTGTTCTTGAATGAGGATCCTTGCTTGTCCTGCTTTGAGGATCCTGTTATCCTCTCCTGAATCCTCTGGTCATCCTCTAGCCGAATGAACCTGAGGGCCCGGGTTCTTACCTCATCTAGGTTCCTGCATGGTGTCATAACAAGATCATCATAAAATAACGAATCCCTAAGCAGTCCCATTTTGAAGGCCTCAACAGCCGTGGCTATATCTAAGTTGGGAATGTCTAAGGATTCTTTACTGAATTTGGTAATGTAATCCCTTAATGATTCATTATGACCCTAGGTTATCCTATATAAATCACTAGTTAGTCGTTCAAACTTTCTACTACAGGAAAACTGAGTATTAAACAAGTTAACTAGGTTAGCAAATGAGGTAATAGAATAGGGAGGAAGACTTAGCAGCCATTTGAGAGCTGATCCAGTAAGAGTGGAACTGAATCCTTTGCACAGGCATGCTTCCTTTAACTTTTCTGGGATTGGATTGATCTCCATCCTCTCCCTGTATTGTGCTATGTGTTCTTCAGGATCCGTCGAACCATCATACAGTTTCATTGTAGGCACATGGAATCTCTTGGGTATCTCAGCATCACAGATTGGTGGTGCAAAACGAGATATCTTGTGGCTCCCATCTGCGATCTCTGGAATAGGTTTGACTACTCCCGGAACACTCGAAATCATATCCTTTAGCTTTTGCAATTCTCTGGCCATGGCATGATTGATACCTGGATCCTGCATAAGACCATGGTTAGTAGTATGAGAATTATTAAAAGTGTTACCTCCCATTGGATTCAAGTTAGGAAGAATAGAGGTTAATCCATATTGTTGAGACTCTGGAATGATCAAGGGACCGGTAGAGGCATTGGTCTGCATTGGAATAAAATCTCCTTGATGGACATCTGAACTTCCTGTTTGCAAACTCCTCAAGGATCCTGGCATCTGGAAGGATCCCTGAAACTGGGATGATCCTGGAACAAAGGAGGATCCTTGAACCTGGGATGATCCTGGAAAGAAGGAGGATCCTTGAACCTGGGATGATCCTGGAACGAAGGAGGATCCTTGAACCTGGGATGATCCTGGAACGAAGGAGGATCCTTGAACCTGGGACGATCCTGGAACGAAGGAGGATCCTTGAACCTGGGATGATCCTGGAACGAAGGAGGATCCTTGAACCTGGGATGATCCTGGAACGAAGGAGGATCCTTGAACCTGGGATGATCCTGGAACGAAGGAGGATCCTTGAAACTGCTGGATTCCTGAATATCCTCCTGTACTCGTGAGGGATCCCATATGTTGAGGATAGGATCCCGCTGGCTGGAAATATGAACCTAGTGCCTGGGTCATAGCTGTTGTTCCATAGTGCACTCCTTTTGGTCCACCCGCATATTGAATGTCTGGAACCACTGACGGCTGAGAAGTAATCACCGGAGTATCAAAATTCAAAGATCTGGGCATCAGTGGGGAACGATCCTCTGCCGTTTTCTTCTGTTTCTTAATTTCGTCAATCTCCCGGAGGATCCTTTCGTTGGTCTTATCCTGCTCTTGTGCATGATTCCTCATCTGCAAAATCAAGGCATAGAGATCATTAGTAGTAGGATTAGTTGAAACAGAATAAGTAGGTGGTTTTGAGAAAATGGGAGTCGGTTTCTTCGCAGCATTCTCAGTATTCTTCTGGGATCCAGAAGGTGGTGGAGGCAAAGGAGGAACGCCTTGTGAGGAAGTGAATGAGGGCATCAAGTTTGAAGCATTCTTCGATGAGGAAGCCATCTGCTTGGTCGTAATGAGCCGAATTAAGCACAGAAATGCGTATTTTCTTAAGGACGAAGCACCAATTGCCCCACGGTGGGCGCCAAACTGTTTTGGTCAAAAAATATGATGAGGATATTGCAACCAAACTCTTTGTTTAGGGGAATGATGCTTAAAATGTATAACAGCGATGAGGATCACTTCAATGTAAAGTGCACAAACAACACAAAGATTTATACGGGGAAAAAGCCCTTGATCAAGAGTTGATCTCCGGCACAAAAAACCCCGGGTGATGGAAACTACCGATCACCAAGCTCAAATAAATGAATAAGTGTTTACAACTTCGGATAGTAACGAGCTAGGTACAAGGATCACTACGGTGAAATGTGTAAGAAGTGTAAGTAATTGCTAAGTGTTTGAACGAGAGCTTGTATGAGCGTTTGTACGAGTGTGTGTAACTGAGAAATGACTAAGTGTTTTCTACTAGCTCGTTACTCCCTTTTTAAAATAGAAATAACCACCTAAACTAATTATCCGACTTTTGTGCCAAGCCTCCACGTTCTCCACAACGTCCATTTTTAGCTAAGCACGTGCATAATAGTTTAGGAATATTCTCCAGGAATGTCGCCAAGACTTGGTCAAGCTTAATATACCTGCGAGATATTACAAAACATAAGTAAACAATCGTTAGTACGAGGATCCTTAAAGTGATCCATGATCCTGATCCTGAAGCTCTTCTGAGGATCACCACCTGTCACAGAAGCAAGGATCACTAATTAGGATAACGAATAAGAATCACTAATTGTTAGAAAATCCTCCCCTAACACCAGCTGCTACAAAAGATAAGTCCAAGTGTTGTGCATATCATGAGGATTTCGGGCATCTCACTGAAGAGTGCATTGCACTTAGAAAGGAAATTGGTTACTTGTTAAGCAAGGGGCATTTGAAGGAACTTTTGGGACGAAAAAAGTCAAGGATCCAGGATCCTGAAAGGATCCCGGAAAGGGCTCCTGCTCCTCCAGCAGATGCACAAGTTATAAACTTCATATCCGGTGGATCAGACATTTGTGGTACCTCCTTTTCAGTAGCAAAAAGACATGCTAAGGAAACCAAGATGGATAATGGAGACAGACCCGTCCGGACCTCCGTTGTTACCCAGGATAAAGTCATAACCTTTGATGAGGATGATCGTGTTGATGTCCAGGATCCTCATCATGATGGTCTTGTAATTACATTGTTTATTTCTAACCACTTTGTTCGCAGGATCCTAATCGATGGAGGAAGCTCTGTGAACATCATTCAACTTGATGTCCTCAAGAAAATGAATATCCCGGAGTCTGATATTGTCCCAAGATCCTCAGTACTTGTGGGATTCAGTGGAGAAACTAAGAATACATTGGGGGACATCAAACTCCCAATCTATATTGAAGGATTGCATTCTTATCAAAAATTTTGTGTTATAGATTGCTTATCTTGTTGCAATGTTATCCTTGGCAGTCCATGGATACATGATATGAAGGCAGTCCCATCCACCTATCATCAGTGTGTAAAGCTTCCAAGTCCATGGGGAGTGGTGAAAATTGAGAGTGATCAACAAGAGGCTAAGAATTGTTATACATCATCAATGAAGCCAGCCTCAAGACCAAGGGAGCAATAGCAATTAAAGTATCCTTCAAGAGATGTCTTGGAGGCAAGAGAGCAGGATGTAAAAGAAATCCTCATGGATCCTCATGATCCTGAATCCATAGTCTTCATAGGATCAGGGATCCTTAGCAACATTGAGCAGGATCTAGTATCCTTCCTTAAGAGGAGGAAATCCACCTTTGCCTGGAAACATGAAGACATGAAAGGTATATCTAAGGATATAATTACTCATAAGGTTGGCATTGACAGGTCATTCAAGCCTATACATCAAAAGAGGAGGAAGTTTGCACCTGAAAGGAATGCTATTATCCAGGAAGAGGTAGATAAACTACTTCGGGCAGGTATGATAAGAGAGGTTAAGTATCCAAGATGGTTAGCCAATGTGGTTGTTGTCCAAAAGAAAAATGGAAAGTGGAGGGTATGTGTTGATTTTACTGATTTAAACAAGGCATGTCCCAAGGATCCTTTCCCATTACCCCACATTGACTCCATGGTGGATGCTACCGTGGGTCATGAGTTATTGACTTTTATGGATGCTTCATCTGGATTTTAACAAATTCAGATGGAACCATCTGATCAAGAGGATACAGCCTTTATGACCCCAACTGGTATATATTGTTATATTGCTATGCCGTTTGGACTAAGGAATGCAGGTGCTACTTATCAAAGGCTAGTCAATATGATGTTCAAGGAACAAATTGGACACACTATGGAAGTCTATATTGATGACACGGTGGTTAAGTCCAAGAAAGCTGAGGATCACCTTAAAGACTTGGAGGAAGCATTCAATATCCTTGATAAATTTAATATGAAACTAAATCCTTCTGTTAGGGCATGAATTTTATGCTAAGGATCATCTATCCTGAGACTAGGCATGGATCACGGATGCTTAATGGCTGATGCAGAGAGTCTGAGGATCCAGAGTCTGAGGATCCAGAGTCTGAGGATCACGCGTCTGAGGATCACGAGTCTGAGGATCAGGATCCTTTATGTTTTGCACGTTTTTAATGTGTAAATGCAGGTAATGGACGTAGTGGACCACTCCTTTGCTGGAATCTCGTGGAATATGCTTTTAGGCACGTGCATATTGAAGAAATAACCGTTAGTGGTGGTCATGGGGTGACTTCCACCTTTATCGGGAAGTTAGTTACTTGATTTTTCTTATCATTTTAAGGGGAAAACGAGCTCAATGAAGGCACAAGTCGTACACACCACACAACACTCGAATTCTCTGCAAACACTTAGCAAAAAACACACACTTTCACTAGAAATTCATTGTATTGAGCTTGTTTTCTTCCGAAGTTGTACAAGGATCACTGCTGTTTTTGCAATATAGTTGGTGATCGGTAGTTTCCATCACCCGAGGTTTTTTATGCCGGAGATCTTCTAAAGATCAAGGGCTTTTTCCTCGTATAAATCTCGGTGTTCATCGTTGATTTCATATACTTGTTGTTCATACAATTAACCAAGCATCATTCCTCACAAAATCAGATTTGGTTGCATTATCCTTGTGTGATTTTTGACCAAAACAGTTTGGCGCCCACCGTGGGGCAATTGGTGCTTCAATTCTGAGAAATTTTGTTCATTTCATTCATTTCGGTTCATTACCTTCAAACCGCATGGCTTCTCAGGGAAAACTACTCCAAGTTCTATGTCGGCGGTCACTTTTTCACAGGGCATTCCGCCTTTGGATCATCTCCCCCTTGCATTCTAGAAGAATGCTGAGAATTCTCCGAAGAAGACAACCCCCGTTTTCACAAAACCAACTGTTGTTTCTTCCTCTACACTTACTAACAGTGATTTTTATGCTTTGATTGTGCAGATGAAGGATCACATGCAGCAGCAGGTCAAGACTAATGGCAGGATCCTTCGCGAAATTGATAAAATCAGCAGAGGATCACTCCCCTTTGATGTCGAGGTCGCTGAATTTCGACATTCCGGCCATAACTTCCCAGCACTTTGCAGCTCCACATGTCCAATACCAGGGTGGATCAACAGGAATACGTTCTGGATCATCGGCAATGTCTTAGGCTCAAGGATCCTCTTTCCAGCCTTCAGGATCCTCATTTCAGCATCAGGGATTCTTCACCAGTTTAGGAGAATGCATGGGGACGCATCCAGTTCAAGGATCCTCTCAGGTTCAAGGATCCTCGTAGGTTCAAGGATCCTCGCAGATTTAAGGATCCTCTCAGGTTCAAGGATCCTCGCAGATTCAAGGATCCTCTCAGGTTCAAGGATCCTCGCAGGTTCAAGGATCCTCTTAGGTTCAAAGATCCTCTCAGGTTCAAGGATCCTCGCAGGTTCAAGGATCCTCGCAGGTTTAAGGATCCTCTCAGGTTCAAGGATCCTCACAGGTTCAAGGATCCTCTCAGGTTCAAGGATCCTCTCAGGTTCAAGGATCCTCCCAGGTTCAGGGATCCTCCTCCCAGGTTCAAGGATCCTCTCAGGTTCAAGGTTCCTCCTTCCAGGTTCAAGGATCTTCATCTCAGGTTTCCGGATCCATGGATTATCCTCCAAGACCTACATTCACAACACTTCAAGGATCCAACATCTTCCAGGATCAAGGATACCTAAGGAGTGTGCAACCCAGAAGTTCAGATGTTTATCTAGGAGACTTCATACCAATGCAGACCATTGCTTCCTCTGGTCCCTCGGTTATGCCAGAATCCCGCCAACATGGATTAACATCTGGAATTCCAAACTTGAATCATTCAAGAGAGATACCGAAGAGGTTTCAGACACCAAATCCGGTTGCTTGTGCAAGGGCTTTGGATCCACACTTACCGGATCAACATTAAAATGGCTGCTAAGTCTTCCACCTTACTCTATTACTTCATTTGCTAATCTAGTTAATTTGTTTAATAGCCAATTTTCATGTAGTAGAAAATTTGAACGATTAACTAGTGATCTATATAGGGTAACACAAGGTCAAAATGAATCACTTAGAGATTATATCACTGGATTTAGTAAAGAATCCTTAGAATTCCCTAACTTAGATATTTCTACAGCTCTAGAAGCCTTTAAAATGGGTTTGCTTAGGGATTCAATGTTCTATGATGATCTTGTCATGACCCCTTGCAGGAACTTAGATGAAAAAAGAAACAGGGCCCTTAGGTTCATCCGTTTAGAGGATGACAAAAGGATCCACGAGAGATTGTCAGGATCCTCAAAGCAAGACAAATAAGGATCCTATCTCAAGGATAACTGATCCAAGCAATACTCCAAGCATGACAACCAGAGTGTGCATGTTGTGGAACAAGAGGAAGATGATCAGGATTATCCTCCTATTTCTGAATATTGTTTTTCTGCTGATAATAATGAACTAATCCTTTCTATGCAGAGTTTAGGTGACAAGGTTAGGTGGCCAAGGAAGAATGACAAACCGCCTACCACCAAAGACGAATCAAAATGGTGTGCTTACTATGGGGATTCTGGTCATCTCACAGATGAGTGCATAGCATTAAGGAAGGAGATAGGTTATCTTTTGAGCAAAGGATACTTGAAGGAATTGCTTGGAAGGAAAAAGTCAAGGATCAAGTATCCTGAGAAAGTTCCTGAAAAAGCTCATCTTCCACCATCCGATGCTCAAATCATCCATTTCATCTCCGGAGGTTCTCAGCAGCTAAGAGACGTGCAAAGGAAACAAAGATGGAGAATGGGGGCAGACCTGTTCGGATCTCCATCCTTACCCAGCAGAAAGTGATATCATATGATGAGGATAACTGTGCGGACATTCAGGATCCTCATCACGACGGTGTAGTTATTACATTATTTATATCTAACCATTTTGTTCGCAGGATTCTCATTGATGGGAAAAGCTCAGTGAACATAATCCAGTTGGATGTCCTCAATAGAATGGACATCCTTGAATCCGATATTGTCCAAAGATCATCTGTCCTTGTGGGATTCAGTGGAGAGACAAAGATTACATCGGGGGACATCAAACTTCCTATTTACATAGAGGGAGTTAATTCTTTTCAAAAATTTTGTGTCATAGATTGCTTATCCTGCTATAATGTTATCCTTGGCAGGCCATGGATACATGATATGAAGGCAGTCCCCTCAACATATCATCAATGCTCCAAACTCTATGGGATGTGGTAAAGATAGAAAGTGATCAGCAGGAGGCAAAGAACTGTTACACTTCTTCATTGAAGCCAACCTCCAAGGAGCAAGACGTCAAGGATATTCTGTTGAACCCAGAGGATCCTGAATCCAAAATTTTTATAGGATCCGGGATCCTAGACAATATTGAGCAGGATTTAATATCCTTCTTGAAAAGAAGAAAGTCTACCTTCGCTTGGAAACATGAAGATATGACAGGAGAAAGTTTGCACTCGAAACAATGCCATTATCCAAGAAGAGCACCAGCCCTGATGAAATCAGAAAATGGAGAATCGTTATCCTTATACTTAGCTATTTCAGCTAAAGCAGTAAGTGTGATCCTAGTTAAGGATCATGAAGGCTCTCAACATCCGGTATACTATGTAAGTAATATTCTACTTGATGCTGAGGCCAGGTATTCTCATTTAGAGAAATTAATTCTTGATTTAATTATGGCTTCTGCTAAACATAGACATTATTTAGAAACTCACACTATTATTATGAAAGCTAACTTTCCTATTAAGAATGTTCCCAGAAAAACTGAAATGGCAGGTAGAATGGCAAAGTGGATAGTCAAGCATTGAGTATGAACCCAGGACTGCCATCAAGTCCCAAGCCTTAGCTGACTTTGTGGCTGATTTCAGTAGTGATCTACAAAGGAAAGCTGAATTAGAAGTTCAACAACTTGAGAAGACAAAGGATCCTTGGACACTCTTCACGGATGGAGCTTCAAATGTTAAAGGAACTTGACAAGGCACACTGCTAAAATCGCCACAGGGGGACATTATACCCCAATCCATTGCATGTGAATTCCAAACCACTAATCATGAGGCAGAGTAGGAGGCCTTGATAGCAGGTTTGCAATTAGCTAACAATATGAGGATCAGGTATCTTCAAGAATTCGTAGATTCCCTATTAATTACTAACTACTTTAATGGTTCTTATGCTATTAAAGGTGAAATACTAATCGAGTACTTAGAAATAGTCAAGAAATTGGCAGATTCTTTTGCTTTTTTCAGTCTAACACAGGTATCCAGAGAAGAGAATGCAGAAGCAGACGCTTTAACTAACCTTGGATCATTCCTAAAGATGCCAGAAGATGTGAAAAATACTCATCACCCATGTTTTAACTCCTGCAATTGAGGATCACGTAGCCATGGAGATAGTGGAGGATTCTGCAATCATACCTGGTGATCCTGCACAGTCGAATTCAGGATCCTGGATCCTTCCAATCCTAAGATATATACAACATGGAGAGATCCCTACAGGACAAAATCCTAAAGCTTTCAAAGTCAAGGAGACTGTGGAAACTACACTGGGGGCAGAGCACTATTCTCAAGGATTCTTAGAACAACATACTATAGGCCTACCACGAAGAAGGATGTTGTGGATTATGCAAAGAAGTGTGATGCTTGTCAAAGACACAGTACTATTCTACACCAACCAACATAACATCTGCATCCTAAGAAGAAGCTTTTGCTCAAAGTCAGTAAAAAGGAAATGGCCAGTTATCAACAAGGAATGGCTGGAGCATACAACAAGAATGTCAGGATTAGAAGATTTCAAGTTGGTGATTTTGTGCTAAGAAAAGCATTCCAGAACACTACAAATCCTTCTAATGGCAAGCTAGCACCAAAGTGGGAAGACCCCTATCTAATTGAAGCTGAATCAGGAAAGGGGGCATATCACTTGTTAACAATGGATGATGATCTCCTACCAAGAGCTTGGAATGCTGTTCATCTCAAAAAATACTTTAAGTAAGAAGGATCAGGGATCCTCAGCGATACCGGTATTCTGATTAAGGATCCAGGATCCTCAAAGGATATATGATTCTACATTTGGTAACGCATTACTTTCATTTTCATTCATTTTATACTTATTACTTATCATAAGTTAAAGACGTTAATCAGTTAACATCTATTTTCACAAAGTTTAAGCTTTTGCAGAGTTGTTATCATTTTACAGAAGATCAAAGTGGTTGGCCAACCCTC
The DNA here is from genome assembly GCA_030545235.1 of Helianthus tuberosus. NCBI lineage: Eukaryota > Viridiplantae > Streptophyta > Magnoliopsida > Asterales > Asteraceae > Helianthus > Helianthus tuberosus. The sequence continues at coordinate 144,404,209 of CM060431.1, read as the reverse complement.
CAAAGTTTCGGGCTTGTCCCCAGTTTGGGCCTGTCCCCAGTTTCGCCTGTAGCGCATGATGATCCTGGTATAGTTCAAGGCTTTGGGACCAGTACTCGTTCTAGGGGCTGATAATTCCATTGTTCTGGCTATGCTTAGGATCCTACGTATAATGGTAGACGTACCATACATCCGTTCATAAGGTTTCTAACGTTTTCACGTTAGCTAAGGTTTCTAACGTTTTCACGTTAGCTAAGGTTTTGGCATCTTCATGTCACTAAGTTTGGATAGTCGCCAGTTAGGGCCATACTCCAGTTTACATCCGTTTATATGGGCTTGACCCCAGTTTACATCCGTTTATATGGGCTTGACCCCAGTTTACATCCGTTTATTTGGGCTTGTCCCCAGTTTATTTGGTCTTGTCCCCAGTTTGTTGGGCTTGTCCCCAGTTACTAACTCTTATCTTATATTGGCTTAGTCCCAAGTTGTATCCTATTTCAGGTTTTTGGGAGACAAACGACCAAGGATCCTCGATCCTTACCTTCCATTAAGGTTTGTCTTATGGTTATTCTGTTTATAATGATAAAGGTTAGGATCCTAACTTGGATTCTCAGGTATGATCCTTAACTATTTTGATTTTATTCATTATTCATTTGAATAGCCCCTATACTTTGACAACTGAACTTATGATCCTTAAAATATACTACTTTTCGGAACTTTTCAACTATAGGATATTTGATCCTGGATCATATCCTAAAATTCTTAAACTTAATTTGTTTAACTTTTCTTATTCAAACAAATGTATATCACAACAATTGAAAACTAAAGGATACATAAGGATAGTAACACGGGAGATAGCCAAAAAGTTAAAGTTATTTTATTCACAAAACATTAAACCTTTTAAGGTTGTCAAAATTGCCGACCCACATTTCTACCAGCAAAACGTGGCCCGTCCACATGGGTTGGCAAAGGGTGTCCATTGTTTACGGGTCTTTGTAGTGCAGAAAATAAAAGACGGAAGGATAACGAGTGGCTTCATTCCCCAAACAGAGGATCCATCCACCACCCATTATCCTGCCTATTGTTCAAGGATCCATGATTCTTCACCCTAGAAACTACTGTCTAAAGTTATACAAGTTCTGACGATAAGGATCCTTGATCCTAGAAGCTTTACTTTTCATAGTTTGCTTATTCAGCAATAATTTACAAGGATATAGAATCCTAACTTGGATTCTCTGGTATGTTATATTCTAACTTTTTCTAAGCTGTAAGTTGTCTCTTATCCTTTTTGGTTAGGGATCATTGATCCACATTTGTTCGAACACTTCAAGTTTTCTGTTAAAAGTTTTACATTATCATCAGATTTTCAATAACTTTCCAGTTGTTTGGTGATGATATTTTTGAAAATAGAAAGCATACATGAAAAATAAAAAGGGAAGAAACAACTATAGATGTAGCTAAAAAAGTTTAATGTTATTACCTATTCATTATGTATCAAAATCATCTGGCCTGGATTTCACCAGCAAAATCGTGGACCGTCCACCCAGGCCAGATAAGGCTATCTAACAGTTAAAGTGTCTATGCAGAAATTAAAGTGCAGGAAGGTTAATAGCAAACTGTGTAGAAGGATTCATTCTCCACGAACGGAAGGATCTTCTGATCTGTAAAGGCACTTGAGGAGTTATCTCTAACTCTATATTCTGCAATGATGATTATAGCAGGTCTTATCAGTGACGACAGGCAGTGTAACAACTAGTTACCAGCAGCAACGGCTAGTCCGCTTCTGACGGAAATATGACAGCTGTGAATCCTTATCACAACTGCCATATTGGGGGCAATTGTTAGGGCATGAATTTTATGCTAAGGATCATCTATCCTGAGACTAGGCATGGATCACGGATGCTTAATGGCTGATGCAGAGAGTCTGAGGATCCAGAGTCTGAGGATCCAGAGTCTGAGGATCACGCGTCTGAGGATCACGAGTCTGAGGATCAGGATCCTTTATGTTTTGCACGTTTTTAATGTGTAAATGCAGGTAATGGACGTAGTGGACCACTCCTTTGCTGGAATCTCGTGGAATATGCTTTTAGGCACGTGCATATTGAAGAAATAACCGTTAGTGGTGGTCATGGGGTGACTTCCACCTTTATCGGGAAGTTAGTTACTTGATTTTTCTTATCATTTTAAGGGGAAAACGAGCTCAATGAAGGCACAAGTCGTACACACCACACAACACTCGAATTCTCTGCAAACACTTAGCAAAAAACACACACTTTCACTAGAAATTCATTGTATTGAGCTTGTTTTCTTCCGAAGTTGTACAAGGATCACAGCTGTTTTTGCAATATAGTTGGTGATCGGTAGTTTCCATCACCCGAGGTTTTTTATGCCGGAGATCTTCTAAAGATCAAGGGCTTTTTCCTCGTATAAATCTCGGTGTTCATCGTTGATTTCATATACTTGTTGTTCATACAATTAACCAAGCATCATTCCTCACAAAATCAGATTTGGTTGCATTATCCTTGTGTGATTTTTGACCAAAACACCTTCCAAGTGTCATTTTGGTGTTAAGGCAGGTAAATTCTTAGGCTATATGGTGACAAAGAGGGGCATTGAAGCAAGTCCAGAGCAAATCAAGGCTATTGTGAATATCAAATCTCCTGCCAATGCTAAGGATGTGCAAAGATTGACAGGCAGGATCGCAGCCTTGAACAGGTTCATATCCAAATCCTCAGAAAAGTGCAAGGAATTCTATGACATCCTAAGGAAGAACAAGAAATTTGAATGGACAGAGAAGCATGAAAGTGCCCTCAAAGCTCTTAAGGATTACCTATCCTCAGCCCCGGCCTTGATGAAACCAGAAAAAGGGGATATATTATCATTATACTTAGCAGTATCCTCAAAAGCAGTAAGTGCGGTCCTTGTTAAGGATCACCAAGGTATACAACATCCTGTTTATTATGTAAGTAAGAGTTTACTTGATGCTGAATCCAGGTATTCACACTTAGAGAAACTTATCCTTGCATTAATTATGGTGTTTTGGTCAGAAAATCTGATGATGATATTGCAACCAAACTCTTTGTTTAGGGGAATGATGCTTAAAATGTGTAACAACAATGAGGATCACTTCAATGTAGAATGCACAAACAACACAAGGATTTATACGGGGAAAAAGCCCTTGATCAAGAGTTGATCTCCGGCACAAAAAACCCCGGGTGATGGAAACTACCGATCACCAAGCTAAAATAAATGGTTAAATGTTTACAACTTCGGATAGTAACGAGCTAGGTACAAGGATCACTACGGTGAAGTGTGTAAAAAGTGTATGAAATCGCTAAGTGTTTGAACGAGAGCTTGTATGAGCGTGTTTGCGAGTGTGTGTAACTGCCAAAATGACTAAGTGTCACTAACTTTCTAACTTAGCTCGTTACTCCCTTTAAAATAAGAAAATTATCTAGCTAACAAACTCTCCGACTTTTGGGCCAAGCCTCCACGTTCTCCATAACGTCTAATTTTGATCTAGCACGTGCAGAATACTTCGGGAATATTCTCCAAGAATGTCGCTAAGACTTGGTCAAGCTTGTTATACCTGCGAAATGTTATAAAGCATAAGTAAACAATCGTCAGTATGAGGATCCTTGAAGTGATCCATGATCCTGATCCTAAAGCCCTTCTGAGGATCACCACCTGTCACAGAAGTAAGGATCACTAGTTAGGATAATGAATAAGGATCACTAATTGTTAGAAAATCCTCCCCTAACAATTGCCCCCAAAATATAAGGAGTGAAATTGTAAAATTAGCGAGTTATGTTTTCTTGATCTTATCCGTAACAAACTAACGGATATATAGCCGTTAATTTTGAACTAGCCGTTGCGATGATGATGTCACGGAAGTGACAACCTGCAAGATCATGATTATAAATAGAGATATAGATAGGATCAAATGCATTTAAATTTTCAGAGAAACTCCCTTTATAATCCACATTCCGAAGACGTTCAGGTATTCTCTCTCTCTATCCTTTTCCTTCTCTTGCTCTGTTCTTCTACCTTTATCTTCGTCAGTACGAAAATGTTGCTTCGAAGTTCACCAGCCAAGGATCACCCAAAGAACAGTCCTCCGAAAAGCCAGGGGATTATCGAAGACTCCATTAAAGAACGTTGTCTATTCAACGATGCTCAGATAGATAGGATCCGCCGCTGCTTTCCGGCGAACACCGAATTCAGGCCTTTTGACCCCAATGCCTTGAGCGATCATATATCCGATAAGTGGGTTGCTTTCCCCGTCACTCCGTTCACCATAGGTTATTCTTATCCTTTTCCAGCCTTCACCCAATCTTTCTTCTCCCTAACCGGCATCTCTTATATCCAAGCCATGCCGATGATTTGGAGGGTTTTGCACACCCTTGAAAGGATCATTGATGAGGAGGGAATAGATCTAGGAATGGCAGAGCTGGGAGAGCTATATGATCTTACCACCTTTGGATCTCATCGTTACTTGTTCAAACGTAAACCTGGTGAGGAACACCCGATCTTCAAAGCCACCAAAAATGACACTAATTGGAAGCGACGTTTCTTTTTTGTCAAGAGAGATTCTATCCAGGATGGAAAGGATCTTCCTAAAAATTGGGCTACCCATGGTAGGATGGAGGATCCTGATAAGGATCACCAGGAACTTTCTTTTGATATAAGGATAACTTATATTTTTGCTTTCTTGTTTTGCAGCTATCACCGTCTCACACCTCAAACTGTCCCCTGCTGCTAAGGAGAGGCTCCTTGCCTTCAAGAAACTTGATCCTGAGATAAGAACTTTCAAGACAACAACCCAAGATTCACAGGAGGTATCCTCAGGCTCTGTCACAATGTCAAGTAAGTATCCTTGTTTAAAATTAAATATATAATGAAATATGAACTAGGAAAAGATACTTATCTTGTTTTAATTGTGTAGGTGCTGGAAAATCTGTCAAGCCTGTTTCCCAATTCAACACAGCTGACCTTGATCTCGTACGACCCAGGAGGAAGAGATCCACCAACAGTCCCAGCATTTCCATTCCAAAGGCACCCACTAAAGGAAAGGGTGTCAAGAAGAGGAAAATTTCTGATGCTGAGGATCTTCAAGGGCTGCCACTGATCCGCCACCAATTCCTTGAATACTTCAATGAAGTAAGGATCCTTAACTTTGCCTAGGTATCCTGCTCTTATGAGGATCACTTGACCTTGAACTGCCTTATCTTCTTTTTGCAGAAATTTGCTGAGATCGAGGACTACGTGGGTAATATTGAGGAGCTGGACAAGAAAATAGCTGATCTTCAACAGGTTGCCGTGCTCAAAGATCTTGCACTTGCTGATGCTCGGAAGGAACTCCAGGATACCAAGCAGGCAATGGCCAAGGTGTTGGTTAACTTTGATTATGAAAAGCATGACCTCATCGAAAATGCCAAGCTCTCTGCTGCCATCACAATGTATCAGACTAAGTTGAAGATGGCCCAAGAAGCTCAAGATCCTAGCTTTGATAAGAACAGCTGGGATATTGAGGGTTGGAAGGAAAGGTTGGCTGAGCTTGAGGATGAGGAAGAGGAGGCTACTGAAGTCTTGGTGATTGAAGCAAGTGGCAGTGGGAAGGATCAGGTGAAGGATACCGCAGCTGGAGGAGAAGAGGATGCAGCAAAGATGTAGGCTGCACAATTGGGCGATGATGGATATATGTGCCAAGGCCGGAGCCCAATTTTTTAGTTTGGTGGTTGTCTTTTGTGGTTGTGATGTTTAAGACAATTTCATGGGTTGTACTTTGAACAATAGGTTTTTAGGATTAAGGATCATGTATGATCCTTTGGACAATAGGCAGGATTGCAATTGGTGGAGGGATCCTCTGTTTGGGGGATGAAGCCATTGTGATCCTGCTGCCTTTATATTCCTGCACTACTTTTGAACTCATTATCATGGACACCCTTTACCTACCCCAGCGGACGGGCCACGTTTTGCTGGTAGAAGCTCGGGTAGGTAATTTTGACAACCTTTAAAGGGTTAGTCTTATGTTAATAAATAAAAACTTAACCTTTTGTCGCTTATCTTGTGTTGTTATCCTTTTTAGTATGTTATTTTCCAACTGTTATAATGTTCAATTTGTTTATACTTATCAAGCCTTGAAAAATTAGAAAAGATATCCAAAAAGTTTAAGATATGAACAAGGATCACATATCTCATAACCGATAAGTTTTAAAAATGGTATAGTTTAAGAAACACAAGTTCAGTTGTCAAGTATAGGGGTTATTCAAATGAATAATGAATAAAACCAAAAAAGTTAAGGATCATACCTGAGGATCCAAGTTAGAATCCTAACCATAATAAGGATAACTATAAGATAAACCTTAGAGTGAAATAAGGATCAAGGATCCCTAGCTGCCTATCTTCAAGGACCTGAAATAGAGCATAACTTGGGACTAAGCCGATATAAGAAAAGAGTTAGCAACTGGGGACAAGCCCAAGGATAACTGGGGACAAGCCCAAGGATAACTGGGGACAAGCCCAAGGATAACTGGGGACAAGCCCAAGGATCGTATGTAAACTGTAGTATGGCCCTAACTGGCGACTATCCAAACTTAGTGACATGAAGATGCCAAAACCTTAGCTAACGTGAAAACGTTAGAAACCTTAGCTAACGTGAAAACGTTAGAAACCTTATGAACGGATGTATGGTACGTCTACCATTATACGTAGGATCCTAAGCATAGCCAGAACAATGGAATTATCAGCCCCTATAATGAGTACTGGTCCCAAAGCCTTGAACTATACCAGGATCATCGTGCGCTGCAGGCGGAATCTGGGGACAAGCCCAAATAACTGGGGTTAAACCCAAAGGACGGATTGCTTCTGTGGATAACCAATGTTGTGCTGAAGATACCTGAGCTTTCAAAACTTGAACTCACGTGAGAGATGGATAAAGGATACATGATCCTTATCCTTAGATGAGAAAATTAAGAAATGAAATAGTTCAAGATTAGGATATTACCTGAGTAAGGATCACCGATACTTTGAGGATCCTTTAAGGATATCCCTTCCATGAGGATCACCTATACCATAAGGATCCTGCTTACATGAAATATTTCTTCAAGTGGACAGTATTCCAAGCTCTTGGTAGCAATTCACCTTCCATGGTTAGCAATCTATATGCCCCCTTTCCTGCTTCAGCTTCAATCAAATAAGGGCCTTCCCATTTTGGAGCAAATTTTCCATCAGCAGGATTGGTGGTATTCTGAAATGCTTTCCTTAACACCATATCTCCAACTTGAAACCTCCTGATCCTGACATTTTTATTGTAAGCACCAGCCATTCTTTGTTGATAACTGGCCATCCTGATCCTAGCCATATCCCTGATTTCTTCAATAGTATCCAGGTCTTGAGCCAAGTTTTCATCATTTTCCTCAGGATCACGGGTACTTGTTCTAGCAGTAGGAACCACCATTTCTGTTGGGATCACTGATTCTGCCCCAAACACCAAAGAGAATGGTGTTTGACCAGTAGCATTCTTAGGGGTTGTCCTGTCAACCCAGAGCACATAGGGTAGCTCTTCTGCCCATTTTCCTTTCTTGGATCCAAGCTTCTTCTTCAAGTTGTTGATGATGATCTTGTTGGATGATTATGCTTGACCATTAGCTTGTGGGTGGACTGGTGTTGATGTTATCATCTTAATCCCCCAACTGTCACAAAAATTAGTGGTTCTGCCCCCAATAAATTGGGAACCATTATCACATATAATCTCAGAAGGAATTCCAAATCTAGTTATAATATTTCTTTTAATGAAGGATATAACTTCCTTTTCTCTAACTTGAGCAAAAGCTTCAGCCTCTATCCACTTGGAGAAGTAATCAGTCATAACTAGCATGAATACTTTTCCACCAGGTGCCTTAGGGAGCTTGCCAACTATATCCATACCCCATCTCATAAATGGCCAAGAGGAGGATATAGGATGCAATAGTTCGGCTGGTTGATGAAGGATATTGCTGTGTCTCTGGCAAGGATCACATCTTCTGGCATACTCCACAGCATCTTTCTTCATGGTTGGCCAGTAGTATCCTGTCCTCAGGATCCTTGAGAATAAAGCCCTGCCCCCAGTGTGATTTCCACAATCTCCTTCATGGAAGTCTTTTAAAACTTCTTGAACTTCAGGATCCTCAATGCATCTCAAGTATGGTCCTGCAAGAGATCGCCTATACAACATATTATTCATAAATGTGAATTGAGATACCTTAGATTTGAAAGCCCTAGGGTTTTCTCCTGTAGGAATCTCTCCATGTTGTAAGTATCTCATAATTGGTGAGATCCATGATCCGGATCCTGAATAGGATTGAGTATCCTCACTAGGGATCATTGCAGAATTATTCCCTATCTCCATAGCCACATGATCCTCAATAGCCGGGGTCAGGATATGGATAATAGGGATCTTGATATCCTCTGGGATCTTCAAAGATGATCCTAAGTTAGCCAATGCATCAGCTTCTGTATTTTCTTCCCTTGGTACCTGTGACAAACTAAAAGAGACAAAAGAGAGTGCCAAACTTTTGACTATCTCCAAATATTTGGTTAGCTTTTCACCTTTAACAGCATATGATCCATTAAAGTGATTTGTAATTAACAAAGAATCTACGTGTACCTCAAGATACCTGATCCCCATATGCTTTGCAATTTGCAAACCAGCAATTAAGGCTTCATATTCAGCCTCATTATTAGTGGTTTGGAACTCACAAGCTATAGAATGGGGTATTATGTCCCCCTGTGGCGATTTTAGTAGTATTCCAAGCCCTGTGCCTTTGACATTTGAGGATCCATCAGTGTGAAGTATCCAAGGATCCTTGGTCTCCTCTAGCTGCTGGACTTCTAACTCAGCTTCTTCTTGTAAATCACTACTGAAATCAGCCACAAAGTCAGCTAATGCTTGGGATTTGATAGCTGTCCTAGGCTCATATCTTATATCATATGCACTCAATTTCACTGCCCACTTAGCTATCCTTCCTGACATCTCTGGTTTCCTGAGGACATTCTTAATTGGAAAATTAGTTTTAACAATGATAACATGAGTTTCAAAATAATGTCTTAACTTGGTAGATGCCATTATTAATGCAAGGATAAGCTTTTCAAGGTGTGAGTACCTGGATTCGGCATCAAGTAAACTTTTACTTACATAATAGACAGGATGTTGTGTACCTTGATGATCCTTAACAAGGACCGCACTTACTGCTTTTGAGGATACTGCAAGATACAAGGATAACACATCACCTTTTTCTGGTTTCATCAAAGCTGGGGCCGAGGATAGGTAATCTTTGAGGGCTTTTAAAGCATTTTCATGCTTCTCCGTCCACTCAAATTTCTTGTTCTTCCTTAGGATATCATAGAATTCTTTACACTTCTCGGAGGACTTGGATATGAATCTGTTCAAGGCTGCTATCCTTCCTGTTAGCCTTTGAACATCCTTAGCATTGGCCGGAGATTTGATGTTCACTATTGCTTTGATTTGTTCCAGGCTAGCTTCGATGCCTCTCTTAGTCACCATGTATCCTAAGAATTTACCTGCTTTAACACCAAAATGACATTTTGAAGGATTAAGCTTCATGTTATATTTGTCAAGGATATCGAATGCTTCCTCCAAGTCTCTTAGGTGATCCTCAGCTTTTAAGGATTTTACCACCATATCATCTATGTAAACCTCCATAGTTTGTCCAATTTGATCCTTGAACATCATATTCACCAACCTTTGGTACGTTGCACCTGCATTTCTCAATCCGAACGGCATAGCAATATAGCAATATATACCAGTTGGAGTCATGAAGGCCGTATCCTCTTGGTCGGATGGTTCCATTTGGATTTGTTGGAATCCAGATGAAGCATCCATAAAAGTTAACAGTTCATGACCCGCGGTTGCATCCACCATGGAGTCAATGTGGGGTAAAGGGAAAGGATCCTTGGGACATGCCTTATTTAAATCGGTAAAATCGACACATACCCTCCACTTTCCGTTTTTCTTTTGAACAACAACCACATTGGCCAACCATCTTGGATACTTGACCTCTCTAATCATACCTGCCCGGAGCAATTTCTCTACCTCTTCCTGGATAATGGCATTCCTTTCTGGTGCAAACTTCCTTCTCCTTTGATGGATTGGTTTGAAGGATCTGTCGATGCCGAGCTTATGAGTGATAACATCCTTGGATATGCCAGTCATGTCTTCGTGTTTCCATGCAAAGGTAGTCTTTCTCCTTTTGAGGAAGGATATGAGGTCTTCTTTCATTTCGCCAAGGATCCCTGACCCGATATAGATTTTGGATTCAGGATCATCAGGATCCATGAGGATTTCTACCACATCCTGCTCTCTGGCCTCCAAGACACTCCTTGGAGGATACCTTGATTGCTATTGCTCCCTTGACTTCGAAGCTGGTTTCATCGATGAAGTGTAGCAATCCTTAGCTTCCTGCTGATCGCTATCAATTTTTACTATTCCCCAAGGACTAGGGAGCTTCACACATTGATGGTAAGTAGATGGGACTGCTTTCATATCGTGTATCCAGGGCCTGCCAAGGATAACATTACAACAAGATAAACAGTCAATAACACAAAACTTTTGATAAGAGTGTAAGCCTTCAATATATATTGGGAGTTTAATGTCCCCCAGGGTGTTCTTGGTCTCGCCACTAAATCCCACGAGCACGGAGGATCTTGGTATGATCTCTGATTCAGGGATACCCATCTTCTTTAGAACATCAAGCTGGATAATGTTCACTGAACTTCCTCCGTCTATTAGGATCCTGCGGACAAAATAGTTAGATATAAAAAGAGTAATAACTAAACCATCATGATGAGGATCCTGGATATCAATACGATCCTCTTCATCAAAGGTTATGACTTTTCCTTCGGAGACACTCGATGTTCGAACTGGCCTTTCTCCGTTATCCATTTTAGTTTCCTTCGCATGCCTCTTAGCTGCTGTGAAGGATGTGCCACAAATGTCGGATCCCCCAGAGATAAAGTTTATCACTTGTGCGTCTGCTGGAGGGGCTGGAGCCTTCTCAGGGATCCTTTCAGGATCCTGAGTCCTTGACTTTTTTCTTCCCAACAACTCTTTTAGATGCCCTTTGCTCAGCAAGTATCCAATTTCCTTTCTTAATGCAATGCATTCTTCTGTGAGGTGCCCAAAATCTTCATGATATGCACACCACTTTGATTTATCCTTAGTTGCAGCTGGCCTGTCATTCTTTCTTGGCCATCTAGCTTTATCACCTAGGTTCTGCATGGCAAGGATTAGTTCATTGTTATCAACACTAAAGCAATATTCAGAAATTGGAGGATAATCCTCATCATCCTCTTCTTGATCAATAGAATGCACGTTCTGATTATCAGATTTGTTGTAGGATCTGAACTTGTTGTTTCTGAATGAGGATCCTTGCTTATCCTGCTTTGAGGATCCTGTTATCCTCTCCTGAATCCTCTTATCATCCTCTAGCCGGATGAACCTGAGGGCCCGGGTTCTTACCTCATCTTGGTTCCTGCACGGTGTCATAACAAGATCATCATAAAATAAGGAATCCCTAAGTAATCCCATTTTGAAGGCTTCAACAGCCGTGGCTATATCTAAGTTGGGAATGTCTAAAGATTCTTTACTAAATTTGGTAATGTAATCCCTTAATGATTCATTATGACCCTGGGTTATCCTATATAAATCACTAGTTAGTCGTTCAAATTTTCTACTACAGGAAAACTGAGTATTAAACAAGTTAACTAGGTTTGCAAATGAGGTAATAGAATAGGGAGGAAGACTTAGCAGCCATTTGAGAGCTGATCCAGTAAGAGTGGATCCGAATCCTTTGCATAGGCATGCTTCCTTTAACTTTTCTGGGATTGGATTGATCTCCATCCTCTCCCTGTATTGTGCTATGTGTTCTTCAGGATCCGTCGAACCATCATACAGTTTCATTGTAGGCACATGGAACCTCTTGGGTATCTCAGCATCACAGATTGGTGGTGCAAAGCGAGATATCTTGTGGCTCCCATCTGCAATCTCTGGAATAGGTTTGACTACTCCCGGAACACTCGAGATCATATCCTTTAGCTTTTGCAATTCTCTGGCCATGGCATGATTGATACCTGGATCCTGCATAAAACCATGGTTAATAGTATGAGAATTATTAAAAGTGTTACCTCCCATCGGATTCAAGTTAGGAAATATGGAGGTTAATCCATATTGTTGAGACTCTGGAATGATCGAGGGGCCAGCAGAGGCATTGGTCTGCATTGGAATAAAATCTCCTTGATGGACATCTGAACTTCCTGTTTGCAAACTCCTCAAGGATCCTGGCATCTGGAAGGATCCCTGAAACTGGGATGATCCTGGAACAAAGGAGGATCCTTGAACCTGGGATGATCCTGGAACGAAGGAGGATCCTTGAACCTGGGATGATCCTGGAACGAAGGAGGATCCTTGAACCTGGGATGATCCTGGAACGAAGGAGGATCCTTGAACCTGGGATGATCCTGGAACGAAGGAGGATCCTTGAACCTGCTGCATTCCTGAATATCCTCCTCTACTCGTGAGGGATCCCATATGCTGGGGATAGGATCCTGCTGGCTGGAAATATGAACCTAGTGCCTGGGTCATAGCTGTTGTTTCGTAGTGCACTCCCTTTGGTCCACCCGCATATTGAATGTTTGGAACCACTGACGGCTGAGAAGTAACCACCGGAGTGTCAAAATTCAAAGATCTGGGCATCAGTGGAGAATGATCCTCTGCCGTTTTCTTCTGTTTCTTAATTTCATCAATCTCCCGGAGGATCCTTTCGTTGGTCTTATCCTGCTCTTGTGCATGATTCCTCATCTGCAAAATCAAGGTATAGAGATCACTAGTAGTAGGATTAGTTGAAACAGAAGAAGTAGGTGGTTTTGAGAAAATGGGAGTCGGTTTCTTCGCAGCATTTTCTGTATTCTTCTGGGATCCAGAAGGTGGTGGAGGCAAAGGAGGAACGCCTTGTGAGGAAGTGAATGAGGGCATCAAGTTTGAGGCATTCTTCGATGAGGAAGCCATCTGCTTGGTTGTAGTGAGCCGAATTAAGCACAGAAATGCGTATTTTCTTAAGGACGAAGCACCAATTGCCCCACGGTGGGCGCCAAACTGTTTTGGTCAGAAAATCTGATGATGATATTGCAACCAAACTCTTTGTTTAGGGGAATGATGCTTAAAATGTGTAACAACAATGAGGATCACTTCAATGTAGAATGCACAAACAACACAAGGATTTATACGAGGAAAAAGCCCTTGATCAAGAGTTGATCTCCGGCACAAAAAACCCCGGGTGATGGAAACTACCGATCACCAAGCTAAAATAAATGGTTAAATGTTTACAACTTCGGATAGTAACGAGCTAGGTACAAGGATCACTACGGTGAAGTGTGTAAAAAGTGTATGAAATCGCTAAGTGTTTGAACGAGAGCTTGTATGAGCGTGTTTGCGAGTGTGTGTAACTGCCAAAATGACTAAGTGTCACTAACTTTCTAACTTAGCTCGTTACTCCCTTTAAAATAAGAAAATTATCTAGCTAACAAACTCTCCGACTTTTGGGCCAAGCCTCCACGTTCTCCATAACGTCTAATTTTGATCTAGCACGTGCAGAATACTTCGGGAATATTCTCCAAGAATGTCGCTAAGACTTGGTCAAGCTTGTTATACCTGCGAAATGTTATAAAGCATAAGTAAACAATCGTCAGTATGAGGATCCTTGAAGTGATCCATGATCCTGATCCTAAAGCCCTTCTGAGGATCACCACCTGTCACAGAAGTAAGGATCACTAGTTAGGATAATGAATAAGGATCACTAATTGTTAGAAAATCCTCCCCTAACATATGGCATCTACTAAATTAAGACATTATTTTGAGACTCATGCCATTATTGTTAAGAATAATTTTCCAATTAAGAATGTTCTCAGGAAACCTGAAATGTCAGGAAGGATGGCTAAGTGGGCAGTGAAGCTTAGTGCATATGATATAAGATATGAACCAAGGACTGCCATCAAATCCCAAGCCTTAGCTGACTTTGTGGCATATTTTAGTAGTGATTTGCAAAAGGAAGCTGAGTTAGAAGTCCAACAGCTTGAAGAAACTAAGGATCCTTGGATACTCTTCACTGATGGAGCCTCTAATGTAAAAGGAACAGGGCTTGGAATACTACTAAAATCGCCACAGGGGGACATAATACCCCACTCCATAGCTTGTGAATTTCAAACTACCAACAATGAGGCTGAGTATGAAGCCTTGATAGCTGGTTTGCAAATTGCTAAGCATATGAGGATCAGGTATCTTGAGGTACATGTAGATTCATTATTAATCACTAATCACTTTAATGGATCCTACGCTGTTAAAGGTGAAAAGCTAATCAAATATTTAGAGATAGTCAAAGAATTGGCACTCTCTTTTGTTTCCTTTAGTTTGACACAGGTACCAAGGGAAGAGAATGCAGAGGCTGATGCATTAGCCAATTTAGGATCATCCTTGAAGATCCCTGAGGATATCAAGATCTCTATTATCCATATCCTGACCCCTGCTATCGAGGATCATGTAGCTATGGAGATAGGAGAGGATTCTGCAATCATCCCTAGTGATGATACTCAATCTCATTCAGGATCATGGATCCTCCCAATCATGAGATACATACAACATGGAGAGATTCCTACAGGAGAAAACCCTAGGGCTTTCAAAATCAAGGTATCTCAATTTACAATATTGAATAATATGTTGTATAAACGATCTCTTGCAGGTCCATATCTAAGATGCATTGAGGATCCTGAAATCCAAGAAGTCCTAAAGGATTTCCATGAAGGAGATTGTGGAAACCACACTGGGGGCAGAGCATTGTTCTCAAGGATCCTGAGGACAGGATACTATTGGCCTACTATGAAGAAAGATGCTGTGGAATATGCCAAGAAATGTGATCCTTGTCAGAGACACAGTAATATCCTTCACCAACCAGCAGAACTTTTGCATCCTATATCCTCTTCTTGGCCATTTATGAGATGGGGAATGGATATAGTTGGTAAGCTTCCTAAGGCACCTGGTGGAAAAGTATTCATGCTTGCTATGACTGATTACTTCTCCAAGTGGATAGAGGCTGAAGCCTTTGCTCAAGTCAGAGAAAAAGAAGTGATATCCTTTATTAAGAGAAACATTATTACTAGATTTGGTATCCCTTCTGAAATTGTTTGTGATAATGGATCCCAGTTTATTGGGAATAGAACTACTAACTTTTGTGACAGCTGGGGGATTAAGATGATAACATCAACACCAGTCCACCCACAAGCTAATGGTCAGGCAGAATCATCCAACAAGATCATCATCAACAATTTGAAGAAAAATCTTGGATCCAAGAAAGGAAAGTGGGCAGAAGAACTACCTTATGTACTTTGGGCTGATAGGACAACTCCCAAGAATGCTACTGGCCAAACTCCATTCTCTTTGGTATTTGGGGCAAAATTAGTGATCCCTACAGAGATGGTGGTTCCTACTGCAAGAACAAGCATCCGTGATCCTGAAGAAAATGCTGAAAACTTGGTTCAAGATTTGGATACTATAGAAGAACTCAGGGATTTGGCAAGGATAAGGATGGCCTGTTATCAACAAAGGATGGCTGGAGCCTACAACAAAAATGTCAGGATCAGGAAATTCCAAGTTGGAGATATGGTGTTAAGGAAAGCATTTCAGAATACCACCAATCCTGCTGATGGAAAGTTGGCACCAAAGTGGGAAGGCCCTTACTTGATCGAAGCTGAGGCAGGAAAGGGGGCATATCGACTGTTAACAATGGAAGGTGACTTGCTACCAAGAGCTTGGAATGCTGTCCACTTAAAGAAATACTTCATGTAACGAGGATCCATGATCCTTATCTGACAAGTATCCTTGAAGGATTCTTATAGGACCGATGATCCTCATTTTGGTAATGATCTAATCTCAAACTATTTCATTCATTAATTATCTTATATAAGGATAAGGATCCTGCATCCTTTATCCTCCTTTCACTTGATTCTGAGTTTTGAAGGTTCATGTATCCTTAACAAAGGATTGAGTATCCACAGAAGTATCCAGTTATTTGGGCTTGACCCCAGTTATTTGGGCTAGTCCCCAGTTTGGGCATGTCCCCAGTTTCGCCAGTAGCGCACGATGATCCTGGTATAGTTCATGGCAATGGGACCAATACTCGCTTTAGGGGCAGACAATTTCATTGTACTGGCTATATTCAGGATCCTACGTATAATGGTAGACGCACCATACATCCGTTCCTAAGGTTTCTAACGTTTTCACGTTAGCTAAGGTTTTGGCATTTTCATGTCACTAAGTTTGGATAGTCGCCAGTAAGGGCCATACTCCAGTTTACACACGATCCTTGGGCTTGTCCCCAGTTATCCTTTGGGCTTGTCCCCAATTATCCTTTGGGCTTGTCCCCAGTTATCCTTTGGGCTTGTCCCCAGTATATTGGGCTTGTCCCCAGAATTGTTGGGCTTGTCCCCAGTTGCTAACTTTTATCTTATATTGGCTTAGTCCCAAGTTGTATCCTATTTCAGGTTTTTGAAGCTAAACAACCAAGGATCCTTGATCCTTACCTTCTACTAAGGTTTGTCTTTTGGATATCCTGATTATAAGTCTTAAAGGTTAGGATCCTAACTTGGATTCTCAGGTATGATCCTTAACTATTTTGATTTTATTCATTATTCATCTGAGTTACCCTTATCCTTTGACAACTGAACTTATGATCCTTAAACTACGCTACTTTTCAGAACTTGTCGACTATAGGATATGTGATCCTTGATCATATCCTAAACTTTTTGAGGATCTTTATTAAATTTTTTACTTAATGAGTTTAGACAAAATGAATATCACAACAATTGAAAAGTAAAGTACTAACAAGGATAGCAACACGGGAGATAGCCAAAAAGTTAAAGTTATTTTATTCACAAAACGTTAAACCCTTTAAGGTTGTCAAAATTGCCAACCCACGTTTCTACCAGCAAAACGTGGCCCGTCCACATGGGTTGGCAAAGGGTGTCCATTGTTTACGGGTCTTTGTAGTGCAGGAAATAAAAGACGGAAGGATAACGAGTGGCTTCATCCCCCAAACAGAGGATCCATCCACCACCCATTATCCTGCCTATTGTTCAAGGATCCATGATCCTTCACTCTAGAAACTATTATCTAATGTTATTACAACCCCAAGATTGTTTCAAAACACCATAACCAAAATAAAACTACCAAATTCTAAAAAAAATGGGCTCCGGCTACGTCTAGAAATGTCCTTCATCGCCCATTCCTGCAGCTTACACCTTTGCTGCATCACCATCTCCTCCAGCTCCAGCATCATCCACCTGATCCTTGACTCCACTGCCGCCAGCCTCGATTGCTAAGACCTCTTCTTCATCATCCAGCTCAGCCAATCTAGCCTTCCAGCCCTCTACGTCCCAGCTGCTCTTGTCAAAGTCAGGATCCAGAGCTTCTTGGGCCATCTGCAACTGGGTTTTGTACATAGCAATGGCAGCGGAGATTTTGGCATCATTGGTGATCTCATTTTTCTCCTGATCAGCAGTAATGTGAGCCAAGACAAGTTCCCTCTTCACCAGATTGACATCATTTTCAAGGGAGGCAATCTTCTTATCCTTGGCCAGCATCATCTTTTGGAGATCCACGCACTTTTGCTCAACTTCTTCAACACTGCCTACGTAATCCTCGATTTCAGCGAATTTCTGCAAAAAGACAATATAAAGCTTAGGATAACATGATCCTCAAGTGGGCAGGATAACTAAGTTAAGTTAGTGATCCTTACGTCAGCAAAGTACTCAAGGAACTGGTGGCGAATTAGAGGCAGACCTTCTAGATTGTCAGCCTCAGAGGCTTTCCTCTTCTTTCCTTTGGAAGCAGTAGGCTTGGGGATGGCAGTACTTGGGCTAGTAGCAGCTTTTTTCTTCCCAGACCTGGGACCAACAGTGGTGAGATCGGTGACACTGAAATGGGTAGCAGACTTCGATGATTTTCCAGCACCTACACATTCAAAAACAGATAAGTATCCTTATTTCATTTTAATTTAAGCATTTAATTACATATAAACATGGATACTTACTTGACATTGTGACAGAACCTGAGGATACCTCTTGAGAATCCTGGGTATTTGCTTTAAATGATCTTATTTCAGGATCAAGCCTCCGAAAAGCAGCAAGCCTTTCCTTCGTTTCAGGTGTTGAAATAAGGTGTGCGACAGTGATAGCTGCAAAATAGAAACAAAAGGATGTTAGTGATCCTCAGCAGAAACAAGGTCATCTGGTGATCCTTCTAAGGATCCTCTATCCTACCATGGGTGGTCCATTTTCTAGGCAGATCCTTTCCATCAGGGAGAGAATCCCTTCTGACAAAGAAGAATCGTCGTTTCCAATTGGTGTCATTTTTCATGGCTTTGAAGATGGGGTGTTCTTCACCAGGTTTATGTTTGAGTAGATATCGGTGGGATCCATGGCTAACAAGGTCATACATCTCTGCAAACTCCGACATTCCCAGATCAATTCCTTCATGTTCAATGATCCTTTCAAGGGTATATAAAACCCTCCAGATCATTGGCATCACTTGAATGTAGGAGATGCCGGTGAGAGAGAAAAAGGATTGGGTGAAATCTGGAAAAGGATATGAGTATCCTATTGCAAATGGTGTGACCGGAAAGGCTACCCAAGTTTCAGAAATATAGTCACTTAGAACGGTGGGGTCAAATGGTTTGAAAACGGTGTTCGCCGGGAAACAATGGCGGATTCTGTCTATTTGTGGATCGGTAAAGCAGCATCTTTCTTTCGCAGAATCTTTGATGATCCCTTGGGACTTCAAGGGACTGTCCTTACGGTGATCCTTAGCCGGCGAAGATCTCAACATCATCTTGATCGCAGATAAAGATGAGGAAAGAAGGAACAAAGAAAGAAGATGAAGAGAGAAATGAGAGAGAATTACCTGATCGGATCTTCGAATGAGGATTTAAAGGAGGAAACTCATGAATTTAAATGCTCTCTAACCCTTATCTCTAACTCCAATTTATAATGATGATCTTGCAGGGTAGTCACTTCAGTGACGTCAGGATGGCAACGGATAGTTCGATTACAACGGCTATATATCCGTTAGTTGGTTACGGATAAGAACAAGAAAATACAACTCGTTTATTTACAAATTACTCCTTATATTTTGGGGGCAATTGTTAGGGGAGGATTTTTCAATGATCAGTGATCCTCATTGTTAGGGGAGGATTTTCTAACAATTAGTGATCCTTATTCGTTATCCTAATTAGTGATCCTTACTTCTGTGACAGGTGGTGATCCTCAGAAGGGCTTTAGGATCAGGATCATGGATCACTTTAAGGATCCTCGTACTGACGATTGTTTATGTATTGTACTATCTCGCAGGTATAATGAGCTTGACCAAGTCTAGGCGACATTCCTGGAGAATATTCCTAAACTATTATGCACGTGCTTGACCAAAAATAGACGTTATGGAGAACGTGGAGGCTTGGCACGAAAGTCGGATAGTTAGTTTAGGTGGTTATTTCTATTTTAAAAAGGGAGTAACGAGCTAGTAGAAAACACTTAGTCATTTCTCAGTTACACACACTCGTACAAACGCTCATACAAGCTCTCGTTCAAACACTTAGCAATCTCATACACTTTTTACACATTTCACCGTAGTGATCCTTGTACCTAGCTCGTTACTATCCGAAATTGTAAACGTTTATTCATTTATTAGAGCTTGGTGATCGGTAGTTTCCATCACCCGGGGTTTTTTGTGCCGGAGATCAACTCTTGATCAAGGGCTTTTTCCCCGTATAAATCCTTGTGTTGTTTATGCAAATCTACATTGAAGTGATCCTCCTTGCTATTATATAATCAGCATCATACCCCCATAACATAGAGTTTGGTTGCAATATCCTCATCAGATTTTTTGACCAAAACAGTTTGGCGCCCACCGTGGGGCAATTGGTGCTTTGTCCTTAGAAGAATTCGCATTTCTGTGCTCATTCCGGTTCACTACAACCAAGCAAATGGCTTCCTCAGCGAAGAATGCTTCAAACTTGATGCCATCATCCACTTCTTCACAAGGCGTCCCTCCTTTGCCTCCACCACCTTCTGGATCCCAGAAGAATACTGAGAATGCCGCGAAGAAACCAACTCCCATTTTCTCAAAACCACCTACTTCTTCTGTTTCAACTAATCCTACTACTAATGATCTCTATGCCTTGATTTTGCAGATGAGGAATCATGCACAAGAGCAGGATAAGACAAACGAAAGGATCCTCCGGGAGATTGACGAAATTAAGAAACAGAAGAAAACGGCAGAGGATCGTTCCCCACTGATGCCCAGATCTTTGAATTTTGATACTCCGGTGATTACTTCTCAGCCGTCAGTGGTTCCAGACATTCAATATGTGGGTGGACCAAAAGGAGTGCACTACGGAACAACAGCTATGACCCAGGCATTAGGTTCATATTTCCAGCCAGCGGGATCCTATCCTCAGCATATGGGGTCCCTCACGAGTACAGGAGGATGTTCAGGAATGCAGCAGTTTCAAGGATCCTCCTTCGTTCCAGGATCATCCCAGGTTCAAGGATCCTCCTACGTTCCAGGATCATCCCAGGTTCAAGGATCCTCCTTCGTTCCAGGATCATCCCAGGTTCAAGGATCCTCCTTCGTTCCAGGATCATCCCAGGTTCAAGGATCCTCCTACGTTCCAGGATCATCCCAGGTTCAAGGATCCTCCTTCGTTCCAGGATCATCCCAGGTTCAAGGATCCTCCTTCGTTCCAGGATCATCCCAGGTTCAAGGATCCACCTTCGTTCCAGGATCATCCCAGGTTCAAGGATCCTCATTCGTTCCAGGATCATCCCAGGTTCAAGGATCCTCCTTCTTTCCAGGATCATCCCAGGTTCAAGGATCCTCCTTCGTTCCAGGATCATCCCAGTTTCAGGGATCCTTCCAGATGCCAGGATCCTTGAGGAGTTTGCAAACAGGAAGTTCAGATGTCCATCAAGGAGATTTTATTCCAATGCAGACCAATGCCTCTACTGGTCCCTCGATCATTCCAGAGTCTCAACAATATGGATTAACATCCATTCTTCCTAACTTGAATCCAATGGGAGGTAACACTTTTAATAATTCTCATACTACTAACCATGGTCTTATGCAGGATCCAGGTATCAATCATGCCATGGCCAGAGAATTG
Source organism: Helianthus tuberosus (assembly GCA_030545235.1). Lineage (NCBI taxonomy): Eukaryota > Viridiplantae > Streptophyta > Magnoliopsida > Asterales > Asteraceae > Helianthus > Helianthus tuberosus. The sequence goes on along the minus strand of CM060431.1, from coordinate 144,382,970 downwards.
CAAAAGCTAAAGGATATGATATCAAGTGTTCCGGGAGTGGTCAAACCTATCCCAGAGATTGCAGATGGGAGCCACAAGATATCTCGTTTTGCACCACCAATCTGTGATGCTGAGATACCCAAGAGGTTCCATGTGCCTACAATGAAGCTGTATGATGGTTCGACTGATCCTGAAGAACACATAGCACAATATAGGGAAAGGATGGAAATCAATCCAATTCCAGAAAGGTTAAAAGAAGCATGCCTGTGCAAGGGATTCGGATCCACTCTTACTGGATCAGCTCTCAAATGGCTGCTAAGTCTTCCTCCTTATTCTATTACCTCATTTGCTAACCTAGTTAACTTGTTTAATAATCAGTTTTCTTGTAGTAGAAAATTTGAACAATTAACTAGTGATTTATATAGGATAACCCAGGGTCATAATGAATCATTAAGGGATTACATTACCAAATTCAGTAAAGAATCCTTAGACATTCCCAACTTAGATATAGCCACGGCTGTTGAGGCCTTCAAAATGGGATTGCTTAGGGATTCGTTATTTTATGATGATCTTGTTATGACACCATGCAGGAACCTAGATGAGGTAAGAACCCGGGCCCTCAGATTCATCCGGCTAGAGGATGACAAGAGGATCCAGGAGAGGTTAACAGGATCCTCAAAGCAGGATAAGCAAGGATCCTCATTCAGGAACAACAAGTTCAGATCCTACAACAGATCTGATAATCAGAACGTGCATTCTATTGATCAAGAAGAGGATGATGAGGATTATCCTCCAATTTCTGAATATTGTTTTAGTGTTGATAACAATGAACTAATCCTTGCGATGCAGAGTCTAGGTGATAAAGCTAGAAGGCCCAGAAAAAATGATAGGCCAGCCGCAACTAAGGATAAATCAAAATGGTGTGCGTATCATGAAGATTTTGGGCACCTCACAGAAGAATGCATTGCATTAAGAAACGAAATTGGATACTTGTTGAGCAAGGGGCATCTAAAAGAATTGTTGGGAAGAAAAAAGTCAAGAACTCAGGATCTTGAAAGGATCCCTGAGAAGGCTCCAGCCCCTCCAGCAGATGCACAAGTAATAAACTTTATTTCTGGAGGATCCGACATTTATGGCACATCCTTCTCAGCAGCTAAAAGGCATGCAAAGGAAACTAAAATGGATAATGGAGAAAGACCAGTTCGAACATCAAGTGTCTCCGAAGGAAAAGTCATAACCTTTGATGAAGAGGATCGTGTTGATATCCAAGATCCTCATCACGATGGTTTAGTTATTACTCTTTTTATATCTAACCATTTTGTCCGCAGGATCCTTATAGACGGAGGAGGTTCAGTGAACATTATCCAGCTTGATGTTCTAAAGAAGATGGGTATCCCTGAATCAGAGATCATACAGAGATCCTCCGTGCTCGTGGGATTTAGTGGCGAAACTAAGAACACCCTGGGGGACATTAAACTCCCAATATACATTGAAGGCTTACACTCTTATCAAAAATTTTGTGTTATTGACTGTTTATCTTGTTGTAATGTTATCCTTGGCAGGCCCTGGATACACGATATGAAAGCAGTCCCATCTACTTACCATCAATGTGTGAAGCTCCCTAGTCCTTGGGGAATAGTAAAGATTGATAGTGATCAGCAGGAGGCTAAGAATTGCTACACTTCATCGATGAAACCAGCCTCGAAGTCAAGGGAGCAATAGCAATCAAGGTATCCTCCAAGGAATGTCTTGGAGGCCAGAGAGCAGGATGTGGTAGAAATCCTCATGGATCCCGATGATCCTGAATCCAAAATCTATATCGGATCAGGGATCCTTGGCGAAATGAAAGAAGACCTCGTATCCTTCCTCAAAAGGAGAAAGACTACCTTTGCATGGAAACACGAAGACATGACTGGTATATCCAAAGATGTTATCACCCATAAACTCGGCATTGACAGATCCTTCAAACCAATCCATCAAAGGAGAAGAAAGTTTGCACCGGAAAGGAATGCCATTATACAAGAAGAGGTAGAGAAATTGCTCCGGGCAGGTATGATTAGAGAGGTCAAGTATCCAAGATGGTTGGCCAATGTGGTTGTTGTTCAAAAGAAAAACGGAAAGTGGAGGGTATGTGTCGATTTTACCGATTTAAATAAGGCATGTCCCAAGGATCCTTTCCCTTTACCCCACATTGACTCCATGGTGGATGCAACCGCGGGTCATGAACTGTTAACTTTTATGGATGCTTCATCTGGATTTCAACAAATCCAAATGGAACCATCCGACCAAGAGGATACAGCCTTCATGACTCCAACTGGTATATACTGCTATATTGCTATGCCGTTCGGATTAAGAAATGCAGGTGCAACATACCAAAGGCTGGTGAATATGATGTTCAAGGATCAGATTGGACAAACTATGGAGGTTTACATAGATGATATGGTGGTAAAATCCTTAAAAGCTGAGGATCACCTAAGAGACTTGGAGGAAGCATTCGATATCCTTGACAAATATAACATGAAACTTAATCCTTCAAAATGTCACTTTGGTGTTAAAGCAGGTAAATTCTTAGGATATATGGTGACAAAGAGAGGCATCGAAGCTAGCCCGGAACAAATCAAAGCAATAGTGAACATCAAATCTCCGGCCAATGCTAAGGATGTTCAAAGGCTAACAGGAAGGATAGCAGCCTTGACCAGATTTATATCCAAGTCCTCCGAGAAGTGTAAAGAATTCTATGATATCCTAAGGAAGAACAAGAAATTTGAGTGGACGGAGAAGCATGAAAATGCTTTAAAAGCCCTCAAAGATTACCTATCCTCGGCCCCGGCTTTGATGAAACCAGAAAAAGGTGATGTGTTATCCTTGTATCTTGCAGTATCCTCAAAAGCAGTAAGTGCGGTCCTTGTTAAGGATCATCAAGGTACACAACATCCTGTCTATTATGTAAGTAAAAGTTTACTTGATGCCGAATCCAGGTACTCACACCTTGAAAAGCTTATTCTTGCATTAATTATGGCATCTACCAAGCTAAGACATTATTTTGAAACTCATGTTATCATTGTTAAAACTAATTTTCCAATTAAGAATGTCCTCAGGAAACCAGAGATGTCAGGAAGGATGGCTAAGTGGGCAGTGAAATTGAGTGCATATGATATAAGATATGAGCCTAGGACAGCCATCAAATCCCAAGCATTAGCTGACTTTGTGGCTGATTTCAGTAGTGATTTACAAGAAGAAGCTGAGCTAGAAGTCCAGCAGCTAGAAGAGACCCAGGATCCTTGGATACTTCATACTGATGGATCCTCAAATGTCAAAGGCACAGGGCTTGGAATACTACTAAAATCGCCACAGGGGGACATAATACCCCATTCTATAGCTTGTGAATTCCAAACCACTAACAATGAGGCTGAATATGAAGCCCTAATTGCTGGTTTACAAACTGCAAAGCATATGGGGATCAGGTATCTTGAGGTACACGTAGATTCTTTGTTGATTGCAAACCACTTTAATGGATCATATTCTGTTAAAGGTGAAAAGCTAACCAAATATTTGGAGATAGTCAAAAGTTTGGCACTCTCTTTTGTTTCCTTTAGTTTGTCACAGGTACCAAGGGAAGAAAATACAGGAGCTGATGTGTTGGCTAACTTAGGATCATCTTTGAAGATCCCAGAGGATATCAAGATTCCTATTATCCATATCCTGACCCCGGCTATCGAGGATCACCAGACTATGGAGATAGGAAATGATTCTGCACTTATCCCTAGTGAGGATACTCAATCCTATCCAGGATCAGGATCATGGATCTCACCAATTATGAGATACTTGCAACATGGAGAGATTCCTACAGGAGAAAACCCTAGGGCTTTCAAATCTAAGGTATCTCAATTCACAATTTTAAATAATATGTTGTATAGACGATCTCTTGCAGGACCATACTTGAGATGCATTGAGGATCCTGAAGTTCAAGAAGTTTTAAAAGACTTCCATGAAGGAGATTGTGGAAACCACACTGGGGGCAGGGCTTTATTCTCAAGGATCCTGAGGACAGGATACTACTGGCCAACCATGAAGAAAGATGCTGTGGAGTATGCCAGAAGATGTGATCCTTGCCAGAGACACAGCAATATCCTTCATCAACCAGCTGAACTATTGCATCCTATATCCTCCTCTTGGCCATTTATGAGATGGGGTATGGATATAGTTGGAAAGCTCCCTAAGGCACCTGGTGGGAAAGTATTCATGTTAGCTATGACTGATTACTTCTCCAAGTGGATAGAGGCTGAAGCTTTTGCCCAAGTCAGAGAAAAGGAAGTTATATCCTTCATTAAAAGAAATATTATAACTAGATTTGGAATTCCTTCCGAGATTATATGTGATAATGGTTCCCAATTTATTGGGGGCAGAACCACTAACTTTTGTGACAGCTGGGGGATTAAGATGATAACTTCAACACCAGTCCACCCACAAGCTAATGGCCAAGCAGAATCATCCAACAAGATCATCATCAACAATTTGAAGAAAAAGCTTGGATCCAAGAAAGGGAAATGGGCAGAAGAACTACCCTATGTGCTTTAGGCTGATAGGACAACCCCCAAGAATGCTACTGGTCAAACACCATTCTCTTTGGTGTTTGGGGCAGAATCAGTGATCCCAACAGAAATGGTGGTTCCTACTGCTAGAACAAGTACCCGTGATCCTGAGGAAAATGATGAAAACTTGGCTCAAGACCTGGATACTATTGAAGAAATCAGGGATATGGCTAGGATAAGGATGGCCAGTTATCAACAAAGAATGGCTGGTGCTTACAACAAAAATGTCAGGATCAGGAGGTTTCAAGTTGGAGATATGGTGTTAAGGAAAGCATTTCAGAATACCACCAATCCTGCTGATGGAAAATTGGCTCCAAAATGGGAAGGCCCTTATTTGATTGAAGCTGAAGCAGGAAAGGGGGCATATAGATTGCTAACCATGGAAGGTGATTTGCTACCAAGAGCTTGGAATGCTGTCCACTTGAAGAAATATTTCATGTAAGCAGGATCCTTATGGCATAGGTGATCCTCACGATAGGGATATCCTTAAAGGATCCTCAAAGTATCGGTGATCCTTACTCAGGTAATATCCTAATCTTGAACTATTTCATTTCTTTATTTTCTCATATAAGGATAAGGATCATGTATCCTTTATCCATCTCTCACGTGAGTTCAAGTTTTGAAAGTTCAGGTATCTTTAGCACAACGTTGGTTATCCACAGAAGCAATCCGTCTTTTGGGTTTAACCCCAGTTATTTGGGCTTGTCCCCAGATTCCGCCTGTAGCGCACGATGATCCTGGTGTAGTTCAAGGCTTTGGGACCAGTACTCGTTCTAGGGGCTGATAATTCCATTGTTCTGGCTATGCTTAGGATCCTACGTATAATGGTAGACGTACCATACATCCGTTCATAAGGTTTCTAACGTTTTCACGTTAGCTAAGGTTTCTAACGTTTTCACGTTAGCTAAGGTTTTGGCATCTTCATGTCACCAAGTTTGGATAGTCGCCAGTTAGGGCCATACTCCAGTTTACATACGATCCTTGGGCTTGTCCCCAGTTATCCTTGGGCTTGTCCCCAGTTATCCTTGGGCTTGTCCCCAGTTATCCTTGGGCTTGTCCCCAGTTGCTAACTCTTTTCTTATATCGGCTTAGTCCCAAGATATGCTCTATTTCAGGTCCTTGAAGATAGGCAGCTAGGGATCCTTGATCCTTATTTCACTCTAAAGTTTATCTTATAGTTATCCTTATTATGGTTAGGATTCTAACTTGGATCCTCTGGTATGATCCTTAACTCTTTTGATTTTATTCATTATTCTTCTAAATAACCCCTATACTTGACAACTGAACTTGTGTTTCTTAAACTATCTCACTTTTTAGAACTTATCGGTTATGGGATATGTGATCCTTGATCATATCCTAAACTTTTTGGATATCTTTTCTAATTTTTCAAGGCTTGATAAATATAAACAGAATGAACATTACAACAGTTGGAAAGTAACAATACTAAAAGGGATAACAACACAAGATAAGCGACAAAAGGTTAAGTTTTTATTTATTAACATAAGGCTAACCCTTTAAAGGTTGTCAAAATTACCTACCCGAGCTTCTACCAGCAAAACGTGGCCCGTCCGCTGGGGTAGGTAAAGGGTGTCCATGATAATGAGTTCAAAAGTAGTGCAGGAATATAAAGGCGGCAGGATCACAATGGCTTCATCCCCCAAACAGAGGATCCCTCCACCAATTGCAATCCTGCCTATTGTCCAAAGGATCATACATGATCCTTAATCCTAAAACCTATTGTTCAAAGTACAAACCATGAAATTGTTTTAAACATCACAACCATCAAACTAAAAAATTGGGCTCCGGCCTTGGCACATATATCCATCATCGCCCAATTGTGCAGCCTACACCTTTGCTGCATCCTCTTCTCCTCCAGCTGCGGTATCCTTCACCTGATCCTTCCCACTGCCACTTGCTTCAATCGCCAAGACCTCAGTAGCCTCTTCTTCATCATCCTCAAGATCAGCCAACCTTGCCTTCCAACCCTCAACATCCCAGCTGTTTTTATCAAAGCTAGGATCTTGAGCTTCCTGGGCCATCTTCAGTTTTGTCTGGTACATTGTAATGGCGGCAGAGACCTTAGCATTTTCAATAAGGTCATGCTTTTCATAGTCAAGGTTGATCAGAAGTTTGGCTGTCTTAGTCTTCTCATCTAGGAGTTCCTTCCGAGCATCAGCAAGTGCAAGATCCTTGAGCACGGCAACCTGTTGGAGGTCGGCAATCTTTTTATCTTGATCCTCAACGTGGCCCACATAATCCTCAATCTCAGCAAATTTCTGCAAAAGAAAAGGATAAAAGCAGTTCAAGACCAAGTGATCCTCATACGAGTAGGATACATAGGCAGAATAAAGGATCCTTACATCATTGAAGTATTCAAGGAACTGGTGGCGGATCAGTGGTAGACCCTGAAGATCCTCAGCATCAGAAGTTTTCCTCTTCTTGACACCCTTTCCTTTAGTGGGTGCCTTTGGAATGGAAATGCTAGGACTGGTGGTGGATTTCTTCTTCCTGGATCGTACGACATCAAGGTCAGCCGTGTTGAATTGGGATACAGGCTTGGCAGATTTTCCAGCACCTACACGACCAAAACAAGATAAGTATCTTTTCTTAATTCATATTTCACTATTTATTTAAATCTTAAACAAGGATACTTACTTGACATTGTGACAGAGCCTGAGGATATCTCCTGTGAATCTTGGGTTGTTGTCTTGAAAGTTCTTGTCTCAGGATCAAGTTTCTTGAAAGCAAGGAGCCTCTCCTTAGCAGCAGGGGACAGTTTGAGGTGTGAGACGGTGATAGCTGCATAAAAAGAAAGCAAAAATATAAGTTATCCTTACATCAAAAGAAAGTTCCTGGTGATCCTTCTCAGGATCCTCCATCCTACCATGGGTAGCCCAATTTTTAGGAAGATCCTTTCCATCCTGGATGGAATCTCTCTTGATAAAAAAGAAGCGCCGTTTCCAATTAGCATCATTCTTGGTGGCTTTGAAGATCGGGTGTTCCTCACCGGGTTTACGTTTGAATAAATAACGGTGAGAGCCAAAGGTGGTAAGATCATACAGTTCTCCCAGCTCTGCCATTCCTAGATCTATTCCCTCCTGATCGATGATCCTTTCAAGGGTGTACAAAACCCTCCAAATCATCGGCATGGCTTGGATATAAGAGATGCCGGTTAGGGAAAAGAAAGATTGGGTGAAGGCTGGAAAAGGATATGTATAGCCTATGGTGAAAGGAGTGACGGGGAAAGCAACCCACTTATCGGAGATATGATCGCTCAAGGCATTGGGGTCAAAAGGCCTGAATTCGGTGTTTGCCGGGAAGCAGTGGCGGATTCTATCTATCTGAGCATCATTGAAGAGACAGCGCTCTTTAATGGAGTCTTCAATAATCCCCTGGCTTTTCGGAGGACTGTTCTTTGGGTGATCCTTGGCTGGTGAACTTCGGAGCAACATTTTCGAAGTGGCGGAGATAAAAAAAGAAAAACAGAGTAAGGGAGGAAGAAAGAGGAGAAAGAAATACCTGATCGATCGTCGACTGAGAATTTAAAGGGAGTTTCTTTCGAATTTGAATGCATAATGATCCTATCTCTATCTCTATTTATAATTATGATTCTGCAGGATTGTCACTTCCGTGACATCATCATCGCAACGGCTAGTTCTATTTTAACGGCTATATATCCGTTAGTTTGTTACGGATAAGATCAGAAAATATAACTCGTCAATTTTACAAATTACTCCTTATATTTTGGGGGCAATTGTTAGGGGAGGATTTTCTAACAATTAGTGATCCTTATTCGTTATCCTAATTAGTGATCCTTACTTCTGTGATAGGTGGTGATCCTCAGAAGGGCTTTAGGATCAGGATCATGGATCACTTTAAGGATCCTCGTACTGACGATTGTTTATGTATTGTACTATCTCGCAGGTATAATGAGCTTGACCAAGTCTAGGCGACATTCCTGGAGAATATTCCTAAACTATTATGCACGTGCTTGACCAAAAATAGACGTTATGGAGAACGTGGAGGCTTGGCACGAAAGTCGGATAGTTAGTTTAGGTGGTTATTTCTATTTTAAAAAGGGAGTAACGAGCTAGTAGAAAACACTTAGTCATTTCTCAGTTACACACACTCGTACAAACGCTCATACAAGCTCTCGTTCAAACACTTAGCAATCTCATACACTTTTTACACATTTCACCGTAGTGATCCTTGTACCTAGCTCGTTACTATCCGAAATTGTAAACATTTATTCATTTATTAGAGCTTGGTGATCGGTAGTTTCCATCACCCGGGGTTTTTTGTGCCGGAGATCAACTCTTGATCAAGGGCTTTTTCCCCGTATAAATCCTTGTGTTGTTTGTGCAAATCTACATTGAAGTGATCCTCCTTGCTATTATATAATCAGCATCATACCCCCATAACATAGAGTTTGGTTGCAATATCCTCATCAGATTTTTTGACCAAAACACTCATTTACTGTTGGGTTTATTGATCCTCAATTCTGTCTGAATTAGTGATCCTCGGAAAGTATTGTAGGATCAGGATCATGGATCATCATCAGGATCCTTATACTAACGATTGTCTGCTTTGAATATGAAGTTGTTTTGCAGGAGTACGAGCTTGGACTTGGTCTTGGCGATATTCCTGGAGCATATTCCATATTTATTCCGCACGTGCATGGCTGAAATGGACGTTATGGAGGTCGTGGAGGACTTGCACAAAATGCGGACAGTTTGTTAGCTTAGATATTTTCCATTTTTAAAAGGGGATAGCGAGCTAAATAGAGACACTTGGCTAACTTTAGCTTAACACACACTAGCAACTGCTCTCACCAGCTCTCGACAATTCACTTGGCGATTATACACTTTTTTGCACATTACACTATAGTGATCCTTGTAACTAGCTCGCTATAATCCGAAGTTGTAATACATTTCTTGTTTAATCTGAGTTGGTGATCGGTAGTTTCCATCACCCGAGGTTTTTTATGCCGGAGATCATTCATTGATCAAGGGCTTTTTCCTCGTATAAATCTTTGTGTCACTTGTTCATTACATTTCTGAGTGATCCTTAGCATTGTTCAATCATTCAAGCATCACACCTCACAACAGAAAGTTTGGTTGCATTATCATTGCTTGATTTTTGACCAAAACAATAAGAATGAAGTCCTTCAATGTAGATGGGAAGTTTAATGTCCCCCAATGTATTCTTGGTTTCTCCGCTGAATCCCACAAGAATTGAGGATCTTGGGACAATATCTGATTCAGGGATGTTCATTTTCTTGAGGACATCAAGCTGAATGATGTTTACTGAGCTTCCTCCATCGATTAGGATCCTGCGAACAAAATGGTTAGATATGAATAAAGTAATGACAAGACCATCATGATGAGGATCCTGAACATCAACACGATCATCCTCATCAAAAGTTATAACTTTCTCATGTGTAACAGTAGAGGTTCGGACGGGTCTATCTCCATTATCCATCTTGGTTTCCTTGGCATGTCTCTTGGCTGCTGAAAAGGAAGTACCACAAATGTCTGATCCACCGGATATGAAGTTTATAACTTGTGCATCTGCTGGAGGAGCAGGAACTCTTTCTGGAACCTTTTCAGGATCCTGGATCCTTGACTTTTTTCTTCCCAAAAGCTCCTTCAAATGCCTTTTGCTCAACAAGTAACCAATCTCTTTTCTTAGTGCAATACACTCTTCAGTGAGGTGCCCGAAATCCTTGTGATATGCACACCATTTGGATTTGTCTTTTGTTGTGGCTGGTTTATCACTTTTCCTTGGCCACCTAGCTTTTTCACCTAAATTCTGCATTGCAAGGATCAGTTCATTGTTATCAACAGAAAAACAGTATTCAGAAATGGGAGGATAATCCTCATCATCCTCTTCCTGTTCTACTGCATGCACGTTCTGGTTGTCAGACTTGTTGTAAGGTTTGGACTTGTTGTTCCTGAAGTAGGATCCTTGTTTCTCCTGCTTCGAGGATCCTACTAGTCTTTCCTGGATCCTTTTATCATCCTCTAATCGGATGAATCTAAGGGCCCTGGTTCTCACTTAATCAAGATTCCTGCATGGGGTCATGACAAGATCATCATAGAATAATGAATCCCTTAGCAATCCCATTTTAAAGGCTTCTACAGCCGTAGCTATATCCAGATTAGGAATGTCTAAGGATTCTTTACTAAACTTAGTGATGTAATCTCTAAGTGATTCATTTTGACCTTGTGTTACCCTATATAGATCACTAGTTAAACGTTCAAATTTTCTACTACATGAGAATTGGCTATTAAACAGATTAACTAGATTAGCAAATGAAGTAATAGAGTAAGGGGGAAGACTTAGCAGCCATTTAAGAGCCGATCCTGTGAGTGTGGATCCAAAACCCTTGCATAGACATGCTTATTTTAACCTCTCAGGAATTGGATTGATCTCCATCCTTTCTCTGTATTGAGCTACATGCTCCTCTGGATCCGTCGAACCATCATACAACTTCATGGTTGGTATTTGGAACCTTTTGGGTATCTCAGCATCACAAATAGGTGGTGCAAAACGAGATATCCTATGGCTTCCATCTGCAATTTCAGGAATGGGCTTAACCACTCCTGGAATGTTGTATATCATATCCTTCAGTTTTTGTAATTCCCTAGCCATAGCTTGATTGATACCTGTATCCTGCATAAAGCCATGGTTAGTGTTATAAGAATTATTCAAAGTGTTACCTCCCGGAGGATTCAAGTTTGGAATCCCGGATGTGAATACATATTGACGAGATTCTGGTATGACTGAAGGACCAGAAGAAGCAATGGTCTGCATTGGAATGAAGTCTCCTTGATGAACATCTGAACTTGGGGGCTGCACACTCCTTAAGAATTCCTGATCCTGGAAGATGCTGGATCCTTGATGCGTAGTGACTGGGGGTCTTGGAGAATAATCCATGGATCCATAAACCTGAGATGAGGATCCTTGGACCTGAGAGGATCCTTGAACCTGAGAGGATCCTTGAACCTGAGAGGATCCTTGAACCTGAGAGGATCCTTGAACTGGGAAGGATCCTTGATGCTGGAAGAAGGATCCTGAAGGTTGAAAGTAGGATCCTAAAGCTTGAGTCATTGCCGATGATCCAGAGCGCATTCCTGTTGATCCACCCCGGTATTGGATATCTGGAGCTGCAGATTGCTGGGCAGTTATAGCCGGAGTGTCGAAATCCAGTGATCTAGGTATCAGAGGAGAGTGATCCTCCCCTGATTTCTTCTGTTTCTTGATGTCACCAATCTCCCGGAGGATCCTTTCATTGGTTTTATCCCGCTCCCATATGTGATCCCTCATCTGCAAAATCAAAGTAAAAAGATCACTGTCAGTAGGGTTAGAAGAAACAGAAGATGTTGGTGGTTTTGGGAAAATGGGGCTTGGTCTCTTTGCAGCATTTTCAGCATTCTTCTGGGATCCAAAAGGTGGTTGTTTTGGTCAGAAAATCTGATGATGATGTTGCAACCAAACTCTTTGTTTAGGGGAATGATGCTTAAAAATGTGTAACAACAATGAGGATCACTTCAATGTAGCATGCACAAACAACACAAGGATTTATACGGGGAAAAAGCCCTTGATCAAGAGTTGATCTCCGGCACAAAAAACCCCGGGTGATGGAAACTACCGATCACCAAGCTAAAATAAATGGTTAAATGTTTACAACTTCGGATAGTAACGAGCTAGGTACAAGGATCACTACGGGGAAGTGTGTAAAAAGTGTATGAAATCGCTAAGTGTTTGAACGAGAGCTTGTATGAGCGTGTTTGCGAGTGTGTGTAACTGCCAAAATGACTAAGTGTCACTAACTAGCTCATTACCCCTTTAAAATAAGAAAAATATCTAGTTAACAAACTCTCCGACTTTCGGGCCAAGCCTCCACGTTCTCCATAACGTCTAGTTTTGATCTAGCACGTGCAGAATACTTCGGGAATATTCTCCAAGAATGCCGCTAAGACTTGGTCAAGCTTGTTATACCTGCGAGATGTTATAAAACATATGTAAACAATCGTCAGTATGAGGATCCTTGAAGTGATCCATGATCCTGATCCTAAAGCCCTTCTGAGGATCACCACCTGTCACAGAAGTAAGGATCACCAGTTAGGATAACGAATAAGGATCACTAATTGTTAGAAAATCCTCCCCTAACAATTGCCCCCAAAATATAAGGAGTGAAATTGTAAAATTAGCGAGTTATGTTTTCTTGATCTTATCCGTAACAAACTAACGGATATATAGCCGTTAATTTTGAACTAGCCGTTGCGATGATGATGTCACGGAAGTGACAACCTGCAAGATCATGATTATAAATAGAGATATAGATAGGATCAAATGCATTTAAATTTTCAGAGAAACTCCCTTTATAATCCACATTCCGAAGACGTTCAGGTATTCTCTTTCTCTATCCTTTTTCCTCTCTTGCTCTGTTTTTATCTTTCCATCAAAGATGTTGCTCTGAAGTTCTCCGGGCAAAGATCACAAGAAGGATAGCCCTTTGGAAAGTCAGAAAATCATCAAGGACTCAGCGAATGAAAAGTGTTGTTTTAACGACGCACAGATAGACAGAATCCGTTGCTGTTTTCCGGCGAATGCCTTTATCAGACCCTTTGATCCTACTACCCTTAGCGACTATGTTTCAGAAACATGGGTTGCATTTCCAGCCACTCCATTCACCATAGGATACACCTATCCTTTCCCAGAGTTTACACAATCCTTCTTTTCCCTTACCGGCATCTCTTATATCCAAGCCATGCCGATGATTTGGAGGGTCTTGTATACTCTGGAGAGGATCATCGAACAAGAAGGCATTGCTTTAGGCATGTCAGAATTGGCGGAGCTATATGATCTCACTACTTTTGGTTCCCATCGTTATTTGTTCAAGCGAAAACCCGGTGCAGATCATCCTCTTCTGAAAGTCACCAAGAATGACAAAGACTGGAAACGTCGCTTTTTCTTTGTCAAGAGAGATTCTATCCAGGGTGGAAAGGATCTTCCTAAAAATTGGACTACCCATGGTAGGATGGAGGATCCTGATAGGGATCACCAGGAACTTTCTTTGATTGCAAGGATAACTTATATTTTTGCTTTCTTGTTTTGCAGCTATCACCGTTTCACGTATCCGCACATCACCTGAAACCAAGGATAGGCTCGCTGCTTTTTGGAAGCTTGATCCTGAAACAAGGACATTCAAGATAGACACCCAAGACTCACAAGAAGTATCCTCAGGTTCCATTACCATGTCGAGTAAGTATCCTGTCTTTTGCATAGTTTAAATATTAAAATAAATAGATAAATTGAAATAGGATAAGGATACTCATCTTGCTTTGAATGTGTAGGCGCTGGAAAACCTGTCAAACCTGTTTCCCAATTCAACGCAGCTGATCTTGATCTCGTACGACCCAGGAAGAAGAGGTCCACTACCAGTCCTAGCATCTCCATTCCAAGGGCACCCACTAAAGGAAAGGGTGTCAAGAAAAGGAAAACTTCTGATGCTGAAGATCTTCAAGGGCTGCCACTGATCCGCCACCAATTCCTTGAATACTTCAATGATGTAAGGATCCTTAACTTTGCCTAGGTATCCTACTCTTATGAGGATCACTTGACCTTGAACTGCCTTATCTTCTTTCTGCAGAAATTTGCTGAGATAGAGGATTACGTGGGCAATGTTGAGGAGCTGGACAAGAAAATAGCTGATCTCCAACAAGTTGCCGTGCTCAAAGATCTTGCACTTGCTGATGCTCGGAAGGAACTCCAGGATACCAAGCAGGAATTGGCCAAGGTGCTGGTCAACTTTGATTATGAAAAGCATGACCTCATCGAAAATACCAAGCTCTCTGCTGCCATCACAATGTATCAGACTAAGTTGAAGATGGCCCAGGAAGCTCAAGATCCTAGTTTCGACAAAAGCAGCTGGGATGTTGAAGGCTGGAAGGCAAGGTTGGCAGATCTTGAGGATGATGAGGAGGAGGCAGCTGATGTCCTGGCAATTGAGGCAAGTGGCAGTGGGAAGGATCAGGCTGGTGGTGATGATGCTGGTGGTGATGCAGCCAAGGTGTGAGCTGCACAATTGGGCGATGATGGATATATGTGCCAAGGCCGGAGCCCAATTTTTTAGTTTGATGGTTGTTTTTTGTGGTTGTGATGTTTAAGACAATTTCATGGGTTGTACTTTGAACAATAGGTTTTAGGATTAAGGATCATGTATGATCCTTTGGACAATAGGCAGGATTGCAATCGGTGGAGGGATCCTCTGTTTGGGGGACGAAGCCATTGTGATCCTGCTGCCTTTATATTCCTGCACTACTTTTGAACTCATTATCATGGACACCCTTTACCTACCCCAGCGGACGGGCCACGTTTTGCTGGTAGAAGCTCGGGTAGGTAATTTTGACAACCTTTAAAGGGTTAGTCTTATGTTAATAAATAAAAACTTAACCTTTTGTCGCTTATCTTGTGTTGTTATCCTTTTTAGTATGTTATTTTCCAACTGTTATAATGTTCAATTTGTCTATACTTATCAATCCTTGAAAATTTAGAAAAGATATCCAAAAAGTTTAAGATATGAACAAGAATCACATATCTCATAACCGATAAGTTTTAAAAATGGTATAGTTTAAGAAAAACACAAGTTCAGTTGTCAAGTATAGGGGTTATTCAAATGAATAATGAGTAAAACCAAAAAAGTTAAGGATCATACCTGAGGATCCAAGTTAGAATCCTAACCATAATAAGGATAACTATAAGATAAACCTTAGAGTGAAATAAGGATCAAGGATCCCTAGCTGCCTATCTTCAAGGACCTGAAATAGAGCATAACTTGGGACTAAGCCAATATAAGAAAAGAGTTAGCAACTGGGGACAAGCCCAAGGATAACTGGGGACAAGCCCAAGGATAACTGGGGACAAGCCCAAGGATCGTATGTAGACTGGAGTATGGCCCTAACTGGCGACTATCCAAACTTAGTGACATGAAGATGCCAAAACCTTAGCTAACGTGAAAACGTTAGAAACCTTAGCTAACGTGAAAACGTTAGAAACCTTATGAACAGATGTATGGTACGTCTACCATTATACGTAGGATCCTAAGCATAGCCAGAACAATGGAATTATCAGCCCCTATAATGAGTACTGGTCCCAAAGCCTTGAACTATACCAGGATCATCGTGCGCTGCAGGCGGAATCTGGGGACAAGCCCAAATAACTGGGGTTAAACCCAAAGGACGGATTGCTTCTGTGGATAACCAATGTTGTGCTGAAGATACCTGAGCTTTCAAAACTTGAACTCACGTGAGAGATGGATAAAGGATACATGATCCCTATCCTTAGATGAAAAAAATTAAGAAATGAAATAGTTCAAGATTAGGATATTACCTGAGTAAGGATCACCGATACTTTGAGGATCCTTTAAGGATATCCCTTCTATGAGGATCACCTATACCATAAGGATCCTGCTTACATGAAATATTTCTTCAAGTGGACAGCATTCCAAGCTCTTGGTAGCAATTCACCTTCCATGGTTAGCAATCTATATGCCCCCTTTCCTGCTTCAGCTTCAATCAAATAAGGGCCTTCCCATTTTGGAGCCAATTTTCCATCAGCAGGATTGGTGGTATTCTGAAATGCTTTCCTTAGCACCATATCTCCAACTTGAAACCTCCTGATCCTGACATTTTTGTTGTAGGCACCAGCCATTCTTTGTTGATAACTGGCCATCCTGATCCTAGCCATATCCCTGATTTCTTCAATAGTATCCAGGTCTTGAGCCAAGTTTTCATCATTTTCCTCAGGATCACGGGTACTTGTTCTAGCAGTAGGAACCACCATTTCTGTTGGGATCACTGATTCTGCCCCGAACACCAAAGAGAATGGTGTTTGACCAGTAGCATTCTTAGGGGTTGTCCTGTCAGCCCAGAGCACATAGGGTAGTTCTTCTGCCCACTTCCCTTTCTTGGATCCAAGCTTTTTCTTCAAATTGTTGATGATGATCTTGTTGGATGATTCTGCTTGGCCATTAGCTTGTGGGTGGACTGGTGTTGACGTTATCATCCTAATCCCCCAGCTGTCACAAAAGTTAGTGGTTCTGCCCCCAATAAATTGGGAACCATTATCACATATAATCTCAGAGGGAATTCCAAATCTGGTTATAATATTTCTTTTAATGAAGGATATAACTTCCTTTTCTCTAACTTGGGCAAAAGCTTCAGCCTCTATCCACTTGGAGAAGTAATCAGTCATAGCTAGCATGAATACTTTTCCACCAGGTGCCTTAGGGAGCTTGCCAACTATGTCCATACCCCATCTCATAAATGGCCAAGAGGAGGATATAGGATGCAATAATTCGGCTGGCTGATGAAGGATATTGATGTGTCTCTGGCAAGGATCACATCTTCTGGCATACTCCACAGCATCTTTCTTCATGGTTGGCCAATAATATCCTGTCCTCAGGATCCTTGAAAATAAAGCCCTGCCCCCAGTGTGGTTTCCACAATCTCCTTCATGGAAGTCTTTTAAAACTTCTTGAACTTCAGGATCCTCAATGCATCTCAAGTATGGTCCTGCAAGAGATCGCCTATACAACATATTATTCATAATTGTGAATTGAGATACCTTAGATTTGAAAGCCCTAGGATTTTCTCCTGTAGGAATCTCTCCATGTTGTAAGTATCTCATAATTGGTGAGATCCATGATCTGGATCCTGAATAGGATTGAGTATCCTCACTAGGGATCATTGCAGAATTATTCCCTATCTCCATAGCCACATGATCCTCAATAGCTGGGGTCAGGATATGGATAATAGGGATCTTGATATCCTCTGGGATCTTCAAAGATGATCCTAAGTTAGCCAATGCATCAGCTTCTGTATTTTCTTCCCTTGGTACCTGTGACAAACTAAAAGAGACAAAAGAGAGTGCCAAACTTTTGACTATCTCCAAATATTTGGTTAGCTTTTCACCTTTAACAGCATATGATCCATTAAAGTGATTTGTAATTAACAAAGAATCTACGTGTACCTCAAGATACCTGATCCCCATATGCTTTGCGATTTGCAAACCAGCAATTAAGGCTTCATATTCAGCCTCATTATTAGTGGTTTGGAACTCACAAGCTATAGAATGGGGTATTATGTCCCCCTGTGGCGATTTTAGTAGTATTCCAAGCCCTGTGCCTTTGACATTTGAGGATCCATCAGTGTGAAGTATCCAAGGATCCTTGGTCTCTTCTAGCTGCTGGACTTCTAACTCAGCTTCTTCTTGTAAATCACTACTGAAATCAGCCACAAAGTCAGCTAATGCTTGGGATTTGATAGCTGTCCTAGGCTCATATCTTATATCATATGCACTCAATTTCACTGCCCACTTAGCCATCCTTCCTGACATCTCTGGTTTCCTGAGGACATTCTTAATTGGAAAATTAGTTTTAACAATGATAACATGAGTTTCAAAATAATGTCTTAACTTGGTAGATGCCATTATTAATGCAAGGATAAGTTTTTCAAGGTGTGAGTACCTGGATTCGGCATCAAGTAAACTTTTACTTACATAATAAACGGGATGTTGTGTACCTTGATGATCCTTAACAAGGACCGCACTTACTGCTTTTGAGGATACTGCGAGATACAAGGATAACACTTCACCTTTTTCTGGTTTCATTAAAGCCGGGGCCGAGGATAGGTAATCTTTGAGGGCTTTTAAAGCATTTTCATGCTTCTCCGTCCACTCAAATTTCTTGTTCTTCCTTAGGATATCATAGAATTCTTTACATTTCTCGGAGGACTTGGATATGAATCTGTTCAAGGCTGCTATCCTTCCTGTTAACCTTTGAACATCCTTAGCATTGGCCGGAGATTTGATGTTCACTATTGCTTTGATTTGTTCCGGGCTAGCTTCGATGCCTCTCTTAGTCACCATGTATCCTAAGAATTTACCTGCTTTAACACCAAAATGACATTTTGAAGGATTAAGCTTCATATTATATTTGTCAAGGATATCAAATGCTTCCTCCAAGTCTCGTAGGTGATCCTCAGCTTTTAAGGATTTTACCACCATATCATCTATGTAAACCTCCATAGTTTGTCCAATCTGATCCTTGAACATCATATTCACCAGCCTTTGGTACGTTGCACCTGCATTTCTCAATCCAAATGGCATAGCAATATAGCAATATATACCAGTTGGAGTCATGAAGGCTGTATCCTCTTGGTCGGATGGTTCCATTTGGATTTGTTGAAATCCAGATGAAGCATCCATAAAAGTTAACAGTTCATGACCCGCAGTTGCATCCACCATGGAGTCAATGTGGGGTAAAGGGAAAGGATCCTTGGGACATGCCTTATTTAAATCGGTAAAATCGACACATACCCTCCACTTTCCGTTTTTCTTTTGAACAACAACCACATTGGCCAGCCATCTTGGATACTTGACCTCTCTAATCATACCTGCCCGGAGCAATTTTTCTACCTCTTCCTGGATAATGGCATTCCTTTCTGGTGCAAACTTCCTTCTTCTTTGATGTATTGGTTTGAAGGATCTGTCGATGCCGAGTTTATGGGTGATAACATCTTTGGATATACCAGTCATGTCTTCATGTTTCCATGCAAAGGTAGTCTTTCTCCTTTTGAGGAAGGATATGAGGTCTTCTTTCATTTCGCCAAGGATCCCTGATCCGATATAGATTTTGGATTCAGGATCATCAGGATCCATGAGGATTTCTACCACATCCTGCTCTCTGGCCTCCAAGACATTCCTTGGAGGATACCTTGATTGCTATTGCTCCCTTGACTTCGAAGCTGGTTTCATCGATGAAGTGTAGCAATTCTTAGCTTCCTGCTGATCACTATCGATCTTTACTATTCCCCAAGGACTAGGGAGCTTCACACATTGATGGTAAGTAGATGGGACTGCTTTCATATCGTGTATCCAGGGCCTGCCAAGGATAACATTGCAACAAGATAAACAGTCAATAACACAAAATTTTTGATAAGAGTGTAAGCCTTCGATATATATTGGGAGTTTAATGTCCCCCAGGGTGTTCTTAGTTTCGCCACTAAATCCCACGAGCACGGAGGATCTTGGTATGATCTCTGATTCAGGGATACCCATCTTCTTTAGAACGTCAAGCTGGATAATGTTCACTGAACTTCCTCCGTCTATTAGGATCCTGCGGACAAAACAGTTAGATATAAAAAGAGTAATAACTAAACCATCGTGATGAGGATCCTGGATATCAGTACGATCCTCTTCATCAAAGGTTATGACTTTTCCTTCGGAGACACTCGATGTTCGAGCTGGTCTTTCTCCATTATCCATTTTAGTTTCCTTTGCATGCCTCTTAGCTGCTGAGAAGGATGTGCCACAAATGTCGGATCCCCCAGAAATAAAGTTTATCACTTGTGCATCTGCTGGAGGGGCTGGAGCCTTCTCAGGGATCCTTTCAGGATCCTGAGTCCTTGACTTCTTCCTACCCAACAACTCTTTTAGATGCCCTTTGCTCAACAAGTATCCAATCTCCTTTCTTAATGCAATGCATTCTTCTGTGAGGTGCCCAAAATCTTCATGATATGCACACCACTTTGATTTATCCTTAGTTGCAGCTGGCCTGTCATTCTTTCTTGGCCATCTAGCTTTATCACCTAGGTTCTGCATGGCAAGGATTAGTTCATTGTTATCAACACTAAAGCAATATTCAGAAATTGGAGGATAATCCTCATCATCCTCTTCTTGATCAATAGAATGCACGTTCTGATTATCAGATTTGTTGTAGGATCTGAACTTGTTGTTTCTGAATGAGGATCCTTGCTTATCCTGCTTTGAGGATCCTGTTATCCTCTCCTGAATCCTCTTGTCATCCTCTAGCCGAATGAACCTGAGGGCCCGGGTTCTTACCTCATCTAGGTTCCTGCATGGTGTCATAACAAGATCATCATAAAATAACGAATCCCTAAGCAGTCCCATTTTGAAGGCTTCAACAGCCGTGGCTATATCTAAATTGGGAATGTCTAAGGATTCTTTACTAAATTTGGTAATGTAATCCCTTAATGATTCATTATGACCCTGGGTTATCCTATATAAATCACTAGTTAATCGTTCAAATTTTCTACTACAAGAAAACTGAGTATTAAACAAGTTAACTAGGTTTGCAAATGAGGTAATAGAATAGGGAGGAAGACTTAGCAGCCACTTGAGAGCTGATCCAGTAAGAGTGGATCCGAATCCTTTGCATAAGCATGCTTCCTTTAACTTTTCTGGGATTGGATTGATCTCCATCCTCTCCCGGTATTGTGCTATGTGTTCTTCAGGATCCGTCGAACCATCGTACAATTTCATTGTAGGCACATGGAACCTCTTGGGTATCTCAGCATCACAGATTGGTGGTGCAAAGCGAGATATCTTGTGGCTCCCATCTGCAATCTCTGGAATAGGTTTGACTACTCCCGGAACACTCGAGATCATATCCTTTAGCTTTTGCAATTCTCTGGCCATGGCATGATTGATACCTGGATCCTGCATAAAACCATGGTTAATAGTATGAGAATTATTAAAAGTGTTACCTCCCATTGGATTCAAGTTAGGAAATATGGAGGTTAATCCATATTGTTGAGATTCTGGAATGATCGAGGGGCCAGCAGAGGCATTGGTCTGCATTGGAATAAAATCTCCTTGATGGACATCTGAACTTCCTGTTTGCAAACTCCTCAAGGATCCTGGCATCTGGAAGGATCCCTGAAACTGGGATGATCCTGGAACGAAGGAGGATCCTTGAACCTGGGATGATCCTGGAACGAAGGAGGATCCTTGAACCTGGGATGATCCTGGAACGAAGGAGGATCCTTGAACCTGGGATGATCCTGGAACGAAGGAGGATCCTTGAACCTGGGATGATCCTGGAACGAAGGAGGATCCTTGAACCTGCTGCATTCCTGAATATCCTCCTGTACTCGTGAGGGATCCCATATGCTGGGGATAGGATCCTGCTGGCTGGAAATATGAACCTAGTGCCTGGGTCATAGCTGTTGTTCCATAGTGCACTCCTTTTGGTCCACCCGCATATTGAATGTCTGGAACCACTGATGGCTGAGAAGTAATCACCGGAGTGTCAAAATTCAAAGATCTGGGCATCAGTGGGGAATGATTCTCTGCCGTTTTCTTCTGTTTCTTAATTTCATCAATCTCCCGGAGGATCCTTTCGTTGGTCTTATCCTGTTCTTGTGCATGATTCCTCATCTGCAAAATCAAGGTATAGAGATCATTAGTAGTAGGATTAGTTGAAACAGAAGGAGTAGGTGGTTTTGAGAAAATGGGAGTCGGTTTCTTCGCAGCATTCTCTGTATTCTTCTGGGATCCAGAAGGTGGTGGAGGCAAAGGAGGAACGCCTTGTGAAGAAGTGAACGAAGGCATCAAGTTTGAAGCATTCTTCGCTGAGGAAGCCATTTGCTTGGTAGTAATGAACCGGAATGAGCACAGAAATGCGAATTCTTCTAAGGACAAAGCACCAATTGCCCCACGGTGGGCGCCAAACTGTTTTGGTCAGAAAATCTGATGATGATGTTGCAACCAAACTCTTTGTTTAGGGGAATGATGCTTAAAAATGTGTAACAACAATGAGGATCACTTCAATGTAGCATGCACAAACAACACAAGGATTTATACGGGGAAAAAGCCCTTGATCAAGAGTTGATCTCCGGCACAAAAAACCCCGGGTGATGGAAACTACCGATCACCAAGCTAAAATAAATGGTTAAATGTTTACAACTTCGGATAGTAACGAGCTAGGTACAAGGATCACTACGGGGAAGTGTGTAAAAAGTGTATGAAATCGCTAAGTGTTTGAACGAGAGCTTGTATGAGCGTGTTTGCGAGTGTGTGTAACTGCCAAAATGACTAAGTGTCACTAACTAGCTCGTTACCCCTTTAAAATAAGAAAAATATCTAGTTAACAAACTCTCCGACTTTCGGGCCAAGCCTCCACGTTCTCCATAACGTCTAGTTTTGATCTAGCACGTGCAGAATACTTCGGGAATATTCTCCAAGAATGCCGCTAAGACTTGGTCAAGCTTGTTATACCTGCGAGATGTTATAAAACATATGTAAACAATCGTCAGTATGAGGATCCTTGAAGTGATCCATGATCCTGATCCTAAAGCCCTTCTGAGGATCACCACCTGTCACAGAAGTAAGGATCACCAGTTAGGATAACGAATAAGGATCACTAATTGTTAGAAAATCCTCCCCTAACAGTGGTGGAGGCAAAGGTGGAACGCCCTGTGAAGAAGTGACTGCCGGCATAGAGCTTGAAGTGTTCTTTGCTGAAGAAGCCATATGGTTGAAGATAATAAACCGAAATGAACACAACGAACAAAATTTTTCAGAAATGAAGCACCAATTGCCCCACGGTGGGCGCCAAACTGTTTTGGTCAAAAATCAGGCTAGGATAATGCAACCAAATCTTTGTTGTGAGGAATGATGCTTGAGACAATGAACAAATGTATGAATAACTTGCAAATGAAATGAACAAGTGACACAAGGATTTATACGAGGAAAAAGCCCTTGATCAAGAGTTGATCTCCGGCATAAAAAACCTCGGGTGATGGAAACTACCGATCACCAACTATAATTAAACAAATGATCTTTACAACTCGGGATGATAACAAGCTTGTTACAAGGATCACTAGAGTGCAATGTATATGAAATCGCCAAATAAACTGTTGAGAGCTTGCGAGAGTGTGTGTGTGTGTTAGCTAACTTAGCCGAATGTTCTAATCTAAGCTTGTTATCCCCTTTTTAAAATTAGAAATAACTAGATAACTAACTATCCGCTTAATGTGCAAGCTTCCCACGATCTCCATAACGTTCACAAAGGCCAAGCACGTGCGGAATATTGAGGGCATATTCTCCAAGAATATCGGTAAGACTTGGTCCATGCGTATACTCCTGCAAAACGAGCTCAAATACAATGTAGACAATCGTTAGTGTAAGGATAACAATAAGGATCCTGGATCCTGATCCTGCAATACCTTCTGAGGATCCCTAATTCAAACAGAATTGAGGACCCGTGATCCTGACAGTACTTGAGGATCCGTGATCCTTAGGATTGGAAAATCCTCCCCTAACAGTAGGGATCACAGATTCAGCTCCAAACATTAAAGAAAATGGGGTCTGACCAGTAGCATTCTTGGGAGTTGTTCTATCAGCCCATAACACATAAGGTAGCTCTTCTGCCCATTTTCCCTTCTTGGATCCAAGCTTCTTCTTCAAATTGTTGATGATGATCTTGTTAGATGATTCTGCTTGACCTTTAGCTTGTGGGTGGACTGATGTTGATGTTATCATCTTAATCCCCCAGTTGTCACAAAAGTTAGTAGTTCTATTCCCAATAAATTGGGATACATTATCACAAACGATTTCAGAAGGTATGCCAAATCTAGTAATAATGTTTCTTTTAATAAAGGATATCACTTCCTTTTCTCTAACTTGTGCAAAGGCTTCAACTTCTATCCATTTAGAAAAGTAATCAGTCATAGCAAGCATAAGAACTTTTCCTCCTGGTGCTTTGGGAAGTTTGCCAACTATATCTATTCCCCATCTCATGAATGGCCAAGAAGAGGATATAGGATGCAGGAGCTCCGCTGGTTGATGAAGGATATTGCTATGTCTTTGATAAGCATCACATCTCCTTGCATAATCCACAGCATCCTTCTTCATAGTAGGCCAATAGTATCCTGTACTAAGGATCCTTGAGAATAGTGCTCTGCCCCCAGTGTGGTTTCCACAATCTCCTTCATGAAAATCCTTCAGGACTTCTTGGATTTCTGGATCCTCGATGCACCTTAGATATGGGCCTGCTAGAGATCGTTTATATAACATGTTATTTAATATTGTAAATTGAGATACCTTGATTTTGAAAGCTCTGGGATTTTCTCCTGTAGGAATCTCTCCATGTTGTATATATCTCATGATTGGAAGGATCCAGGATCCTGAATGTGACCGTGCACCATCACTAGGTATGATTGAAGAATCCTCCACTATTTCCATAGCTGTATGATCCTCAATAGCAGGAGTCAAGATATGGATAATGGGAATTTTAATATCCTCTGGAATCTTCAATGATGATCCAAGGTTGGCTAAAGCATCAGCTTCTGCATTTTCTTCCCTGGTACCTGTGTCAAACTAAAAGAAGCAAAAAGAGTCTGCCAATTTCTTGACTATCTCTAGATATTTGATTAGTCTTTCACCTTTAACAGCATAAGAACCATTAAAGTGGTTAGTAATTAACAGTGAATCTACATGTACCTCAAGATACCTGATCCTCATGTGCTTGGCAATTTGCAAACCAGCTATTAAGGCTTCATACTCAGCCTCATTATTAGTAGTTTGAAATTCACAAGCAATAGAGTGGGGTATTATGTCCCCCTGTGGCGATTTTAATAGTATTCCTAGTCCAGTTCCCTTGATATTTAAAGCCCCATCTGTGAAGAGTATCCAAGGATCCTTGGTTTCTTCCAGCTGTTGAACTTCCAATTCAGCTTCCCTTTGTAGATCACTACTGAAATCAGCCACAAAGTCAGCTAAGGCTTGAGATTTGATGGCAGTTCTTGGTTCATATCTGATATCATAAGCACTAAGTTTGACTGCCCACTTTGCCATCCTTCCTGACATTTCAAGTTTCCTGAGAACATTCTTAATTGGAAAGTTAGTCGTAACAATAATAGCATGAGTTTCAAAATAATGGCGTAATTTAGTAGATGCCATGATCAAAGCAAGGATAAGTTTTTCTAAATGTGAATACCTGGATTCAGCATCAAGTAAACTTTTACTTACATAATACACTTGATGTTGGGTACCTTCATGATCCTTTACAAGGACTGCACTTACCGCCTTAGAAGAAACTGCCAAGTATAAGGATAATATATCCCCCTTTTCTGGTGTCATTAAGGCTGGAGCTGAGGATAGGTAATCCTTAAGGGCATTGAGAGCATTCTCATGCTTTTCAGTCCACTCAAACTTCTTGTTCTTTCTCAGAATGTCATAGAATTCCTTGCATTTCTCTGATGACTTTGAGATGAACCTGTTCAAGGCTGCGATCCTTCCTGTCAATCTTTGCACATCCTTAGCATTGGCAGGAGACTTAATATTCACAATCGCCTTGATTTGCTCTGGACTTGCCTCTATCCCTCTTTTTGTCACCATATAACCTAGGAACTTGCCAGCTTTTACACCCAAGTGGCACTTGGAAGGATTCAATTTCATATTGAATTTATCAAGGATATCAAATGCTTCTTCCAAATCTCTAAGGTGATCCTCAGCTCTCTTGGACTTAACCACCATGTCATCTATATAGACTTCCATCGTGTGTCCAATTTATTCTTTAAACATCATATTGACTAGCCTTTGGTAGGTAGCACCTGCATTTCTTAGTCCAAATGGCATAGCAATATAACAATAGATACCAGTAGGGGTCATAAAGGTTGTATCCTCTTGATCAGATGGTTCCATCTGAATTTGTTGAAATCCAGATGAAGCATCCATGAAAGTCAACAACTCATGACCTGCGGTAGCATCCACCATGGAGTCAATGTGGGGTAATGGGAAAGGATCCTAGGGACATGCCTTGTTTAAATCAGTGAAATCGACACATACCCTCCACTTTCCATTTTTCTTTTGAACAACAACCACATTGGCTAACCACCTTGGATACTTAACCTCTCTAATCATACCTGCTCTGAGCAGTTTATCTACCTCCTCCTGGATGATGGCATTCCTTTCAGGTGCAAACTTTCTCCTCTTTTGATGTATGGGTTTGAATGACCTGTCAATGCCAAGTTTATGAGTAATAATATCTTTAGAAATACCTACCATATCCTCATGCTTCCAGGCAAAGGTAGCTTTTCTCCTCTTGAGGAAGGATACTAGATCCTGTTCAACATTGTCGAGGATCCCGGATCCTATGAAAACTTTGGATTCAGGATCCTGAGGATCCATCAGGATATCTTTCACATCTTGTTCTCTCGCCTCCAGGACATCTCTTGGAGGATACTTTAATTGCTATTGCTCCCAAGGTCTTGAGGCTGGCTTCATTTATGAAGTATAACAATTTTTGGCTTCTTGTTGGTCACTTTCTATCTTTACCACACCCCATGGAGTAGGGAGTTTCACACACTGATGATATGTAGATGGAACTGCTTTCATGTCATGTATCCATGGCCTGCCAAGAATAACATTGCAACAAGATAAGCAATCTATGACACAAAATTTCTGAAAAGAATTAACTCCCTCTATATAAATGGGAAGTTTAATGTCCCCCAATGTGTTCTTGGTTTCTCCACTGAATCCTACAAGAACCGATGATCTTGGGATGATTTCTGATTCAGGGATATTCATTTTCTTGAGGACATCAAGTTGAATGATGTTCACTTAGC
The DNA here is from genome assembly GCA_030545235.1 of Helianthus tuberosus. Classification (NCBI taxonomy): domain Eukaryota; kingdom Viridiplantae; phylum Streptophyta; class Magnoliopsida; order Asterales; family Asteraceae; genus Helianthus; species Helianthus tuberosus. The sequence goes on along the minus strand of CM060431.1, from coordinate 144,355,960 downwards.
TTCCTCCATCTATGAGAATCCTGCGAACAAAATGGTTAGAAATAAACAATGTAATAACAAGACCATCATGATGAGGATCCTGAATATCTACGCGGTTGTCCTCATCAAAGGATATGACTTTATCCTGAGTAAGGATTGAGGTTCGAATAGGCCTATCTAGGGTTGTTCACGAGCCGAACCGAACCGATCTGATCTTTGCTCGTGCTCGGTTCGTTTACAAACCGATCCGAACCGAGCGTTTTTTCAACCGAGCCAAAGTCGAGCGAGTGTGTTTCGATCCGAGCATTTTTCGAACGAACGTCGAGCGAGTATCGAGCGTCACTAAACAAACAAGGAAAGTGACAATGGGAGTGCTAGTTATTAGAATAAAGTCTAGTTTTCGTCCCTGATGTTTCGTCCAATAGAACACAAGTAAAAATTTAACAAATAACAAGGAATACAAAAACACTCAACTAGTTCTATCGAGATTAGCTAAGTGGGAAGATAAATTGTCGACCGATTAAAACATACCCTTGTTTTATCGGAACTTTGAAATTGAATGAACCAATTGAAGCAAAACCCTGGTGAGTTGCCGTCTTGGCGAGTGGTGATGGAGAAATCGAATAACGATGGCCAATGGGGGGGTTTTGATTAGGGTCTTGTACTTCTGAATCGAATGGCGGGTTGAGACTTGAGTATTGATCGACGCTTCACATTTTTCGTATTTGAAATTTTGACTCAATTACTCAAATGGACATTTAAGTATTGGAGAATGGACCATTTTTATTGGATTTCAATTCTACTTACTTAAATGAGCTCTGTTTGGATATTAGACCAAACATTGTTAATGTTGGTCTCTAGTGATTTCATTAAAAATGATACACACATAAATATATATATATATATTAAAAAATAAATCGAGCCAACCGAGCCGAACTGAACCGAACTGAGCGGACCTTTGCTCGTGCTCGGTTCGTTTACAAACCGAACCCATCTGAACCGAGCATTTTTTCAATCGAGCCGAATCGAACGAGCAAATTCTGAGCATTTTTCGAGCGAGCATCGAACGAGCGTCGAGCGCCGAGCAATTTGAACAGCCCTAGGCCTATCCCCATTCTCCATCTTTGTCTCCTTAGCATGCCTCTTGGCTACTGAAAAGGAAGTGCCACATATGTCTGATCCACCAAAAATGAAGTTGATAATTTGTACATCAGCTGGAGGAGCAGGAGCTCTTTCTGGAATCTTTTCAGGATCCTGGATCCTTGACTTTTTTTCTTCCAAATAGCTCCTTCAAATGTCCTTTGCTTAACATGTAACCAATCTCTTTCCTGAGTGTTATGCATTCATCAGTGAGATGACCGAAATTTTCATAATAGGCACACCATTTGGATTTATCTTTTGTAGCAGCTGGCGTATCACTCTTTCTGGGCCATCTTGCTTTCTCACCTAAGTTCTGCATTGCAAGGATTAGTTCATTATTATCAACAGCAAAGCAATATTCAGAAATGGGTGGATAATCTTCATCATCCTCTTCTTGCTCCACTGCATGCACGTTTTGATTATCAGACTTGTTGTATGATTTGGATTTGTTGTTCCTGAAATAGGATCATGACAGTCTTTCCTGGATCCTTTTATCATCCTCTAAACGGATGAATCTAATGGCCCTGGTTCTTACTTCATCAAGATTCCTGCAAGGGGTCATGGCAAGATCATCATAGAATTGTGAATCCTTAAGTAAACCTATTTTGAAGGCTTCTACAGCTGTAGCAATATCCAAATTAGGAATCTCTAAGGATTCTCTACTGAATTTGGTTATATAATCTCTAAGTGATTCATTTTGACCTTGTGTTATCCTATATAGTGTCACACAGTGACTTTTGCGAAAGCGTGATTATGGTGTGACTTTCTTAATGCCATTGCATTCAGTCATAACAACTATATGATAAAACCATAGATTCGTCATCCATTAAATGAGTATAAAACATAACAACATTGTTTTGGAACGTAGGCTTTCAAATTCAAGTTTTACGAATCGTGCAAATTGTTTATGAGTTCATTAAGGACTCATCAAAAGATATTGAAAAACACCAAGATTTGGAAGACGTGTCTCGTCTAGGAATAAGACACACCGACCAAACTCAAAACCATGGATGACATCTTTACAGCATAAAAACTTCCAACGTCCGCCAGATCCACTTACTAATTCCCTGAAATACATGTAGTTTGAAATCATCAACAAAAGTTGAGCGAGTTCATGTGTTTGTTTGTGTGTATGAGTAAACCTTTGAAATCATTGTAAGTATGTATGTATGTATTTGAAATCCCGGTATGAAAGCAACAAGGAAACAGATCGATTAATGTGTAGCTAATACATTAATATACGTGACATGGTGCAGGAAGACTCAAACCTAGCGGATTTTGCCACGGCTTTAGTATGTGGACATAGTCACCACATGGCCCATTCGGCGGACTCATGGATGGGGCTCGCTACACCCAAATAGATCTATCACTCATGTCCCTTGGTCCTACTACGAGGATTAATGGCCTTAAGTATGCGCCTACCCATTCACATGATCTATTGTACTTTCCTTAGCTAACCATACCAATTGTATTCGTCTGTAAGCATTTTGTAATCATTTGAAACATGTACTTCACCCCCGAAGTTATAAAACTGAAAACAGTTAAAAGAAAAGGGGGACATAAACTCACGGTTTTGCGTTCTTCGAATCCGCCTGTAACTCAAAGTTTCCTCTGGCGTACACGACTACCTACAATGTACTATGGTCTTATTAGACGAGCGGGTCATGCCTTGACTTAGTGTTAACGTTTCTGAGTTACGTCTCTTTCATGTCTTCAATATTATTCCAAGTTATAATCACTTGTTAAAATAATAATTATTTTAACTTTAAATTGTATTTAATTTTGGAATAATCGTTAAACAATATTTTGTAACAATACTTCTCAAGTATTTATACTTGTATTTCCTTCCCAAGGATGGGGGTATCTCATACATGTGTATTCGTATTCTTGTATTTGTTAAGTATTCTTACACTTAATTTTGTGTTAGATTTTCCGGAATTATAAAAATCCACCAACATATATATTTCCCAAAATATATATATATTTAAGAATTATTACTTAGAAAAATTATTCATAATTTTTTCTTTTGGCAAAAATACTGTAATTCCAAAACAATATATTTTCAAGTCTTACTTAGAAAATATTTATAAACTTACTTTATCCAAAAATAATGTAGTGTATCCAAGAAAATATTTATTTTTCCCAAAAATAATATATCTTCTAAAAATTACAAGAAAATATATTTTTACTTCCAAAAATAATATATTTTCTCCTTGTCAAAAATATGACATAACTTTGTAATAATTGGAAAAATCATATTTTCCCTTCTTGTGTCCAAAATATTATTTACCAAAAATATATTTATAAACATATTTTCCGGAATATTTTGTAAGTTACATTTCTTGTTCGTGTTGCCAATATTTTGGATTGCAATTTATTGGTATTTTAATGTGTTATATTATTTTGAGTCCTAAAATAATATAACTATTTCACAAAGTATACACATGATCACACATGTGTGTCTTTATTGTATATATATATTCTAAATATATATCTAGCCATTTTTATTTATAAAAACCAACCTCCAATATTTGTATTTTTGTAACGAAAATTATGGCAAATTTTATATTGAAAACTCATGGTCAAAGTATACTTGTAAATACTTGTTTGGAAATATTTTTCTAAGTGTTTATATTTTCAGAAAATTTTGCCATAGTTTCCCCTAAAAATGGAGGTGTCCATGCTATCAAAGCATGTCATTTTCTTTTTAAACTCATCACAAACAATCAACAACTCAATCTCCACTTACCAAGTGCAATTTACATAACAATCATGAACTTGAACTTCCATAAAAACTTGTAGTAACTTGGTAGTGCGTTTAATAGGTTTAGTTACCCTTTGAAATGTATTTACTTCTTTAAAAACTTCATTTTTAAAGAAGTTGGGTGTTTACAACTTCCAAACATATATTCTAAAAATGCTTCTTTATGTAATCTTTTTGTTGCACAAGTGTTTCTACACTTGTTTAACTATTAAAAACAAGTTTGGTTTATGTAAGAACCAAGTTTATATAAATCTTGTTACTTAACTTAGTTTCTTGAGAAAACTATTTTGGAAATCATCCACTTACAAGACTTATATTGTGTTTAAATCATCATCTCTTATGAAAACAATTTTATTATTTCAAGTTCATGTTTACATAAGGTATGATCATTTTGGTCTTTCACAAGATCATCACCTCAATCTTACTAGATCATGTGTTTAATCACAATCTAGTAAGTTTCATATGAAGTCTAACATCATAAACACAAGAATCAATCATCAAGTATCACATATATACTAAAACAACATAGTTTCATCAAGATTTCATCATAAGTCAAGCTTATGTTCATGTTTCATGATTATGTTCTTTAGTGTTCTTCATGATTAACTTTATGTAATGTCTTTTAACCACTTAAAATAGAAGTAAAATGTAAGGATTTGTGTTCTTACCACTAGCTCAAGGCTAGGGATGATCAAGAGGGTAAATGAAGTGGATAAAAGCAAACAGTGAAGGTCCTTCAACTTCCGAAAGCTCCAAGCTTCCTAACTTAGCTTCTTACTCCTTGTATACACCTTAGAATGGATGAAGATGAGATGAAAATGGTGGTGGTGTGTGGGTGTGATCTTGGCCGAGAATGGAGGAGAGGGAGAGAGTTAATGTGTGTTGGTGAAATGTGATGAAGATGAACTCATGATCTCTCATATCATTCTTATATCCATTTTAACATATAATCCCTTGGGTAATATGTCCCCAAAAGTACTAAACAAGATCAATTAAGATCTCAAAACAAATCAAATGAAATCAAGGTGGGGACACCCTCTAGTGACCGTAAATGAAGGGGGGGTATTAGCATAGGTTTAAACCATATAGTTGTAATCTAGTTCAAAACCAAGTGTAGGTTAAGTGTTTTAGTTACTAGATATTTTGTATGGGATGTTATGATGTTCGGGGATCATAACTAGCTTAGAAGCATTAAAACAATGCTTCTAGTATAATTTTGATGTTTCGGGTAGTGTCCGGTTGTTCAGTTAGATACCGGTTCTTTAAAGTGCTAAATTATACCGTTTAGTGTTCTTTATGTACCCTTTTGTGACACTTTTAATTCCCGACACTTAGGAAAGCTTTCATGACCATTTAGTCATATTTTTGCATGTAACTAGCTTGTCAAAAAGTTGATTGTTGCTGATTTATACTGAATTCAGCACTTTGGGTGAGTTTTAGGAACTTTCCGGCACTTAAACTATCGCTTAAAAATGCAGTTTTGTGGTCCTTATTTCCTTACACACTAAACTAGTGCAGTACTTAGTCTTTGGCCCATACTGGGTCTCAAAACACTGTCTGTCTATGTACTGAACTTCGTCAGCATTTTTCTGAGTTATCCGCTAACTGTCCTAACTGTGCTTTGTGCATCATTTATGTCAATGAAGTTTGCATGTAATCAATGATATGCCATTTGCAATATGTAATGCACATGTATGTATATGGTAATAATCAGAAAGCAATTCAAGTAATTAATTGTAATTCAGCACAGTCATTAAACACTAATCAATATTTAATAATTGTACGGAAACATGCAAATTTGACAGTTGTCACATATAGATCACTAGTCAATCGTTCAAATCTCCTACTGCATGAGAATTGGCTATTAAACAAATTAACTAGGTTTGCAAATGAAGTAATAGAGTAAGGGGAAAGACTTAGCAGCCATTTAAGAGTTGATCCTGTCTGTGTGTAATAACCCGCTTTTTGGAAAGTCAAAGTACAAGTCAAAGTCAAAGGAAGAAAAGATTACTAATTGCGATATGTCACTCCTTGCTTAACTATTGATTGTACGTTAATGACTTGTAATCGAATCTTTTTATTTAATTGGTTTAGTTGTATTATGTGGAGTATCTATTAATAATCGAGGTTTAATCGTTATTTAATCGCATGTTTAATCGCTAATCGGCTTATCGCTATCGCATTCACAACTCGAATTATGTGTTCTGGATATTGTTTTACGTGTGTGTGTTATTATTCGCCCTAGCACCTCTCGAGTCAGCTCCAGGAACTTCTTGATAAAGGCTTTATTCACCCTAGCACCTCTCCTTGGGGCGCACCTGTCCTTTTCGTCAAAAAGAAGGATGGATCGTTCCGGATGTGCATCGACTATTGGGAGTTGAATAAGCTGACAATCAAGATCGCTATCCCCTGCCCCGAATTGATGATCTGTTTGACCAGTTACAAGGTGCTACGTGTTTCTCGAAGATCGATCTATGCTCAGGCTATCACCAGCTACGCATTCAAGAGGATGATATACCCAAAACCGCTTTTCGAACCCGCTATGGTCATTACAAATTTTTTGTCATGCCTTTTGGTTTGACTAACGCTCCCACAGTTTTTATGGATCTAATGAATCGCGTGTGCAAACCCTTCCTTGATCGCTTCGTAATCGTGTTCATCGATGATATCCTGATCTATTCCAAGTCCAAAGCCGAACACTCGCAGCATCTACGTTTGGTTCTTGAGTTACTCCAGGGAAACCGTCTCTATGCCAAGTTCTCCAAGTGCGAATTTTGGCTAGAGGAGGTCCAATTCCTGGGTCACATTGTCAATAGTCAAGGAATTCATGTCGATCCCGTGAAGATCGAGGCCGTTAAGAGTTGGGTTACACCCAAGAACCCGTCTGAAGTCCGTTCTTTTCTCGGACTGGCAGGTTATTATCGCCGATTTATCGAAGGTTTCTCTATGATCGCTGTGCCGCTTACCTCTCTTACGCATAAGGACAAACCTTTTGTTTAGGGAACCAAACAGGAGGGAGCCTTTCAAACTCTCCAAGCTATGCTTTGCAATGCTCCCGTGCTCTCACTACCCGACGGAAACGACGATTTCGTAGTCTACTGCGATGCCTCGAACCTTGGTCTTGGTTGCGTTCTCATGCAACGAGATAAGGTTATCGCGTACGCTTCTCGACAGCTCAAGATCCACGAGAAGAACTACACCACACATGACCTCGAGCTTGGCGCAGTTGTTTTTGCGTTAAAGATTTGGCGACACTACCTTTATGGTACCAAGTGTACGATCTTCACCGATTATAGGAGCCTACAACATATCTTTGAACATAAGGAACTGAATATGCATCAACGACGGTGGGTAGAACTTCTCAACGATTACGACTGTGAGATTCGTTACCATCCAGGCAAAGCAAACGTCGTTGCCGATGCTCTCAGTCGACGAACCTATTTGCAGAGTGTTCGTAATATCCAAGCCCAGCATAATCTCGAAGCCCTTATACATGACGCTCAGCATGCTTATTTTACCGAACGTACTTTGAAGAAGGAAAGGATTCTAAATGATGGCGCTCAACTCGAGAATAAATCGAATGGTATCTTTCATTATTTGGACCAAATTTGGATTCCCAAGCGTACGAATTTGCGACAACTTCTGATGGACGAAGCCCACAAATCCCGGTATTCTATTCATCCCGGTGCTAATAAGATGTACCAGGACATGCGCTACAAGTACTGGTAGCCGGGCATGAAGAAGGATATCGCTATCTATGTTTCGAAGTGCCTGACTTGCTCCAAAGTCAAGGCCGAACAGCAAAGACCCTCTGGTTTACTCGTACAACCCGAGATCCCGATGTGGAAATGGGAGAGTATAGCTATGGACTTTATAACGAAACTTCCGCGCACGACATCAGGTCATGACAGCATCTGGGTTGTTGTTGACCATTTGACTAAATTCACTCACTTTCTGCCGATACGAGAAGACTTTAAGGTAGCAAAATTAGCCCGAATCTACACCAATGAGATCATTTGTCGAAACGGGACGTCTCGTGACATCATCTCTGACCGCGATGGTCGGTTTACCTCGCGTCTTTGGGAAACATTTCAATCTGCTCTTGGTACTGCGCTTAACCTAAGTACCGCTTTCCATCCCCAAACCGACTGTCAGACTGAGAGAACGATTCGCACCCTTGAAGACATGCTCCGCTCGTGTGTCATAGATTTCAGTGGTAATTGGGACGCGCACCTACCTTTGGTTGAATTATCGTACAATAACAGTTATCATTCTAGCATACAAATGCCACCGTTTGAGGCATTATACGTAAGGAAATGTCGATCGCCTATTGTATGGCACGAGATCGGAGATGCGCAAATTACCGGTCCTGAGCTGTTGCAAGAAATGACTGACACAAGAAATGATTGACAAAATCCTCCAAATCCGAGACAATCTGTTGAAAGCTCGGAACCGACAGAAAAGTTATGCCGATAGACGCCGCAAGCCCCTTGAATTTGACGTTGGCGATGACGTACTCCTAAAGGTTGCACCTTGGAAGGGGGTGATCAGATTTGACAAGAAAGGAAAGCTCGCGCCTCGATATGTTGGACCCTTTAAGATTCTGGAAAGGATTGGGAAAGTGGCCTACAGACTCGAACTACCGGAGGAACTTAGTAACGTCCACCCGACTTTCCACGTTTCGAACCTCAGAAAGTGCTTGGCCGACCAGGAATTACATGTCCCTCTCGAAGATTTACAAGTGGATGAAACATTACACTTCGTGGAAAAGCCTGTCGAGATCATGGGACGAGAAACCAAGGTGCTCAGACGCTCATGCATTCCCATTGTGAAGGTTTGCTGGGAAGGCAAACGTGGCGCCGAGTTCACCTGGGAACTCGAAAGTGACATGAAGGCGAAGTACCGACAACTGTTCGTTACGCCTACTTCATAAATTTCGGGACGAAATTTCCTAAAGTAGGGGAGGCTGTAACAACCCGCTTTTTGGAAAGTCAAAGTACAAGTCAAAGTCAAAAGAAGAAAAGATTGCTAATTGCGATCTGTCACTCCTTGCTTAACTATTGATTGTACGTTAATGACTTGTAATCGAATCATTTTATTTAATTGCTTTGGTTGTATTATGTGGAGTATCTATTAATAATCGAGGTTTAATCGTTGTTTAAAAGCATGTTTAATCGCTAATCGGCTTATCGCTATCGCATTCGCAACTCGAATTATGTGTTCTGGATATTGTTTTACGTGTGTGTGCTATTATGTGTTACTTGTGCATGCTATGTTTATGCTAAGGTGCTTAATCGCAATCGCAATTCTATCGCATCGCAATCTAAATCGCAAACGCTAAACGCAGGTTATTTATAGTGATTGTATGTTAGATATAGTAGTTAGGTTATTTGTGTAACTAATGATTAATACTATTGCATCACTCACTCAAATCGCAACGCAATGCTCAACACGCGAATCGAAACGACAAAACTCAACACGCCGGACACTTGGATTGAGTGGCCAACCGATCGAGTGGCCATCCGATCAGATTGCCATCCGATCGGTGACCAATCCGACACCTATACACTTTCCTCTTTTGGAAACCCTATAAATACCCTCCTGTCACATCATTGTGATGTGACAGCTCCTCCACTCGACCAGCCGCACTCAAGCCCTCTTTTCTCTCGATTTCTAGCGATTCTTGTAAGTTTTCAACCCAAATATTGTACTTCTATGATCTACACTCACTTCTTCATCTTTTTCGCCTTTGAACTTATACTTCTATGATCTACACGCACTTCTTCATCTTTTTCGCCTTTGAATCTTAACTTTTAACCGTGAAATCAACGGATTTGAGGTATTCTAGGATGATGTCATCATAGGGTTCTTATGAACTTCAAGATTTGGCTTCATTCCACCAAGAACAACTTAGATCTGAAAGATTTCCACAAGAATAAACAATGATTTTGCATAGATCTAAACATTTTCAAAGGGGAAAAGATTGAAAGATGGTTTTTCCAACTTTCTTTCAACTCTTTTGCACTCAGTACACTTAAAACCTATAGAATCGGAACTCGTTCTGATCTTCTACTCATTCTTAGTGAAGTGTTGGTTCAAGATTTGATTTCTATCAAAGAGACAACCGACTTCGGGTTAAACATGAACAACCGTCTCGAACAGTTAACTGATCGGACCAGGGTGGTTCCTGTTCGATCGGATCACTTGGGTCAAGATGGGGTTTCTGTTGTTTAGCACGTGGTCATACCGTCTCGATCAAACCGCCAAAGACTTTCAATATAATCAAGTGCCAAGACGGTCAGGTCGCTGGGACAGATTGCCGTCCGATCGGATTGCCATCCGATCGAACAGCCATCCGATCGGAGTGCATCGGGCCTCAAGACTTAGACTTTTCTTCAAACTTTTCAAGGATTTGAACGTCGAATGGATTGCCATCCGATCGGATGGCCATCCGATCGAACGACCATCCGATCATGTGACTTTTGGAACCTCGGCACTTAATCGTTTTCAACTTTCAAAGATCATCAGTAACTAACGGATTGCCACCCGATCGGATTGCTATCCGATCGAGTGACAATCCTGCTGTGAACTTGTTCTCACTAAGTGTCCTACCAATCGGATCGCTATCCGATCGAATGACCGTTCGATCGACGACCTGAAAGGTAGAGATACTTATCTGTTTTCAAAATGCTACAACGAAAACTTCAAAGCCATCATACACAAACCCATCCTTACCAAACAAATGTCAATCCAATCGAATGGCCATCCGATCGGATGACCATCCGAACGGATCGACATCTGATCGACTGGCCATCCGATCGGATTGCCATCCGATCGGATCACCATCCGACACTTATCACTTTGCACCGTTTTGCGCACCGCTCTTCGCTCATGCTATCGTTAACTGTTCAGGCTAACCACTCTAGCGCTCCCTTCAATCCATTTCCGTAGTTGTGAGTATACTCGACCCCTTTTTGCTTTATGCACCTTTGGGTGTTACATACGTTGCTTATGCTAAATCACAACCAATCACACAACGCAAACACTATTTATACGCTGACCGTTATTGCATGTTACTTGTTACTCGATGAATGCTTGTATGTTATGTTAACACAGTGATTGTTGCCTGACGCCTTAGCAACGATAGTACTATTTGTTTGGACTCAGCACCTGTCGTGGACAGGGGTTGTTAAGGTTACCTCTCACATGTCACGGTGGCGATATTTGTTGCGCATTCTACAACTCGCAGTCTAGTCTGTGCATATTTCATTGTCGATAACCTACTAGCTTCGCACTATACTTGTTACATGCTGGTTATGCATAAATGATTTCGAACTCTACTATTACTATTAAACTCGTATGCTCACCTTTACACTATGTGTATTGACCTCTATTTTAACGTATGTAACAGGTGCTTAGGTCGTTGTGCTTTGCTTGCTATTTGATAGAATCGAGCTTAGAAGAGTCTAGAAACCAACAAAGACAATTTACTTTTATTTACGTGTTTTTATCTGTTATGTGTTTCGATTTTTGGTGACTTATTCGCTTTTCGCTCTCGCTTCAACCGACACACACGATCCGCAATGCAATTCTACCTCAAAACGCTAACAAATCGTTGCTACCATCGCATGCTATGTTACTCGCTATCCCGCTATTCGTACTCGCTATTCTCGAACTCGCGGACTTTGAATGATAGGTGATTATGTGTGAGCAGGATAGGTGAATACGTGCAACATATAGTGTAACTTCTGTGGTGTACGTGTTTTTGTGCTCTATGTGTTTACGTGCTTCTGTGCCTTACGTGCCTATGTGTTTATGTGCCTACGTGACTATGTGTCTATGTGTTACGCGATCCTATTCCTGAGCTTTATATAAAGTAGTTTAGAGCAGAGCGCGAGTCTATACTAGGGTTGATCGAAATTTGTGTCTGAGACCTGTGGCAATGTCTATTGCAGACAATGTCGTCATTTGGATCCTTTCATTCCCGATCTGCTCACCGAAACCATGAAGACAAACGCATTGCTGCTCTCGTCGCTAAGCAGATGGCGAAAGTTATCCCCCATATTGTTAGCGAACTGAATGAAAATGCCAGCAAGTCTTCTGAAGAGTCCAGGACTGATTCGCCAAAGTCTGCTTTTAGCTTCAAGTAGTTCAAATCCTGCGGCCCGAAAGAATTTACCGGCGAATATGGGCCTACAGCCATGTTCCAATGGTTTGATTCGATCGAGGTCACCCTGCGCCAGAGTGGCTGTCCTGATAATCTTCGTACTCTTAACGCCACTGGCGTCTTCCAATCCCGAGCTCTAGATTGGTGGACGGCCGAGAGAAACAAGCGCGAAAATGATGCAGCTTACAGGCTGATGTGGGATGAGTTGAAGGACGTTATGATGCAAGAGTTCTGCCCTCCCCACGAGCGCCAGAAGCTGGAGGACGAGTTCTGGCATATCAAGTAGAAAGATGGTGACAACGCTGGTTTAACTGCTCACTTTAAGCAGTTGAGTATTATCTGTCCATGCCAAGTTACTACGCCCGAAATCACCATCAAGAAGTATATCCGTGCTCTTCCGGATTGCGTGGGTGATTTCGTTTAAGCTGCAAAGACGACAACAATTGGGGAACCCTACTTACTCGCTGCTGAGATCAACGACAAGCGAGTCAAGTCTGGTTACTGGGAAATGTAGGTCCCGTAATCTGAGGATCGATAACGAACCGAATCACTTGTTTATAGCAAACACGGTTACGCGTGCGGAATCCACGTAACTATGCCAAATCAAACACGTAAAGCAATAACAACAACGGATTAATCAATGAAACACACTCGATTGATTAACGGGATGAGAACCGATTACAAACTGATACAAACACAGTTCAGACAGAATTTCGGCAGAGTTTTGTTACTATGGTCAATATCTCATCTCTTATTTCACACAGAAACAGAGAAGGGTATTTATACTAAAACACAGACCAGACATGACGAAATAGAAAGGACTCGGCGAAACATAATCAAAGTCGACGAAACACACCTGTTTCGTCGACAAACATTATAAATCTATCTGTTTCGTCGATTGTGTTATAAGGCCCAAATATAGACAAAGTCCACTTCACAATTTGCGGCCCATGTTGAAAGTTACGGCCCAGACATATTTCTGTTATATGTTTTTGCAATTTCAACATATGAGACAAGACTTGTGACTTCATCATGACATCACTAAGGTGATGTCATGGTGATGTGTTTGCGGGAATGGCTTGCGGCGTTCCGTGCCTCGCGTGTCGAACTCTGGGGCGCATGACGGAGGAATGTCGTGTCTTCGGACTGGAGCCGGACCTAACCGAGTCGACCCGAACCGAATCGAACCGAGTCGAGTCGCGTCCACATAAAGTGTACCAACAAACTCCCCCTTGGACGCTACTCTTGAGGTTCGTCTTCTGTGATGGTTCGTCTTCTGTGTCTTTCATGTCGGAGGATCATCAAAGTCTTCACGCGTCGTAAGTAGAAAGTGTATCAACAAACTCCCTTTTCATTTAGGTAGTGTGTTAACAAACTCCCCCTTAGAATGAACTCTCCATTGAGTCATGCTCGTGAATCTTTTAATCTTCAATTCTTTAGATCCTTGTGGTGTTGATGAAGGGTCAGCAGCAACTCGATCATTTTTATCTTTTGAGTGCCTCCACTTCGTGTCTTCATTCCAAAGCTTGTCATCGAACATGTTCTCCTCGCCTTTAGCATCTGCACATGCAAGAAAGCTAAACACGTAATGAGAACAACCGTTTGGAATATAGTTAAACATTTAAACAAATGACACATATGAGATCAAATCTCAATCAAACACCGACCAACAACAGTTTGAAAGTTTAGAAAATGATCAATTTTAATCCTTTAACTTTCAAAACTTGTTAACTTCGACTGTTTTATGAAGGTGCAATTGTTTTCCGGCTTACGATCAGGATTTTTTGGGTAGGATAGACTCGAGTTCCAACATCGGTCAATCAAAAATAAACTAGAAGCAAAATCTTTTTGGATTTTATAAAGTTTATATTAAAACACACCTAAAATCTTTTTGGAATTTTTCATTTTTCAAAAGTAAAGACGGAAAGCAATAAATAAATATATACAAAGATGCAGAAACTGAAAGCAGTAAATAAATATTTACAGACATTCTTTTTGCGAGTTTCGAGGGTAAGAGAATCATATCAGTGTACGATCATGCCAAAGCGCTCTTTTTGTTCAATTAGTTAACATTTAGATAAGCATCCTATAACAATTATCGGTATTGTTGTCCACATAAACTCAACTTATCAGATGTAATCATGTTTAGGGGATACGTTAAGGTATGATTTATACTTACCGACCGGTGTTCATCCACACACGACACATTCCCGTATCAAGGCATGCACGAGAGTTCATCTTACCGGTGAGTATACTGATTATCATCTGTTTGACCGTATAAAAATGTGAGAAACTCACTTATTTTGATTGAAAAACAAGCCCTATGTGATAAAATCACTTATTGATGAGGAACTTGATTTTCAGATGCATGAGGGCACAGGAGCAAGTCCGTGAACAGGTCAGTACTTCCGTACAGCAGAGAGACGAACTTGACTCCCGCAAAGAATCTGTGATAATTTATCACTTATTTTGTTTGGACATGTGATTGTTGATCACTTATTGAGGTCGAATGCAGTATGTACACGTATGTATAGTATCATGGAAGATCTTAGACTTCGTCTCCGTTATTTTTACGGTTTGATACAACCATGATACCCAGATGATAAGCAGCATAAAGACCGAATATTTCAGATCTCCGCAATCTCTCAAACGAGATTTCGGTACTAAGACCATATGCCAATGAATGGTTCCCACCTGCTCTTCAGTCGATTTAAGATTTATATCACCCTTCACACTTTAAAATGATTGTGAGCCTACCGATACATCTTATATAGAGCTGCTTAACATTTTTCATTTTGCATTTCAGTTTAAAGAGGTTTAGACAGACCACTGATCTACTATCATTTTCTCTTTTGCTCGCTAGGAAACTCATTTTTGTTTTTCCAATGTTTTTGAGTTTTGAAATTTTTCACTGTTTTTGAATTTTCAAATTTGAATTTACTCCCCCTAAAATCAACAAACTAAGATAAAATTTAAAAACACAAAGGTATTTACAAAAACGATTTCCCGATGTTGGTTAACTCATGTTTTACCTCAATGTCGTTTACCAAAATTAATTTTGAATCAGAAATGATTTATCGAATTTTGGAAAAATCAGTTGGCATGTCGGTAAGCGGTGCGGACCATGACAACATTGTCTGGCCAAAGAGTGCTACGAGATGATAACAATTTATAAAGTAGCTTAAATATCGACAAGTATAGGAGAGATTAGAATTTAAAACCGTATCCTGCAACTGCTTCGTGCATTGCAAGGAATCTGAGTGCTCTCCCAAACTGGATATCCACCCGGTGTGGATTTCAAAGTCGATTTTGTAGCTACTGAGAAATCTCTTCACAGCAACAAGATCAGAAACCTTTGGGTCCGGCTGGTCTTCCACATTGCACCAGCGAAGGTCTTTGACTTTCTCTTTCAGAATTAGTGTGCGGTTGTTCAATCCACGCCAAGGCATCCGCACACCTGGTTGGTTTGTTCAACAAACACATTTTCTTCAATCACACCGCGAAGAAATGTACACTGCACGTTCATCTTGTTGATTTTGAACTTCAAACGTGCTGCAGGTGCATACATTTTGATTGAATCTATCCTGGGGACCCGATCAAAGCCTTGAACAATCAAACTCTTGGAATGATTTTCATTTTGTCGAAGCTTTTCAAATTCTTTCGACAGACAATTCTGTCTTCTCTTCTTTTTCTCTCCATCAAAGGCAACCACTCCTAGAAATAACAATATCTTGGAGCTTTGAGTCGCCTATCTTGTGCATGGACACTCCACTATCAACAATCTTACGACTATCAATAGTTCCTCCTGGAACATTCTGCACTCTCACTCAGAGATTAGTGGGAGAGGGGGACCCAAGCCTTCACAGACTTGGGTCGTCTGTCATCATCGAGGATTGTGACATCCATTTCCCGATGATTCGGAATAGAATGAGCTCCCCCTGAAACATTTACCGATTTTGGTATCCAAATCTGTTTTTGTTTTTCATATTTAACATTTGATTCAACAGATTTTGTTAGGACAACCTTCGGTTTTAACGCCTTTTCAACCTTTTTGACGTTTTGACGTCGTTGTTTTGTTTCTTGTTCTTTAACAGTTCTTTTATCATGTTTTGGTGAAACAGGACGACGTTGTGGGTGAACCTTTTCAGGTGGTGCTCTTTCTACAAAATTTGGTTTGGGCGAGTTTATGCAGTCTTTAATGATGTGCCCAAACTTCCCACATTTGAAACAAGTTCTCCTTTCAACAAACTTAGGAGAACCGGTTCGACTTTCACGTGTTGAACATGTAGACCCAGAGGTACTTGTTCCTTCATCACACCCGTTTGTGTGTTGGGTGTAATTGTTTTGAGGGTTACGCTTTAAAATTCTGACTTTTTGAACAAAATCGGTGTTTGATTTGTTTTCAAAAGTCTCAATTTTATCAGTACCATTGGATGCTACAAATTTAACATCATTGTTTTTCTTCTTGAAACGAGCTCCTTTGGTCTCAACCTTCGGTTGTGAACCTTTAGAATTTTGAGCTCGCTGCTGTTGTTGTTTACCCTTAAAAGCGACAGGTTGTTGCTTCGTTGGTGATTTTTGATTTCCAAATTTTCTTCTAACTTCAGCTTTTGGAATCGGATCACACTGAGTTACTGAAACTCTCGGGATCCCCTTTTCCAAAAACTTACTGGTAGTATCTTCAAACACTTTATCAATCAAAGATTGATTGACATTTTTAATTGGAAAAGCTGTGTTTGAATAATTTTTGTCATCACCAACTAAAGTGTACAACACGTTATCACTTTTAATGGTAGACACGGTCTCAGTGATAGGATCTATCTCTTGTTTAGCACCAGTTGAATGCACAGCAGGAGTAGGAGGATCACACAGAATGTGATTCTCAAAAGGCACTTCTACTCCTTTATTCTTCTCAAGAGATTTATCCTCATCACTCACATCTGGTTCATCATCGGACGAATCATAGTCCTCAACTGTGGGAGGACTTTGTTCCGTAACAACAGATGCTGAATTTTCGCTTATTCCAGATGAGCCCTCCGAGGAACTGTCCGATTTGAACCCTAGACCAGTTGTAAACTCCTCATAATTAAGAGGTACAGTTGGTTTAAACCGAGGCATTTCCTCCTCATCGGGCATTTTGGTATAGTTGTGTCTCAAAGGAGGCGGACACGACTTATACCCAACGCCTTTCACGTTCCCTTTCAGTTGTTGAATGTCAATTATGTGATCGAGCACAAATCGGGAGTTAGAATAACTCTCCAATTTTTGCTTGATCGCATCGTGCTCGCATTTTGCAATGGCTAATTCCTTTTTGGTTTCCTCAACGATGTTAATGTAATTGTTAATACTAACTTGTTTATGATAAACAACTTTGTTCACTTCGGAAACACTTTTCTTTAAGGTTTCAATCACAGATTTAAATTCCTTTTCATTTCGAACTAAAGCCATGTTTGCCTCTTTGCACTTTGACATATCAACAACCAAATGTTGATTGTGACTATGAATTGTGTCACATTCAAGTTTCACTCTCTCACATTCCTGTTTCATATATGCACAATCACTACAAATGCTAGGAGTTTCGGATTTTACCTGACTTGTAGAAGCTGTGACATTAGCCATAAAGGCAGTCTGAGAAGAGAAAGATCCGTCTTCAGTGAGAATCTTCTCCATTTCTTTTGAAGTAGCATCAGCTTTCTTGATCAAGTCAGATTTCTTGTTAGCATCATTCGACAAATTATCAGCTTCAGAATCAGTTCTTTCATTCAAATTTGATTCTTCATCCGAACTGCCACTGTATCCCGAACTATCATCTTTTCCTGAAGATTCAACATCATTGACATTCTTGACAATTTTAGCATTAAACACAGTTCCTCCTTGATCTCCACCTCCAAGTTTTACAGACCAGTCACACCTTTCATCAGTTTGATTTGAGGTGGCCGTGGATGTATTTGTTTGATTTATGAAAGGATTTTGGTTGCCTTGTTGAGGTTGAGCTTGAGGTTTGATTTTCATTAAATCGGCAATCGAAGGCTGATTTTCACTTGGTCTTGAGTCTGAACTCCAATCCCATGGACTCGTACTTATTGATTGTTGTTTTTGAGGAAATTGGTTCATTAAATCGGCAAGTGAAGGCTGATTTTCACTTGGTCTTGCTTCCGAACTCCAATCCCACAGACCTTTGCTACCCATATTTGGTATATGTATGATAGTACCTTATCACCTTCTGAAAACAAACAGTAAGCAAACTTTTACAAGTCCTCTGTGTAAATCAGATCTGTTCTCGACGAAACAGATTTCACGAAACAGGTTTGTTTCGTCTAAATGAATGATGACGAAACAGACTTGTGATAATTGTGATTTGTGGCGAAACAGAATTTGTTTCGTCAAAGATGTTGTGGCGAAACAGAATTTGTTTCGTCAAAGATGTTGCGGCGAAACAGATGTGATTCGTCGAAGATGTTGCGGCGAAACAGATGTGATTCGTCGGCTGCTTGTTTCGTCAAAACTGAGTCTCAGACAGCTGTTTAAGATATTTACAGCTGTTTAAGATATTTAAAATATCTAAACTGACACAAGGTATGTTTTTCTGAGTTAGAGTTCCAATGTTACAAACAAAAAGTCCACTTAATGTATTTTAATGAGTAACACTTTGATTTAAACACAACAAGATCAAATGAACAATTTTATAATTAACTCTATGAAGATATAAAGAACACACACAAGAACAAAGAGTTTCCCGGTAAACTTATGAGTTTTCCGGTGACCGGACAAATTTCCGAAAACACGATAATGCACAAGACTTTCACTAAAAACCCGGTTCAAAGTATAAGCAATAAATCTAACAAGGTTTTTTGATAAAACTCTTAGCAAATAACAACAAACAAACAGATTTTATGAATATTTTTCAGAAAAATGATTTTTCAAGAATAAATTTTCAGAAAAAACACACACAAAAACTTGATAAAAACCGAACAATGTTTGATTTTAAACAAGGATTAGAGCCAAACGCTCTGAAACCAATTGTAGGTCCCGTAATCTGAGGATCGATAACGAACCGAATCACTTGTTTATAGCAAACACGGTTACGCGTGCGGAATCCACGTAACTATGCCAAATCAAACACGTAAAGCAATAACAACAACGGATTAATCAATGAAACACACTCGATTGATTAACGGGATGAGAACCGATTACAAACTGATACAAACACAGTTCAGACAGAATTTCGGCAGAGTTTTGTTACTATGGTCAATATCTCATCTCTCAAAGTCTCACAAGTAGCGTCCAAGGGGGAGTTTGTTGGTACACTTTATGTGGACGCGACTCGGCTCGGTTCGACTCGGCTCAGTTCGACTTGGTTTCGACTCGGTTAGGTTCGGCTCAAGCCAGACGTCACGACATTCCTCCGTCGTGCATCCCAGAGTTCGACACGCGAGGCACGGAGCGCCGCGGACCATTCCCGCAAACACATCACCATGACATCACCTTAGTGATGTCATGATGATGTAACAAGCATTTGTCTCATGTGAAAATGGAAGAATTAAATCAGAAACGTGTCTGGGCCAATCTACTCCATCTTTGGGCCGTAACCTTATGTTGGACTTTGTCTTGGATTGGGCTTATAACACAAACGACGAAACAGAAAGAAGATTTAATATATATGTCGACGAAACAGAATGTGTTTCGTCGACTTTATGTGTTTCGCCGTGCCTTTATGTGTTTCGTCATGTCTGGTTTGTGTCTAGTATAAATACCCCACTCAGTTTCTGTGTGAAACTGATGATGAGCTGTGAGACTTTGAGAGAGAGTCTTTAAACATTGTTTGTATATGTTTGTTCTCGGTTTTCATCCCGTTTAATCAATAGAGTGTGTATCATTGATTATACGCGTGTGTTTTACACTTTGTTTGGTTTGCACCGTCACGGGGATTCCGCACCCGTTACCGTGTTCGTGATAAACAGGGAATAGGTTTTCGTTATCGATCCTCACCGGAAAAACGGGACCTACAGGAAAAAGCCTCCAAGAATCTGCATCAAGCTACCGCTGTTCCAACCGCTGAAACCACCGCCGCACCGGAATCTTCGAAGCTCTCACGCCGAAAGAGGAAGAACAACAGCAGTTCCAGCAACAAGAACTGTGCGGTTACTGCTGCCCCGCTCCAAACCGTACCTGCCCCACCGCAATCTCAACACCGCCAAGTAGCGGCACCTGTGGTCAATACACCGCCTGCCAAGCGTGCATACACTGGCCCACACCCGTTTTGCCCTACTTGTACTTATCATCACCCGGTGGGTCTCGCGTGCCGATTCTGTGTTCATTGCAATATGTACGGCCACATCACCGTAAACTGCCGTACAGGTCCACGTCAAGCTCCGATAAGTATTTTGTATCGTTTGAATTCGAAAAGCTCCTTAATCGTAAGCGCGTCCATCTCCCCTCGACGTTCAATGTTGAAGTTGCCACCGGAAGAACTGTCGCCGTTAATTCTATTCTACTCAACAATCACGTCTTCCCTATCGACCTTATTCCGATGCAGCTCGGTAGTTTTGACGTCTTAATAGGCATGGATTTTCTTCGCGGAAATCGTGCTGAAGTTGTTTGCTTCGAAAAGATGATTCGTTTCTCGCTCGCTAATGGTGATCAACTTTGTGTGTATGGCGAAACTCCTTCGAAAGGTCTTAAACTCATGTCATGTGTCCAAGCTAGCAATTATCTCTGCAAGGAATACAAAGCTTTCTTGGCTAACATCGTAGTAGCGGAGAAGGAAAAGAAATGTAATCCCGGAGTAAAAGACGTTCCCGTTGTTTGCGAATTCCCCAACGTGTTTCTTGATGATTTACCTGGTTTACCTCCCGCTCGTGATATCGACTTCCGAATCGACCTCATTCCTGGAGCAAACCCTGTTGTTAAAGCGCCTTATCGTCTCGTTCCTTCTGAAATGCGCGAACTCTCGAGTCAGCTCCAAGAACTTCTTGATAAAGGCTTTATTCACCCTAGCACCTCTCCTTGGGGCGCATCTGTCCTTTTCGTCAAAAAGAAGGATGGATCGTTCCGGATGTGCATCGACTATTGGGAGTTGAATAAGCTGACAATCAAGAATCGCTATGCCCTGCCCCTAATTGATGATCTGTTTGACCATTTACAAGGTGCTACGTGTTTCTCGAATATCGATCTACGCTCAGGCTATCACCAGCTACGCATTCAAGAGGATGATATACCCAAAACCGCTTTTTGAACCCGCTATGGTCATTACGAATTTGTTGTCATGCCTTTTGGTTTGACTAACGCTCCCGCAGTTTTTATGGATCTAATGAATCGCGTGTGCAAACCCTTCCTTGATCGCTTCGTAATCGTGTTCATCGATGATCTCCTGATCTATTCCAAGTCAAAATCCGAACACTCGCAGCATCTACGTTTGGTTCTTGAGTTACTCCAGGGAAACCGTCTCTATACCAAGTTCTCCAAGTGCGAATTTTGGCTAGAGGAGGTCCAATTCCTGGGTCACATTGTCAATAGTCAAGGAATTCATGTCGATCCCGTGAAGATCGAGGCCGTTAAGAGTTGGGTGACACCCAAGAACCCGTCTGAAGTCCGTTCTTTTCTCGGATTGGCAGGTTATTATCGCCGATTTATCGAAGGTTTCTATAAGATCGATGTGCCGCTTACCTCTCTTACACATAAGGACAAACCTTTTATTTGGAGAACTAAACAGGAGGGAGCCTTTCAAACTCTCAAAGCTATGCTTTGCAATGCTCCCGTGCTCTCACTGCCCGATGGAAACGACGATTTCGTAGTCTACTGTGATGCCTCGAACCTTGGTCTTGGTTGCGTTCTCATGCAACGAGATAAGGTTATCGCGTACGCTTCTCGACAGCTCAAGATCCACGAGAAGAACTACACCACACACGACCTCGAGCTTGGCACAGTTGTTTTTGCGTTAAAGATTTGGCGACACTACCTTTACGGTACCAAGTGTACGATCTTCACCGATCATAGGAGCCTACAACATATCTTTGACCAGAAGGAACTGAATATGCGTCAACGCCGGTGGGTAGAACTTCTCAACGATTACGACTGTGAGATTCGTTACCATCCAGGCAAAGCAAACGTCGTTGCCGATGCTCTCAGTCGACGAAGCTTTTTGCATAGTGTTCGTAATATCCAAGCCCAGCATAATCTCGAAGCCCTTGTAGACGCTCAGCATGCTTGTTTTACCGAACGTACTTTGAAGAAGGAAAGAATTCTAAACGATGGCGCCCAACTCGAGAATAAATCGAATGGTATCTTTCATTATTTGGCAGAATTTGGATTCCCAAGTGTACGAATTTGCGACAACTTCTGATGGATGAAGCCCACAAATCCCGGTATTCTATTCATCCCGGTGCTGATAAGATGTACAAGGACATGCGCTACAAGTACTGGTGTCCGGGCATGAAGAAGGATATCGCTATCTATGTTTCGAAGTGCCTGACTTGTTCCAAAGTCAATGCCGAACAACAAAGACCCTCTGGTTTACTCGTACAACCCGAGATCCCGATGTGGAAATGGGAGAGTATAGCTATGGACTTTATAACGAAACTTCCGCGCACGACATCAGGTCATGACAGCATCTGGGTTGTTGTTGACCGTTTGACTAAATCCGCTCACTTTCTGCCGATACGAGAAAACTTTAAGGTAGAAAAATTAGCCCGAATCTACACCGATGAGATCATTTGTCGACACGGGACGCCTCGTGACATCATCTCTGGCCGCGATGGTCGGTTTACCTCGCGTCTTTAGGAAACGTTTCAATCTGCTCTTGGTACTGCACTTAACCTAAGTACCGCTTTCCATCCCCAAACCGACGGTCAGACTGAGAGAACGATTCGCACCCTTGAAGACATGCTCCGCTCGCGTGTCATAGATTTCGGTGGTAATTGGGACGCGCACCTACCTTTGGTTGAATTCTCGTACAATAATAGTTATCATTCTAGCATACAAATGGCACCGTTTGAGGCATTATATGGAAGGAAATGTCGATCGCCTATTGTATGGCACGAGATCGGAGACGCGCAAATTACCGGTCCTGAGCTGTTGCAAGAAATGACTGACAAAATCCTCCAAATCCGAGACAATCTGCTGAAATCTCGGAGCCGACAGAAAAGTTACGTCGATAGACGCCGCAAGCCCCTTGAATTTGACGTTGGCGATGACGTACCCCTAAAGGTTGCACCTTGGAAGGGGGTGATCAAATTTGGCAAGAAAGGAAAGCTCGCGCCTCGATATGTTGGACCCTTTATGATTCTGGAAAGGAATGGGAAAGTGGCCTACAGACTCGAACTACCGGAGGAACTTAGTAACGTCCACCTGACTTTCCCCGTTTCGAACCTCAGAAAGTGTTTGGCCGACTAGGAATTATATGTCCCTCTCGAAGATTTACAAGTGGACGAAACATTACACTTCATGGAAAAGCCTGTCGAGATCATGGGACGAGAAACCAAGGTGATCAGACGCTCACGCATTCCCATTGTGAAGGTTCGCTGGGAAGGCAAACGCGGCACCGAGTTCACCTGGGAACTCGAAAGTGACATGAAGGTGAAATACCGGCAACTGTTCGTTACGCCTACTTCTTAAATTTCGGGACGGAATTTTCTAAAGTAGGGGAGGCTGTAACAACCCGCTTTTTGGAAAGTCAAAGTACAAGTCAAAGTCAAAGGAAGAAAAGATTGCTAATTACGATCTGTCACTCCTTGCTTAACTATTGATTGTACGTTAATGACTTGTAATTGAATCATTTTATTTAATTGCTTTAGTTGTATTAAGTGGAGTATCTATTAATAATCGAGGTTTAATCGCTATTTAATCGCATGTTTAATCGCTAATCGGCTTATCGCTATCGCATTCGCAACTCGAATTATGTGTTCTGGATATTGTTTTACGTGTGTGTGCTATTATGTGTTACTTGTGCATGCTATGTTTATGTTGAGGTGCTTAATCGCAATCGCAATTCTATCGCATCGCAATCTAAATCGCAAACGCTAAACGCAGGTTATTTATAGTGATTGTATGTTAGATATAGTAGTTAGGTTATTTGTGTAACTAATGATTAATACTATCGCATCGCTCACTCGAATCGCATCGCAATGCTCAACACGCGAATCGAAACGACAAAACTCAACGCGCCGGACACCTGAATCGAGTGGCCAACCGATCGAGTGGCCATCCGATCGGTGACCAATCCGACACCTATACACTTTCCTCTTTTGGAAACCCTATAAATACCCTCCTGTCACATCATTGTGATGTGACAGCTCCTCCACTCGACCAGCCGCACTCAACCCTCTTTTCTCTCGATTTCTCGCGATTCTTGTAAGTTTTCAATCCAAATCTTGTACTTCTATGATCTACACGCACTTCTTCATCTTTTTCACCTTTGAATCTTAACTTTTAACCGTGAAATCAACGGATTTGAGGTATTCTAGGATGATGTCATCATGGGGTTCTTATGAACTTAAAGATTTGGCTTCATTTCACCAAGAACAACTTAGATCTGAAAGATTTCCACAAGAATAAACAATGATTTTACATAGATCTAAACATTTTCAAAGGGGAAAAGATTGAAAGATGGTTTTTCCAACTTTCTTTCAACTCTTTTACACTCAGTACACTTAAACCGATAGAATCGAAACTCGTTCTGATCTTCTACTCATTCTTAGTGAAGTGTTGGTTCAAGATCTGATTTTTATCAAAGAGACAACCAACTTTGGGTTATACATGAACAACCGTCTCGAACAGTTAACTGATCAGACCAGGGTGGTTCCTGTTCGATCGGATCACTTGGGTCAAGAAGGGGTTTCTGTTTTTTAGCACGTGGTCATACCATCTCGATCAAACCGCCAAAGACTTTCAATATAATCAAGTGCTAAGAAGGTCAGGTCGCTGGCACGGATTGCCGTCCGATCGGATTGCCGTCCGATCGGATTGCCCTCCGATCGAACAGCCATCCGAGCAGAGTGCACCGGGCCTCAAGACTTAGACCTTTCTTCAAACTTTTCAAGGATCTGAACGTCGAACGGATTGCCGTCCGATCGGATGGCCATCCGATCGAACGACCATCCAATCATGTGACTCCTGGAACCTCGGCACTTAATCGTTTTCAACTTTCAAAGATCATCAGTAACTAACGGATTACCACCTGATCGGATTGCTATCCTATCGAGTGACAATCCTGCTGTGAACTTGTTCTCACTAAGTGTCCTACCAATCGGATCGCTATCCGATCGAACGACCGTTAGATCGACGACCTGAAAGGTAGAGATACTTCTCTATTTTCAAAATGCTACAACGAAAACTTCAAAGCCATCATACACAAACACATCCTTACCAAACGAATGTCAATCCAATCGAATGGCCATCCGATCGGATCACCATCCGACACTTATCACTTTGCACCGTTTTGCGCACCGCTCTTCGCTTATGCTATCGTTAACTGTTCAGGCTAACCACTCTAGCGTTCCCTTCAATCCATTTCCATTGCTGTGAGTATACTCGACCCCTTTTTGCTTTATGCACCTTTGGGTGTTACATACGTTGCTTATGCTAAATCACAATCAATCACACAAAGCAAACACTATTTATACGCTGACCGTTATTGCATGTTACTTGTTACTCGATGAATGCTTGTATGTTATGTTAACACAGTGATTGTTGCCTGACGCCTTAGCAACGATAGTACTATTTGTTTGGACTCAGTACCTGTCGTGGACAGTTAAGGTTACCTCTCACATGTCACGGTGGTGATATGTGTTGCGCATTCTACAACTCGCAGACTAGTATGTGCATATTTCATTGTCGATAACCTACTAGCTTCGCACTATACTTGTTACATGTTGGTTATGCGTAAACGATTTCGAACTCTACTATTACTATTAAACTTGTATGCTCACCTTTACACTATGTGTATTGACCTCTATTTTAACGTATGTGACAGGTGCTTAGGACGCTGTGTTTTGCTTGCTATTTGATGGAATCAAGCTTAGGAGAGTCTAGAAACCAACAAAGACAATTTACTTTTATTTAAATCTGAGTTGTCAGAACATGTTATTCGAGACATCATTGTCTGTAATAACAGATTTTGCTTAGTAGGTTATGGTATGGGACATAATATTAACTATTCGGTAAAGTAGTTGTTATGGAACTTCTCTTGGACAATCTGTTTTACTCAGTGCCATGCCTCGATGTTTCCGCCATCGGTTGGGGTGTGACACAGTGTGAATCCGAAACCCTTGCATAGACATGCTTCTTTCAAACTTTCGGGAATGGGATTAATCTTCATTCTCTCCCTGTATTGAGCTACATGCTTTTCTGGATCAGTTGAGCCATCATACAGCTTCATGTTTGGTGTTACCTCTTTGGTATCTCTGCATCACAAATAGGTGGTGCAAAACGAGATATCCTGTGACTCCCATCTGGAATTTCAGGAATGGGCTTAACCTCTACTGGATATCATATCCTAGAGTTTTTGCAATTCTCTAGCCATAGCTCGGTTAATTCATGTATCCTGCACAAAGCCATGGTTAGCATTATAAGAAGTATTTAAAGTGTTACCTCCTGATGGATTCAAGGGTGGAATTCCTGATGTGAATCCATATTGGTGTGATTTTGGCATGATTGAGGGACCAGATGAAGCAATAGTTTGCATAAGTATGAAGTCTCCCAAGTGAATCTCTGAACTTCTGGGTTGTACACTCCTTAAGGATCCTTGATCCTGACAGATGTCGGATCCTTGATACACCGAAGTTGGGGGTCTTGGAGGATAATCCATGGATCCGTGGGCCTGAGATGAGGATCCTTGAACCTGAGATGAGGATCCTGGATACTGAGAGTAGGATCCTTGAACTGTCTGCATCCCCATGTATCCTCCTGAACTAGAGAAGGATCCTTGATGCTGGAAGGAGTATCCTTGAGGCTGAAGAGAGGATCCTGAAGGCTGAAAGTAGGATCCTTGAGCCTGTGTCATTGCCGATGATCCATAGCGCATACTCGATGATCCACCCTTGTATTGGACGCCTGATGCTTTGGAATTCTGGGTAGTTATGACTGGAGTATCGAAATTCAGTGATCTAGGCATCAATGGAGAGTGATCCTCCGCCGATCTCTTTAATTTCTTGATCTCATCAATCTCACGAAGGATCCTATCATTAGTTTTGTCATGCTGCTGCATGTAATCCTTCATCTGCAAAATCAAAGAATAAAGATCATTGTTAGTAGGACTAGAAGAAACAGCAGTAGTTGCTTTTGTGAAAACGGCGGTTGGCTTCTTCTCAGCATTCTTCTTGGATCCAGAAGGAGCAGGAGGAAAAGGTGGAATGCCCTGTGAAGAGGTGATCATCTGCATGGAGCTTGAAGTATTCTTCGCATGAGAAGCCATGTAGTTGAAGGTAATGGACAGAAATGAATGAAATGAACAAAATTTTTCAAGAATGAAGCACCGATTGCCCCACGGTGGGCCCCAAACTGTTTTGGTCAAAAATCACACAAGGATAATGCAACCAAATCTGATTTTGTGAGGTGTGATGCTTAGTTAAATGATCAAATATATGAACAATGAATGAATGAAATGAGTGGTAGACACAAGGATTTATACGAGGAAAAAGCCCTTGATCAATGAATGATCTCCGGCACAAAAAACCTCGGGTGATGGAAACTACCGATCACCAACTATATTAAACAAACAAAGTTTACAAATCGGGATGATAACAAGCTTGGTACAAGGATCACTATAGTGCAAAAGTGTGTAATTGCAGAGAGTTATTGAGAGCTCGAGTGTAGTGCAGTTGTGTTGCTAATAATAATGTCTAAATCAAGCTTGTATCCCCATTAAAAATAGAAATATCTAGCCTAACTAACTATCCGTAAAAGATGCAAGTCCCCCACGATCACCATAACGGTCGAAGAGTTCATGCACGTGCAGAATTATCAAGCATATTCCCCTAGAATCTCGGTTGGACCAAGTCCTATTCGAATACACCTGCAAAACAAGTTCAAAAATGATGGAAACAACTGTTAGTGTTAGGATAATAATGAGGATCCTGGATCCTTAGTCCTGCAACACCTTCTAAGGATCCTTAATTCAAACTGAACTGAGGATCCTTGATCCAAGCTGCATTTGAGGATCCATGATCCACAAGCTGTAAAATTCTATCCCTAACACTAAGTAAGAGTATAGAAGATTATGCATGAATTAGTTGTACATTGTGCTTAGAAAGTAGTATACACACCAAGTGTATGATGAAATGTCTAAGTGAAGTTAGGATGCGAAATTGTATGAAATGGCTTGATATATATATATATATATATATATATATATATATATATTAATATATATATATATATATATAATATGGTATGATGTTGAGATTATGTTAAATTACCAGTTTGAATGTGGTTGTAAGCACATTTGCATCGTGAATATGAAATGTATATAGCGTCATTTGTATAGCCTATTATGATGTCACGGATATATGGGGATAAGTTGAAAGTTCATATGATAAACCGTTGACTTTTGATAATCAAATACGCATAAGAAGCATGACTAGACTTGTTGTCGTAAATGTAAGATTATAGATAGTTATATGACACGTGTTATATAAATACGCGTTATATGGAATGACATGATGAATTATATGAGTTGAAAGGATGTGAAATTGGATATATGTCTTATGCTTGTTAGAATAGACTAATGAGAGTCAAATGTGAAATACGCAATTGAATGTGATCGTTAACATGTATAATCATGTATTCTAACAAGAATGTGATCTCGATGACATGAAAGTATAGGGATCATGTCGAGATGGACTCAATCATGAAAGGCTAACGGGTAAAGAGGAGGCAAGGAAGCGAATACGAGCCCGGATGCATAAGGTAAGTGATATCTGGAATCACTTCTTTAATAAATGAAGTTTGGTGTGTTGAATATAGGGAACCATGTAGGAAGATTATGGGTAGGAGTATGTACCAAAGTAAGAAGTGTTATGGTAAGTCATAGATAGTTGTTTATGTCGAAACTACACGGTAGAAACGAACGGGTCAAA
This sequence comes from Helianthus tuberosus, assembly GCA_030545235.1. Lineage (NCBI taxonomy): Eukaryota > Viridiplantae > Streptophyta > Magnoliopsida > Asterales > Asteraceae > Helianthus > Helianthus tuberosus. Next base: position 144,326,838 of record CM060431.1, on the reverse strand, counting down.
ATGTAGAAAGAAGTATGGCGTGATGTAGTAGTTGGTTTGATCATGGGATTAAGATTTAGTGTGACAACCGGTAATTTACGCCCTTAATTAAGTGATTAACAGGCGATTTACGCGACATTAAATAGTGTTTATGACGCAAATTAACTTAATTAGGGCTTCAGTAAGATTAGGAACGCTTATGCAGTTCTACAGTGTGCGTGTATCGCCTAAACGGTAATAAACTGAAACCGTATGAAATACTGACGACACCGACAAATATGGATGTTACACGAATATTTTATGCTTATGGAGTTTGGGTCGCGATATCGGGTCTCGTAGGAATTACGGGCCACTTACACATGAGATGGGCTTGTGGGCCCTGGGCCCAAGCCCAAAACCCACAAGCCTAAACCTACACCTAATATATTAAATCTTGTCAAGATCTTAAAGATCTCTACAAAATCTGCTGAAAATCTCTATAAAATCTATGCTAAATCTCTACATAAGATTATGTCTCAAAATTTAGAAACACAAGATCTTTTCAAGATATCAACAACATCTATAAAAGACCCATATCTCTCTCCTTGCCTACATATAATACTTACACACAAACAAATCACTGACTATTACCTTCTTCATCTCCTTTGAGAGAAACCCTAAACACGAACCACACACCTATAGACCTCTATTCATCCCTCTCTCCCTCTCGAGTTCCTATTCAGGCCGAACATCGGCCGGTGCCGGCCATGCTCTTCCGGCCTTGACCTCCGACAGCCACCCACACCACCATCACGACCCTCCTACACCTGCAAGCAGCCCCCCCCCCCCCTCGATTAACAAAACGGATCACCACCACCACCGTCCGGTGGTGGTGCGGCGGCTACGAACAGAAGAGAGGGAGACGAGATAGAGAGAGAGACCGAGGAGAGAGAGGGCGTCGGAGACAGAGCGGCGCCGCCGCTCACGGCGGCGGCAGTGGAGTAAAGGCGACGGTGGTGATCTTGTTTCTTTCGACGAGTCTAACCGGTAAACATCCTCTGCCTACTTTTTTTTATAAGTCCACTGATGATGATGGCAATGTTAAGTTGAAGATGAAGATCTGTTTCGGTTCAGATTTCGTGGCTAAGCCAGTTCGAGTTTTGGTTCGGGTTACAGAGTTGGTTTTGGTTCAAGAGGTGGTTCAGTTCAAGTTTCGGGCTTTGGTTCGAGTCAACTCGGTTAAACCGAGTTAACTCGGCTCGGGTCCGCGTCAAACAGTCAAGGCTGGTCAACAGGTTCGGGACGGTCAATAGCTCGGTTCGGGTTAAGCGGCTATGGGTCAGACTCTGTTCGGGTGAATCGGTCAAACTGAGTCAACTCGGTCAACTCAGGTCAGCACAGCGAGTCAACTCAGTTGACCCGGTCAACTCAGTCAAACTGTCCGATGTTTCGACACGAAAGAATTGGTAAAGACATACGGCGCGATTATTTCATTATTTTTATAGTTTATGTCACGTGATAACGAGCTCAAACCGACTGATTATAATTTACATTTGATATATATATTTGACAAAAATTACATATAGTTTAATTGAATCTTGATTGAATATTGTTGAATTTTGGTAAAATAATGACACTTTAGTTGTCGGGGCCGTCCAAAAACAGAGGAAACTCTGCCCGTTTTTCGAGAAAATCCGTAAAAACAACACGCGTTTTATTATATAACGAAAACCAATCGGATTCAAACGACTTTTATAAAACAAGATGTAAATGCATATTATTTTCGGCAACGCAATATAACTTACAAAACATATTCATAACTTTTCGACCAAAGCTGTATTTCAAGTTAACCAAACTTGCTAGTTATAAAACAAGTATAACAAATTATATTGTTTCAAGTGTCGAATAATACGACTCCTTTTCATAAAAATAAATATAGTGTATATTTATTTCAACAATCAAACAAGACTATCCTTTTTATAAATAAATATAGTTATATATTTATTTCCGACACAAACAAGTCGAATTCTTTTAATAAAATAAATATAGTCATATTTATTTTCAAACACGACAACTCGACGATTCTTTTATAAAATAAATATAACTTTTCATATTTATTTTATACGTCGGAACGGCATATACGAATATTTTGACAAAGATCATACGAAACGCGATATATAATACGAGTTTGTTATATATTATTTTCGTGTAAATATTCTTTTATACACATACGACTTCTCGGGACGCCTAACGCGATGATAACAATATATTTATATATTTGTATATAAATATTTATATATGCCCTAAATCTCACGAGAACTAAGTGTTTTTCAAAAACTTAGTAAACTATTACCGACATTAGATGAAACTTAACGAGTATAACTTAATCGTTACTATTAAGTTATCAACTTACCGTTGAATCGTTCGGTTAACGATTCGGTAGAGCTCGATGACACGTTGTTTAGTTACTGCGTTTATTTAGAAACTTATAAGATATTCCGTGTTAGGAATATTGTAGAATGCACGCTAGCGAGTCTCGTCTTGGGAACGACATCACGAAGTCGTATATAGCTAGCTTTGCACAGGAATATTCAGGGGAGTTCATAACCCCACTTTTTTTACAGTTTTACATTTTTTCTAAATGTTTTAGGGGTGGGAAGACAAGCACATTTTGCAAAGCATACAAGGTTTTCAATAAACATGAATTACATATTTCTAAACCATTTTACAAACAAGTTTTAACTGACATAAATGGTTTACGAAAAGCTTATGATCTATACCGGTTTTTCAAGCAAGAGTATTTTTCGAAATGTACATACACACGAATTCAAGTTTTCTAAACTACGGAAAAATACAAGTACAAAGAGGTACATCAAACTAAGGAATGATACATAGATCACGTGACGAATAGGGTACCATAAGCACCATTAGTCAACGTATACATTTAGACCGCGGAACAGAAGAGTTAGATCTAATGGGTTTCAGGCAACCCCACTCTTGGCCTACTTCTACCAATTAGTGCTTTTGTGTCTCAATCGAACTCGACAAAAATGCCTAGGTTTGGTGGCTTCCTATGTCGTTACATATGTTAGTGGCCTCGCGAACCATTAGCGATCTCGTATTCCTTACATTCACAGAACTCAGTTTTAGATACGTCTTTACAAATTACATATCATGTTTTATACACATTCAAAGCATAGGATTATGCAGGTTTGATGTCAATGTCAGGGAGAACATTGACAGTACACAAATTTTACAAACTCAAGAGTTTACAAATGAAAGGTTTTTGCAAATATAATGCATTACAAATACAAAGTTTCCATATAACAGGCCAAAGAAAATGATTTTAAATTCGTTTTCTCAACATTATTTCAAAAACCAGTTATTCAAAAAGATTTATTTCAAATCTTTTACAAACAAACTATGAACTCGCTCAACTTTATGTTGATTTTTCCCATGTTTCTTTCTCAGGTTACTTTTCAAAGTTATGGCACGGTTGGAATAGGAGGACCATGTGAAGTCGAGTACTTAGTGGGCGTTCGCATTCTAAAAGTCTTAGCTTATTAGCTTCCGTTGTGCAATGAAGATACCAGTCCAGTCACGCCAATGCTCTGATATTTCGGGGTGTGACAGATTGGTATCAGAGCTATAGGTTACAGCGAATTAGGTTCTGTAGAGATACCTAGGCTCTAACCTCACTTTCCTCTTGGAACTTAGAATATTCAAACCTGAATACATACAGAACGCCTAAGACTCGAATATGGTCTCCAACCGTTGCCGAAAAACAAACAGTCAAAAATTTTGTTTCCAAACATACGCTAAAGTGCTGTTTTTCACACGGTACACAAAACAGTCGTATACAGTGCACAAAACTCTGAGAGTTTAGGGAACATGCATTTAGGACCTTCGGAAACTTATGTTGAAGTTCATTAAAGGTCCTTACGTAGGAACCGCGAATATAAACTAGGGTACACACTATTATCCATATTGTCTATGATATTTTAACTTCCCGAGTAGGTAGCCTACGCAGAACGAAACGCTAGTGTACAGGTATACGTGAAACTTAATCTATACATCAACGGAGGTTGAAATACGTCACATACGACTTTCGAGGAAGCGGCGGTTTGGCACGCGGTCCTGCAAACGACAGGAGAAGACGTATGTCTCCGCATTCCCCCTATCCTATTAACGATGAGTACGCTATGTTCGACATTCCATGGTAATGTCACCTAACAATCGGTTATCACATGCAACCTCAGGTAAAGTCCTTAAATTTCTTTTATAGAAATTCCGACTTTTGCATCTAGTGAGTAGATTTTTACATCTCTACTCCTCTTAATGGTCATTGTATCACAATCATTTCTTTCATTATAGCAAATACTCATTGCTTCATTCCTTGAGGAATTCATATGTTACGCATGCATTGATTGTTACGCATGTGGTTTCGTTTCGAATAAGTGTTTCATTTGTTCCAAGTCGTAGTGGACTTGTTTGGTCTACGACTCCATTAAGTTGTTTGTTGATTTCAACACCTTGTGATGGTGTTTTCACTAATTTGAAGCTTGTGCTAAGTTCGTTTACGCATCTCATGCACGGATGTAAATATTTATTTATTGATTTGCTTTAAATCCGCTTTGATTATCATATTAAAGCAGTCTTAACACAATCGTGTGTTAAGACAGTGGTACACAAATTTATTTCTATATTCCGGTGTACCTATTAACGGTTCTTTCATTATCAATCGAATGCTTTGCGATATTTATAGCCTTTTCATCGTCGATCGAAAACAGTGTTTCTTTGATGTTCCATTTTCAATTGAAAATTCTATGATGTCATTCGAAACAAACTTTCAGATTCACTTTATTACGCTTTCATTTGATTTCAAACACGGTGAATTTGTTTGAACACCGCTATTATTGAATTATTTAAATCACTACGACACCTTGTGGTGTCAGTACAAACTTGTACCTTGGGCTAATCATGATTGAGCGTTTTATGCAAAACACAGGTGATACTTGTTCGATCACCGCTATATTTGAATTGTTTCATTCACTACGACACCTTGTGGCGTCAGTAGAACTTGCAGCTTGGGCTGATCATGATCGAGCGTTTCATGCAAAACTACTTCATTGAACTTGTTGATTCTAAATTCCATTTAGTGGATGTTATCGTTTCTAGAATTCATTTGCATATTGTAAACGTCCACTTGAAATTCTATTGGTTGAAATTCCTCTTTTATTGGACCCCTGTTAACTTGGTCACATTGGTGACTGTATCAGTATATCTCGTTTTCTTTGACATTATTTGTATTTACTTACGCATAACGTGACTCTAAGGAGTTAACGTAGTCTAAATTTCGAGGACGAAATTTTATTAACAGGGGGAGAATGTGACAACCGGTAATTTACGCCCTTAATTACGTGATTAACATGCGATTTACGCGACATTAAATAGTGTTTACAACGCAAATTAACTTAATTAGGGCCTCAGTAAGCTTAGGAACGCTTATGCAGTTCTACAGTGCGCGTGTGACGATCTGCGGAGATACTGTTGGAAATTAAACGGTAATAAACTGAAACCGTACGAAATACTGACGACACCGACAAATATGGATGTTACACGAATATTTTATGCTTATGGAGTTTGGGTCGCGATATCGGGTCTCATAGGAATTACGGGCCACTTACACATGAGATGGGCTTGTGGGCCCTGGGCCCAAGCCCAGAACCCACAAGCCTAAACCTACACCTAATATATTAAATCTTGTCAAGATCTTAAAGATCTCTACAAAATCTGCTGAAAATCTCTATAAAATCTATGCTAAATCTCTACATAAGATTATGTCTCAAAATTTAGAAACACAAGATCTTTTCAAGATATCAACAACATCTATAAAAGACCCATATCTCTCTCCTTGCCTACATATAATACTTACACACAAACAAATCACTGACTATTACCTTCTTCATCTCCTTTGAAAGAAACCCTAAACACGAACCACACACCTATAGACCTCTATTCATCCCTCTCTCCCTCTCGAGTTCCTGTTCAGGCCGAACATCGGCCGATGCCGGCCATGCTCTTCCGGCCTTGACCTCCGACAGCCACCCACACCACCATCACGACCCTCCTACACCTGCAAGCAGCCCCCCCCCCCCCCTTTCGATTAACAAAACGGATCACCACCACCGTCCGGTGGTGGTGCGGCGGCTACGAACAGAAGAGAGGGAGACTAGATAGAGAGAGAGACCGAGGAGAGAGAAGGCGTCGGAGACAGAGCGGCGCCGCCGCTCACGGCGGCGGCATTGGAGTAAAGGCGACGGTGGTGATCATGTTTCTTTCGACAAGTCTAACCGGTAAACATCCTCTGCCTACTTTTTTTTATAAGTCCACTGATGATGATGATGGCAATGTTAAGTTGAAGATGAAGATCTGTTTCGGTTCAGATTTCGTGGCTCAGCCGGTTCGAGTTTTGGTTCGGGTTACAGACTTGGTTTTGGTTCAAGAGGTGGTTCAGTTCAAGTTTCGGGCTTTGGTTCGAGTCAACTCGGTTAAACCGAGTTAACTCAGCTCGGGTCCGGGTTCGGGTCAAACAGTCACGGCTGGTCAACAGGTTCGAGACGGTCAACAGCTCGGTTCGGGTTAAGCGGCTATGGGTCAGACTCTGTTCGGGTGAATCGGTCAAACCGAGTCAACTCAGGTCAGCACGGCGAGTCAACTCAGTTGACCCGGTCAACTCAGTCAAACTGTCCGATGTTTCGACACGAAAGAATTGGTAAAGACATACGGCGCGATTATTTCATTATTTTTATAGTTTATGTCACGTGATAACGAGCTCGAACCGACTGATTATAATTTACATTTGATATATATATTTGACAAAAATTACATATAGTTTAATTGAATCTTAATTGAATATTGTTGAATTTTGATAAAATAACGACACTTTAGTTGTCGGGGCCGTCCAAAAACAGAGGAAACTCTGCCCGTTTTTCGAGAAAATCCGTAAAAACAACACGCGTTTTATTATATAACGAAAACCAATCGGATTCAAACGACTTTTATAAAACAAGATGTAAATGCATATTATTTTCGGCAACGCAATATAACTTACAAAACATATTCATAACTTTTCGACCAAAGCTGTATTTCAAGTTAACCAAACTTGCTAGTTATAAAACAAGTATAACAAATTATATTGTTTCAAGTGTCGAATAATACGACTCCTTTTCATAAAAATAAATATAGTGTATATTTATTTCAACAATCAAACAAGACTATCCTTTTTATAAATAAATATAGTTATATATTTATTTCCGACACAAACAAGTCGAATTCTTTTAATAAAATAAATATAGTCATATTTATTTTCAAACACGACAACTCGACGATTCTTTTATAAAATAAATATAACTTTTCATATTTATTTTATACGTCGGAACGGCATATACGAATATTTTGACAAAGATCATACGAAACGCGATATATAATACGAGTTTGTTATATATTATTTTCGTGTAAATATTCTTTTATACACATACGACTTCTCGGGACGCCTAACGCGATGATAACAATATATTTATATATTTTTATATAAATATTTATATATGCCCTAAATCTCACGAGAACTAAGTGTTTTTCAAAAACTTAGTAAACTATTACCGACATTAGATGAAACTTAACGAGTATAACTTAATCGTTACTATTAAGTTATCAACTTACCGTTGAATCGTTCGGTTAACGATTCGGTAGAGCTCGATGACACGTTGTTTAGTTACTGCGTTTATTTAGAAACTTATAAGATATTCCGTGTTAGGAATATTGTAGAATGCACGCTAGCGAGTCTCGTCTTGGGAACGACATCACGAAGTCGTATATAGCTAGCTTTGCACAGGAATATTCAGGGGAGTTCATAACCCCACTTTTTTTACAGTTTTACATTTTTTCTAAATGTTTTAGGGGTGGGAAGACAAGCACATTTTGCAAAGCATACAAGGTTTTCAATAAACATGAATTACATATTTCTAAACCATTTTACAAACAAGTTTTAACTGACATAAATGGTTTACGAAAAGCTTATGATCTATACCGGTTTTTCAAGCAAGAGTATTTTTCGAAATGTACATACACACGAATTCAAGTTTTCTAAACTACGGAAAAATACAAGTACAAAGAGGTACATCAAACTAAGGAATGATACATAGATCACGTGACGAATAGGGTACCATAAGCACCATTAGTCAACGTATACATTTAGACCGCGGAACAGAAGAGTTAGATCTAATGGGTTTCAGGCAACCCCACTCTTGGCCTACTTCTACCAATTAGTGCTTTTGTGTCTCAATCGAACTCGACAAAAATGCCTAGGTTTGGTGGCTTCCTATGTCGTTACATATGTTAGTGGCCTCGCGAACCATTAGCGATCTCGTATTCCTTACATTCACAGAACTCAGTTTTAGATACGTCTTTACAAATTACATATCATGTTTTATACACATTCAAAGCATAGGATTATGCAGGTTTGATGTCAATGTCAGGGAGAACATTGACAGTACACAAATTTTACAAACTCAAGAGTTTACAAATGAAAGGTTTTTGCAAATATAATGCATTACAAATACAAAGTTTCCATATAACAGGCCAAAGAAAATGATTTTAAATTCGTTTTCTCAACATTATTTCAAAAACCAGTTATTCAAAAAGATTTATTTCAAATCTTTTACAAACAAACTATGAACTCGCTCAACTTTATGTTGATTTTTCCCATGTTTCTTTCTCAGGTTACTTTTCAAAGTTATGGCACGGTTGGAATAGGAGGACCATGTGAAGTCGAGTACTTAGTGGGCGTTCGCATTCTAAAAGTCTTAGCTTATTAGCTTCCGTTGTGCAATGAAGATACCAGTCCAGTCACGCCAATGCTCTGATATTTCGGGGTGTGACAGATTGGTATCAGAGCTATAGGTTACAGCGAATTAGGTTCTGTAGAGATACCTAGGCTCTAACCTCACTTTCCTCTTGGAACTTAGAATATTCAAACCTGAATACATACAGAACGCCTAAGACTCGAATATGGTCTCCAACCGTTGCCGAAAAACAAACAGTCAAAAATTTTGTTTCCAAACATACGCTAAAGTGCTGTTTTTCACACGGTACACAAAACAGTCGTATACAGTGCACAAAACTCTGAGAGTTTAGGGAACATGCATTTAGGACCTTCGGAAACTTATGTTGAAGTTCATTAAAGGTCCTTACGTAGGAACCGCGAATATAAACTAGGGTACACACTATTATCCATATTGTCTATGATATTTTAACTTCCCGAGTAGGTAGCCTACGCAGAACGAAACGCTAGTGTACAGGTATACGTGAAACTTAATCTATACATCAACGGAGGTTGAAATACGTCACATACGACTTTCGAGGAAGCGGCGGTTTGGCACGCGGTCCTGCAAACGACAGGAGAAGACGTATGTCTCCGCATTCCCCCTATCCTATTAACGATGAGTACGCTATGTTCGACATTCCATGGTAATGTCACCTAACAATCGGTTATCACATGCAACCTCAGGTAAAGTCCTTAAATTTCTTTTATAGAAATTCCGACTTTTGCATCTAGTGAGTAGATTTTTACATCTCTACTCCTCTTAATGGTCATTGTATCACAATCATTTCTTTCATTATAGCAAATACTCATTGCTTCATTCCTTGAGGAATTCATATGTTACGCATGCATTGATTGTTACGCATGTGGTTTCGTTTCGAATAAGTGTTTCATTTGTTCCAAGTCGTAGTGGACTTGTTTGGTCTACGACTCCATTAAGTTGTTTGTTGATTTCAACACCTTGTGATGGTGTTTTCACTAATTTGAAGCTTGTGCTAAGTTCGTTTACGCATCTCATGCACGGATGTAAATATTTATTTATTGATTTGCTTTAAATCCGCTTTGATTATCATATTAAAGCAGTCTTAACACAATCGTGTGTTAAGACAGTGGTACACAAATTTATTTCTATATTCCGGTGTACCTATTAACGGTTCTTTCATTATCAATCGAATGCTTTGCGATATTTATAGCCTTTTCATCGTCGATCGAAAACAGTGTTTCTTTGATGTTCCATTTTCAATTGAAAATTCTATGATGTCATTCGAAACAAACTTTCAGATTCACTTTATTACGCTTTCATTTGATTTCAAACACGGTGAATTTGTTTGAACACCGCTATTATTGAATTATTTAAATCACTACGACACCTTGTGGTGTCAGTACAAACTTGTACCTTGGGCTAATCATGATTGAGCGTTTTATGCAAAACACAGGTGATACTTGTTCGATCACCGCTATATTTGAATTGTTTCATTCACTACGACACCTTGTGGCGTCAGTAGAACTTGCAGCTTGGGCTGATCATGATCGAGCGTTTCATGCAAAACTACTTCATTGAACTTGTTGATTCTAAATTCCATTTAGTGGATGTTATCGTTTCTAGAATTCATTTGCATATTGTAAACGTCCACTTGAAATTCTATTGGTTGAAATTCCTCTTTTATTGGACCCCTGTTAACTTGGTCACATTGGTGACTGTATCAGTATATCTCGTTTTCTTTGACATTATTTGTATTTACTTACGCATAACGTGACTCTAAGGAGTTAACGTAGTCTAAATTTCGAGGACGAAATTTTATTAACAGGGGGAGAATGTGACAACCGGTAATTTACGCCCTTAATTACGTGATTAACATGCGATTTACGCGACATTAAATAGTGTTTACAACGCAAATTAACTTAATTAGGGCCTCAGTAAGCTTAGGAACGCTTATGCAGTTCTACAGTGCGCGTGTGACGATCTGCGGAGATACTGTTGGAAATTAAACGGTAATAAACTGAAACCGTACGAAATACTGACGACACCGACAAATATGGATGTTACACGAATATTTTATGCTTATGGAGTTTGGGTCGCGATATCGGGTCTCATAGGAATTACGGGCCACTTACACATGAGATGGGCTTGTGGGCCCTGGGCCCAAGCCCAGAACCCACAAGCCTAAACCTACACCTAATATATTAAATCTTGTCAAGATCTTAAAGATCTCTACAAAATCTGCTGAAAATCTCTATAAAATCTATGCTAAATCTCTACATAAGATTATGTCTCAAAATTTAGAAACACAAGATCTTTTCAAGATATCAACAACATCTATAAAAGACCCATATCTCTCTCCTTGCCTACATATAATACTTACACACAAACAAATCACTGACTATTACCTTCTTCATCTCCTTTGAAAGAAACCCTAAACACGAACCACACACCTATAGACCTCTATTCATCCCTCTCTCCCTCTCGAGTTCCTGTTCAGGCCGAACATCGGCCGATGCCGGCCATGCTCTTCCGGCCTTGACCTCCGACAGCCACCCACACCACCATCACGACCCTCCTACACCTGCAAGCAGCCCCCCCCCCCTTTCGATTAACAAAACGGATCACCACCACCGTCCGGTGGTGGTGCGGCGGCTACGAACAGAAGAGAGGGAGACTAGATAGAGAGAGAGACCGAGGAGAGAGAAGGCGTCGGAGACAGAGCGGCGCCGCCGCTCACGGCGGCGGCATTGGAGTAAAGGCGACGGTGGTGATCATGTTTCTTTCGACAAGTCTAACCGGTAAACATCCTCTGCCTACTTTTTTTTATAAGTCCACTGATGATGATGATGGCAATGTTAAGTTGAAGATGAAGATCTGTTTCGGTTCAGATTTCGTGGCTCAGCCGGTTCGAGTTTTGGTTCGGGTTACAGACTTGGTTTTGGTTCAAGAGGTGGTTCAGTTCAAGTTTCGGGCTTTGGTTCGAGTCAACTCGGTTAAACCGAGTTAACTCAGCTCGGGTCCGGGTTCGGGTCAAACAGTCACGGCTGGTCAACAGGTTCGAGACGGTCAACAGCTCGGTTCGGGTTAAGCGGCTATGGGTCAGACTCTGTTCGGGTGAATCGGTCAAACCGAGTCAACTCAGGTCAGCACGGCGAGTCAACTCAGTTGACCCGGTCAACTCAGTCAAACTGTCCGATGTTTCGACACGAAAGAATTGGTAAAGACATACGGCGCGATTATTTCATTATTTTTATAGTTTATGTCACGTGATAACGAGCTCGAACCGACTGATTATAATTTACATTTGATATATATATTTGACAAAAATTACATATAGTTTAATTGAATCTTAATTGAATATTGTTGAATTTTGATAAAATAACGACACTTTAGTTGTCGGGGCCGTCCAAAAACAGAGGAAACTCTGCCCGTTTTTCGAGAAAATCCGTAAAAACAACACGCGTTTTATTATATAACGAAAACCAATCGGATTCAAACGACTTTTATAAAACAAGATGTAAATGCATATTATTTTCGGCAACGCAATATAACTTACAAAACATATTCATAACTTTTCGACCAAAGCTGTATTTCAAGTTAACCAAACTTGCTAGTTATAAAACAAGTATAACAAATTATATTGTTTCAAGTGTCGAATAATACGACTCCTTTTCATAAAAATAAATATAGTGTATATTTATTTCAACAATCAAACAAGACTATCCTTTTTATAAATAAATATAGTTATATATTTATTTCCGACACAAACAAGTCGAATTCTTTTAATAAAATAAATATAGTCATATTTATTTTCAAACACGACAACTCGACGATTCTTTTATAAAATAAATATAACTTTTCATATTTATTTTATACGTCGGAACGGCATATACGAATATTTTGACAAAGATCATACGAAACGCGATATATAATACGAGTTTGTTATATATTATTTTCGTGTAAATATTCTTTTATACACATACGACTTCTCGGGACGCCTAACGCGATGATAACAATATATTTATATATTTTTATATAAATATTTATATATGCCCTAAATCTCACGAGAATTAAGTGTTTTTTAAAAACTTAGTAAACTATTACCGACATTAGACGAAACTTAACGAGTATAACTTAATCGTTACTATTAAGTTATCAACTTACCGTTGAATCGTTCGGTTAACGATTCGGTAGAGCTCGATGACACGTAGTTTAGTTACTACGTTTATTTAGAAACTTATAAGATATTCCGTGTTAGGAATATTGTAGAATGCACGCTAGCGAGTCTCGTCTTGAGAACGACATCACGAAGTCGTATATAGCTAGCTTTGCACAGGAATAATCAGGTGAGTTCATAACCCCACTTTTTTTACAGTTTTACATTCTTCTAAGTGTTTTCGGGGTGGAAAGACATGCACATTTTGCAAAGCATACAAGGTTTTCAATAAACACGAATTACATATTTCTTAACCATTTTACAAACAAGTTTTAACTGACATAAATGGTTTACAACAAGCATTCAAGTAATTAGGTTTCATTTCATTGATTACTGGTCTCATACAAAGATTGGAAACAAATTACAACATGTTTTAAAACAAAATACAGAACAAGTATTAGAGTTTAATCGCGTTTCTAGGCAACCCTACTAGATTCCTTGCATCATCCAAATCCTGCAATACATGTTAAAGCATAGATCAATACAAATAGTATTGGCGAGCATACAAGTTTGAGTAGAAGTATAAAAATGTTTTAAACAGATTTTTCATGGCAATAACTAAGTATGAACATATGAATTTAAACACGTATGAATGCAAGTACAACACGTATGATTGCAAGTATAACACGTATGAGCATATATAAGGATTATTTGTACAAAAATTCTGGTATGTTTGTGCATTTGATTCAAAGTACATGTATTGCATCCCAAAGGTAATAAAGAGTAAAAATGGATCGAGTATGCTCACTGTGATTGCGTTGCGATTTCTTGTAAGTAACGCACGAGTAAAGATGGAGAATCCAAGAGATCGAACGAAGCGATTATCCTAATTATTTAGAATAACACATAATGAATTCGTTAAAAGTTGTAGATTTATATTTTATCACATAAAAGATTTAGAATAACTCGTTAATATTATTTAGGGAATTATAATAAATTGTTGATTATTATTTAAATTATTATTAAGTTTAATGGTTTTAGGAAATTAAAAAAAAAAACTATTATCTCTTTTTAAAAGAAAATGAATTTAATATATATAAAAGAAATCCCAAAAGAATATGGACCAAACCACTGACTACATGTATTTTTGAAATAAACCATCATTCGTTTCTTTAGGATTCAGCTTTTCAATCAAAAGATGAATCAAACGCCATGAAAGTGAAAAGAGGAAAAGAAAAGGTTTTTATTTTACTTGAATACCAAACATCATCATCATCTTCTTCGTTATTTAAAAAAAAGAAAACACACCGTTTTGCATGAATCTAGTATTCTTATGATCAAAGTCATATGCCAGGATTTAGTTATATGTCTACAGAGGATTAAAACAAGGGAACAACTCGATCGAATTAAAAGAAATGTACCGAACAGTGTCAACTTCTCACTTAGTTACGAACCGAACCAACGGTTTTGTTCCATTCCGTTTCTGATTAACATGCTTTCGATGGTTTAATCAAAAGGGTAAAACAAGAGTAGATCGAAACGAAGTAAAGGAAAGAATCGGTACCGAGATGTTGCTTCGAAGGTTCCGTCGAACTCCGTACGGCTCCAGTGACAACTGACCGTGTGGCCCGACTGTTGTCCGTCTCTAATCCGAACTTACTGACCCGTTGACTCGACGTAGACTGAACCTGACCCGAACCTGCTGAACCGAAGCTCGAGTCTGACCCGTAGCACCCGAACCCGAATCGAATCTTGAACCGAAAACTGGAGCCATGACCCGAAGAAACCAACTAGAACTTGAACCAAACTAAGACATCCACCATCTTCACAGCCACCGTCGCCGGTGAGGCTGCCGCCGCCAATGCCGCCGCTAATGCGGCTTCTGTTGCTGGTAATTCCGGTTGTCGGAATGTAATCAGAAGGGAGGGAGGAGTCTGATAGTTTAAATCTCTTGTTTTTTGTGCTGCAAAGTGGAACCGAGAGGGAGAGAAAGGTCTGGATGTTTGTTTGTGTGGGTGTGTTTGGAAGGTAAGGTTCTTATTTTGGGTGTTTAGTGATTGAAGATGAGAAGGTTTTGAGAGGGACATGGATAATGTGGCGGATGTTGATATGCAAAATAAATGGATTTAGGGTTTTCTAGACTTATGCATAGGGTTTATTTAGTTAGTGGGCTTTGGGTTTGGGCCCAAGGCCCACAAGCCTATCTAGTGTGTTTAAGCAGCCCGAAGGTTCCTACGAACTCGTTTTCGAGCCCGAGCGTCGCAATCTGTTGTAAAATGTTTATTTTAGGATTGAAAATATGTCGAGTAGGGTCGTTAATTAACGTTGGACGCGTAATTGCAACCTAAAAAGTATTGGTTTGTACATATTTACTTATTTAAATGGTCGATCATACGAATAGCAAATTTGTAAAAATATATATATATAAATATATATATATATATATATATATATTATGATTAACGCCTCTAATTATTGTACGAATATGAATTTTTCTAAAAAAAATTAAATTACGAGGCGTTACATTCCTTACATTCACAGAACTCAGTTTTAGATACATCTTTACAAATTACATATCATGTTTTATACACATTCAAAGCATAGGATTATGCAGGTTTGATGTCAATGTTAGGGAGAACATTGACAGTACACAAATTTTACAAACTCAAGAGTTTACAAATGAAAGGTTTTTGCAAATATAATGCATTACAGATACAAAGTTTCCATATAACAGGCCAAAGAAAATGATTTTAAATTAGGGGTGAGCAAAAAGAAAAACCCGACCCGACCTGACCATTACCCGACCCGACCCGAGAACCGATCAAACATAAAATACAGAACCGATTCACTACCCTAAATATAGGGTCGGTTCCGGTCCATAGGTCCAAGTCGGGTTTCACCATGAAAAGACCCGAGAACCGACCCGACCCGACCCTATTTTATATGAAAAATTGGAACCGATCTAAATACCTAGGTACTTGGGTTCGGGTCGGGTTGGGTATATTTTCGGTTCGGTTCTCGGTTATTTTCGGTCCGGACCTAAACTTGCTCACCCCTATTTTAAATTCGTTTTCTCAACATTATTTCAAAAACCGGTTATTCAAACAGATTTATTTCAAATCTTTTACAAACAAACTATGAACTCGCTCAACTTTATGTTGATTTTTCGCATGTTTCTTTCTCAGGTTACTTTTCAAAGTTATGGCACGGTTGGAATAGGAGGACCATGTGAAGTCGAGTACTTAGTGGGCGTTCGCATTCTAAAAGTCTTAGCTTATTTGCTTCCGCTGTGCAATGAAGATACCAGTCCAGTCACGCCAATGCTCTGATATTTCGGGGTGTGACATTTAGAAGGTTATGGAGCTTGATTATGATTAAATTAAAGTACATGGAAGTTCGATTTGTACAAGGTTTGAATTCTTTGTTGATGCTTGCCGTAGCATACGGCTGGCATACCGACAGGGTGAAATAAACGTATGGGCTGTGACAATGCGTCTGGGTTATGCCTGATAACCTAGATGACCAGATAACTCGTATGGGTTATGCCTGATAACCTAGATGACCAGGTAACTCGTCTGGGTCATGCCTGATAACCTAGATGATCATGTAACTCGTCTGGGTTATGCCTGATAACCTAGATGACCAGGTAACTCGTCTGGGTTATGCCTGATAACCTAGATGACCATGTAACTAGTCTGGGTTATGCCTGAACCTAGATGACCAGGTAACTTGTCTGGGTTATACCTCAGATATTAACTGATAAGGAATTGATGTTGAACCGGATGTAGAAGTTAGAAGGGATTTGACATTTATACCCGTTAAAGTATGATTGAAGGAATGTTAAAGAAAGGATTATCGTTACACAAATTCATTGAAGAGTGTTTATGAGGTGTGTTGAGCGTGTACTAAAGTATGTGTGGGAATGAATTAAGTCTAGAGGCATGTATAAGTATGAGTATGGATTTACCTACATGTTAGTAATGGAATCCATAGGTAAGCACGATTAGAAATAAGTATGCATGTAGGTTGATACGTATGAGACTTATTTATATGGATGTTTGTGACTAGGATATGTTAATATAATCATGTGGGAATGTAAGTGGTATGTAAGAGCTTGTATGTATGTATGTATGTATGTATGTATGTATGTATGTATGTATGTATGTATGTATGTATGTATGTATGTATGTATGTATGTATGTATGTATGTATGTATGTATGTATGTATGTATGTATGTATGTATGTGTGTATAAATATACGTATGCACGAAGTAGGATTTATTGTTTATGAAAGAATAGGGCTTGTATATATGTATACATGGATTCAATACATTTGAGTATTCATGTTACTAATCATGTGCCTTGAGAATGAAATGAAAATGCAGGTATACTATTGTGTCCTTATGAAGATTTGATGAAATGGATGCAAGATTGTACTCGGAAAGATAAACATAAAAGAATAGCATGAATAGAAGAATGCGGAATGGTCATTTAATTGTGTATGTTTAGATTAAGAATGATGTCAACAAATATTAACGATGCACATGTATGTGGTGATTGCAGGTTGCATGGAATTAACATCATTGTGGAGACCAAGAGGTTGAAGATCGAGTCGAAGAGCAAGGATTGTACGGGAAGAGCGGTCTCATAGCTTGTATTTATGTATCACATTTAACGCGTTAATCAAGAATGAATGTTGTAAATCCTTTCAAGAAGTGTCCGACAGATTATAAATGAACCTTCAACTATGTCATATAGACAATATAAGAAAGAATTTTTTAGTCGGTATTTCCGCTGCGTCTCTTATGGCCAAAACAATTTAGGGTGTTACAGGATCCGCATGTGTTTGGTAAAGAGAATAATCAAAAGAGAAGATTCGAGTCATTCAACTTTTCTTAAGGAAGATCATCCAAATAAACAAATCCAAGTGTCCTAGAAGTTAAAGATTCAAGTCCTTCTGCTTTTATTTTAGAACATCGCTCTATATTCGTGTATCAAACCCTAAAATACTCATTAACACACAAATATCACACGTTTGTTCTACAAATATAAGTCTATAACTATAAAATTATTATTTCATTCATACTAAAAAGCCCCAATTTTTCTAGTTTCTACATAAATAAGAAGTTGAGAGTCATTGAATGAATAAAGGAAAACAAATATACCCGCTCTGGAAAGGAAGAGGCGGCATTCGGGATCAAGGTTTCTAAGCGTTCGATGTTAAGTTTTTACAGGTTCGATGTTGAAATTTCTACGGGTACAATATCGAAATACACGTATATATAAC
This sequence comes from Helianthus tuberosus, assembly GCA_030545235.1. Lineage (NCBI taxonomy): Eukaryota > Viridiplantae > Streptophyta > Magnoliopsida > Asterales > Asteraceae > Helianthus > Helianthus tuberosus. The sequence continues at coordinate 144,308,573 of CM060431.1, read as the reverse complement.
ACTAACATAAAATTTTGGTACGGGTTCGGCTGAACCTGTATCCTTCTATGTAGCTACGCCCCTGCACATACATATTAAGTACAAATGTATTTTGTTCAAGTAATCAAAACATTATTTTTTTTTTCATAATGAAAAGCTTCAAGTTCCCAGCTTATTTATTAAGTGCTGCTTAATGAAATGGTATCGGTGTTTAACTGCTAAATATCCGCACAAATAAGATTAGTTTTGTTGGAAGAGGGTCAAATAGGAAGATTGGTTTGGGTAGGAAGTGTAGGAAACAATAATAGAAGAACATGTGGCAAATAACAAAAAACATAAGAGGAACATTTTAGTCAATCTCATCTCATATTCTCTCTTTCTTTGCATATTCAAAACCCATCATCTTCAACATTTTCTTTACTTTCTCTCTCTATAATCACTACATTATATTGCGATTTTCTTCATCAATCAATGATTCAAACACTAAATCAACGTATTTTTCAACTTTTTTGAAGAAACCTAGTTCGATTTCACACAATTTTCTCATTTTTTTTTCGTGTTTTTAAAGTGAATCAATCGATTCATTCGATCGTTAGTGTTTCTAGCATTTAAATTTCGCCAATCGTTGAAGAAATCCTAAGAAATCAACTTCAATCTGTGTAAAAAAATCTGAAGAATTTCGTCAATCATTGTGTTTTACGATCTGGGTTTTTGAATTGTGTTTTACGTTCTGGGTTTTTGAATTACGTTTTACAATCTGGGTTTTACCTTTGTGGATTGTGTTTAACAACTTGGGTTTTTGAATTGTGTTTTATGATCTCGGTTTACCCTTGTGAATTGCCTTTTACGACCTGGGTTCAACAATTGCGTTTTACAATCTGAGGTTTTATCATTGTGTATTGCATTTTACGACCTGAGTTTTAACATTGCGTTTTATGGGTTTTATTGTTGTGAATTGTGTTTTACTATCTGGGTTTTACCATTGTGAATTGTGTTTTATGACCTGGGTTTTTTAATTGCGTTTTATTATCTGGGTTTTACCATTGTCAATTGCGTTTTACGACCTGGGTTTTTTAATTGTGTTTTACAATCCGAGTGTTCGATTTTTTTTCAAAAGTATAGCAATAGTATAGTCGTTTTAAAGATAAAAACACTCGTTTTTTATGGTGCAATTTTTATAAAAAAACGTCATATGAAAGAGTTATTAATGTTTTTAAAAACAGAGGAAATTAGAGGAGAGAGAAACTATTGAGTTGGATGAACTAGAATACCCTGAAAATAACCCACCTACCTTTTTTTTTTTTCAATCTCACCCGTTTAATCTTAGTCTTTGATTACTTAATAGATGGTCAACATTCCCTCCTATCATTCTTATCCAAATAAACTTCCTAGTATATCTTAACCCTACATATTAAAACTAATTAACTGCATTTTTTAAATAAGCTAAAGTAAATAGTTATTTATATGGGAGGTTAACGTACAATATCTCTTAACGTATGAGCGTATGATATGAAATTATGCACGTTATAAAACTTCAAATCCTAATCACGCATGTTGAAAAATTCATAATCACGCATGTTAAAAAAAACATAATCACGCATGGTTATGATTTTTCAACCTGCGTGATTATAGTTTTTCAGCATGCATGATTAGGTTTTGAGTTTTATAACATGCGTAATATCATATCGTACGCTCGTACGTTAAGGAATTTTGTATTTTACACTTTCATGTTATTGATATATATCTATTAATTCATCACATCGAATAGTAACATATTTTTGTTTTTTGTGTTTGATATTTTTTAACTTTAGTTTATTTATGTCATGAACAATCGACGAGCCCAACAAGATAATTTTATGCAATTGTGCATATCCATATTCCATAATCCTCTAGAGTCCAGAAGCCTAGAAGGTGTACTGTAGAGGTTATCGGCAACGAGTTTGGGCCCAAACTTCCGCATTAGTGGAACTGAATTGGGCTCTCACTTATTTTACACTGGGCTAGTTGGGTTGGGTTTACACGTCCGTTTCAATTATGTGTCAGTGTGTCACCTTCTTCTTTATCTTTTCATGTCATTTTAAAATTCTACTCACAGTGTAAAAGAATTTAATGAAAAAAAAAAACTCGATAGATTAACCAGTTTATTAATTAATTATCTAGTAACATTAAAACATGTTTTCTACCGTTCAAAATATCACTATAGAGCAATTTAAAATTCAATTCAAACCCCAGGTTTAAATAGTAACACTAATTTATTTATCGTTGTAAGGATACAACGTATAGTTAAGTGGACCGTCAAATCTAATGGACTGAATAATTACTCAAAACAGGTAATATTTTATTGATAGGAATAGTCATATTATGCCAACACACAACTTTTTGTTTAGTGTTTATAAAGAGTTATAATAATGATTACAAAACCATCTGTCAATATAACCAAATGATCTAAACAACTTTAAGAGGTTATATATATTAAAAACATGTTTAACAACATCCACCTTATTTTTTAACCATTTTATTTTGCTTTGTTGATTTGTTTAATATGAAAGACAACTCAAATCAACATATTCAAAATTAAAATAGCAACTACCAATATTTACTAGATAACTTTTTGTTGATTTGTAAAATATCTTATAGAAGATCTTCTTGATGATTACATTCATTTGATTAGGTCGTAATAAAAGATAGTGGTCTTTGTGGGCTAACAACGAAGCATAGAAATAGGGTGGGGCTAATTATTAGACACACTAGTGTATGTATTTTTGTGCAAAATTGCAACACTTGGTCAACTAAAGAAAGGGCATAGAAAGGGGACTCATTTTCCACACACTATTTGGGGTCACCCTTTTTAGAGCCGGACCTTTTATGGCCATGTCCACTTTACCAACAACATTCATTCATAAACAATGCTACTTGTGAGTTTTCCAAAAATATTTAAAACTTGCTTCTATTTTAATCATTATATGCTCCTAAACATGTGGTGTTTATTATGACATATGATGATGAGGTTAGATATTATAAGAGATGTAAATTAATATTTGAAACACAGAATCATACAAGATAAATTAAATATTATTAACAACAATATATAAGAATATAATGAACAAAACTAAATATTTGAAAGAGTTAAATGTTATTTTAGTTTCTGTGGTTTGGGTCATTTTTCCAGTTTAGTCCAAAGTTTCATTTTTCATCTGTGGGTCCAAAAAAGTTTCACCGTTGCCACTTTAGTCCACTGTGTTAACTTCATCCATTTTTATGTTAACGATAAGGGCAATTCGGCCATATAAAATAACCGAATTGTCCTTCTCGTTAACAGAAAAATAGATGAAGTTAACCCAATGGACTAAAACGGGCTAATGGCAACCGCGAAACCTTTTTGGACCCACAGGTGAAAAATGAAACCTTTTGACTAAACTGCCAAAATGACCCAAACCACATGGACTAAAATGACATTTAACTCTATTTGAAATATAGACATACGATAAATGATACATAAATAAGTGGTAGAAAATAACTTTTGGGTCGGGTTTATCATAAGTTTTATCTATACCCAATACAACAAAGAGGTCAAACTCTAGTTATATATTCTTAAACAAACAAAAAAACCCTTAGATTACAACAAAAATCCAAAAACTTTCTGGTGACCGGATCAGCGGACCCCTTTAACCACCTCTTAGTTCTAAGTCTCTATAGGACATCGTAAAACAATAAATTTAGTATAATAGTAACTTTTTTTTTAATTGCGTACGGTTAGGATGTCGTTAATAGTTAGTATGTTAGTATCACTGAATTAGTATTAAAATCCCCCTTGCCTGAACTTGAACACAGGACCTCTAAGGGAAGCAAAGCTTCCCACCTCCCATGACCACTAGTATAATAGTAACTAACTCGTATAACACAAAAATAATACATGTACTACATAATGAAAAGCTGTTATAATAGTGTATATTGATAGTTACTTTCTTGACCATTGACCATGTTACTTGTCATACTTGATCTCATCGAGGGCTAATAACTACTTATGTTTGTTGCATTGATGAAACGTGGTGGTTGCTAGGACCATGGTAAGAAAATAATGTTGATTACAAACTGAACTGTTTATACAAGTGTATAAAATTATTGACCATTGAACATCGATTTAAAGCTTGAGGAGTGATACGTAATTGATTGGTCAGAATATTTAAAATGAACTCTTGTGATAGTACTTGTTTAGTTTATCTTTTATAAATAAAATAACAATTATATTTTTAAACATTATAACTTATAGGCAAATTGGATTTTAATAATTTGAATCGACTCTTTTTGGCCGATAATAATCTCAACTCGGTTAATTACCCACAATAATCCGAACTCTTCCATTTTGTTTGTAATATAGTCCGCTGTTAAAAAAAACATAACGGGGTTAAGTTTTTTTCCATACGAGTCGATTGATGTAAACTTACCTCGAAAGAGTGCTCTAAACGACTTGATTTTTGTTAACTAGAAGTTTAAACACCCGAGTTGAAGCACCGTTTTCGTCGTTTTGAGCACTGTTTCGAGGTAAGTTTTACATTAATAGACTCGTATCCTCGCTCTTATCAAAAGCCGGAAAACATCGGTTTGTAATTTGGAGAAGAAAAAAAAAACTTAACTCACTTATGTTTTTTTAACGGCGGACTATATTTCAAACAAAATGGAAGAGTTCGAATTAGTATGGGTAATTAACAGAGTTGAGATTATTATCGGTATAAGAAAAGGGGAAATTTCACAGAATAGTAACCAAGTTTTAAAAGTGTTCTAATTAGGTCACTAGTGTCGTTTTTGTCACAGTTAGATAACTTAACATTCAAATCGAGCCATGTCTTTTTTTCCAAGTGGAAAGAAAAAAATGGAACATAAGATGTTGGGGTCGAATTATTTTAATATATGAAATTATATTTATTAAAAATAAAAACCATTTAATTACATTAAAAATTAAAAAAACAAGTTACAATCCACGTCATCACTCGACATTAGCATCAAATAAAAGAGAAAAAAAATAAAAATCAACATCACCACGGTTACCTATGAAATTGATGAAAAAACCCTTAATTTTAATGAAGAATGAATGTTGAGTGGCCTAATTGAAACACTTTTGAAACTTGAGTGACCTAATGAAACACTTTTGAAACTTGGTTACTAACTTACTATTCTACAAAGTTACCCCTAAAAAAAGCTAGTTCGGATTATTAAAATCCAATTTTCCTAACTTATAAGGTGGCTTGGAACTTGGAAACAGCACCAAAGTGTTCAAAAGGTGATCTTGAACATCACATTGATGATTAGTACTGCTTTTTTTTTTCTTTTTTTCACCTACAATCAATGGACAACTCCAAAGCACTCTTTATTTCTATCTTTTCTATAATGTTTATAGCTATAACAAGTTTTATATGTAATTTGTATTATATACACACACATATATGGACGTTTAACACCGATTACCAAATCAATTTTAATTAGAAGATTATGAGAATTGCATAAACACTAGTGTTAGTTGTTTCAACTATGAGATTCAGTTATGTAACCGTATAGCCAGTGGCGGAACTAGCCCAAAAATTTACGGGTATCCTAATTTTTTATTTTTTAGACAAGATGTATCCTTTGTATAACGGAGACGAAGTTGAGGGGTATTTTTACACTACGGAAACGAAGTTAAGAGGTATTTTTACACAACGGAGACGGGGTTGAGGGGTAGCCCGTGCTACCCCTATTAACATTCTAAGTCTGCCCCTGATATAGCCATCCCACTTTTTTTACAAGCATTACATACAAGATACAAGTTGTTTATATTGTTTTTGCACTACTTAAAAGTGATTTTATATTGAATCTGCCCCAGTAAATGTTTTAATACATGCCTGTCAACAAAGAAATGTTTTAATACATGTTATATATATCACATAATATCAAGATATTGTGAACACATAAGCCTAACATGGAGACTAAAATCTTACCTTAAGGACACATGTATTAAAACATTTAACATCACCATAAAAAGTTAACATTTAACATCTTATCGGTACTTGTTAACGTGTTAATTTTATGCACATTTAGGGTATGTTTGGTATGGAGCTTTTAGGAGCTTCTAACTTTAAACTTTTAAAAAAAAAATTCCTACTCAATAAAAAGTCTTGTTTGGTTGAAGGAGCTTGAAGCTTTTGGTTGAACGCTCCTACTAGTAACGTTTAGAAGGGGATACAAGCTTTTAGGGAAAAAATGACTATTTTAACCTCTAAAGATAATGAACTTTTTAGTTATGTTTTTAGTTATGTCCATTTTAATCATTTTATATATTTTATTAAAAGCTCCAGCTACTCTGTCAAACACCTAAATATATCTAAAAAGCTACAGCCACCAGCAACCAGCGTTCAGTCACCAGCTTCCAGCTTTCAGCTTTCAGTCAGTCACCAGCTACTTTTGCCAAACATAGCCTTGGGCATTTAGTAAAGACATTTTGCCATTATTGGACTGATTAACATGCGTCAAGTGGGCCGGACGACGTCCAAAATGATGAAAATGGGCCTAGTAGTACTAGAAGTGGTCCTGGTCTCCTGGACTCCTGGTTTAGACATTATTAGGTATGAAAATTTTTTTAGGTGTTTTTCACGTAACTATGTAATTTACAGAAAATTATTGTTTTCATAAATTTACCCTTGTTAATTTAAAAATAGAAAAGGGTGCTAATGTTAAATTTGTTAAAAGTAAAGAAATTTAGATGTATATTGTGAGAACGCTAAATATTGTGAGAACCAAGAATATAATGTTAGAAATTTAATTTACACGTTTAAATTTACGTGAATTCGTAAATAATTAAAATTTATACATGTGTAAGTTTACCATTTACACATGTGTAATTTGTTATATTTACACATGTGTAAAAAATCTAATAATAGTGATTTTGAGAGAATAAATGAATTATTTGATGTTGTAAATTCTTTTTTTTTTATGTTAAATTTTAATTACAATGAGCTTGTCATTAAAAAAATTGGTTTTGATTGATTTTTTCATTCGTTCTCACGGTTCTCGCAATATTTAGCATTCTCAAGATAACCCTCCCTATAAATATAGGTTTAGGATCCTGTAAAAAAGATGAAATTTGTAAGAAGGATAAAAAAAACATGACGAGGACACATGTTATTAGTTAATTTATTAGGATAAGAGCAATTAAGTAATTTAATAAAAAATATCTAATTAAAGATAAAATTCAAAAACCCACATGCAATGCACATGCAAGTTCCCCCGTCTTTTTTAAACGTCAGTAACTTTTTATACGTAATTTTTTTAAAAAAAACAACACTATGATAACAAGTGTTTTTTATCTTTAATATGAGTACCATATTGCTATACTTATATAGAGAAAAAAAATTACGTTTCGATCGGATGTTTTAGTCCATGGTGTTTTGTCTTTGTTGTTTTAATTGTATAGTGATTCAAGACGTTGTGTTTTACAACAAAACACCATGAACGTATATAAGACACCATAACATTGCAAATACCATTTACATCCAATCTTTCAATCTTGTTTTCTATGGTGTTTTATTTTAGGAATTCAAAACAGATTATGGTGTCTTGTAAAAGGAAAAAGTTAGCTCGTTTAATATAATGGTATTTTTTTATTGCTAACGGAATGGTGTCTTGTTTTCTATGATGTATTTTTTTAGTTTCATGGTGTTTTTGTATAAGAAAAATGGTACTTTGCTGAATTTAATGGTATTTGCAATGTTATGGTGTCTTATATACGTTCATGTGTGTTATTGTAAGTAGTTTGTTGAATTAAATGGTATTTGCAATGTTATGGTGTCTTATATACGTTCATGATGTTTTACTGTAAAACACAACGTCTTGAATCACTATACAATTAAAACAACATAGACAAAACACCATGGACTAAAACATCTGATCGAAACGTAATTTTTTCTCTATATAAGTATAGCAATATGGTATTCATATTAAAGATAAAAAACACTCGTTATTATGGTGTGATTTTTTTTAAAAGTTACGTATAGAAAGTTATTGACGTTTAAAAAAGACGGAGGGAACTTGCATATGCATTGCATGTGAGTTTTGAATTTAAAAATGTTAAATTTACCTTCATACCCTTAATATAAAAAATAATTATTTTAATGGTAAACACTATTTACAATTGTGCCATTATAATCTCAACCATTAGATTATAGATCCAATGGTGTAGATTTTTTTCTACATTTCTCACAAAACACACCATTTTTACAATAACCATACCATATATATACACACACTCAAATGCATTTACAATGGACACTTTAAAAATTAAAATTTATTATAGAAATCATTAATGCTTAGAAAAAGTTATAAAGTTGTTAAAATATTTAGTAAAGGAGATGCTAGATTTAATCATATATAATTTTAAAAACGATAACCATACAAAATGTGTTAGTTGAATAAAGAAACTGATCATAAGTTAGTTATAAAATTGTTAAAAAACAACCAGCTACAATGTAACAAAAGGCGTCATCATTTTATGTAGCGTATGTATACATGTTACTAATTTACTTAGACCATCCGTAGTGGGCATGTGGTTGGCCAAACCACATGTTCAACAGCACCCCTCCTCATATGGTTTCCTTTTGTGTGTGTGTGGGGGGGGGGGGGGTTGTGATGTAACACCCCGTGTTTCGAAAGTCAAAGTTAAAGTCAAGATTGAAGTCAAAGGAAGAAAAGATTGCTAATCGCGATCTGTCTCTCCTTGCTCAATTCCTGTTTTGACTTCTTTGACTTGTAATTAGCCTATTTTATTTTCGCTTTAGCTGTATTATGTGGAGTATCTATTAATAATCGCATATTAATCGCTATTTATCGCATGTTTAATCGCTTAATCGCTGTCACAATCGCACTCGCAACTCGAATTATGCATTTTGGTTATTGTTATATGTGTGTGTGTGTGCCTTATGTGTTACTTGTGCATGTTTATTCATGTTATACGTGGCTTAATGAATGCTTGTTTGTTATGTTTACACATGGAATGCTGTCTACCAGCCTTAGCAACGATAGTACTATTAGTTTGGACTCAGCACCCGTTCACTCGGGGGTTGTTAAGGACAATTATTTGCATGGATTACAGTGGTGATCATGTATTACGAACTGCCTTGGGCAGTCAACCCGCAGTCATTGGTATCGATAGGTTCATGTCGATAACTAACATGCCTCATTTAACTCTGTGTACGTGCTAGTTATGCGTAACGCTTTCGAACTCTATATGCTATTATCAAACTTGTATGCTCACCTTTACACTATGTGTATTGACTTTTATTTTAACGTATGTGACAGGTGCTTAGGATGCTTATCTGCTAGGAAATCGAGGCTAGAATAAGGTCTTAGAGGCCAACAAATAGTTGTCTGTACAAATGAAATCTGATTTGTCGGAACAGAACTATTTGCCTAGTTTTTTTCTGTAATAATTGTATTATCTCTTGAGACATGGTATGGGTCATGTTATTTTAAATTAATTGGTAATGATAATTGTTATGGAAACTTCTGGACAATCTGTTTCGCTCAGTGCCATGCCCCGATGTTTCCGCCATCGGTTGGGGTGTGACAGATTAGTATCAGAGCCATAACTATAGGGAATTAGGGAAGACTCGACCTAGTCCGGGTCGATGTCTTAGAGACCTAGTCTATAGTTAGGAACCAACAGACCGACTTGTGCATATCCGTTAGGGATTATGTATGAGCTATTCTCGCCAATGCTGCACTATCACCGCACTCGAATTTTCAGATCATAAATAAGCGATTAAGTCACGATTAAGTCGAGATTAGGTGTGAAAACCGCAAACTCTCAACTGAATTGGTTGATCTTCCCATATTTTTATCTATAAACACGAGAATTTGCGTTGAACCAGGAGTGAAATCCATACTTCGACTCATAATTCTCTCTTATTTAATCAAAACGGGGACGAAGTTGTTAAGCCAGGGGTGAAACCCTAACCGTGATGACTTGTTCCGCCCTTTTTCAAACTCTCACCAAAGTCTCGACGGACTCCAACGACCTGAAGTCACGATAGGACTAACGGAATGCGTGCCCAACGCCCAAGAATCGAGGCGAAGGCACTGCCCTGAAGGTCAAATGTGCACAACAAGTCCTTGTGAATAGTCGAATCACTTTGGGAAGTCAAAGTCTAATAGCCGCAGACGATCTATTTCTCGATTTTTATGTGTTTCGATTCTGACCCCGCAACTGCTGACTCTGATGATTCGTCGATTTTATGTGCTTGTATGTGTGTTTACCTGTTTATGTGTTTAAATTTTGGATATTTATTCGATTTTTGCTTCCACATCGATCGGCACGCACGACTCGCACTGCATTCCTATCTTAAAACGCCGACAAATCGCTAAATTGTGGACGACCTTATGCTATGATATACGCTTATATTATACTACTCGACAAGTTATTCGCGATCGCTATTCTCGAACGCGCACGGGCTTTGAATGATAGGTTTCTGTATTCTAACTGCCTCTTGTGATTAACTGTTTATGTGCTTCTGTGTTTCTGTGCCTTACGTGCTTATGTGCTTCTATGATTATGTGAATCTGTGGTTATGTGTCTATGTGTTTATGTGATACATGTTTCACTGTGTTCCTGAGCTTTAGTAAGTATTAGACGTGTGAGGTGAGATTCGATTATGATGTGTCTGAGACCTATGACGATGTCTGTTGCAGACAATGTCAACAGGACCATCATCCCGTCACCCACGACTCTCTCGTCAAGAAAAGAGGGACAAACGCCTTGCTGCCATCCTCGCAAAACAAGTGGCCAAAGTTGTGCCTCAGATCGTGAGTGAGATTTATGAGAACGTCAGCAAATCGTCTGAGGAGTCTAGAACTGAAGCTCCTAAAGTTGCTACCAAGACTGCTTTCAGCTTCAAGCAGTTCAAGGCATGCGGTCCGAAGGAATTCACTGGAGAAGATGGCCCAACAGCTATGTTCCAGTGGTTCGATTCCATCAAAGTCACTCTGCGCCAAAGCGGCTGTCCTGAAAATCTCCGTACCCTAAACGCTACCGGCGTCTTCCAGTCTCGCGCATTAGAATGGTGGACGGCCGAGAGAAACGAACGCGGGAATGATGCAGCTTATGAGCTGACATGGGAAGAGTTGAAGGCCATCATGATGGATGAGTTCTGTCCTCCCCATGAGCGCCAAAAGCTGGAGGACGAGTTTTGGAACATAAAGCAGAAGGATGGAGACAACGCTGCCTTGACTGCTCGCTTCAAGCAGCTCATCATCATCTGTCCCGATCAAGTGAAGACGTCTGATATGGCGATCAAGAAGTACATTCGAGCTCTACCTGACTGTGTTGCGGATTTTGTGCATGATAAGTGACGCGTATAACGATGCAAAGTGTAAGTGGCTCGGATAGCAGTTCGGTCGGATGGTAATCCGGTCGGACGGCTAGTCGTGCGGATGACAATCAGTTCGGATGGTTATCCGGTCGGGCGGTAGTCCGGTCGGATGACTATTCGAGTGGATTGTTTCTTCCTATGAGAATGATGTGTTTGTGTGTGATGGCTTGACCTTTGAAGTTTTCGTTGTAGCATTTTGATAACATTGAATTATCTCTACCCTTCAAGTCGGTCGATCGGACGGTCAGTCGTGCGGATGACAATCCGCTCGGATGGTTATCCGGTCGGACGGTGACTCGAGTGGCGGGGTTATTCAGTGAGAACAAATCCACAGCAGGGCGGTCACTCGGTCGGATGCCCATCCGAGCGGGTGGCAACCCTGTTGTTGAACATGTTGAAAATTGTTTAAGTGTTAAAGTCCAAATGTCTCATGATTCGGGTGGCTGTCCACTCGGATGGTAGTCCGGTCGGACAACAACTCGTTCAACAACCAGACTTCAATCGTTGGCAAAATAGTTAAGTGTGGGACCCAAGGTGCAAGTCGTTCGGACAGCCGGTCGCTCGGATGGCTGTCCGTTCGGACAACAGTCTGATCGGACGGCACTCCGTCCTGGTTGTTCCGTTCGTCTTACACTTGGTTGTTTTGATTGTTTGTTGTGTTATCGAGATGTGTTGATTTCCTGCTAACCGACAGAGTCTCATCCTAAGCCCTAGTGACCCGATCGAACAGGAACCACCCAAGTTCGGTCAGTCCACCGGTTTAAGGCGTTTGTTCTTGGTAATCCCGAAATCGATAATTTCGTGGATAGAATACGGATCTTGAACCAACACAACCACAAGATTGAGTAGTGAGTCGACACAAGCTCCGATTCTATCAGTTTTGAGTTCATTGAGTGTAAAAGAGTTGAAAGGAAGTTGAATAACCATCTTTCAATCCTTCTTCTTGTGAATATGTTCAGATCTATGAAGGATCTTGGTTTGTTTATGTGGAAATCGGTTAGATCTAAGTTGTTCTTGGTGGATTGAGGCCAAAACATGAAGTTCTTCAAGAACGCATGATGACGTCATCCTAGAACACCTTGAATCTTGGTGATTTCACGGTTAAAAGTTAAGATTCAAAAGATAGAAAGGTGTAGGAGTGCGTGTAGATCAAGGAAGTACAAGATTTAGGACGAGATCTTACCGAGATTGCGAGAAATCAGAGAAAAAGCGAGGCACACGAGCTGGTCGGACGTCACTTGCCAAAAGTGGAAAGAATGAAAGTGACATGGGGTATTTATAGGATTCCCAAAGTAGAAAGGGCGGGTCGGTCGGATGGCATCTCGTCCGGATGACAGTCCGGTCGGATGTCACCTCGTTCGGATGGCAACCGGGTCGGATGGTAATCCGGCCGGATGGCAATCCGGCCGGATGGCACTTGGTTCGAGTGTTTGGTGCGACGATTTTTGCTGTTTCGATTTCGATTGCGAGCGTTGCGATACGATAGAGTTTCCTAGTCAAATTACTTTTAATCCCAACTACTCATATCTCACGCTATCTCTTATCCACTAATTATCATAGTTCGATTTCGATTGCGATTGAGTTCGATTGCGTTTGTGTTTCGATTGCGATTCGATTGATTACCACATCGATCAGCACGCACGACTCGCAGTGCATTCCTATCTTAAAACGCCGACAAATCGCTAAATTGTGGACGACCTTATGCTATGATATACGCTTATATTATACTACTCGACAAGTTATTCGCGATCGCTATTCTCGAACGCGCACGGGCTTTGAATGATAGGTTTCTATATTCTAACTGCCTCTTGTGATTAACGGTTTATGTGCTTCTGTGTTTCTGTGCCTTACGTGCTTATGTGCTTCTGTGATTATGTGAATATGTGGTTATGTGTCTATGTGTTTATGTGATACATGTTTCACTATGTTCCTGAGCTTTAGTAGGTATTAGACGTGTGAGGTGAGATTCGATTATGATGTGTCTGAGACCTATGACGATGTCTGTTGCAGACAATGTCAACAGGACCATCATCCCGTCACCCACGACTCTCTCGTCAAGAACAGAGGGACAAACGCCTTGCTGCCATCCTCGCAAAACAAGTGGCCAAGGTTGTGCCTCAGATCGTGAGTGACATTTATGAGAATGTCAGCAAATCATCTGAGGAGTCTAGAACTGAAGCTCCTAAAGTTGCTACCAAGACTGCTTTCAGCTTCAAGCAGTTCAAGGCATGCGGTCCGAAGGAATTCACTGGAGAAGATGGCCCAACAGCTATGTTCCAATGGTTCGATTCCATCGAAGTCACTCTGCGCCAAAGTGGCTGTCCTGAAAATCTCCGTACCCTAAACGCTACCGGCGTATTCCAGTCCCGCGCATTAGACTGGTGGACGGCCGAGAGAAACAAACGCGGGAATGATGCATCTTATGAGCTGACATGGGAAAAGTTGAAGGCCATCATGATGGATGAGTTCTGCCCTCCCCATGAGCGCCAAAAGCTGGAGGACGAGTTTTGGAACATAAAGCAGAAGGATGGAGACAACGCTGCCCTGACTCCTCGCTTCAAGCAGCTCAGCATCATCTGTCCCGATCAAGTGAAGACGTCTGATATGGCGATCAAGAAGTACATTCGAGCTCTACCTGACTGTGTTACGGATTTTGTGCATGCCGCAAAGACCACAACGATTGAAGAAACTTACTTGCTTACCGCTGAAATCAATGACAAGCGGGTAAAAGCTGGTGTTTGGGATAAAGCTTCAAAGAGTCTGCACCAAGTCACCGCCGCACCAACTGCCGACACCGCCACAGCTCAATCGTCCAAGTCCTCACGCCGAAAGAAGAAGAACAACAACAATAGCTCCAGCAACAAGAACTGTGCTGTCACTACCACTGCTGCTCCTCTTCAGGCCGTACTGGCCCAGCAGCAGCATCATCACCGACCAGCACCAGTTACTAATGCACCACCAACAAAGCGTGCATAAACAGGCCCCCACCCGGCTTGCCCGACATGCTCTTATCATCACCCGGTGGGTCTCGCCTATCGTTTCTGCGCTCACTGCAACATGTACGGCCACTTCATTGCTAATTGCCGTACTGGTCCTCGTCAAGCCCCAGCTCAAGCCACTGCTCATCAATCTCTACTCCCAGCCCCGCAAGGCCAACAAGCGGCTCAGGCACCCGCGATCAACGCCAGAGTCTGCTTCGCATGTGGTGATCCCAACCACTTTGCGAACATGTGCCCGAACATGGTTGTGAAACAAGTGCCCCAGCAGCAACAACAGCAGCAACACCAACAGCAGCAGCCTCAGCAACAACAACAAGCCGCACGCGCCAGAACTTTCAACATGAATGTGCGCCAAGCCCAGACTGACAACAATGTGGTCAATGGTACGTTCCTTGTGAATGGTATTTATGCTTCATGTTTGTTTGATACTGGAGCTGATAATTGCTTTGTGTCGTTCGAATTCGAGAAGCTACTTAGTCGTAAACGCTCCCATCTCCCCTCAACGTTCGATGTTGACGTCGCCACTGGAAGAACTGTCGCCGTTTATTCTGTCGTCCGTGATTGTACTCTTGAGCTCAACAATCACATCTTCCCAATCGACCTTATTCCGATGCAACTTGGAAGTTTTGACGTCATAGTAGGCATGGACTTTCTTCGCGAAAACCATGCTAAAGTTGTGTGCTTCGATAAGATGATTCGATTCCCGCTCGCGAATGGTGATTTATTGTGTGTTTATGGCGAAACTGCTTCGAAAGGTCTCAAACTCATGTCATGTGTCCAAGCTAGCAAGTATCTCCGCAAGGAATATAGAGCTTTCTTGGCTAACATTGTAGTAGCGGAGAAGGAAAAGAAAGGAAAGACAGAAGTGAAAGACGTTCCTGTGGTTCATGAATTTTCAAATGTGTTCCCTGACGATCTTCCCGGACTACCGCCAAGTCGTGATATCGACTTTCGTATCGACCTCATTCCTGGAGCCAACCCTATTGCCAAAGCTCCTTACCGATTCGCACCGTCCGAAATGCATGAACTCTCGAACCAACTCCAGGAATTGCTTGAAAAAGGCTTCATTCGCCCGAGCACCTCTCCTTGGGGCGCGCCAGTCCTCTTCATCAAAAAGAAGGATGGGTCGTTCAGGATGTGCATCGACTATCGGGAGTTGAATAAGTTGACTATCAAGAACCGCTATCCCCTGCCTCGCATTGACGATTTGTTTGATCAGCTACAAGGTGCTACGTGTTTCTCGAAGATCGATCTACGCTCAGGCTATCACCAGCTACGCATTCAAGAGGAAGATATACCCAAAACCACGTTTCGCACTCGTTATGGCCATTACGAATTCGTTGTTATGCCTTTTGGTTTAACCAACGCACCCACGGTTTTCATGGATCTGATGAATCGCGTGTGTAAACCATATCTCGACCGTTTCGTCATCGTGTTCATCGAGGATGTCTTGATCTATTCCAAATCGAAAGCCGAACACGCGCAACATCTACGTTTGGTTCTCGAGCTACTCCAGGGGAATCAACTCTATGCCAAGTTCTCCAAGTGTGAATTCTGGTTGGAGGAGGTTCAGTTTCTGGGTCACATTTGTCACACCCCTATCTGCGGCGGAAGCACGAGGTGTGATCATGAAAGGTTCTCATTGCATACGAAGAGTAAACATGCTACATGCTCGTAAATAACATCAAATACCATAATTTGAAAACATAAGCTTAGCGTTTACATCGCTAAGTCGCATAAAACATTGTCTTAAAAAGTTTACAACTTTATTTAAAGATAAACATAAGCGACGTCCACGAGCATGAGTAAGACCACGCGCACATCCATCCTAGTTACCTGAATACATGTGAGTTTTGGAAAAACGTCAACATAATGTTGGTGTGAATTCATGAAGTTTTTGTATTTCACGTTTGTATACTTTGTATGAAAACATAGTTTGTGTCATGTATAAATCAAGTTTTCATATATAAATCAAGTATTCATGTGTACACCACGTACTCATGTATAATTCAGGTTTTTTCTTGAGTACCCCACGTACTTCAAGTATTATTCCCGTTTTCTTGAGTACCCCACGTACTCAAGTATAATTCATGTTTTCTTGAGTACCCCACGTACTTCAAGTATTAATCATGTTTTAGTATGGTATGAATTTTATGTAAATAAAGTATTCCTGTATGTATCAGGATTGTTAATGGGTTGCAAAGCCATTAACATGTGACACGACATAGGAAGTCACCAAACCTTAGGCATTTAATTGGTATATTCTGAGACACAAAAGCACTACTCGATTCTCGCCCTCACCGAGAGTGTGGCTGCCCGGCACCCGTTAGATCTAACCTTTTGTTCTGCGGTCTAGGTATATTGTTGATTAATGGTGCTTATGTACCCTATTCGTGACACGATTTCTCGTATCATTTCTCATAACGCGTCCTACTTGGTTCTCGTCCTCACCAAGTGCGTTTCTTGTTATCATTTCTCATAACGCATCCTACTTGGTTCTCGTCCTCACCAAGTGCGTTTCTTGTTATCATACCAATTATAAACATTATAATATTTGTACATGTATTCCACCCCCGAAGTTATAAAACTGAAAACAGTTAACAGAAAAGGGGGAGCATGAACTCACAACTTTGCGTTCCTGTGCGTCGTAAACTTCACCGGATTTGCTTAATTAACGTCGTAAACTATACGCGTTTTCTTAACGTTAGTCACTAGACCTGTGTCGCACAAGTACAGTCACTCTCTTTTGTGTATATATTCTTGTGTTAAAAATATTTTATATTTTTAACTACGTGCCTTACTTATATTATTTTCTCAAAAATAAATATAAGTTTTTTGTATTTTGCACTTTGCACCCGAATTATGTATTTTGTCTAAATAGGTTGCATGTGTATTTTGTATTTTTACTCGTTACGAGTATCTCCAAGTCATATTATTTTTACTCTAAAAATAATATATACCTAGTTCACAAAATAATCACATAATCACACAAGCGATAAATATATATTCTAAATATATATTTAACAAGTCTCATTTATGAAAATCCACCCCCGAATACTTGGTCATTTGATAACAAAAATCATGGGGAAGTTTGTTTGGAAAACCAGTCGAACATATATTCATAACACTTGTCACCAAAAATATTCTAAGTGTTATTTTCTAGAAAAATTTCGCCAGAGTTTCCTCTGTAACTGGAGGTGGCCACGCTTACTAGCGTATCATTTTCTTTTAAAAATTCAACCAATCAATTTCCAATCATCATCAACCTAGTCCAACATAAACATATATCGCAATCACATGAACTTGCAAGTTGTGAAAAAAAAATGTGTAGTAACTCTTCAACACATTTAGTAGGTTTTTCCATCTCTAAAATAAAGTCGGTTTCTTGGAAATCTTATTTTTAAAGAACATGAAGTTTTACAACTTCTAGTCGGTTTTTACGAAAATTATTTCTTTGTTAAAACTTTTGTTACACAAGTGTCCACACACTTGTTTGTTCACAAAAACACCTCTAGTTCATGAAAGATCCGACTTAAAATAGGACTTGTATATATTTTACTTGGTCCTTCGAAAGTACCACTTGTAGATCTTTAGATCTACTAGTTTAGAACTCCATTCCATAAGAAAAATCGTTTTTACACAAGTTCATGTTTGTGAGTGAAAGGGCTCGTCATCTAGTTCTTTTTTACACTAAACATAGCGCTAGTTCATGTTCCATGAACATGACCTAGCGTGGTTAGATGATGATCCGTTCCCCTACTAGCATCCAACAATAATAAATAACCATAACAAAACAAGTTCCATAAGTTTTACACTAATATTTACTCATTAACCACTTTGTTCATCATTTTAGTAGACTTTAAACTTTGATATCTAGTGTTCATAATTTTTATCCGTTAAATCTCTTATTAACCACGTTAAATATGAACAAGAGAATGTTTAGAGACACTTACTACTAGCTCGAGGCTAGGGAAGAAACTAGACGAAAAATTGGTCGTTAATAGCGTCGTAGAGAGGTCCTCGCGATTCCGTAAGCACCGGGTCTCCTCGTATGAGCTCTAACACACTAGTAATTATGTAAAATGACAAAGTTGAAATTGGAAAGTGGTGAGGTGGTGCTAGTGGTGTTCGGCCGAGAGGTTTGGCAAGAGGGAGAGATGTTTTTTTTTGTTTAAGTGTTTGAGAGAATGAAAGGATTAACCTTCATGCCTTCTTATAATTCACCAACTTCTATTACCCCTTTTATATAATGTCTTGATGATATTAGACATCCATGCATAAAATATTCAAAAATAGGTGGGGTGTGTCCCCCATGGAACGATTTCGGTTATAAGGGGGTGGGGTTACATGGTTAGATTCCAACTAATAGTTAAGTTATATTTAGTTAATTAGGTATTTAAATTAGATTATTATGTGTGTAGTAATTATAGCGGGTGTTAGGGTATTCGGGGACCCTAACTAGCTTAGAAAAAATAAAAACAATGCGTCTAGCATTATTTTGGTGTTCCGGGTATCAACCGGTTGTTCGGTTAGACACCGATTCGTTAAAGTGCTAAATTACACTTTTTAGTGTCTTTTAAGTATCTTTCTTGTACCCTTTCAATTCCCAACACTTAAGGAAATATTCTGGATAATAAAACGACATTTCTGCATAATATTCATATGTTTAAATGCTGAATTGAGCTGAATTTATTAAAATTATGCACTTAAAGTGCGTTTCGGGTGCTTTTTAGTGCTTATTTTTGCTTCCGTAAGGTATATATGTAAACCCTTGTACGTATTCTTGGGTTTTAATGTATTCTTGTCGTTGGACCTACACCTAGGCTCCACTTTTATTGTCTGACTGCTTTCTGCAGTTCTGTTGACACAGTGTGTCTTACCGGTGAGTTTACTCGTATTTTTAACGCAACGCTCTCGTTTATGCATAAAGCAATATTTTGTAGTATACAACGTGCATGAATTCACTTGTTTAGTAGACACTGCTGACAATTAAGCACATAATTGCAGTTATTAAATAATGATTAGAGTGTACGGAAATTACCGGTTTGGTGCCAGTTGTCACAGTCTCCCCCCGTTAAAAGAATTTCGTCCCGAAATTCAGGCTGAACCAACTCTCGCAGGAGTCTTCTTGAATAGGTGGGGATACTTTTCTTTGAACTGGTCTTCACGTTCCCATGTGTACTCGGGTCCGTGCTTAGAGCTCCAACGTACTTTGACAAGTTTTACGCTGCTCCTCCTGGTCTTGTTGACTTTCCAGTCGGTAACCTCAACGGGTTGTTCTGTAAATCGGAGGGCGTCATCAATATGCACTTCATCCATCGGGATGATCACGTTTTCTTGTGTTGGACTCTTCTTCAGGTTGGATACATGAAACGTATCATGTACTCCATTAAGTTCTTCCGGTAACTCCAACTTGTATGCCAGGGTACCAATTCTTTTCAATATTCTGAATGGTCCGATGTATCGTGGATTCAGCTTTCCACGCTTTCCAAATCTGACTACGCCCTTCCAAGGTGAGACTTTTAACAACACTTTGTCTCCCACCTTGAATTCTACGGATTTTCTTTTCGGATCAGCGTAGCTCTTTTGTCGATCTCGAGCCGCCTTAATGCGCTCTCGGATCTGCGCAATCTTGTCGGTTGTCTCTTGTACAAGTTCAGGACCAACCATTCGGTTGTCTCCAGCGTCTGCCCAACATAAGGGCGATCGGCATTTGCGGCCATACAGAGCCTCGAACGGTGTGGCCTTTATGCTTGTATGATAACTGTTATTGTAGGAAAACTCAACTAGAGGTAGATGAGTATCCCAGCTGCCGCCCAGATCCATGACACATGCACGGAGCATATCTTCTAACGTTTGTATAGTCCGTTCGCTCTGGCCGTCTGTTTGTGGATGGAATGCCGTGCTTAGATCTAATTGAGACCCAAAGGCTTCCTGAAATGATTGCCAGATTCTTGAGACAAAGCGTCCATCTCTCTCTGAAATGATTGAGATAGGCACTCCATGACGTGCCACAATTTCCCTTAAGTATATCTCTGCGAGTTTTCCAGTACTATCCTTCTCTCGGATCGGTAGGAAATGCGCAGATTTCGTTAATCGATCACCTATTACCCATCTCATATCGTGCCCCTTTCGGGGTCCTGGGTAATTTTGTTATGAAGTCCATCGAGATTTGTTCCCACTTCCACACGGGAATCTCTGGTTGTTGTAGGAGGCCGGACGGTTTCTGATATTCTGCCTTAACCTTGGCACATGTTGGCATTTTCCAACATAAACAGCAACATCGCTTTTGAGTCTCAGCCACCAATAGTACTCTTTCAAGTCTTGATACATCTTGTCCGATCCTAGATGGATCGAGTATCTCGATTTATACGCTTCATCAAGGATGACTTCTCGTATGCCACCATAGAGTGGAACCCAAATACACTTCTTAAAGTATAAGGCTCCCTCTTCATTTGGCACCATGTATTTCAGCATACCCCAGAGGTATTCAGCTTTACGGTTCTCTCTTTTAAGAGCTTCTTGTTGTGCATCACGAATGCGTGCAGTGAGGTTCGTTCGAATAGTCATTTCCAATGCTCGAACCCTTAGGGTCTTGACCCTTTCTTTTCGGCTCAACGCGTCTGCTACAACATTTGCCTTTCCAGGATGGTACTTAATCTCACAGTCATAATCGTTTAGTAGCTCGACCCAACATCGCTGGCGCATATTCAACTCCTTCTGATCAAATATGTGTTGTATGCTTTTGTGGTCTGTGAAGATTGTACATCGAGTACCATATAAATAATGTCGCCAAATCTTCAAGGCGAATACTACCGCACCTAGCTCCAGGTCGTGCGTGGTGTAGTTTCATTCATGTACCTTCAATTGTCTTGAAGCATAAGCGATGACTTTTTGGCGCTGCACAAGCACGCAACCCAAGCCTTGTCGTGAGGCGTCCAGTATACCACGAAGTCTTCAGTGCCTTCGGGTAATGATAGTATCGATGCATCGCATAGTTTGTTTTTAAGTAGTTGGAAGGCTTCTTCTTGTTTGTAACCCCAGTCGTATTTCTTGTCTTTCTGTGTAAGGGTCGTTAGCGGTTGAGCTATCTTTGAGAAGTTCTCGATGAATCACCGATAATAGCCCGCTAAGCCCAAAAATTGTCGAACTTCAGTTGGGGTCTTGGGAGCTTCCCAATTCTTTATTGCTTCTATCTTGGACGGGTCTACATGAATGCCCTTCTCATTCACAACGTGACCAAGAAATTGTACTTCGCGGATCCAGAATTCGCATTTCGAGAACTTTGCATAAAGCTTCTCTTTCTTCAGTAGTTCCAAGATGGTTCTGAGATGTTGCTCATGCTCTTCTTTCGTTCGCGAGTAAATCAGGATATCATCGATAAATACAATCACGAATTTATCGAGATATGGTTTGCATACGCGGTTCATCAGATCCATAAAGACCGCTGGTGCATTCGTCAGCCCGAATGGCATCACAAGAAATTCGTAGTGCCCATAGCGTGTTCTGAATGCAGTCTTTGGTACGCTTTCCTCTTGGATTCTCAGCTGGTGGTATCCAGATCGAAGGTCGATCTTGGAATAGTAGCTTGATCCTTGCAGTTGATCAAATAAGTCATCAATCCTCGGTAGCGGGTACCGATTCTTGATAGTGAGCTTGTTCAGTTCCCTGTAATCGATACACATCCGTAGTGTTCCATCCTTCTTCTTCACGAATAATACTGGAGCTCCCCAGGGTGAGAAGCTTGGCCTTATAAATCCTTTATCCAACAACTCCTGGAGTTGTGTAGATAATTCTTGCATTTCGGATGGAGCAAGTCGATAGGGAGCCTTGGCTACAGGAGCGGCTCCTGGAACCAAGTCTATACGGAATTCGACTTGTCGTTGCGGAGGTAGTCCTGGCAGATCTTCGGGAAAAACATCAGGGAATTCCTTCACCACAGGAATGTCTTCGTGTTTCGGCTCCTCAGCCTTCTTGTCTATAACGTGTGCTAGGAAAGCGACACATCCTTTCCTTAAGCACTTCTGTGCCTTCATACAACTGATGATTCGAAGAGGCGCGTCTCGTTTTTGTCCATGCACGATGAGAGTTTCATCATTCGCCAGAGGGATGCGAATGATCTTCTCATGACATACAACTTCAGCTTTATTCTTGGACAGCCAGTCCATTCCGACCACTACATCGAAGCTACCCAATTGAATAGGTAAGAGGTCGATGTTAAAATTTCGTTCGCCAAGTTCTAATGTGCAGCCTCTGACAACTTCGCCCGATTCAACAAGTTTACTATTGGCTAGTTCTATGGAATAAGGAATTTCTAATCTACTAGATTCTATTCCGAGTATGCGTTTAAATTCCACAGACATGAAGCTATAATCGGCGCCAGTGTCAAATAATATGGATGCAAAGTGATTGTTAATGAGAAACGTACCGGTGACCACGTTAGGGTCCTCGCGTGCGTTCTTAGCTCCAATCACGAATGCTCGAGCCTGAGCATTGTTTCCCTCTGGGCAGTCCTTCATGAAATGATCATTGCTTCCACATCTGAAGCATCCTTGGTTCCGCCCTTTCCCGTTACCATTCTTGTTACCAGCACCATTTCCATTCCGATTCTTTCCTTTTCCCCAACAGTCTTCTGTTTGATGACCCAATTTACCACATTTGTCGCACCTTGGAATGCGAGAAGCTCCTTCATGATGAAACTTACATTTTTGACATCTAGGCATGGAGCCTTGGTATGCTTTGGTTGCATGGGTTTTCACCTCCTGAGGCGGGTTAGCGTCACGCTTCTTGTTGTTGAAACCTTTGTTGTTACGAGTTGCTTGGTTCAAACTTGTATGCTTTCTCTTTTTGTCGCCGGACGACTCAGCATGTGTCTCGGTCTTCTCTGTTGGGTTCAGTGATAACTTCTTCATACGAACACAATCTTCAGTCAGGCTGACAGCCAGAGTTACAGCCTCAGTGATTGTTTGTGGTTTGGCCGACGTCACCATGCCACGAAACTCTGGGGCCAGTCCCCAAATGTAGCATTCAACGCGCTTGAATTCGGGAGTCACCATGTAGGGTAGCACTCTTGACAGATCGTGGAACCTTCGAGTATAACCATTAATGTCAGCACCTTCCATGGTCAAGTGCCAGAACTCCGTTTCCAGCCTTTGGAGTTCAGCGCGAGAGCAATACTTCTCTCTCATTCTTTCCTTCAGTTCCTCCCAGGTTAAGCCATAAGCAGCATCATCACCCAAAGTTTGGGCTTGCAGGTTCCACCAAGTCAGAGCTTCATCGACAAACAATCCGGTAGCAAAAGTGACTTGCTGATCCGCAGTGCACTTGCTCATGCGGATAGTAGCTTCAGTCTTCTCCGTCTAGCGCACAAATGCTACTGCACCTCCTGTGCCGTCATAGTTCATCGGCTTGCAGTCGAGGAACTGCTTGAAAGTGCAGCCTTGAGCTGCGTTGCCTCCAGATGAATCTCCATGCCCGTTACGTCTAGCATTGCTTGGTCCTCCACTGTCTTGAGTACGGTTCGCCTCGTACTGGGCGATAGCAGCGGAGATCCTTTCTTCCAGTAGAGCGTTCAGCTCTTCAGCAGTTCTTGGCAGTGGGGGAGGAGGAGGTTGATCGTCATTGCGAGCATTCACAGTTTTCCTGGGTGCCATGTTCTGACAGAACATAACACAACAGGGTTAATCATTTGTTTGATATCGTCACACTAGACAGTAGTAGCATATATATTCATAGATATATACCACATAAGTGACATCAAACAGTTATCACTCTAGCAGAGTACTTAGTAGGCTTGCACTGAGGGAATCTATACGTGACGAGACTTGCTGTGGTTTCTGTGCACTGAATTCCATAATTATGTATGCATCCATAATTAAGTAACTCCTTGCACAGTCTGCACAGTTCGTTTCATCCTCGTATTTCTTCCTTCAGATAGGCCATCGCTTTCAGATAAAGTCACGTATACTTGTGACCTTCTACTTCTAGTACATGCCAATTATCACACATAATTGCAATTAACTCTCAATCACAGACGAGTGCTACTCTCGTGCACCCTAAGTCTCGTAGTGACTTTTCTAGACTCATGTAGTCAGTTTCAGGTAGTGGATGTCGCGGGACGTTTTATGCAATGAAAACTCTTTGAAAATTGTTTTCGTGAATGGATCCTAGAGATTGTAGACTAGACTCGAGAAGGAATCCTGGTTCACTACAATCGCAGCTCTGATACCAATCTGTCACACCCCTTTCTGCGGCGGAAGCACGAGGTGTGATCATGAAAGGTTCTCATTGCATACGAAGAGTAAACATGCTACATGCTCGTAAATAACATCAAATACCATAATTTGAAAACATAAGCTTAGCGTTTACATCGCTAAGTCGCATAAAACATTGTCTTAAAAAGTTTACAACTTTATTTAAAGATAAACATAAGCGACGTCCACGAGCATGAGTAAGACCACGCGCACATCCATCCTAGTTACCTGAAATACATGTGAGTTTTGGAAAAACGTCAACATAATGTTGGTGTGAATTCATGCAGTTTTTGTATTTCACGTTTGTATACTTTGTATGAAAACATAGTTTGTGTCATGTATAAATCAAGTTTTCATATATAAATCAAGTATTCATGTGTACACCACGTACTCATGTATAATTCAGGTTTTTCTTGAGTACCCCACGTACTTCAAGTATTATTCCCGTTTTCTTGAGTACCCCACGTACTCAAGTATAATTCATGTTTTCTTGAGTACCCCATGTACTTCAAGTATTAATCATGTTTTAGTATGGTATGAATTTTATGTAAATAAAGTATTCCTGTATGTATCAGGATTGTTAATGGGTTGCAAAGCCATTAACATGTGACACGACATAGGAAGTCACCAAACCTTAGGCATTTAATTGGTATATTCTGAGACACAAAAGCACTACTCGATTCTCGCCCTCACCGAGAGTGTGGCTGCCTGGCACCCGTTAGATCTAACCTTTTGTTCTGCGGTCTAGGTATATTGTTGATTAATGGTGCTTATGTACCCTATTCGTGACACGATTTCTCGTATCATTTCTCATAACGCATCCTACTTGGTTCTCGTCCTCACCAAGTGCGTTTCTTGTTATCATACCAATTATAAACATTATAATATTTGTACATGTATTCCACCCCCGAAGTTATAAAACTGAAAACAGTTAAAAGAAAAGGGGGAGCATGAACTCACAACTTTGCGTTCCTGTGCGTCGTAAACTTCACCGGATTTGCTTAATTAACGTCGTAACCTATACGCGTTTTCTTAACGTTAGTCACTAGACTTGTGTCGCACAAGTACAGTCACTCTCTTTTGTGTATATATTCTTGTGTTAAAAATATTTTATATTTTTAACTACGTGCCTTACTTATATTATTTTCTCAAAAATAAATATAAGCTTTTTGTATTTTGCAGTTTGCACCCGAATTATGTATTTTGTCTAAATAGGTTGCATGTGTATTTTGTATTTTTACTCGTTACGAGTATCTCCAAGTCATATTATTTTTACTTTAAAAATAATATATACCTAGTTCACAAAATAATCACATAATCACACAAGCGATAAATATATATTCTAAATATATATTTAACAAGTCTCATTTATGAAAATCCACCCCCGAATACTTGGTCATTTGATAACAAAAATCATGGCGAAGTTTGTTTGGAAAACCAGTCGAACATATATTCATAACTAGGGTTGTTCACGAGCTGAGCCGAACCGAGCGGACCTTTGCTCGGGCTTGGCTCGTTTACAAACCAAACCGAGCGGAGCGGCTCATTTAAAACCGAGCATCAAATCAAGCGAGCATTTTTCGAACAGTAAAAATTCTGAGCGAGCGTCGAGCGAAGTTCGAGCGATTTGGACAACCGTGTCACTCAATTTAAATTTGCTGAGAGAGATAGTGACAATGTTGGGTCTCAAGTTTTTATGTCTTTAAAAACATGCACATTTCGTGGCATAATATTTTTTTTATGAATAACAATGTTGTGGCTGACGAGGCGATGATCATATTGCACGAACAATTACGTTGAGAGCAGGAGACGATAGACTTAGGGTAACGACATGAAACATTGGGGCGATGAACAGACTGTCGTTTATTGGTTTAGCGTTTAACTTTTAGTTTTGACTTTAATTTTTCATTGGCGTGGTTGGGCTAGTACGTATAGATATAGTTGTAAATCTAATAGATTGGTACACATAAAACTATAAATTTAATTTATATTTAAGTATATATGTATGTACAAGTGTATGTGTGTATGTATATAGGTGTATGTGTGTATATATATGTATAATTTATATTTGTGTATATACATGTTTATAGGTGTATGTGTATATGTATATGTATATATATACTAATTAAAATAATAATTCGAGTCGAACCGAGCAGAGCGGACCTTTGCTCATGCTTGGCTCGTTTACAAACCGAACCGAGCAGAGCGGCTCGTTTATAACCGAGCGTCAAATCGAACGAGCATTTTCCGAGCAATTTTCGAACGAGCGTCGAGCAAGCGACGAGCGGCGAGCGATTTGAACGGCCCTATTCATAACACTTGTCACCAAAAATATTCTAAGTGTTATTTTCTGGAAAATTTTCGCCAGAGTTTCCTCTGTAACTGGAGATGGCCACGCTTACTAGCGTATCATTTTCTTTTAAAAATTCAACCAATCAATTTCCAATCATCATCAACCTAGTCCAACATAAACATATATCGCAATCACATGAACTTGCAAGTTGTGAAAAAAAAATGTGTAGTAACTCTTCAACACATTTAGTAGGTTTTTCCATCTCTAAAATAAAGTCGGTTTCTTGGAAATCTTATTTTTAAAGAACATGAAGTTTTACAACTTCTAGTCGGTTTTTACGAAAATTATTTCTTTGTTAAAACTTTTGTTACACAAGTGTCCACACACTTGTTTGTTCACAAAAACACCTCTAGTTCATGAAAGATCCGACTTAAAATAGGACTTGTATATATTTTACTTGGTCCTTCGAAAGTACCACTTGTAGATCTTTAGATCTACTAGTTTAGAACTCCATTCCATAAGAAAAATCGTTTTTACACAAGTTCATGTTTGTGAGTGAAAGGGCTCGTCATCTAGTTCTTTTTTACACTAAACATAGCGCTAGTTCATGTTCCATGAACATGACCTAGCGTGGTTAGATGATGATCCGTTCCCCTACTAGCATCCAACAATAATAAATAACCATAACAAAACAAGTTCCATAAGTTTTACACTAATATTTACTCATTAACCACTTTGTTCATCATTTTAGTAGACTTTAAACTTTGATATCTAGTGTTCATAATTTTTATCCGTTAAATCTCTTATTAACCACGTTAAATATGAACAAGAGAATGTTTAGAGACACTTACTACTAGCTCGAGGCTAGGGAAGAAACTAGACGAAAAATTGGTCGTTAATAGCGTCGTAGAGAGGTCCTCGCGATTCCGTAAGCACCGGGTCTCCTCGTATGAGCTCTAACACACTAGTAATTATGTAAAATGACAAAGTTGAAATTGGAAAGTGGTGAGGTGGTGCTAGTGGTGTTCGGCCGAGAGGTTTGGCAAGAGGGAGAGATGTTTTTTTTTTTGTTTAAGTGTTTGAGAGAATGAAAGGATTAACCTTCATGCCTTCTTATAATTCACCAACTTCTATTACCCCTTGTATATAATGTCTTGATGATATTAGACATCCATGCATAAAATATTCAAAAATAGGTGGGGTGTGTCCCCCATGGAACGATTTCGGTTATAAGGGGGTGGGGTTACATGGTTAGATTCCAACTAATAGTTAAGTTATATTTAGTTAATTAGGTATTTAAATTAGAGTATTTTGTGTGTAGTAATTATAGCGGGTGTTAGGGTATTCGGGGACCCTAACTAGCTTAGAAAAAATAAAAACAATGCGTCTAGCATTATTTTGGTGTTCCGGGTATCAACCGGTTGTTCGGTTAGACACCGATTCGTTAAAGTGCTAAATTACACTTTTTAGTGTCTTTTAAGTATCTTTCTTGTACCCTTTCAATTCCCAACACTTAAGGAAATATTCTGGATAATAAAACGACATTTCTGCATAATATTCATATGTTTAAATGCTGAATTGAGCTGAATTTATTAAAATTCTGCATTTAAAGTGCGTTTCGGGTGCTTCTTAGTGCTTATTTTTGCTTCCGTAAGGTATATATGTAAACCCTTGTACGTATTCTTGGGGTTTAATGTATTCTTGTCGTTGGACCTACACCTAGACTCCACTTTTATTGTCTGACTGCTTTCTGTAGTTCTGTTGACACAGTGTGTCTTACCGGTGAGTTTACTCGTATTTTTGACGCAACACTCTCGTTTATGCATAAAGCAATATTTTGTAGTATACAACGTGCATGAATTCACTTGTTTAGTAGACACTGCTGACAATTAAGCACATAATTGCAGTTATTAAATAATGATTAGAGTGTACGGAAATTACCGGTTTGGTGCCAGTTGTCACAACATTGTCAATAGTCAGGGTATTCACGTCGATCCTGCGAAGATTGAAGCCGTTAAGAGTTGGATTACACCTAAGAACCCATCTGAAGTCCGTTCTTTTCTCGGACTAGCGGGCTATTATCGACGATTTATCGAAGGATTCTCAAAGATCGTTGTGCCGCTTACCGCTCTCACGCATAAAGACAAGCCTTTTGTTTGGGGAACCGAACAAGAGTCTGCTTTCCAAACTCTCAAGCACATGCTTTGCAATGCTCCTGTTCTCACATTGCCCGACGAAAACGACGATTTCATTGTCTATTGTGATGCTTCCAACCTTGGTCTTGGTTGTGTCCTTATGCAACAAGACAAGGTTATAGCTTACGCATCTCGTCAGCTCAAGATCCACGAGAAGAACTATACAACCCATGACCTCGAGCTAGGCGCAGTTGTTTTTGCATTAAAGATTTGGCGACACTACCTGTATGGTACCAAGTGTACGATCTTCACCGATCATAGGAGCCTACAACATATCTTTGATCAGAAAGAACTTAATATGCGACAACGCCGATGGGTAGAACTTCTCAACGATTATGACTGTGAGATTCGTTATCACCCAGGCAAAGTAAATGTTGTTGACGACGCACTCAGCAGACAAAGTTATTTGCTGAGCACTCGTAATGTCCAAGCCCAATACGAACTCGAGACTCTCATCCGCGAAGCTCAGCATGCATGTTTTAATGAACGCACTCTGAAGAAGGAAATAATCTACCACGATGGAGCCCAGCTTGTGAATAAGTCGAATGGGATATTCCACTTTTTGGACCGAATCTGGATCCCTAAACGGACCGATTTACGACAGATTTTGATGGACGAAGCCCACAAATCCCGGTATTCTATTCATCCCGGTGCCGACAAAATGTACCAGGATATTCGCTACAAGTACTGGTGGCCGAGCATGAAAAGGGATATTGCCCTCTACATTGGAAAGTGCCTGACTTGTGCCAGAGTCAAGGCGGAACACCAAAGACCCTCTGGCTTACTCGAACAACCGCCTATTCCTATGTGGAAGTGGGAGAGTATAGCTATGGACTTCATAACAAAGCTTCCGCACACGTCATCAGGTCACGACAGCATTTGGGTTGTTGTTGACCGTTTGACCAAATCTGCTCACTTTTTGCCAATACGGGAAGACTACAAAGTAGAACGATTAGCCCGAATCTACACCAACGAGATCATTTGTAATCATGGGACGCCTCGCGACATCATCTCTGACCGTGATGCTCGGTTTACCTCGCGACTGTGGGAAACGTTTCAAGCTGCTCTCGGTACTACGCTTAACTTAAGTACCACATTCCACCCTCAACCCGACGGTCAGACTGAGAGAACGATCCGTCCTCTTGAAGACATGCTTCGTTCGTGTGTCATAGATTTCGGTGGTAATTGGGATAAATACCTGCCATTGGTCGAATTCTCGTATAACAACAGTTATCATTCCAGCATTCAGATGGCACCATTCAAGGCTTTATACGGAAGAAAATGTCAATCGCCTATTGTGTGGCACGAGATCGGTCACTTGCAACTAACTGGTCCTGAGCTATTGCAAGAAACGACTGACAAAGTCCTCCAAATTCGAGACAACTTGTTGAAAGATCGAAGTCGACAGAAAAGTTATGTCGATAGACGACGCAAGCCCCTTGAATTTGACGTTGGCGACTACGTACTCCTAAAGGTATCACCTTGGAAGGGTGTGGTCAGATTCGGCAAGAAAGGGAAACTAGCGCCTCGATATGTTGGACCTTTTAAGATTCCGGAAAGGATCGGAAAAGTCGCCTACAGACTCGAACTACCGGAGGAACTTAGTAACGTCCACCCGACTTTCCACGTGTCAAACCTCCGAAAGTGCCTGGCTGAGCATGATTTAATTGTACCCCTCGGTGACCTGCAAGTAAACGAAACACTACACTTCGAGGAGAAGCCTGTCGAAATCATGGATCGCCAAACCAAGCAGCTCAGACGCTCGTGCATTCCTATTGTGAAAGTCCGATGGGAAGGCAAACGAGGCGCAGAGTTCACTTGGGAACTCGAAAGCGACATGAAGGCGAAGTACCCACAGTTGTTTGTTACGGCTTCGGCCTAATTTTGGGACGAAATTCCCTCAACTAGGGGAGGCTGTAACACCCCATGTTTCGAAAGTCAAAGTCAAAGTCAAGATTGAAGTCAAAGGAAGAAAAGATTGCTAATCGCGATCTGTCTCTCCTTGCTCAATTCTTGTTTTGACTTCTTTGACTTGTAATTAGCCTATTTTATTTTCGCTTTAGCTGTATTATGTGGAGTATCTATTAATAATCTCTATTTATCGCATGTTTAATCGCTTAATCGCTGTCACAATCGCACTCGCAACTCGAATTACGCATTTTGGTTATTGTTATACATGTGTGTGTGCCTTATGTGTTACTTGTGCATGTTTATTCATGTTCTACGTGGCTTAATGAATGCTTGTTTGTTATGTTTACACATGGAATGCTGTCTACCTGCCTTAGCAATGATAGTACTATTAGTTTAGACTCAGCACCCGTTCACTCGGGGGTTGTTAAGGACAATTATTTGCATGGATTACAGTGGTGATCATGTATTACGAACTGCCTTGGGCAGTCAACCCGCAGTCATTGGTATTGATAGGTTCATGTCGATAACTAACATGCCTCATTTCACTCTGTGTACGTGCTGGTTATGCGTAACGCTTTCGAACTCTATATGCTATTATCAAACTTGTATGCTCACCTTTACACTATGTGTATTGACTTTTATTTTAACGTATGTGACAGGTGCTTAGGATGCTTATCTGCTAGGAAACCGGGGCTAGAATAAGGTCTTAGAGGCCAACAAATAGTTGTATGTACAAATGAAATCTGAGTTGTCGGAACAGAACTATTTGCCTAGTTTTTGTCTGTAATAATTGTATTATCTCTTGAGACATGGTATGGGACATGTTATTTTAAATTAATTGGTAATGATAATTGTTATGGAAACTTCTGGACAATCTGTTTCACTCAGTGCCATGCCCGATGTTTCCGCCATCGGTTGGGGTGTGACATGTGACAACCCGTACGTTCAAGGTTATTTTTCTGTTTGTTACCTTCTGTTCATTACGTTAAACTTATTGAAGATAATTTATCATTATTTGTTAGGAGTTATAATTTGGTGATTGAGAGCATACTATATAAACAATATAACTTATTTATCAAACGAACAGTTGCATAAGTCCTCGGGTCGTACACTTTCGAACGGATCAAATGCCTTAGCAACGTGATCCAATGATCTCGGCCCAAAATCTTTGAGCCCAATCGGAACCAACTCAGGTCCAGCCCACCTCCTCTTTTCTCTTATATACGTGATTGCATGAGGGCCTTCACATAATATTCATTCCATTCCAACTCCTTGTAAACCCTAGATCCCTCTAGCGATCGTTGGCAGCCCCTCTCCCCTCTCTCGAAGTCTCTTCTTCTCGTTGCAGTGATCCAGCCATCATCTTATATCTCGGTTAGTCTTCTAGTGTGTAATTATGGTGTGGTTCCTTGATGGATCAATGCATCGATTATGACTTAGATTTTGGTGTGATGTTATGTTGTGTATGTGTGAATGTGATCTTGAGTAAGACTAGTAATATGTATGATCAGAGGGTGAGTTAAAGTTGTTTATGTATTGATTTATGCTGAATAAACAAAAGAAGATTGTTAGGAAATTAAGGTGGAATGGTAGAAAGAATCTTGATAAATCGGCTATACCCTTTCGAGTTCAATGAATTTAGGAGTTGTTACTGGATGGGATCATTGAGTAGGTTCTTTGTTTATGTTAAGTGTTATGAATATGAATCTGATTTGTTGTGGTTAGATTAGGTTAATGAATTAATGATAAATAGAAAGCACATGATGATTATAGAAACTGTTGTAATTATGTAAAACTTGATTGTGAAACTGATGAGCCTTGATTGGGGGAATGGGTAACGAAATTAGGTGAAATCGCACACTTCTTTGGGCTGGGTAACAACATTAGACAACACATGGGTAATGGATTACACACACAACCATTTGGGCCTTTCATGCTAACCGGGCTGCATTGGTGAGTAAACCATACGTAGACTCGGATTAGGCTGCACTGTTTCGGGGACAGCCACATACTCGATGTGGGCTGGGCTCCAATGGGTTACTCACCCCTTTTAAATTGCATGTCACCTTGGGCCGCAAGATGTATCTGGCTCGGAGTATTGCAATGGACCATGTCAACGGAAATGGGTCGCATAGTTTATGGTGGTTGGGCTCGGTTGGTTTGGGTACAAGAGGATGGGCCACAAGTTAATTATAATGAGTATGCTTTCATCACAGGTCGCACCAAGCTTAGGTGAACCATTAATTTAGTTAATTCACATATTTGTTTGTATTGACAAGTTAAGTGTATGTGCCTTGTAAACATGAAATCATGGAGTGAATCTGCTTTTGAATCAAATGCATGCTAAGTGACTACTTGATGATATTAGGTTGATATGTCAACTGATGATGAATTGGACTATATGTGTGCTACTTGTGCAATAATTGTGTGGTATGTGAACAAGGAATACATAAATTAATTGCATGTAAAATATGTGGGTTATGTGCACATGAAACTGATTGTTGTCGGTACCCATGTTAGGACGTGTTTGATCAACTGTTAATCAAGTAAATAATCCTACCGAGCAAACCAAAGGTGAGTTCATTCCTCTTGAGCATGCGTCCCGGTGGGTGGGACAGTCAAATGGGTATTCCTGAGAGGAATAAATCTTTTGGGGTAAAAACTGGGATGTTAGATAATACACTCTTTTCCTATCACCTTAAGTCCCATCTGTAAGGACCTGCAAAAATGTCCCACAACACTCCGTAAGTGGAAACCCGGACCCCTAAAACCCTAATCCTTGTGAAAAATCAAGAAATTCAATTTTATGGATCGCTCGCGGGCTGCGTAAGAGTTAACCGAAGCTTACGCGGGGCGCGACAACTCAAGGGTAACCGGATAAGGATGAGGGACACGCGTCGTTACACGTGTCAACCTAGACTCCCTCGCGGGCCGCGTAGAAGAAGCTTATGTGCTTCGCGGGCCTCGACTCGCCCCATTTCCAGCACTATAAATAAGGAGTTCGAGTTTCATTTCAAATCGTTCAATTCTTTTCTTTCTCTTGTTCTCTTGTTCTGTCATTCTAATGTCAGAACTTCTAAATCCCGAAACTCTGCCCGTATTAGGGTAATAACTCTAATCACTGGTACGATACTTTATCCGATCGATTAAAACCGATCCAATGGATGTTTAAGTGTTGCCAATATCTGGCTATACTTTGTCATTCGTTGTGAGGGTTTCGATCTCGTGATTATCGTTAAATTTGAATTAAGTTAATACACTAATACGAGTTCCATTGTATCTAGAAATTAGTATTCGTAACTAGGAAGCTGTTAAACTAGAATACTTAGCGATTAAGTAAACAGAGTAGTTAAAATAACTTAACAGTTAAGTAAACTTAGTAGTTAAGAAACCTTAATAATTAAGTAAACTTAATAGCTAAGGAAACTTAACAGGAAAGGAAACTTAGCAGTTAAGCAAGCTAAGTAAGTTAATTAATCAGTTAATTACGTTATTTAATTAATCGGCTAAGTAAATTACTTAATTAAACCGTTAAGGAAAATTAATCAGTTAAGTAAGATTAATTAATCAGTTAAGTAAGATTAGTTAATCAGTTAAGCAAGATTAATTAAGCTAAACAAGATTAATTAAGCTAAGTAAAGATTAATTAAGTAAATTAAACACCTAGATAGATATACATGAAAATAAATATACATGAGATAGATAATATCAAAGGAAGGTGCAAGGAAGGTGTAAGAGAATATATATGTGGATAGGAAGCTTCCTAGAAAATGTATAGGTAACTTCCTAGAAAAGTATATAGGAAACTTCCTATAAATTTCATATTTCCTACCTATAAATAGGAAGCTTAGGATTCATTTTTCTTTGCTCATTTCTTCTATTCTTCTCTCTATACGTTGGTGTTCTAACCAATAATCACCGATGCGATATTCTGTCCGATCGATTCGGGAACCAACTAACGAATGCCAAAGTGCTGTACTTTGTGAATTTCGTTAAATGAATGCCAAAGTGCTGTCTAAACAAGACTATACTTTGTGAATTTCGTTAAGGTTCTGATCTCGTGACCATCGTTAGGTTTGATGTGGTTTTACACTAATACGTATTCCACTCTGTTAAACTAAATGTTTAACTACCCGAAACTCTACACCATTCTCTTACAATCAAAATGGATGCTTAATCATCAGAAGATTCAGAACTATAAAGTAGATGCTTAGAATCAAGATGCTTGTTTAATCAAGACTATATGCTAACAAGGTGAGTCATTCTCTTTATCAACAATGTTTTATTATACCTAAATTGTTTTCAAAAAGTTATAATTACAGGGATTAAGTCTTGGTTATCTTGAATCACTGGCAAGTGGGGTATTGTGCACATTACTAATCTCTCACGGTTAGGTTCACCAACCTAACAGTGATAATCATCACTACTTGGGTGAAAGGACCCAATAGTGGTATGACCATCGTCACCAGGGTGTGACACGGCGCCAGATAAAAAAATAAGATAGTAGCCATTGTAATCGCTCTTATGCTGTAATTTATAACAAAGTGTCGTTTTGTACAAAAATGAATGAACTCACCAGTATTTCCTGCTGACCAAACCTTTTTAAAACACGTTTCAGGTAATGACAGTAGATTGGAATAAGAGTGATGATACGGCACCGAAAGGCTTAAAGAAATGGCTTGTTTTATGAATTGAATTAAATTAAGAAAACATGGTTTCATATATTCAGATTTATCCCTTATTAAAGCTACCTTTGTAAAACATGGGTTTTATCCCATCTATTTAATAAATAAAATCCGATGTTTTCTAAACTCTGATATTTTTCCTAACTCACGATCCTGATGAAATTTCCGCTGCAATACTTTTCAAAATAATCACCGGTACCACTTGACGGCTCGCGGCTCCCGTCCAGGGTATGGACGGGGGTCGTGACACCATCTTATACCGAATTAGTTACCTGAGAGGTAACGGGGTATTAGTTGATAGCGCTATTAGGCTTGGCAACCTCACACCGTACCTGAGAGGACGGGCGTGAACTAATGACCTTAAATCATGACCAATGCTTAAGATAGGGGGGCATTGGGGACGGGCAAAACAATCTGGTATCCATCTTGTACGGTACTCGAGTTATTATCAACATCATTATCAATGAACTGATCTAAACACTTGGTAACTAACGTTTTCGTAAAACTATGAACTCACCAGCGTTTTCTGACATACGTGTTGCATGCTCGCAGGTCGTTAGATTTCTTGGATATGGAACTTGCTGTCTGGAATGGCTGGAGTGGTCATGGGTCGAACTGATTGGATACACGTGACTGGCTTATTGATTTTCATACATTTGGTTTTGAAACATTAAACAATGGTCTACTTATTGCTTCCGCTGAACTTGTTGGATTTTATTAAACCTATTGTTGATACATTTTATTTATAATTGACAACTCCATTTGAAATCTTGTTATGAGTTCAATATGATTAGTGGCTAGATCCTGGTATGTCACACGCCTAGCGGGGTTTCCGCATGTGGTATTTTGGGGGTGTGACAGGGGTGTTGGTCGTGGTTTGAACCACGAAGTGCAAGTGAGAGAAGGAGAGATATTGATTGGTTGGACTTTGTGTTGACCAATAAAAAAAATATTCAATTTCAAACCACTGATTTAACATGCCTTCTACTCCATCATACCCAATTTCCAAGCCTTGATAACGTAAACACCACATATTATAAAAGATCAAACCACATACCTTATCACTACTACACATCGTCTCATAGAACAAAAATGTAATAAAGTACCTCACCGGTAGGAATGGCAATGGGCCAGGTTTGGGCCGGGTATTAGTAATCCCAAGCCCGTACCCGGTTGTAATTCTTTGGCCCGTACCCGGCCCGTTACCCGTCGGGTATATGTCGGGTATTTACCCATCGGGTATACCCGCGGGTAACGGGTATACCTATTAATTTGTTAAAAATATTATTGAAACTCTCATATGCATTTTTTACTCTAATATTTATATAATTTACTACTTTAATGACTACAACAAAGGAAAATAGACCAATAACATACAAACATATCATATTCAAATGCATATTTGAAACACATATCTGCATAATTAACTAATTAATGTACTGCTACTTTGGAACACATAATGTCAGTTTATATAATTTGCATTTAATTGAACACCAAACATGAAAAATAGTAGCATTAATCAGAACCTAAGTAATCTTTCTAACAACTTGAAATGTGTTTAGAAAATTCCAAAACTAACACACATTTTTAATCTGCATAGAAACAACATAACTAAACATAAAATATTGTGTTTATATGTTAAAGTCTTGAAAACAAACAACAATGCAAAATAATATGAATAAGTGTATATACTAAAGTTTAGGGTTAGGATCAAATACAAAGGATAAAATAAATAAGAAGGGTAAGAAGGATTCTAGTCCATTGATCTTAGATTTGGAGGGTTGAGATTATTTGTAGGGAAAAGAAGATAATAGAAAGGCATAAAGGGAATCCTATATTTATGGATTTTCTCTCTCCACATGCAAGGCACATGCCAATTCCCCCATCGATTTAAAACGTCCATAACTTTTTCATACGACATTTTTTTTTTAAAAAATTCACCATAATAACGAGTGTTTTTTTTATCTTTAATATGAGTACCATATTATCATATAAAAATAAAATAAAAATTTTCATTTTTACTGGGTTTTTTTATTGCATTGTGTTAAAGGTTCAGGTCATTGTGTCTTTTAACTGGGTTTTGGTCAGTAGAGTTTCTATACATTATGTTATTATCAAAACCTATAACACTATGTTAATTTGGGTTCTATCCATTGTGTTTTTATAAGAACCTATAACACAATATATGACACAATGAAGATGGTGTTATATCTGGGTTTTCTATAAATTGTGTTTAATATGTTATTCATTGTGTTTTAATATGTTCTTCATTGTGTTTTAATAATTTGTTCAATTTTTTTTCATTATCTTTATTCATTGTGTTTTAGTTTGTTGTGTATTGTGTTTTTAGTTTGTTTTTCATTGTGTTTTCACCTGCTCTCCATTGTGTCTTTTATCTGCTGTCATTAATTGTGTCTTTTATCTTTTGTCATCAATTGTGTTTTTATTTAGTCTGATACTTATTGTGTTATATGTTATCGCCATTGTGTTATACGTTATGCTCATTGTGTTTTAGTATGTTGTCTATTGTGTCTTTATCTGTTGTCATTGATTGTGTTTTTGATCTACTTTACATTGTGTTATTATCAAAACCTATAACACAATGTTAATTTGGGTTCTATCAATTGTGTTTTTATAAGAACCTATAACACAATATATGACACAATGAAGATGGTGTTATATCTGGGTTTTCTATAAATTGTGTTATTAGTTCAGGTCATTGTGTTTAATATGTTATTCATTGTGTTTTAATATGTTGTCCATTGTGTTTTAATAATTTGTTCAATTTTTTCATTATCTTTGTTCATTGTGTTTTAGTTTGTTGTGTATTGTGTTTTTAGTTTGTTTTTCATTGTGTTTTCATCTGCTCTCCATTGTGTCTTTTATCTGCTGTCATTAATTGTGTCTTTTATCTTTTGTCATCAATTGTGTTTTTATTTAGTCTGATACTTATTGTGTTATATGTTATCGCCATTGTGTTATACGTTATGCTCATTGTGTTTTAGTATGTTGTCTATTGTGTCTTTATCTGTTGTCGTTGATTGTGTTTTTGATCTACTTTACATTGTGTTATTATCAAAACCTATAACACAATGTTAATTTGGGTTCTATCAATTGCGTTTTTATAAGAACCTATAACACAATATATGACACAATGAAGATGGTGTTATATCTGGGTTTTCAATAAATTGTGTTATTAGTTCAGGTCATTGTGTTTAATATGTTATTCATTGTGTTTTAATATGTTATTCATTGTGTTTTAATAATTTGTTCAATTTTTTCATTATCTTTTTTCATTGTGTTTTAGTTTGTTGTGTATTGTGTTTTTAGTTTGTTTTTCATTGTGTCTTCATCTGCTCTCCATTGTGACTTTTATCTGTTGTAATTAATTGTGTCTTTTATCTGTTGTCATAAATTGTGTTTTTATTTAGTCTGATACTTATTGTGTTATATGTTATCGCCATTGTGTTGTACGTTATGGTCATTGTGTTTTAGTATGTTGTCCATTGTGTCTTTATCTGTTGTTATTGATTGTGTTTTTGATCTACTTTACATTGTGTTTTACATCATGTCCATTGTGTAATATGCAACTGGGTTTTTGAATTTTTTTTTTAAAATATAACAATATGGTACTCATATTAAAGATAAAAAAACGCTCGATTTTATGGTATAATTTTTTTTAAAAACAAATGATGTATAAAAAAGTTACGGACGTTTAAAAATTTGGGGGGAAATAACATGTGACTTGCATGTGCATATACTCTTTCCTCTTGTAGACAAAATTACCCTTTCCATTTAATTCCTTCTAGGACACTTGTCACTCCCTGGTGGCTTCTTACCCTTCTTATTTTTAAAAACTTTGTATTATAACTCAACCCCTAAAGTTTATATAAATGGAAAATTAAATTTAAAATAATATTCTTTTCGGGTATTATTCGGGTAAACGGGCCGGGTATCGCTAAATCCCATACCCGTACCCGTACCCGAATATTTTTATATTTTTAGTCCCATACCCGTCGGGCTTCGGGTATACCCGGCCCGTATGCTTCGGGTTTCGGGTATACCCATCGGGCTTGGGCTTTTTTGCCATCCCTACTCACCGGGCAATAATAATCAATTTCCTTTTGTTATATCATATTTGGTTAGCATATGAAATACAAACAAAATCATTCTATCTTTTTATTTGATATGTATTTTTATTTTGTCAATCTCTTAATTATTACTAGTTATGACATGTGACAAAGAAAGACAAAAAAGAAATATTTTGTAGAGACATCATTTCATTTATCGATTTTCATGTTATACATATAATTTAAGAAACCAAATTAAGCATAAAATTCAAAAAACTAAATTAAGCATAAAAAAATAAAAGGACCTCTAGTAATACTACACACTTGTACTTAAATTTAGGTAAACTATTTAGTTATGTTAATCTATCGATTTTCATGTTATACATATAATTTAAGAAACCAAATTAAGCATAAAATTCAAAAAACTAAATTAAGCATAAAAAAATAAAAGGACCTCTAGTAAAACTACACGCTTGTACTTAAATTTAGGTAAACTATTTAGTTATGTTAATCTATACCTAACAACTAAATAATGGGTTGCGTCACGTGTCATAACGAGTTGACGCTAACCCGCGCGTTGCGGCGGGATGTCGATTCTTTTCTTGTAGAATAGGATATTCCCAAATAAATGAGGGCTAATTTTACTATTTTACCTGAAAGGTTACACGATTAAAAAAGACAGGCGTTAAAATTTACCATTATCCCGTCAAGTCACCGCGTGGCTGTTAAAATATATGATATTGATACGTATAATATATGGTGTGTTAATTCAAACTTACATATAATATGCGTACAATGTGTTATTTGAACATGAGATTACATGGCAAAAGAAATTGATTATTAATAATCAAATAAATAACTGTTGGAATTGTGGTGACAAACACGTATGTGATTGAAATAAGTAAACAATTTAATCCATATGAACTTGAACCTGAACTATTGAACTTGAACCTTTGAATAGTAAGTAGGCATCCATGCATTCATTTGATCAACACGATTCTCATACGTATTCCTAAACTCTCCCCTATGTATATCATTTCACAATATAATATGAGACACCCTCTTCCTGTTAAATCGACATGACTCATGTCGATGCCATATAAAAGTTGGAGATTTCTCTTATCATTTAATTTCCACGTAACAATTTATTAATTGGGATACACACCCACCATTTAATTACCACGCATTTAAAATTCTAATACGGACACTGTAATAAATTTCAAAAACTCAGATGCCACCAAAAAAGAAAAATAAACAGGTTATGGTGATTGTTTTTTTTAATTAAACAAAAGAGGTTATATGATCTATTCCAACAAAACCATCACATTCAATTCTTATTTCTTCTCGGTAGTTTAAACATTATGTTTCCTTTAAAGATGTAATTGAGAATTGGTTGTAGTGATTCCTCTACAGACGGTTCTTTTCATCATTAGCAAACCAAATCTGAATGATACGCAACATATATCAAACTAAAAAACAAACATATAAAACGTAAATAAATCGAGGTGTCGAACATCTTTCACAGCGAACAACCAAAATGGAAACCGTAGTGTACACCAAAATCATCCAATCATTGCCTGTAATTCTCTACCTTTACCTTTACCTCACCATTTTTGTTCGCCCTGCTGAACCCCAACAATTGCACTACAAATTAGTTCCGGCTTTTTAATAAACACATAGAATGCCGTACAAAACTAACACAACACTCACCTAAAAACCCAAAGTAGAACGACTTGGATCTCTCCAAATTTAGAAGCTAAAGAAAACATGTAACAGTAACCATGAAGGATTAGTTGAAGAATCTGAAGACGTAAAAAAAACTCTTTTTATTTGGATTGGGAAGTACGTGGTCCAAAGCAAAAAAGAAAAACCAAAACCAAAACCTGAAGGGATTAGATACTTGAATGGAAGCGAAAATTACACCGACGACAGTGACACTGTTGTAAGCCGGTCGCGGCCTTCCTCTAGACCGTCTCAATATCAAATACATTGAAATTCTCCTTTTGAATTAATTGTGATAATGCATTAATTTGAAACATTCTGATAGGAAAAAGAAATGAATGTTCGTAACATATATAGTGAGTAGATTGAAGAACCAAGCAAAATTCTTGATTATAAAGCCACACAATAAACAATTGTGATACTACATGATGGTCAACAAAATACATAACTGTGACCACATGATGCCTCGAACAATATAATATAGTAGCTAGGTAGATTGAAGAACCCAACAATATTGGTGATTAGTATGTATATTTTTGTATTGGACACAAAATCATTAACGTAATCTTGCAAAACCATTGAACGACTATAACGACATACCACAAGCTGAACATCATGAACAAACAGCAAATCACCATGGATGGATAATAAGATCATGCAAAAAAAAAAAAAAGACAGTAATTAAAGAAGAAACATCTCCCATTTTCACTATCATCACCACTACTCAACATGACCACCGCCTAGCCTTCACCGGAAACAGAACCGCCCAGCCTCCTCCGGCAGCGGCACTGCCACCGCGCCACCATTAGCGGCGGTTACGACTCAATGGAGACGTCGAGGCGGCGGTACGACTCGCTGGAGATGAAGAGACGCAGTTACGAATCGCCAGAATTTATAGAGTTGAAAATAACGTGATGAAGTAAAATCATACCAATTTAATTGATATGGCCATGGCAGTATGAAGACTTGCAGAAAAACGCAGGGTGTTCGATTATCCTCACCATCTGATATCAACTATAAGTCCTAGAATCAAGAAAACACATCAATCATATGATGAAGTTAACATTGAATGAATGAAACCAACAGTTACAATTGTTCATATGGAATTTATACCTGTCGGGATTTCGGCGAAGGGTTGCGACCCTTGATTTCGGTGGAGCGCTGAATCAAAAAAAGAAACGACGCAACCGTTGAGATTGACTTTATTCCGGCTAAGGGTTGCGACCCGTGGAATAACACGTTGAATAGTTTTTGTGAACCGTTATTAGTACCATTAGAACCGCCGAAATACTTGAACTGGTTTTATGGCGGTGTAGATTTGTTTTAATACTCGCGCCGGTTGTGTTTGTATATGTCGGTTTGTTTTATTTGATGCATTGCATCGGTTTGGTTAGCAATTGGTGATTGTTAAATTTTGAATGAATGAATCGTGCCTATTAAATTTAGAACGAAAAGGTGTCTGTTTTGAATGAATCAGTCCAATATACAATATATATTATAATTTTCTAACGGCCGTAACTTTTAAACGAAAGGACATGACTTAAGTTGCTTACAATATACAATATATATTATAATTTTCTAACCGACGCGACTTTTAAATGAAAGGACATGACTCAAGTTGCTTTTTGTAGGGTATAGTAATGTCTAAAATACTTTTTCTGCTTCTCTTATTTCTTCTATTCGTATTATATTTCTTATATGTAGTTTTATTAATAATTTATCTCAAGTTATAGTCCTTTAATTCATAAAATTTCATTACTACCTATTTTATATTTTAGTTATTAAACTCTCGTAATACATGAGTTTTTAATCTAGTGCATAATAAAATAAAAAGATATAACCATATGATAAAAATATAAAAAAAATCTGGAAAACAGTATTTGTCTTTTCCTTTAACTTTTGCATTGTTAAAATACCATATAAAAATATGATCAATCTAATACCATTGAATGTAGTACGTAA
This sequence comes from Helianthus tuberosus, assembly GCA_030545235.1. Lineage (NCBI taxonomy): Eukaryota > Viridiplantae > Streptophyta > Magnoliopsida > Asterales > Asteraceae > Helianthus > Helianthus tuberosus. The sequence continues at coordinate 144,265,111 of CM060431.1, read as the reverse complement.
CTTATGAATTTATTTTTGGTTGTAGCATGGAAAATTTATATTAGTTCACTCATTCTAGTACTGTTTCACTATTCATTATTTCAATATGAGCATGCTTCATTGTGGAATTTTTATCTACTCCACAACCAATGTATATAAAACGAATTGTCAATATTTGAGGCATGTCATTACTTATGAGCTAGAAATTTCTAATGTCCACACGACCGATATAGAACTTACCTAGGGTGTTATATACATAAACAACTTTTGGTTACTCCTAACCATACATGCTACAATAATGAAAATAAGTTCTATATTTTACATATACACCGATGAAAGAAGAGTACATGTTTCAACTCCATCTAAATCATTGTATAAATATTTATAAATTATACCTTTAAACCTAATTTAGGATATCTTGATTTTTAAACTATATATCATACACCCTCGTTATTCTTTGTAAATTTAGGGGTTGCAGGTTTTGACAAAACTCGAAACACGACTTGTTATAAGTGAAACTTGTTAAGTAACTTTTTGTGACATGATAAACATATCGATAATGCTTGAGTTAAAAAATAAGAGCTTACCAACAAAGGGATGGCAATGGGTCGTTATGGCTATACCTAGTCCTCTATCCGAGTATTAAATCATGTTTTATATCCGGCTTAATACTTGTCAGGTATTTATCGTGTAATTACCCGTCGGATATCGGAGATACCAGTTACTTTTATAAACTAACCATTGTTTTTTTTCAAGTATACATTTTTTTCTTTCATTTATAACTTTATGTAATGTTATGCTTTTAAAATCTACAATATATGATAAATTTTCAACAACAACAAAACCAAGTGTCGGCGCCGACACGGTAATAGTTGTGGCCATTGGGCTAAATGGGCGGCAAAATATAGTGTCAGGCAGCTGCCTGGCACTCTCCTATTTGCCTAACAAATTTACGATTTTATCCCGCTTTAAAATTACGATTTTGCCATCAGTTCAAATTTATGTTTTTGCCCCCACTTAAAAATAAATTTACGCTTTCGCTCCCAGGTAAATATTTCAATTTTGCCCCCGGTTAAAAATTACGATTTTGCCCCGTTTCAACTTACAGTTTTGCCATTAGTTTTTTCTCCCATTTAAATTACGATTTTCTCATCAGTTCAAAATTATGTTTTTACCCCCACTTAAAAATAAATTTACGCTTTTGCTCCCAGTTAAAAATTCCAATTTTGCCCTCAGTTCAAAATTACGATTTTGCCCCGTATAAATTTATAATTTTGCCATTAGTTTTTTTTCTCACAGCCAAGTTACGATTTTGCCCTCAACTTAAATTTACATTTTCCTCCCATCGTTTTTGGTTGTTTTCCTGGTGACATTACAAGTTTGCCCCCAGTGTAAAATTCAGTCATGCCGACAGCTTCCTGGCATTCCCCCGTTGGTCCATTTAGTTTACGATTTATCCCCGAATTAAAATTATGATTTTGCACTCAGTTAAAAATTACGTTTTCCCATCGTTTTAATTTTTTTAGCAAAACTATAAATGTTTTTTTTTGCTTTACTCGATTTAATTTTTTTCCGTGTCAAGGAGCTGCCTAACACTAGCTCATTAGTCCTGAAAAATTACTGTTTTGCCCTGAGCCCAAAATTACGGTCTTATCATCGTTTTTTTTTTTTTTTTTTCTAGCAAAATTATAGTAGTCTTTTTTTAATTGATTGAGAATTATTCGGCAATCGCCCCGCAACGCGGGCGGGACATCAACTAGTTACCTACATATACAAAAGGAAGTTTGAGGGAATAGTGCCACGCAGCTGCGTGGCACTTCCTTATTCGACCAACCATTTTATTGTTTTATATTCGTTTTAAAATTACGATTTCGTCCTTAATTTTAAATATATTTACGGTTTTGCCCCCACTTCAAAATAAAATTATGTTTTTGTCCCTCGCTCAAAAATACGATTTTGCCCTCGTTCAAAATTATGAATTTATCCCCAGATTACAATTACATTCTTGGCCCCAGTTCAAAATAAATTTTCGCTTTTGCCCCAAACTAAAAATGACGATTTTGCATTTTAGCCAGGTTTCAAAAATTATGATTTCGCATTCAGTTTAAAATTATGTTTTTGCCCGGTTCAAAATAAAAGTATGCTTTTGTCCCCCAATTCAAAATTACGATTTTGCCCTCAGCTCAAAATTTTGATTTTGCCCCAGTTCAAATTAAAAATATAGTTTTGTCCCCAACTTAAAATTACGATTTTGTCCTTAGTGCAAAGTTATATTACGATTTTGTCTCTGGTTCAAATTTATAGTATTGCCATCACTTTAACTTTTGGCAAATTACGATTTTACCCAAGTCAACAAATACAACTTTGCCCTCAGTTCAAATTACAGTATTGCTATCGTTTTAGTTTTTTTACCAAAACTATAAAAGTGTTTTTTTAATTGGTTGACTGGATTTAATTTTTTTCCATGTCAAGGAGCTGCCTAACACTCGCTCATTAATCCTAACAAACTACAGTTTTGCCCTGAGCTCAGAACTACGGTCTTGTCATCGTTTTAGTTTTTTTTCCTAACAAAACTATAATAGTGTCTTTTTAATTGATTGAGAATTATTCGGTCATTGCCCCGCAACGCGGGCGAGGCATCAACTAGTTATATACATATCATAGTCCCCATAATATATTTGAAATATCTGAAAGAGTGAATTGCAAGTTTTGTCCTTTATCTTTAGGCCTCTTTGCAGGCGCTGTCCTTTATGTTTAAAATTGACGAGTTTTGTCCTTTATGTTTTCAAATCATACACGTTTTGTCCTTTAGCGCTAACCCAGTTAGATTTTTCTGTCAAATCTGGTCATGTGCAATGCACATGAGGGTAAAATTGTCTTTTCTCCCATCTCTCATCTAAAACTCCCCCTCTCTCTCTCTCTAACAACAACAGGATCATCAGCTTAATCCCCCAACCACCTGTTATTCACCATCCATCAATCTCACCAAATTCACCCTCAAAGCCCTAAAATGACCACCACCATCCACCACTACCTCCTCCACCATCCTCCTCACCACCACCACCGTCACCGCCGTCATCCGCCCCGGCCCCTGAACCCGCTGCACACTTCAATCTCCGGCCGCCTCCACACACCACCACACCAAAATCAGCACCTTCAATCCTCAAATCAAGATGGATTCGAAGCCCCAAACGACAGCATCAGCTGGCGGCTGTGGTTGATAACCAATGTGACGGAAGTCCAGCTGTCACTGGCGGTAGTAGCCAGAGTCGGGGCGACGTTGTTTGGTTCGAGTTTCGGGTACGAAGGATAGTCGGTTTGATTTGGTGATTGATTCGGATTCATTGGTGTTATATGACTGATTTGAACAGAGATTTAGATGAATTTAGTTGCAGATTTGTGTGAAGTTGTTAGATTGAGTTGACTTGAATGTGTATGTTTTTGGTTTTAATGTGGAAAGGTTAACGATGAATTCAAACGTGTATAGTCGGCGTTAAGTTATTGATGATTGGATTTGAAAGTTCTGTTTTTATTGGTTTTATGCAGTTGAATTGGTGAGGGATTGGCCGGGGGGATAATGGCGGTGACGGTGGTGGTGGTGGTGAGGAGGATGGTGGAGGAGGTAGTGGTGGATGGTGGTGGTCATTTTAGGGCTTTGAGGGTGAATTTGGTGAGATTGATGGATGGTGAAGAACAGGTGGTTGGGGGATTAAGCTGATGATCCTGTTGTTGTTAGAGAGAGAGAGAGAGGGGGGAGTTTTAGATGAGAGATGGGAGAAAAGACAATTTTACCCTCATGTGCATTGCACATGACCAGATTTGACAGAAAAATCTAACTGGCTTAGCGCTAAAGGACAAAACGTGTATGATTTGAAAACATAAAGGACAAAACTCGTCAATTTTAAACATAAAGGACAGCGTCTGCAAAGAGGCCTAAAGATAAAGGACAAAACTTGCAATTCACTCTATCTGAAATATGAAACTATCACGATGATATGAATTTCAAAAGATATTTCATATTGAAACTCGTTTGTCTTTTGTCACCTAGCCCAACTGTAGTTACCGTCCCATCAGCACAGTCGATGACCGCTTGAACCAACCAGTTCTTTCATAAACGGTTCAGATAGGTTTAATTGGACCTCCGGTGGGAATGGTTCCTAGTTTGACTTATTCAACCAGCCAATATTGTCTAGTTTTGAAATGAGTGTAATTTCAACAACAAACTTGAGTTTATATATTTAGGAATGTTGGAGAACTCGCTAGTCGGCCGGTGAGATGGGGACTAGTGATTACTCGGGATTAATCGGATCGAGTTTTTTGTATGTAATTTCCAGTTTTATGTATACATATACACATTTTATAGGTAAATATTTTAAGTAGCTAGTTTTTAACTCTTATTCAACTTATTTTTTTAGTATACAAGATTAATTATTGGAATTCATATGGTTTGGTTGTATATTGGCCGGAATTTAGAGGTTTTTGACAGAATATACATGTTTTTGCAGGAATCTAGCCGGAGTTGCTTATTTTTGGCCGACCGACTAGGTCCGACTAGCGATTAATAGACTGATTAACGAAAAATTACTTAATTGCTAGCCAACTAGCAATTAATCGTCGCCTAGTCGCCGCCTAGTCACGCTTTTTACAACAATGATATTTAGCTTGAGATAGGTGAATACATGAAAAAATGGAGAACAAAAAAGTGAAATTGGGTAGTAGAGTAAGGAATAAAGTTGTTGAAACTAAAAAGTTGCTAAAAAGTTCAATATGAGCTATAAGAATGAAAATTCAGTAAATTTCAACAAGGTTTTTTAAAGTTGTTAATTTAATGCGCATATGTTTCGGCTTGTGTCAATCCATTTATTAAAAATGTCATGTTTAGGTAATTAGGTTAACCGCTTAAAATCAAGAGTCGTTGCCCCGATAGAGAATGAGTTTAAAGTCAAGAATCATTGCCCCAACAAGTTTTTTTTAAAGATGTCATGTTTGGATAAAAAGAATATGTTTTTCCTATCTATCAAAAATGCATTCTATCAAATATCACCTGTATGACCAGTAGTCATATTTTTTCTAGAGAATAACTTTTCCATTAACTTTGAACACATCAATTACTTATATATGAGACACAATAATTTTATGAGTTTGTGTTTTCCATGATTAGAGAAACTTGAAAGAGACGATGAATTAAATTACATTACTTTATTTGTGTTTTTAGAGTATTGTGTTGTATTGTTCTTTTATAAAATAAAGAAACTCTTGTTATTATTAATTTTATAAAGTAAAACATACGTTCTTCATTTCTTCTCTTATGCCGTGTATCATATAACTTTTCATTATTCCATATATAAATAAGTAACTTTTTTCATGCATAAACACTTGTAACTTGTGCTTTGAAGATTTTTCAAAAAAAAAAAAAAAACTTGATATTTTAGTTTTAACCCAAAGGCTATTACCTTTTGCAATTTTAACTCTACAAAACTTGTTTTTATAACTTTAACTCAAAACTTTTTATTATTTGCAATTTAACTTTACAACTTTTGTCAATTATACTTTTGATTTAAAAAAAATGATATTTTAGTTTTAACCCAAAAAATTTTACCTTTTGCAATTTTAACCCTACAAAATTTGTTTTTTTTAACTTTAACTCAAAACTTTTCATTATTTGCAATTTAACTTCACAACTTTTGTCAATTATACTTTTCGTCTTTGGTTTAACGTTTTTACGTTTCGTTACATATAGTTCTAAATTTTTCAAGTTAATATGACGAAACGTACGACTGTGGTTCAACTTTTTTATGTTTTGTTTCAAATTTTGCAAGTTAACACGGCGCAACGTGCATGTGTGGTTCAACGTTTTTACCTCTATTTTTTCATGTTTGACATGTTCGTCGTAACACGCAGATCCTAGGTCGAGTCAGTGTTGGTGGTCTATCACGGTTGTGTGACATTAGTACTATTTGACACCGTTTTACGTCCCGCCGCAACCTGAGGTGTGCTTTGGGGGTTTTCCAAAGAAAAAATGGTTATGCATATGGCTGTCGTAACCTTGGCTTTAGGGGTTTTCCAAAAAAAAAATGATTATTTTTACTTTTCACCCAAAATTATTTCATAAATTACTTTTAACCCAAAACTATTTGTTTTTTTTTTACTTTTAACCCAAAACTTTTTATCTTTTGCAATATATTCTCACAACTTTTTTTACTTTCAACTTTGATCCTTTATAGTTTTCATTTTCCGCAAAATTTTCCGCTTTATGCTTGATTCTAACTTTTGTGACTTAAGACATCGCAACGTGCGTCTTTGGTTTAACGTTTTTACGTTTCGTTCTAAATTTTGCGAGTTAACACGACGCAACGTGCGTGTATGGGTGAACGTTTTTACATTGTGTATTTTTTTTTCCCATTTGACAGGTTTAACATAACGTGCGGGTTCTAGGTTAACTTAGTTATAACTAAAGAATCCCGCCGCTATGCGGCGGGTCTCAATTCTAGTTTGTTAAAAAAAAAGACATAAAAAATTAGTATATGTTTTAGAAACAATTTTAAATATAATAGTCCTTAACGTGCGATGCGCACGATACTAAATCACGTATGTTATAAAATTCAAACCCTAATCATGCATGAACAAAATATAACATGCCTGATTAGGGATTACCCCATACATGATTTTCCGATTTTGTTCATGCGTGATTATATGACTTGTTCATGCATGATTAGAGTTTGAATTTTATAACATGCATGATTTACTATAGTACGCATCGCACGTTAAGGAATATTATACGTTAACCTTCCCCAAGAAAAGTAAACATGTGATGAAACGATAAGTTAGATCATCCGTAATGGTTAATGCCCCTTAAGAAGCATTTTTCGTCACGTTAGCATTATAACGGCCCATGTAATGGTTAAGACCCCTTAATACCTTTTTCATTCATTATTTTCCATGTTTTTCTTTCTAATTAGGTATTATTCTAGAAATGTCACTTTCTCTTAATGCCTCTATGATGCCCATAAAATATGGTGTGATGGTGTTATCAAAACATTTCACACCCTTATAAAGCAAATTACGCGATCACATTAAAAGAAAGTTATTTTACACTTTCCTAAAAAAAATTATACACTTTACACTTTTTGTAACAAAAAGAATACAAATCTTTATTTTTTACCAGAGTTAGTTTTACATATTTTTGTTCTGTCATGGGCAATGAGCCGGGTCGGGTCGGGTTTCCCAACACAACCAGCGAACCTGATCTGGTATAGTACCCTGCAAAACAGTATTCTCGAAATTCCCATTTCGTCCTTTAACTCAACCAAACCCAACCATGGTTAACCTCATCCCCTTCTTTTATATACCTCCTTTGACCACAAGTCCAGTCTCACTCACACTCACTCTCAAGCTCATTTTCATGGCGTTTGATCTCTCTCATTTCTGAACAAACAATTCCTCACATTCAACCATAAAATGGCGGAAACGGCGAAAACAATGCCGGAGAAGAAGAAAGAGCAAACTCTTCCGTTCTATAAACTCTTTTCATTCGCAGATAAATACGATTACATTCTCATGATCTCCGGCAGCATCGGTGCCATCATTCACGGTTCCTCCATGCCGTTCTTCTTCCTCTTGTTCGGTCAAATGGTTAACGGTTTCGGTAAAAACCAGTCAGATTTATCCACCATGACTCATGAAGTCTCCAAGGTATATATATACACGTACATATATAAGTTTAGATCTGATTATTTGTTAACTGTTTGATTTGATTTTATTATGCAGTATGCTTTGTATTTTGTTTACCTTGGGCTTGTTGTCTGCGTATCTTCCTATGCAGGTGAGCTTGATCCGTTTTTGCCTCCGTTTTCAATTATTTTTCCGTTTTTGAATTGAATTTATTATTATTTTCATTTGCTTATTTCTAAATTATTATAATTTATTTAAGTCGGTTCACTACAGATCATGTGCACGTGGATACTATACTTTTCACCTGTCACTTGCTCAAAAATTTCTTCATTTTTTAATGCTTTAACACAAATCTAGTAACCGTTTGAAGATGTTACAATTTACAATTACAAGTTTATTTGCAATGAGTAGAGATTGGATGCTGGATGTACACCGGAGAACGGCAAGTGAGTGCGTTAAGGAAGAGGTATTTAGAAGCAGTACTGAAACAAGACGTCGGATTTTACGATACAGATGCGAGAACAGGAGATATTGTTTTTGGTATTTCAACGGATACTCTTCTTGTTCAAGATGCCATTAGCGAGAAGGTGATTTTTCTTACAAAATTGGTGCACGTTATCGTTTTTGTTTTTGTTTGCTGTGGTCAAAGGGCATCTTTGAATAGTAACTTGTGGCTAGTGATTTGTTTTGTTTTTAGGTATGAATTAAATGCTCATGAAAATTCATTGAATTTTTAGGTGGGGAACTTTATCCATTATCTTTCCACATTTTTGGCTGGATTAGTGGTTGGTTTTGTGTCAGCGTGGAAGCTTGCTCTGCTGAGTATTGCTGTTATCCCGGGTATTGCGTTTGCGGGCGGCCTATACGCGTATACACTCACTGGTCTCACTTCGAAAAGCCGTGAATCGTATGCCAATGCTGGCATTATCGCCGAGGAGGTCCGTTTCTAACCCGAATTATTATATCTTAATTGTGCATATTTTCTTGCTGTAAAATGAACCCAAATGAAGCCACCAATGCGCGAAATGCCACCTCAATTTTATCCAAATGAACCCAAATTGTTGTAAGGTGCACTTTGAAAATGAACCCGATGGTAAAAAACCCAAACGGTCAAAAAAGTGATCACACTCGGGTTCACTATCCAATTTTATCCTTTTGAATCCCATCGTGAGCCATTTTGAGGCGTTTTAAATGAAGCCAATGAACCCGAAGCTTCATCACGAGAACGGCCCCCTCACACCACGTTTTTGCTTTAAATCAATCATTTAAGTTTGTGGGTACCAGTGTTATTGAAGTAATTTAAATGGTTTGTTATCATATAATACGTTGCATGCCTGCAATCATAAAGAACCCCTTGCCTCTTAGTGTTTGTTATCATAATGTAAACTATGGTCCTCTACTTTTACCCCTAACTTTTGGCCTATGTTTCCGTAGTGTGGTGTTAATCAACAGCAAATTTGGTTGGTAAAATTCCTTTTAATTTTTGATTTTTTTAAATTATAATATACTTTAGGCCACAGTTTGATTGATTGATTACATGACATTTTTTTTCTTTTTATGTGTGACAAGGATGTTTTATGCTTGTCTATACCACCTATTAAAATTGTACTGTTATTAACAAACAGGCTATTGCACAAGTTAGAACTGTATACTCATATGTTGGGGAAACAAAGGCGCTCAACTCGTACTCAGATGCGATACAGCATACGCTCAAGCTCGGGTATAAGGCGGGAATGGCAAAGGGGTTGGGTTTAGGATGTACTTATGGAATCGCTTGCATGTCTTGGGCACTTGTGTTCTGGTATGCAGGCGTGTTTATTAGAAACGGACAGACCGATGGCGGAAAGGCGTTTACTGCCATATTCTCCGCCATTGTTGGTGGCATGTAAGTTTCTTACTCTCTGTAAATTGTTAACCATTGTTCTATTGTTTAGAAAACCAAAGCTTTTAATCGAAATGGTTAATTATACAGGAGTTTAGGTCAATCGTTTTCGAATATAGGAGCTTTTAGCAAAGGCAAAGCAGCTGGATACAAATTGCTGGAAATCATCCAGCAAAAACCCACCATAGCTCACAACTCTACAGATGGGAAATGTCTAGCAGAAGTCAATGGAAACATCGAGTTCAAAGAAGTAACCTTTAGTTACCCGTCACGTCCAGATGTCATAATCTTTAGAAATTTCTCAATTTTCTTCCCAGCTGGAAAGACGGTTGCTGTGGTCGGTGGGAGCGGGTCCGGGAAGAGCACCGTTGTTTCGTTAATAGAACGGTTTTACGACCCTAATCAAGGTGAATAATGGTTATATATGATTGTTATCTACTTATCTTTATAATTAGATTATTTCTTAATATAAATGGTTGTGCAGGCCAGATACTGATAGACAATGTGGACATAAAAACGCTGCAACTTCGATGGTTGCGTGATCAGATTGGCCTTGTGAACCAAGAACCCGCACTTTTCGCTACCACTATACTTGAAAACATACTTTACGGAAAACCGGATGCAACTATGGCTGAAGTTGAAGCAGCTGCGTCTGCAGCCAATGCTCACAGCTTCATCACCCTGCTTCCTAATGGTTATAACACTCAGGTAAAGTATAGATTATAGAATGTAAAACAAATGGTACACTTTTGATAAATTAATACAGAATAACGTTAATGAGTTGATAACTTTAGGTTGGGGAGAGAGGAGTTCAGTTATCCGGTGGTCAGAAACAAAGAATCGCAATAGCTAGAGCAATGTTAAAGAACCCGAAGATTTTACTTCTTGATGAAGCAACCAGTGCCCTCGATTCCGGTTCGGAAAGCATCGTGCAAGAAGCTCTTGACCGTTTGATGATAGGAAGAACAACTGTGGTGGTTGCGCATCGTCTTTCAACCATAAGAAACGTTGATTCAATAGCAGTTATCCAACAAGGACAAGTTGTCGAAACCGGGACCCATGAAGAACTCATTTCAAAACCAGGACCCTACGCTTCGTTCATTCGGTTTCAAGAGATGGCGGGAAACCGGGATTTCTCGAACCCTTCAACGCATCGTACACGGTCAACACGGTTAAGTCACTCGTTGTCGACAAAGTCTCTCAGCCTCAGATCGGGAAGCTTAAGAAACTTAAGCTACTCGTACAGTACCGGTGCAGATGGTCGTATTGAAATGATCTCAAACGCTGAAACAGAAAGAAAAAATCCAGCACCTAGTGGTTACTTTTTCCGTCTTTTGAAACTGAACGCACCCGAATGGCCTTATTCAATAATGGGTGCTGTGGGATCAATTCTTTCCGGATTCATCGGTCCAACATTCGCTATTGTCATGAGTAATATGATCGAGGTCTTTTACTATAATAACCCTGCTAAAATGGAAAGCAAGACTAAAGAGTGTGTTTTCATCTACGTTGGAGCCGGTTTGTATGCAGTTGTAGCATATTTGATACAACATTACTTCTTTAGTATTATGGGTGAGAATCTTACTACTAGAGTAAGAAGGATGATGCTTGCAGGTATTTACTTCATTCCAAATTTTCAACAAATTACATAAACTATCATATAAAAATAATAGAAGTATGTTGAGTAACACATTTTATGAAAATAATAGAAGTATGGATCTTGTTTCTTGGTCACAGCAATCGTGAGGAATGAAGTTGGATGGTTCGATGAGGAAGAGCATAACTCGAGTCTAGTTGCAGCCCGGCTAGCCACGGATGCTGCAGACGTTAAGTCTGCAATCGCTGAGAGGATAGCGGTTATATTGCAAAACGTGACGTCACTCCTTACATCATTTGTAGTTGCATTCATAGTGGAATGGAGGGTTTCACTTCTAATTCTTGGCACCTTCCCTCTGCTTGTCATGGCATATTTTGCTCAGGTAATTAGATTTAATTATAAAACTTATTATTTTACATTAAAAATCGAATCTTGATTTTAGTAACGACAAATAAGGTATAGTGAAAGAAGCAACAAATTCTGGTATCTTGCACGTGCTTCCCCTCACTTGTATCCATGCTTCCACGAAACTCAGAATTGACCCTCGTGATATAGCAACATACAAAACCCAAACTTTGAAAATTGGTAAAAGATTCCTTTTCTCCAAAATCAATATCATTGATAAAAGACTCATACTTTCTTGAGCCCTTAAACAGTTTAACTTTTGCCCACTTTTTCTGCCCCATCAACGTCATTTTTCTATCTTGTTGCACATAAAGTAAAATAAAATAATGTAAAAAGTCATTCCAGTTTTGGCCAAGTGGTAGAGGTTTATCCCTTTTGGAGTGAAAACCGAGAGAAAACCAGGGTTTAAATCCTAGCATGTGGTAGATTATTAGAATTAATTTAGAGCCGGAGTAAAGTAACACAGGGATGAGCTCGGTACCGGCACTGTACGAAATTCGAAGGTAAATCAACCGATCCTGGCAAACGCAAATAGCGGGCACCGAAATTGGCTCAGTTAAGTACGGTTCGGTTTTAGTACCGGGTACCATTTGCTAATCCCTAAAGTAACAATCGCCGTTCAACAAAAATTGAAAAAAGTTATAAAACTTTGAATTGTACCAATATTTTAATAACATATTCTGGGCATCACTTTTAGTGTAGCATGTGTAAATTTGAAAGGGAGGTTGGGGATGTCAGAAAATGCATATGGGGGCATTCACTCATTCACTCATTCATTATTCCTGTGCAAGTACTAGAGGCTGTTGTCTATTTAAAGGGTACTGTCGTACTGAAAAAATGACCATATTGCCCCTGTAATTTTGAACAGTATTTCGGATTTTAGTATAGCAATGACCTAAGACTAAGCGGTATGGGGGCCGGCTTAGGCCCGGCGAGGCCCGGCGCCGGTCCCCCACACCGCCCCCCTCCGGCGAGTTCGGCTCCCCACGGACGATTGTGCCGGGCCTCTCTCTCTGTCTCTCTCTTCTTTCTCTCTCTCTCTTCACGGCGCCGGTCCTCCCACACCGCCCCCCTAGCCCCGTGGCGGCCCATCCTTCACGGCGCCGGTCCTCCCATACCATCCAGTCTAATCCATACATGAGTAGTTACCATCTGTTTCGTTTGTCCTAATTTCTCTATCACTTGGGGACCCAGAATACTGTTTGATGGAGTCACCTTTGAAGAGTAACTTGTCACCTTTCAACCAGTGTAACAGTGTCCCTTTTTCTTTTATGTGTCCCACAACTAGACTGCTGGTATCTATGCTTACAAATGGTGAAATGTGAAATGCCACTTTCCATTTCATCTCCTTTTAAACAAAAGTGATTTAAGCTATTAGGCTGCAGGAGTTGGTTGATTGTAGAGGATGTTTGGGATAATATAGTAAACTTTCACTCACTTCATCAAAACAGCTTAAGTGATTAAAACATAAGAGCATATTAACTTGTTCATCTTTGCCATTGGCATGTTATAATCACTATATGCACTAGAAGAAAATTGTCTTTAGTGACGCTAAATATGGTCACTAGATCAGTCCCTACACGTAGCAGAGTGTATGTAAAGACTTAAGTGACACAAAAAGAGTTGATATAGATTTTGATAGTGCCGGTTTTTCCTTAAATAATGTCGGTAAAAACCAACACTTATTATAACTACTAGGCTTTAAGTTTAAGCCACACGTTTTAGAATGAGGTCTTTTACTAGTTTTTTCTTAATGTAGCTATTGCCTCTGTCACGAAATGAGCTTTTTTTTGTATTTGTATTATCTATGTAGTTAATATCGATGATATATCAGGTATCCGTCCCCATGTAAAATATCGGTGTCAAGTATCGGTTAGAATATTGGTACATATATTATCGGCGATATTGACCGTTATTTGACGAATATAACCAATATTTGACCGATATAACCGAGAATATATCACCGATATCTGACCGATATATCACTGAACTGTTAGTGTTAAATTGCTATATATGTATATATATATATAAATTCTGCATGATATTAAAATATACCGATATCCCACGGATATCTCACCGAGATAACCTATATCACAATTATCGGTCCATGACCGATATCTGATATTTTACCGCATTAAACGCATAGTTTGTATTTGGTAATAAGTTGCAACTAATTATATGAAATTGCCATTTTACAGCAACTTTCGCTCAAAGGCTTTGCTGGTGATACAGCCAAGGCACACGCAAAAACTAGTATGATTGCAGGGGAAGGAGTAAGCAACATCCGAACAATCGCAGCGTTTAACGCCCAAGACAAGATTCTAACATTATTCTCCAACGAACTTCGTGTCCCTCAAAGCCAAAGTCTTCGTCGTAGTCAATTTTCCGGAATCCTGTTCGGTATTTCCCAACTCGCGCTCTTCTCATCCGAAGCTCTAATCCTCTGGTACGGTGCTCACCTCGTTAGCGTACACGTCTCCACCTTCTCCAAAGTCATCAAAGTGTTTGTAGTCCTGGTCATTACCGCTAACTCAGTAGCCGAAACAGTTAGCCTAGCCCCTGAAATCATCCGAGGTGGTGAAGCCATCGGCTCGGTATTTTCGGTTCTTGATAGGTCGACTCGAATTGACCCGGACGATCCAGATGCCGAGACTGTTGAAACAATTCGAGGCGAGATAGAGTTACGTCATGTTGACTTTTCTTACCCGTCAAGACCCGATGTGATGGTTTTTAAAGACCTTAGTCTTAGAATCCGTGCGGGCCAGAGTCAAGCCCTAGTTGGAGCCAGCGGTTCGGGTAAAAGTTCCATAATTGCGTTAATAGAGCGATTTTACGACCCGGCAGCTGGAAAAGTTATGATTGACGGGAAAGACATTAGACGATTAAACTTGCGGGCCCTTCGGGCCAAGATCGGGCTGGTCCAACAAGAGCCCGCTTTATTCGCAGCTAGTATAATGGAAAATATTGCTTATGGGAAAGACGGTGCTACAGAGTCGGAAGTCATAGAAGCAGCACGCGCAGCAAACGTTCATACATTCGTGAGCGGTTTACCTCAAGGGTACAAAACCCCTGTTGGCGAGAGAGGGGTTCAGCTCTCAGGCGGCCAGAAACAACGAATCGCTATAGCTCGGGCTGTACTCAAAGACCCAACAATATTGCTATTAGATGAAGCGACTAGTGCTCTAGATGCTGAATCCGAATGTGTGCTTCAAGAGGCACTTGAAAGGCTCATGAGAGGTCGAACCACGGTTCTAGTGGCTCACCGGTTATCAACCATACGTGGTGTGGATAATATCGGGGTGGTTCAAGACGGTCGAATTGTGGAACAAGGTAGCCATTCGGAATTGTTGAGCCGAGGTAGCGATGGGGCTTACTTTAGGCTGTTGCAGCTACAACAGCATCGAGCATGAACTAAAGATTATGTGGTATAAGCTTAGTAAATTATGTGTATGTGGTATTAACCTATTGTTTTAACTTATATTCGGGCTTTTCTAAGTCAAGTTTGGTTGATATAGCAAAATAGTTTTTTTCTTAATAAATAATTGTAATTTTAAGTTACCTAAATAGAACAATAATAAAGTTTATTTTTCACATTTACATATTGCTTTAAGTAAATTCAAATAAAAAAAAAAATTGTAACAACTTTCCCCATACATTTAGTTTTAGTTATTTACAAAAATCTGGATAATTGATTTGGTTTTCTTTGTTAAAACTTGATTTTAACGTAACAATAGGAACATAGATAATTCACGTTGAATTTTTATCTCATTTTTATACTTACACTAACAATCACTACTTTTTCTCTCTATTTTTTAAATAAATAATATAATTAGATAACATTTTTTATACTTTTATCATTATATTTTCTCTCACTCACAACAACTTTCAAAAAAATTAAAATTATAGGGGTAAACACTGTTTGTTCGCAGTATATTTACATATAAACAGTAATATTTTCTGTTTTCTCCACTTAAAAATATTCCTTATAATATAAGTAATTGTGAATGCTCTTAGTCGGGGAGTCTATTTTTTAACTCCCTTGCCTTTCGTCATCAATAACACTATCTCAACTCAGTTTTCTTTAGACTTCTCTAAAGGGGTGGAGACAGAGACTGGGTTTTCTGAACTCCCTAAACCATTTTTTAACAACATTTTAAATTTAAACTAAATATATAAATAAATTTAAAACATAAAGAAATACTAGTTTCATTAGAAAAACGTCAAATAAATGTTAATTATTAAATAACTATATTGAACAATTAAAGTACTGAAAGAACTATATTTATTTTTTTCGGTTCGAAACCAACCTTTTTTTTTCGTGTGGGATCAAAAGCTATAACTTTTTTTTTGGCAAACTATGGAGAGTAGTGTGTAAGAGAGATGTGATTTTTTTTTAATAAAAAAAATAATAAGTTGAGTAGACTTGGTATTTTTATATTGCTAACTTAACTATTTTTTTTATAAAAATGCCGTCGTACAGCGCAGTGGCGCAGCATGTGAGGGGCCGGGGGGGGACGTCCGCCCCCCGGGATTTTTCGCTCAGTAGTGTTATATATGTAATTTTCGTATAGAAATTTGTGGGTATATACGTTTTCACCCCCCCGGTTCTATAGAAATTTTTGGGTATTCTATAGAAATTTTTGGGTATATATGTTTTCACCCCCCCGGCCGAAAAATCCAAGCTTCGCCACTGGTACAGCGGCTATGGCAACGGTCACATTTGGCTCGGGAGTTGACGGGAAACATCTGATTTTAACAACGTTGGCCCTTAGGAAGGATCGTCGGGCGGTGTTCCCACCGAAACTCATAGAAACTCGACTCTGTGCAGCCTAATAAACCTAAAATCCCTGAAAAACAGTAATAATAATATTATCCATAACCATTTGGCTCCTGTTGCTTTCAAATCCAGAAGATTTGGTGTTTTGGATATTGACAAAATGATATAAAACAAAAACATGCTAGTCATGTGACTTGGTCTTAAATTGTTGACACTGAATACGAAAGGGATCAATCTCTATTATATGTGACCCACACACCTGCATATTGTTTTGTTATTTTGAACGGGTAAAATAAATTACTTTTTCTAAATATGGTGCATTATTTAAACAGACCTTGTACTTCTTGTTCAAACGCCAATAAATGTTAACCATTAACGCATAATTAGATTCGACGCTTCATCGTAAATAATAGACTGTATAATAGGCCCTACGTTATTATTATATATTAAAAGTAATAAGATCGCACACAACTAGGTGTAAAAGATTGAAAACGAGTTTAGCTCATTCGATGATTCCAAAGCCAAAGAGATATTAGTACATTACAATGGTAATGTCTTCCCTTTGTGTCAAAAAGATGGATAGTTTAAATTAGCAAGGTGCAACGTTTAAGATTAAATACTCTAAAAATGTATAAAGCAAATAATTTTACAATTTTGTGTTTGGATTTATTATTTAAACACATATTTTAAGAAATTGTGTAATGGTGTATGAAACAACTTAGAAATGTCCATTTGGCAAAATGCTCATGTTAACAGGCCCAATGGGCAAATGGTAAATTGTAAACAACCCTAAATGAAAAGGTTTCCCTTGGCTGCCACTCATCATTAGAGGTAGGGATGGGTATAATAACCGGTTCCAAACCCGACTCGGTAGATCCGACCTAAAACCGGTTCCAGACCTTACTCGTCTTATAGAAGAACCGGTTCCGGGTTGAAAAAACCCGTAGGTTCTTACCCGGTTCCTACCCAGAACCGGTTCCTCCGTACCCAACTGAGACCCAATGCAATAACTTGTAGACACTGTTACGGTGGAATCGATTCCTAGCCGTTTCATTTTAACCAAACATTACATTACATTAAATTACAACCGGTTACATAAGTTGAAACCAAACATTACCAAAACATAAACATTACATTAACATAAAACACACTAAATCAAACATTACATGACATAAAACACACTAAACCCAACATTACCTAAACACACTAAACCTTCGAAGAACCGGTTCCGGATGATTCACCGGCCTCACTTTTCTTCACCGTAGCCTTTGTAACCGGACAATGACGGTCAGTGTGTTTTTTAAGCGTCGAGTTCGCCGTAGCCTTCATGAACTTCCCGCAACCTTTGCACCCTGCCATCTCATGGCTATCGGACATCAAGCACAAATCAAAGTGCCTCCAAACTTGGGGGTTTCTTTTGGTTTCCAAAACCATTACTACTTCATCGTCGGACTCCATAACGAGCTTTGAAAGCGATTAGAAGGTGTAAACTTGAAACCGATTTAAGTTGTTTTTGAACTCCTACACTTATGTTTGATGTTGATGGGTTTATATATACTTGAAACCGATTTTAAATGGCCATAAATCAATTCCTAACAGCATTAGAGCCGTTGGAATCGGTTCTTACAGGTTTTGCAGGCTTTTTCAGTAAGTTATCCGGAGGAATCAATTACTACTAGCATATTATTATATATAAACTCAAAGTTTATAAATAATAAACTTCAAATCCATTTAATTTTATGAAAAAAGTATAAATAAAACAGAAAAATATAAATATAAATAAACTTTAAATTATTTTAGTCAAACATAATTAATTAAAAAATAGACTCTCTAGATATTAAAGGGTATTTTAGTTTTTTTAGTAAGACTTAACAAAAAAAGTTAACGTTTGCACTTAGTACTCAACATCGTGACAAGATTTAGCCTTAGTACTCAACATTGTAACAAATTAAAACATTTATACCTGATTTTGCAACAAAAAAACTATTAGTACCCGACATTGAAATTTGACGGAAACCACAAGGACCAACGGTGTAATTTTTTCCAATAGGAATTTGCCAACCCTAATAACTTGTGTTTGTTATTTTCTTTATATAATACAAATACGAAGTTATATTTAATTTACTTTGTCAACATTTCGATGAAAAATTTATTTAAAATATAATATAATTGTATTCAAAACAATTTTTAGCATCATAAAATATAAAAATATATCTAGTATTGATACCATACCAATACTGTAAATCTAACGTACCAAACTGAACCAATACCGACCAAATAACATCGGATCCAATATTCATTTTTTATAGTTCTTTTCGTTGGTTTGGTATTTTTGCACTACCGAACTGTATAACCACAACCGGTACGATGTTCTGTTTGTTTTTACTTATTTTCAGTTTCAGTATTTTGGGTTTCAATTAAGAAAAAGAATGTTAGTGTTCAGATATATATTTTTTTAAAACAAAGTTATATTCAAAATAAATTTGAATTTTGTAACGTAAACTATACCGAGTATTAGTACGTATACGACAGAATATCCACCGGTTGTTAACATAAGATAAACTGAATAATTATTTTTGAATGGCGTACGGTTAGGATCAGGGTCGTCTCCGAAAATCTTTGAAAATATGTAGGCTCTGCGTGAAGATAAAATACGGGCCCCTAAAATATAAACTTCTTAAAAAGAAAATACAAAAAAGTGTTAAATATATGAAAATGAATTAAAAATTTGTAGAATCACCTACATGTTGTGGGGTTTTTTTTTTTACGTGGAAACATAGATAAAAAGCACATCACACGCGCATTTAGACAACGAAACGCAGAAAGAAAATACGTTGTAAGGGTAAATTAAGAAAATGTGGAACAGTTACGTCGTAACTTTAAAAATCATTATTTACGATCATGTAAAGACATCGTAACCTATCCAAATTTATTTAGAAAATATACAGAGTTTAAAGAGAAAAAAGGGACCTTTTTCATAAAAAAAAATAGAACACACAAACTAAATGTAGATTGAATAATATTTTAAGAAATTAACATAAATAAGCATTTTTAAACTAGATTTGAGAAATAACTACGATTCCCATTTTGATTAAATGTAACACAAAATTAGTCAATTAATGTCATTTGCATTTAATGCATAGGTAACAAACATAAAGAAAAAAATCAACAAAAAATGAAGCTATCAAGATTAGAATCCAAGACCCACTTGCTAATAAAGTGACATGTGAACCACCAAACCATGGGCCTCATCTTGTTATTTTTCAATTTAGTACTTATATATTATTCTAAGTTCTACAGCGTAACTTTATTAAAAAAAAAAAATTTTTGGGCCCCCGGAGAGTTTGGGCCCTAAACCATCGCTCATCCGGCACCCCCTCCGGGCCGTCTCTGGTTAGGATGTCACCAACCAGGTTAATAGTTAGTATCACCAAGTTAGTATTAAAATCCCCTATGCCTGAATTTGAAGCCAAAACATTTAAAAGAAGCAAAGTTTCTCACGTTCTCTTTGACGACTAAGCCTAAGGTAAGAGATCATTGCTAACTAAATAAATACTATAATGTCATTACTGACCGAAAGAAATAAAATAATGTTATTTTCATTTTATTTGAGGTTGATAGTTGAGACTTGAGATAACTAGATGTCTAGATGTCGGTTGATTTGAAGTTGTATAAAAAACGGAATGGGCCTTGAAAATTAAAGCATGGTTGGCCTGATTTGGCGTGCCACATGCCAACACTTCTGCCAACCCAATTTCATTTTTCACACCCTCAACTTTTATGTTCTTTTCTTTTTTTATCCACATTGATTGGAATTTTAATTGTATACATATGGCCTACTGGTGTATCGGTATGGTGATTGCCCTCTGTATAAGGCAAGTCGGTGTGAGAGTCGGGAAGAGCTGGAAAAGGTGCCGGCCCGATTGTGAACACCGGCCCCCATCCCAGGGTAAAAGAATTCGTCCCATTTCGAGACTTATCATCGAAGCTCACCAACTAAAATAAAATAAAATGAACCTTTGAGCGGCATACAATGGTCACTCAAGGGCGTACCCACCCTAAGACTGTGGGTATGGGAAGGGGTTGGCTGAAAACGCCCAAGCCACCACCCCGGGTGGGCTTGGGTTTGAGCGTAGCCCAAGGGGCGGGAGTTTAAAGCCGGGCGTGGGGCGGGCTAGCGATCCTATGTGGCCGGTTCCTATTCGCTTGTTGGCTAGGTCATAGCGGGGCATTTTAAAATTCAAAATCTAACCGTTTGGCCAAGCCAAGCGGTTTCACCCAACCCAACAGTCGGTCCCAACTATATATATAACCCCAACCCCACCGGCTACCCCAACCCAAACAAACTTGTTGGCTGTCCACCGCTACCCCAACCCACTTGATCGAACCCGCTACCCCAACCCACTTGATCGATGGCCTCTTGAACACACGAAGAAGAGCTAGCTCTTGTCACGAGCGTCGTTGACGCAATGAAGGGGCGACAACCCGGTGAAACGCGATATTGGCCGGAAGCCTTTGCAAGCTACCGACATAACGTCGGAAAAGACCGGCACAACTTAAACGCGTGCCAACATAAATGGCGCGAGCTACGGCCGAAGCTTGATCGTTTCAAAGCCTACTACGAAGCCGTTCCGAGCGGTGAGTTAAGCCACGAGGACCACACACAATCAAACCCTTATCCCCTTTCTTATCTCTCATGTCACCTCTCTAGAAAACAACCGGCCACCACCACCCTTGTGGCGGAGCCACGGCAGCAGCGCCACCCCCACAATGCCGCCGGTGTGTCTCTTCTATTTCTCTTCTCATAACTCTCTCGGGAAACCACCACCCCACATCAACCTCCGTAACAACCAACACAGTCGTCACCGTTTGGCCACACGGGGATGTTACAGCTTGGGAAATCGACCCATGGTTACATTATTAGAGACAAGCTTGGTCCTAATTCTCGTATTGCAAATGGTTTATGTTAAAGCGAATCAGCAATAGCTGTATGGGGTTGGTTCATTGTTGAACAGTTGCAAAATTTGTGGTCGAATGGATTTGGCTGAAATCGCAGTCAAGAAACTAATCGAACTTAAGGCGAACAACGGTGGTGCAAGGTTGGCGAATATTTATGGAGCAATAGGGGAATGGGACAAGGCAAGAACAGTATGGAAAACATTAAAGGAGCAAAAGGCTAATAAGATACCAGGTTGCAGTTGGATCGAAATTGATAATCAAGTTCATCAGTTTTATTATGCTGATGATTCCCATTTGAAAATAGAAGACATACATTTGATCATGGAAAGTGTATTTGGATTCTCTGATGAAAACATCTTCCATCATCATGATTCATGATTATGATTTGAAAAAGGGGCTTTTATTTCTTCGATACAATTAATTGTTTTACTTTTTTAAATCTATTTGGTTAATGAATGATACATAGGTTTTATAATCAGGCTGCAATCTATGGTCGGGACCCAAATTGGGGACGAATCTCTTGTGCTGCAGGGTATGCAGGAATTCCTTTCGACTCAAGAGATGGAGAGGGTGAAGGAAGGTGATGGGGGTGGTGATGGCGGCAGATCTGGTGGTGGTGGTGGCAGAGTGGTGGTGGTGGTGGTGGTTAGGTCACAGGTCAAGATAGGTCACGGATCTGAGAAGTTTGGTGTTTATTATTTTATTTTTTAATTTTTGTATTAAAAAGGTGAAAGGACTAATTTGCCCTCATGTACGATTTATGTGACTTGATTTAACTACAAAAATTAACTTAGTTAGGGTCAAAGGACTTAGATTGTAATGAGTTTTACAAATAAAGGACTGTGACTGTAATTATTGAAGTTAAAGGCTATCCATTGTAATCTGATACAAACATAAAGGACGAAAATTGTAATTTATCCTTTTAGATATATATTTACATTTACAATATTACAAATAGCATGAGGGCAATAGTTATGTGATTTAAGTGGTGGCTTTGGGCGGCCAGCCACCAATATTTTTATTTTATTTTTCGGATTTCATTATTTATATTTGAGTTCAAAATTACGATTTTGTCCTCAGTTTAAAATAAAATTAGGTTTTTTGTCCAGCTAAAAGTTATGATTTTACACTTAGTTTAAAACTATGATTTTGCCCCAGTTCAAAATAAAATTTTTATTTTACGCCCAGTTCAAGATTACGAATTTGTCCTCAGTTTAAAATAATGAGTTTGCCCTCATTTAAAAATTTACAATTTCCCCCCGGTTAAAATTTGTAGTCTTGTCATCGTTTTAGTTTTTTTCCCTAGCTCAAAATTACGATTTTGCTCTCAGTTCAAGAATATGATTTTGCCCCCTTTTCAAAAATTATGATTTCGCCTTGAGTTCAAAATTATGATTTTACCCTCAGTGCAAAATAAAATTATACTTTTGTCACTAGCTAAAAATTATGATTTTGCCCTTAGTTCAAAACTATGATTTTGCCCCATTTCAAAACAAAATTTTGGTTTTCCCCAGCTTAAAATTACAAATTTTCCCTCAGTTTAAAATTATGAGTTTGCCTCATTTAAAAAAATTACGATTTTGCCCCAGTTAAAATTTGTAGTCTTGCCATCATTTTTTTTACTTTTTTTTGTTGCAAAACTATAGTAGTTTTTATTTTACTTGTTTGACTCAATCTAACTTTTGTGTCTAACACTAGCTCATTGTTTGTTTCTGACAAATTACTATTTTGCCCCCATCTCAAAATTACAGGCTTACCATCGTATTTTTTTCAACTATGGAAGTGTTTTAGTTTAATTGGTTGACTCGATGTATTTTGTGTTGAGATCGTTTTATAAGTAGTATGTACAAGTAACTAAAATGCATACGTACATGTCATGAAACTAAGAAATATTTGGTTTAGCGCCCCGCAACACGGGCGGGGCATCCAACTAGTTATCCTACATTTACAAAAAAGGAGTTGATGGAATAGTGCCAGGCAAGCATTATCCAACATATACAAAAAGGAGTTGAGGGAATAGTGTCAGGCAACTTGCCTGACACTTTTCTATTAGACCACCCATTTTTAATTTAATTTTATTACCAGCCTAAAATTACGGTTTCGTCTTTTGTTTAAAATTACGTTTTTACCCTTAATTCAAAATATCCTACATATACAAAAAGGAGTTGAGGGAATAGTGCCAGGCAGCTTGCCTGGCACTTTCCTGTTGGACCACCCATTTTTAATTTAATTTTATTCCCAGACTAAAATTATGGTTTCGTCCTTTGTTTAAAATTACGTTTTTACCCTTAATTCAAAATAAAATTATATTTATGCCCTGGTTCAAAATTTACGCTTTTGCCCTCAGTTTAAAACCCCATTTCTAATTCTACCCCCAGTTTAAATTTACGGTTTCGCCCTCCGTCTAAAATTACGCTCCCCCCCCTCAAAATAAAAATATGTTTTTGCCCCTAGCTCGAAATTACGATTTTGCCCTCAACTCAAAATTACATTTTTGCCCACAGTTCAAAACAAAATTATGTTTTCCCCCATAGCTCAAAACTATGACTTTGCGTTCAGTTTAAAATTATGATTTCGCCCCCAGTTCAAAATATTTTTACGATTTTGCCCTCTGTTCAAAATTATGAATTTGCTCCCATTTCAAAATTTACGACAGTTAAAAATTATGATTTTGCCATCGTTTTACTTCTTTTTTTTGCAAAACTATAGTACTGTTTTATTTTGCTTGGTTGACTCAATTAACTTTTATTGTGTCGAACATTTGTCTAACAATCGCTCATTGGTCTTGACAAATTAGTATTTTACCCCCAGCTCAAAATTACAGACCTGTTATTGTTTTAATTTTTTTTAGCAAAATTATGGTAGTGTTTTCGTTTAATTGGTTGTCTCCATGTATTTTTTTTTTGATCGTGTTATAAGTAGTATAACACATGCATACATGTGATGAAACTAAGAAATATTTGATTTAACGCCCTGCAACGCGGGCGGGCATAGGTGTAATTTTTATTCGTTCAGGCATGCCTGGTACATGCCCATTTGTCCTGAAAAATGTCAATTTTTCTCCCAATTTAAAATTATAGTATTTCTATCGTTTTAGTTTTTTTTAGTAAAAGTATGGTAGTGTTTTTGTTTTAATTTCTTGACTCGATGTAATTTTTTTTTGAGATCGTGTTATGAGTAGTATGTACAAGTAGCCGAAACACAGACATACATGTTATGAGAGAGAAATATTCGAATGACTGCCCCGCAACGCGAGCGGGGCAAAAACTAGTTATCCTACATATACAAAAAAGAGTTGAGGGAATAGTGTCAGGTAGCTTGTCTGGCGCTTCTCTATTGGACCAACTCATTTTTAATTTAATTTTATTCTCAGTTTAAAATTACGGTTTCGTCCTTCGTTTAAAATTACGTTTTTGCCCACAGTTCAAAATAAAATTATAATTTTGCCCATAGCTCAAAATTATGATTTTGCACTCAGTTCAAAAACCCATTTTTTTATTCCCAATTTAAAATTACGGTTTCGCCCTCCGTTTAAAGTTACGTTTTTACCCCCAGTTTAAAATTAAAATATGTTTTTGCCCCTAGCTTAAAATTACGTTTTTGCCCACATGTCAAAATAAAATTATGTTTTTCCCTAGCTCAAAATTATGATTTCTTCCTCAGTTTAAAATTATGATTTCGCCCCTAGTTCAAAATATAATTACGACTTTGCCCTCTGTTCAAAGTTATGATTTTGTTCTCATTTCAAAAATTACGATTTCTCCCCCAGTTAAAAATTGTCATCTTGCTATCATTTTACCTTTTTTTTACAAAACTATAGTAGTGTTTTATTTTGCTTGGTTGACTCAATGTAACTTTTATTGTGTCAAGCAGTTGTCCAACACTCGCTCATTGGTCCTGGCAAATTAGTATTTTAACCCAGCTCAAAATAACAGACCTGTCATCGTTTTAATTTTTTTAGCAAAACTATGGTAGTGTTTTGGTTTAATTGGTTGTCTCGATGTATTTTTTTAGATCGTGTTATAAGTAGTATGTACAAGTAAACTAAATAGATGCATACATGTTATGAAACTAAGAAATATTCAATTTAACGCCTCGCAACGCGGGCGGGCATAAGTGTAATTTTTATTCGTCCATGCATGCCTGGTACATGCTCATTTGTCCTGAAAAATTACAATTTTGCTCCCAGTTTAAAATTATAGTCTTTCCATCGTTTTAATTTATTTTTTTAGTAAAAGTATGGTAGTGTTTTTGTTTTAATTGGTTGACTCGATGTAATTTTTTTTAGATCGTGTTATGAGTAGTATGTACAAGTAACCCAAATACAAACATACACGTTATGCGAGAGAAATATTCGGCTTATTGCCCCGCAACGCGGGCAGGACAACAACTAGTTGTTTATATATTTAAATATGAAATATAAAACGAGGAAAACCGAGATAGTTCCTTTCAATCTAAGGGAAATCTAGTGAAAAAACTAAAGAAATTAAGAAGAAAGTTGATGTGAAGCTGATGTGCCATCTAGGAAAAACTAGAGAATTTTGGACGACTTTTTCCACCCAAAGTAAAGTGGTTTTAAATCCTTACATGCACGTGACCTAGTGGTAGTAGGGTTGTTCAAATTGCTCGGCGCTCGTTCGATGCTCACTCGAAAAATGCTCGGAATTTGCTCGTTCGATTCAGCTCGATTGAAAAAATGCTCGGTCCGCATCGGTTCGGTTTGTAAATGAACCGAGCACGAGCAAAGGTCCGCTCAGTTCGGTTCGGCCCGGTTGGCTCGATTTATTTTTTAATATGTATATATATTTGTGTGTGTATCATTTTTAATGAAATGACTATAGACCAACATCACCAATGTTTGGTCTAAGATCCAAATAGAGCTCATTTAGGTAATTAGAATTGAAATCCAATACAATGGTCCATTGTCCAATACTTAAATGTCCATTTGAGTAATTGAGTCAAAATTTCAAATACTAAAATGTGAATCATCGATCAATACTCAAGTCTCAACCCTCCATTCGATTCAGAAGTACAAGACCCTAATCAAAACCCCCCATTGGCCATCGTTATTCGATTTCACCATCGCCACCCGCCAAGACGGCAACTCGCTAGGGTTTTGCTTCAATTGGATCATTCGATTACAAACTTCTGATAAAACAAGGGTATGTTTCAATAGGTCGACAATTTATCTTCTCGCTTAGCTAATCTAGATAGAACTAGTTGAGTGTTTTTGTATTTCTTGTTATTTGTTAAATTTTTACTTCTGTTCTATTGGACGAAACATCAGGGACGAAAACTGCACTTTATTCTAATAACTAGCACTCCCATCATCGCTTTCCTTGTTTGTTCTACGACGCCCGATACTCGCTCGATGTTCGTTCGAAAAATGCTCGGATCGAAAGACGCTCGCTCGACTTTGGCTCGGTTGAAAGAACGCTCGGTTCGGTTCGGATCGTTTTGTAAACGAACCGAGCACGAGCAAAGGTCTGTTCGTGTGACAACTGTCACTTTTCCGTACATTCCGTACACTAATTGAACAGTAATCTGTGTTTTAAGAACTGTGCATGGTATAGGTTACAATATGAATGAATTTCTGATTACTATTATATACATACAATGGCATTTCATGTTGCAAGACTTTTATCATTACTACATGCAACACAATATAGTTCTATTAATGCACAGAATAGAATTGGCACCATTATCAGACAAACTAGAAGCACTGACGGGAGTTCAGTACTTAGACAAACATGATGTTAAGACACCAAATAAGCCCCAGGACCAAGTGTTACACTAGTATAGTGTGTAGGAAAATAGGGGTTACAAAATTGCCTTCCTAGTGATGACACATGTGCCGGAAAGTGCTAGAAACACACTAAAACTGCAGAATTCTGCAGTAAATAAACAAATTCAGCAATTTTCAGCAATTTAACATCTAAATATAATGCAGAAAAGTGGCTTAATGGTCCAGAATACTTTCCTAAGTGTCGGGAATCGAAACTGTCACAAAACACAACATAAAGCACACTAAACTGCGCACTTTAGCACTTTAACGAACAGTAACGAACCGAACAACCGGCCACTACCCGGAACACCAATTTTTCACTAGAAGCATTGTTTTAGTGTTACAAAGCTAGTTATGGTCACCAAACATCATAACACACCCTAAACACCCTAAACACATAAAACACTAACTAATACCATTACTTTCCAACCAAATTACTTAACTAATATTTGGAACCCAACTAGCATAACACCCCCCCCCCAACCGGTTATGGGCAAGTGGGACCCACCCATGATTTTTTTTCTTCATTGTTTATTAGATATGCCATCCACTTTAGAAGCATAAAGACCAAAGGATATTTGTTTGTTGGAAATCTTTACTTAAACCCATGAGGCATTCACTCCATCATCATCACTTTACCATTTCACAACACAACTCCCTCTCCTCCCTTCTCTAACTTACGGCCCAACCACAACACCACCATTTTTAACCACTTCTCATACAAACCAAGGTGATCTAGAGGTGCAAGGAGCTAAGTTAGGAAGTGTGAAAGCATCGGAAGTTGAAGGACCTTCACCATTTGCTTTTAACCACCTAGTTTATCACCTTCATCATCTTGAGTTCTTCCCTAGCCATAGTGCTAGTAGTAAGCCTCTTTAATCTTGTTTTTACTCGTAATTTTAGTGGTTAAAGTATGAAGTAACTTGCTAAACTAAAGAATCTCAAGAAAACATAAAGATGAACATTAACATGAAGCTCTAAAACATGAAGATCAAGTTGTTCTAGTGTATGTATTGAACTTGTTTGTTGATTTCTTGTGTGTATGGTGTAGATCACCATATGAAGCTTGCTAGATGGTGATTAAACACATGATCTAGCAAGTATAAGGATAGATCTTGAAGAAATCATAATGATCATCCTTTATGTGAATCATGAACTTGAAAATGAAGTTGTCTTAGAGTATGATGATGATTGATACATGTTAAAAGTCTTGTAAATGGATGATTTAAAAAATAATCTTTTCAAGAAACCAAAGTTATTTACAAGATTTACATGATCTTGGTTTTTAAAGAAGTTAAGCATGTTTTAAGTGCTAAATCAAGGCTAGAAAAATGTGTGTAACAAATAAAATACAAAAGAATCATTTTTAGAAAAATCTTCACACAAGTTGTGAAGAACTAAAATCTTCAAGAATGAGTTTTATAAACAAATAATCACACTTTTAAGGGTAACTAAGCTTACTTAACAACATGCTAAGTTACTACAAATTTTTACCAAGTTTCAAGTTCATGACATAGTGTAAATTTCATATTTATGGCACTTGGTAAGTGTTATTTGATTTGTTGATGATTGATGATGATTTTAAAAGAAAATGATATGCTTTGAAAGCATGGAAACCTCCATTTTTAAGGGGAAACTATGGAAATTTTTTTATAGAAATTAAACCCTTAGAAAAATATTTTTAAAACAGGTGTTTATAAGTACATTTTGAGAATGGTTTTCATATAAAAGTTGTCATAATTTTTATTACAAAAATTACAAATATTGGAGGTTGGTTTTTTATAAATAAAAGTGACTAAGTATATATTTAGGAAAATATATATATTTAGATGTCATAATTTGTGTGATTACTTGTATAGTATGTGTATTAGTTATATTATTTTAGAACTTGAAATAATATAACTCACCAAAATACCAAGAAACTACAATCCAAAATATTACCAAAATTTCCAAGGAATAAACATACAAGTTCTGCACAAAATATTGGTGAAACCAAACTAAGGAATATGACTTACAAAATATTCCGGAAAATTTATTCACAAGTATATTTTTGGAAAATAATATTTTGGACACCAAGGAAACGAAAATATGATTTTTACAATTACTACAAGGATATATCATATTTTGACAAGGGAAAAATATATTATTTTGGCAAGTATAAATATATATTTCTCTTGAAATTTTTAGAAGATATACTATCTTGAAAGAAATATATTTTCTTAACAAACTTAAAATACAATGTTTGTCAGTACTCATACAAAACGCATGAAGAACGCAAAACAGTGAGTTCATGTCCCCCTTTTCTCTTAACTGGTTTTGGTTTTATAACTCTCGGGGGTGGAATACATGTTACGAATGTTTAAAACGGTATGATTTGACTAAGAAATGAACTATTAGATCATGTGAGCATAGACTAAATTTGAAATGCCATTACTCTTAATTAGGGATGAAGGTTAGATCTAACGGGTACGGCCGAACCCCACTCATGGTACTTGTGACCACTTGAGTGCTTCGGTGTCCCAGTCGAGGTGAATCGACAACAGTCGAGGTGAATCGACATCAGTCGAGGTGAAACGACATCAGTCGAAGGGGGAATTCGACATAGTCGAAAGAAATCGACAAGGGTATAAGCCTACTTATTTCGAGTGCTCCCTATGTCCTCACATGCTTTAATGTCCGTGTAAAACATTAATTTGATATGTTCATAAATGCTTTTCATACCTGTTTTCAAAGTAGTCACTCAAAGGATTACAAGTTTGTCAGTACTCATACAAAACGCATGAACTCGCTCAACTTTTGTTGATGTTTTTCAAAATTACATGTATTTCAGGTAACAAGTTGGATCTTGGGCGCGAGTGTTGTTTCTAGAAGTAGATTCCAAGTTTAGATGTCATCCACTTTTGTTGATCTGTAACTTAGTCGAAGGTTGTGCTGTTGAAACTTAAACAAATGGTGTTTGTAATACTTTAAACTTAATGAATGGATGAACATCGTTTTGATCATATAGTTGTTTATTATGGTTGAATGCAATGATATCAAATCAGTCACACAACATACGCTTCCGCAAAAGTCAGGGTGTGACAGTTCGGTTCGGTTCGGCTTGTGAACAACCCTAAGTGGTAGTGGTATAATTCTTGCATCATATAAAAGTGATGAGGGTTTAAATTCTTACAAATGCAAAATTAAATGATATTTAAGTGAAAAAACAATTGTTGTTAAAAATATTTATATATTTCTTGCATATGTAAGTTGATAGTTGGCAGGCCCAGCCCGGAGGGGGTGCGGGGTGGGCGACGGCTCAGGGCCCAAACCCTCAGGGGGCCCAAATTTTTATTTTTTTAATAAAGTTACGTTGTAGGGCTTAGAATATATAAGTACTGAATTGGAAAAAGACAAGATAAGGCCCATGGTTTGGTGGTTCTCATGTCACTTTATTAGCAAATAGGTATTGGGTTCTAGTCTTGATAGTTTCATTTTTAGTTGATTTTTTTTATTTATGTTTGTTACCTATGAACAAAATGCAAATGACATTAACTGACTAATTTTATGTTTAAAAAGGGAATCGTAGTTATTTCCCAAATCTAGTTTAAAACTGTTTATTATGTTAATTTCTTAAAATATTATTCAATCTACAATTAGTTTTGTGTGTTCCATTTTTATGAAAAAGGTTATTTTGTTTTTTTTTTTCTCTTTTCACTATGTGTATTTCTAAATAAATATGGATAGGTTACGATGGTTTTACATGATCGTAAATAACGATTTTTAAAGTTACGATGTAACAATTCTACATTTTCTTAATTTACCCTTACAACGTGTTTTCTTTCTATTTTTCGTTGTCAAAATGCGTGTGTGATGTGCTTTTTATCTATGTTTCCACGTAAAAAAGCAGTCCACCGCAACATGTGGGCGATTCCACAAATTTTTAATTCATTTCATATATTTAAAACTTTTTTGTATATTTTTTTTAAGAAATTTATATTTTAGGGGCCCGTATTTTATCTTCACACAGGGCCTACATATTTTCGAAGATTTTCGGAGACGGCCTGATAGTTGGTTTAGGTGTAAAAACAAATCATTCCACTCAAATTTATGGTGCAAAATACAACCTGCCATTAATTCCAACCTTCATCTTCTTTTCGTTTTTATTCACATTAGTAGGATTCCTCCACGTAATATGGTAGGAATTCGGTATTGGTTTGATTGTAACGATACAGGTACGATACTAAGACTAAAGGGTATGGAGAGGATTGGCTTGGAGGGGATGAGCCGCCACATCAGCGCCACGTCACCGGCTCGTGTGGGATGGGCCTCCTTCATATTTGAGGGGGATGGAGGATGAGGCTACCCCACCTCATTATTTTATTAATTGTCTAACTTTTAATTTATTAACTTGATAAAAAATTTATAAAAGTTAAAAAATACAACATAAAACAACATAAATAAAGTCACTTCATAACATAAAAAAAAATTACATTTCCTAAAAATAATAAAAAAAAACATTACCGAAAAAAAAATTACATTTCCTAAAAATAAAAAAAAAACCTACGACGTCCATTTCACTACTCGTCTTCGTCTTCGTCCTCGTCACCGTCCGCTACGTTAAAGTTGTTCCAAATATGTTCTACCAAATCCTGTTGAAGGTTTGCATGCGTGAAGTCGTTGGTTAGCGAGAACGAGTTTAAATCCTGTTGTGACGGATCTACCGGGACAGTATTCCCGATAGATGCATTCTCATCATACTCACAAATTGCCCGACCTTCGTCTTCAATAATCATGTTATGGAGCAAAATGCAAGCGTACATACAAAGGCGCAACCTCTTCGGTGTGAACGCACGTGCCGGTTGTTCAAGGATGGCCCATTTTTTTCGTAAGACACCAAAAGCACGTTCGATGTCTTTTCTTGCAGCTTTTTGACGCTTGGCAATTTTTTTTCTTTTTTCGTCATCGGGATGTGGAATAGTCTTCACAATTGTAGACCAAGACGGATATATCCCGTCAGCAAGATAATACCCACGTCTATACTCAACCCCAGAAACTGTAAAACGGGTGTCCGGACCGGTTCCATTAACGACATCGGTAAAGATCGCCGATTGGTATAACACATTGAGGTCGTTGAGTGAACCAGGGAGACCAAAGAAAGAATGCCAGATCCACAAATCTTGTGATGCCACGGCTTCAAGTATCACGGTTGGATAGCCGTGATCACCGCGAGTATATTGGCCGCGCCACGCAGTCGGGCATCTATGCCACGGCCAATGCATACAATCAATACTACCGAGCATTCCCGGAAACCCGTGCCGTGCTTCATGAGCTTGGTACAACTACTGAACATCATACACGTTTGGTTTACGCAAATATTTTTTGCTATACAGTTTCACCACATTACGGCAAAACCGATACAAACATTCCCGCGTAGTTCTTGCCGACATTTGTAAGTATTCGTCCAAAGCGTCGGCCACTGTCCCGTACGCCAGTTGGCGAATGGCCGCAGTACACTTTTGTAACGTGGTGAACCCTTCATAATTTCGAGCATCGGGTCGTTGCGTGAAAAACGGGTCTAGCCCCGCCAAATCATCAACAATCCGTGTGAATAACCGACGACTCATTCGGAATCTGCGTCTGAAGATCTCGGCATTGTAAAGGGGTGCATCCGAAAAATAATCGTTCACCAATTTCTCGTGCGCTCCTGTCGTAAAAAATATATAAATACGAGGAAATAAGGATAATAAAATTTATTAATGATAAACCTTGGCGGTCTCTGTTAACCCGTATTCGTGTGGTAATAACGCTTTCAGACGAGACGTCTTCCTCTTCGTCTTCCTCTTCCTCCTCGATAAGAATCTCCGCCGCCCGTAGCACAGCGTTCGCGATAAATATCTCCTCTTCCTCATCCGAAGACGAGGACCACCAAGAATTAGATGGCATTGTGGATGAAAAGGTAATTTTTTTTTATAAAAGTGGAGAGAAAATGGTATAAAAATGAGAGGGTTGTGGGTTGAAAGTGGGGAAAAATGGTGAAAATGGGAGTGTTTTTATAGAAAAATAGATTTTTTTTTTGAAAAAGAGCCGTTGATAACGTTCAAATTTCGAAATTGGTGAAAGTGGGGCCCCGTCTGAATCGGCGCTGGGGAGTCGTTTGGGCCGAGCCGACCCTCAGGGGGGCGGTGTGGGGGACCGGCGCCGGTCCTAGCCGGGCCTAGCCGGCCCCCATACCCTTTAGTCTAATAGTATACCAATTTTAAGTACATATTCAATAGAATTACTATTAGTAGTCCATGCAAATTAATAAATGACAATCATACCTGATAAAATCCCACTCGTAGCGTTTCAATCAACGACTTGTATAAAATCAACGTTTTAATCATTCAATAACGACTGCAGGCTTAAACTTCATATACTGATATTGACTAGACTCACGAGACCAAACCAAACGAGCCTATTAGTGTGTATATAACAATTTTTATTTTATATTATATTATATTACTACATAATAAATATTATTATAGATAAAGTTATGATAAATAGCTAAATAATATGTATTGGTGTTCATATAATTACAAATATATACACAAGTAATATGTAAATATACAAATGCAAATAGAAATTTAACTATTTAACAAATAAAAAATGATCCAACCACAAGCCAAGTGCAAGCTATAGGCAAATGGTTCTAGGACGAGTCAAACTCGAGCTTTCTCAAATTTAACAAGTTGAGCTTGTGCTTATGCGAGCCCGGACTGAACTCTACTCGTTTACACCACTAGTTATAATTTGTTTTAAATCTGACGCAAATAATCAAATTACTGTTGAAACGGTTACTATTTTCTTTTATTGCTATCACGTCATCCTAATTTAAGTATGCGTATTTGTTAATATGGTTAATGCTGAATAATGAAAATATGATAGTTGGTTATAAAAATGAAACATATAATTTTAAACTTTTAAAAAAGTTAGAACAAGGCGTCAGTCTTGACTGTCTCTACCAAAGTGGTCCTAGATTTGGAAAAAAAAGAACTGGGTTGGGGCCCGGCTACTCAAAAATCAACCCAGCCCAGAGTCCCAGACCCAGTGAAAAACCGGGTTGGGTCCAACCCGACCCGGCATTTTGGTACATGTTTACAGTTTTTGTGACGAGAATCGGTACAAACCCGAACTGGTTTTGAACCAGATCTAAGTCTGTTTGGGTAGCGGCGCAGCTTGTTGCCCGTTTACCAACTATCTCGATGTAAATTATTATATAATATTCTTTCATTGAATGAGAGAACAAGTTTGAGACCAAACTAAAAAAAACCGAGTCAGTTTATAACCCGAACTGATTTAGGCCCAAAACAGGTTTTCTACACCTCTACTGGGAGTCTGGGACCTCTTTTTACTATGTTTGCAGAGAGGCTTGTCAGAGCGTTGAAAATCTGGCCCAAATATTTGGAGTCGGTTACCTTGAGTAGGCCTAGGTTAACTGCAAAGGGACCGATGCACATGTAGCCAACTAGTTCTGCCTGCCCAATATAATAATTTTTGAAACATATTTCATCTATTATTTTACTTTTAGGCCCACAAAATTAAACCATTGCATCATCTCATGTTTTATAGATAAGCTATATAACCCATCTCGTCCAATGTCGACATTATTATGTACCTTATATTATATGTATACTTTTTTTTAATATTTTATGTATACTAGGTTAAAACCCTGTGTATATACTAAATAATAAAACAATGTATCTTTAAAACCTTGTTTATTACACGTATTGAATAAATGTAATTATATATATTAAATAACAAAAAGTTATATTTATAACTCTGTAAGAACCTCGTGTATTGTTATACGTGTCGAATAAATGTAATTTTAAATATCAAATAATAAAAAGTTATGTCTTAAAAAAACCCCGTGTATTGTACGGGTTGAATAAATCTAATTTTATATACCAAATAATTTAAAAAAAATATTTTTAAAAACCCTGTGTATTATACGAGTTGAATAAATGTAATTCTGTAAAATAAACAATAAAAAAGTTATATCTTTAAAAAACTTCGTGTATTAGGCGGGCTGAATAAATATAATTTTGTATACTAAATAATAAAAAAATCATATTTTAAAAAACCCCGTGTATTATACAAGTTGGCTTCTGATTAATTTTAGATTTTGATGTTATGCATTTGTTTCTCCTATTAAATAGTAATAATTTTCTTCTTTAATATGATAATAATAAAATTACATCTTAAGTCATATTCTTTCCTTTTTTTTTTTTTATAAAACATATCTAAAAAAAATCTTTAATATTTTATTTAAAATAAATATTAAAAATATGTTACTGATTATTAAAAGAGTCATAGATAGTTTGAATATGTTACTTAAATTTGGATGTAGAAGTATAAACCTATAATTAATTTTGATGTTTAAAATAGATAGTTTGAATATGTTGCTTAAATTTGGATGCAGAAGTAAAAACGTATAATTAATTTTGATGTTCCAAATAAAGTTTCTATGATATAAAATTATCATATTACCTATCCCTATATGTAAGGAAGTATATTATAAAAATCCTAAATTAGTATTTAATAGTATATTTTCTAAATAAATTATTTAATAGTATATATATCTTAAATAATAATCTAATCTAATATGGCTCTTTTTATAATCAGTAATTTTTATTTTTCATAATTGTATTTATCAACCATTTAAAACTAAAAGGATATCTCTACATCTCTCTCTTATATATATAGCACTAGGTTATAACCCCGTGTATTACACGGGGTTGAATAAATAAATTTTATATACTAAATAATAAAACAATATATATTTAAAACCTCATTTATTGTACAGGTTGAATAAATATAATTTTATATATTAAATAATAAAAAGTTATATCTATAAGAACCATATTGTACGGGTTGAATAAATGTAATTTTATATACCAAATAAAAAAGTTATATCTTTAAAACCACGTGTATTACACGGGTTGAATAAATGTAATATTGTTTACCAAATAATAAAATAATACGTCTTTAAAAAACCTCATTTATTAAACGGGTTGAATAAATGTAATTTTATCTACCAAAC
Source organism: Helianthus tuberosus (assembly GCA_030545235.1). Classification (NCBI taxonomy): domain Eukaryota; kingdom Viridiplantae; phylum Streptophyta; class Magnoliopsida; order Asterales; family Asteraceae; genus Helianthus; species Helianthus tuberosus. The sequence goes on along the minus strand of CM060431.1, from coordinate 144,228,995 downwards.
AATAAAAAATTACATCTTTAAAAATATACGCATTACACGGTTTGAATAAATGTAATTTTCTGTACTAAATAATAAAAAATATATATCCTTAAAAAACCCCGTGTATTGTACGAATTGAATAAATTTAATTTTATATATCAAATAATAAAAAGTTATATCTTAAAAAACCTCATGTGTTAGATGGGTCGAGTAAATGTAATTGTGTATAGTGAAAATAAAAATATTTAATATATTAATACAAAGTTTGGTTTTCGTGATAAAATAGATTATTCTGTTGTTGCAAAATTTGTTAACAACGTCTCAATAAATTTAACCCTTTATTTAAAACTCCATAAATGTATAAATGATAAATAATATTAATTAATTTTATTTTAAGTTTCGTAAAATTTATTTGATACCAAACTAAACAGAACGTTCAAATATAATTAATTCAAATAAATAATATTATAAATGAGAAGGAGATTAAACTAAATAATAATTATTTATAAGATATTAAACTAATAATATTTAGTAGAAGAGTTATCTATAATATAAGATATTAAATTAAATAATATTTATTAAATTAAAATAATAATTATCTATAAGAGATGACTTAATATGATGACAAGTGTCCCTAAAGTGGTTTTTTTTATTATATAGTAAGATTACAACTACCAAGAGTAAATTGCCATTTTAGTCTTGGGGTTTGTTTCAAATTGTCATTTTAGTCCAAATAGTTTTTTTCTCCTCCGGGTCCCTGACTTTTCCATTTTCTTGTTATTTTGATCGCATTGCCTAACTCAGTCTAAAAATCTGGTTATAACCAGAGGTATTTTTGGCATAACTGTTGTGTAGTGATAACCAGAGGTAGTTTACAACATAATTTATAAACCTCATATAATTTAATGCCAAAAATGCCCCTGATTATAACCTTGATTATAACCTGCTTTCTACACTAAGTTAGACAATGTGATCAAAATGACAAGAAAAAGGAAAAGTCAGGGACCCAGAGGAGAAAAAAACTATTTCGACTAAAATGACAATTTGGACAAAAACTCAGGGACTAAAATGACAATTTACTCAAACTACCAATTAAATAAAATCTTTATCTTTATAAATATTTAAAACGCTATTATATTTTTTTAGTTTTTAATAACTAATATATGATTATAATAATTAATATATTATTATCAGTTATCTTTGTCTTTATCATTAAAATCTCTTTTACAAATTTTAAATTTTAAATTTAATATTATCAATAATTGAATTTCCATAATAAATATTTAGAAAAATAATTAAGAATGTCTCATAGAGCGCCATGTGTCTCAAACATGGTTTCTTTTATTATAAAAGTATAGATTTTCATAAACAATTATTTACCTTTTATAGGCTAATAGTTAAATCATGATAAATGAATATGAAAACAAAAGAGTAAAAGATAAAAGGATATAATTCATGTGATTAAAAATGAATAGGAAAACAAAAGAGTAAAAGATAAAAGGATATAATTCATGTGATTAAAATAATACATAGGGTTGTTTCTCGTTTTTAAAATTTGTTTATCCATTTATTTAAACGGGTAAAATATAATTAAGATTATTAATTAAGATTATTAATTAAGATTATTTCAATATGTCCCTAAATGGTTTATTTTATTATATAGTATAAATATAGATATTTTTTTAATTAAAAGTCTAAATTTGGATCATCACTTAATATAGACCGTAGCATAGTTTGATCATCATGGTGAGTCTATGATTTTAATTCCACCGGGCTAGTTTTTCCGGTGCTCAGATGTCTTCTAACTCAATGTACGGATTATTATTTCTGGTCGGGTCACATAAATAATGATAACTTGCCATAACAACCACAAAAAGGCAATGTATCGTTTAATAACTAACCATTTTAAAAAATTAGCATTGACAAACCGCTCGTTGTGGCGATCCGTAATTGTATACATAATTTAGGTGAACCACATGGACCAAAGTAATTGTATAATATCCACTTTTTATGACATCTGAATGTAGTATGTGTTTAGAAATCTCAAAAATTAAATTGTTTAAAGACCCGCGTAACGGCGGAACCGTAAAACCGAAAAAATAGACGTGAAACTTTGATGGATGATAGAAAGATGCCATTACAATAACACAATTGTATACAGTTTTTGGTAGAAAAATATAGAAAATAATATGTAACGCCAAATGGTAGATAAATAACAATTATATGAATTGAAATTACATGAGAGAAGCCATATGGTGATTAATAGAACCGAATCATCAGCAAACATAGAACCGAATCATCAGCAAACATAGAACCGAACTATAACACTTAAAGGTCGGATCGTACCTCATGCTGTAGACGGAACAACGGAACACGTTGGTACGCTATAACTAACTGGGGACCCACAGCTTTAACTGCCCTGACAATGACCGGTCCGACACTAACTAACTAGCCACGTCAGCACACCCAAAAACTATAAATACCCCACCAAGACTCCAAGCAAAGGGTAATCGCTACTTTCTCTCTCTGAACTCTCCTCTCTCTCTTCCTGACCTATTTCCTCCTCACAAATACTTATTCTCACGCCCGAGCTTGGTCACAGAGAGGCCCCCCCTCCCTGTGACGAGGCTAACGGTGTGCTTGTTTCCTTGTGATCTTGCAGGTTCTTGCTAGGTCATCTGAGGCTCTGCTCTGACCAGGTCGGACCAACTGGTTTGAGTCTTCAGTGACGCCATCCCCTCGAATCCACTCAATTCACTTTGCTAATTCTGTTTATTCCACGTCATGGAATCTACAATAGCCGCTCCCACAAACACTTTCCCGTCTTACAATGACATTTGACATTTGGGAGGGAAATGTTGCGTCCACAACTGCTCCAACAGCAGTTGCCGTCACAGCGGTTTCGTTAGGAACCACGTCGGCACCTCCAGTTGCAAGTTCTGTGATCGTAAGCTCTGTCACCACGCCCTCCGTCACCGCTCCAATCGCCACGCTGTTGCCTACTTTTGACAACGCTTTCCTTCTACGGAATGCTGATTTACTACGGCACCTACAACAGCAGCAGCAGCGGGAGGAAATGTTACAGAGCCTCCGCACGAACTTGTTCAGCAGTGTTTATCCAGGGGCCAATCCCGTCTCCGGTGGAACCTTCACCTCTGGATCTATGGTAAGTCCTATAATCTCCACTCCCATAACATGTGTTGCACACTTTTCCTCGTTTACGAGTGCTCCAATGAATAACGGTCTCAATGACTTGTTTCGCCAGGGATCTATGGGTCTAAACCCTCAGGATCAGGAATTGATCATGCCGTATCACCCCACGTCTATGACTTCTCAGTCAAAGTTCACGTTGCGGATCGTTAATGCCCTACTCCCGACCAAATTGAAGATGCCCCCTACGCTGAAATTTTACGACGGTACGTCCAACCCGGACGATCACATGTTCGCATTCGCCGGAGCAGCTAAGGTCGAACAATTGCCCATGCCGGCTTGGTGTCACATGTTCGCTCAAACTCTCACCGGATCGGCAAGAGTTTGGTTCGATGGATTGCCAGAAGGATCGATTGATCACTTTGAAGATTTTCGGCGTATATTTTTGCAAAACTTCTGTCAGCAGCGACGCTGCAAAAAAGACATTACCGAGGTTCACCATATAAAGCGCCGCGACGGAAAATCCGTGGTAGATTTCATTGATCGCTTCAACCGAGAGAGTATGCAGATAAGTGGAGCGGTTGACCAGCTCCGAGTTTCTGGATTTTGTCACGGAGTTCGAAACAATCAGCTTGTGGAAAAGCTCCACGAAGATCTCCCAAAAACCATGGAGATACTGATGGAGCGAGCTCGAGCTTTCGTTTGGGGAAAGAGTGCCTGCGGTCAACCAAATGAAACAACGACAAGAAATGCCAAGGCTCGAACCACATCGTGGAGACGGAACGCGTCACCACCAAAGGATAGAAGCAACAACTGGAACAGGAGCCGTGGTCCGTATCAGAAGTCAGATCGAAGCAGTTTCCGAACTGGAAACGTTCATTTTAACACCTTCTCCGAGCTAACAAAGTCGCCAAGTGAAATCCTTAGTACGGAAACCACCCGGTTTCCTACACCGTCGAAGCAACGACCTACCTCGGATAAACACTCCAAGAAGTATTGTGAATACCACCGAGACAAGGGGCATACAACCGATGAATGTTGGGCTTTGAAGTAAGAAATCGAAAAGGCTGTGCGATCCGGAAAACTCTCCCATCTTGTGAAAGAAGTGAAAGATGGGAAGAAATCTGCAGCGGCAATTGATAATCCAAACACCGAGCCAGGAATCAATATGATCCGGTCGACCGAATCAAGAGGGGTAAAGCGGTCAAGCCAACACATGGCAGCTTGGATGCACCAACCAACATACTTCCCTCCGATCGATCCAGATGATGCCCGAGACGGGCCAATTACGATATCGGCCGTCGTCGCCGGACACCTAGTCCGACGAATCTATATAGATGGAGGAAGCGCCTTTGAGATAATGTACTTACAGTGTTTCTAGCAACTGAACCCCCAAATGAAGAGAAGACTAATTGAAGTATCTACCCCTCTAATCAGTTTTTCGGGAGAGGTGATTCGTCCGATAGGTCAGATCACCCTTCCGACCACATTCAAAGACGGTGACAAAAGCAGAACCGTCCAATTAACCTTTTTGGTTGTTGGTACTCATTCGTCGCATAACATAATACTCGTGCGACCTGGATTATGAGCTCACGGTGCAATCAGTTCAACGATACACGGTGCCATTAAATTCCCTACCGAAGCTGGGGTCGCCACTATCTTTTCGAAATCAAACTCATTCGTAGCCGAAGTAAGACATGCTACGGAAACGAGCTCCAAAAAGTCCGAAGTGCCTACAGAACTCTGGGCGATCAATCCGGACTTCCCCGAACAACAAGTAGCTATCGGTGCTCAACTCCCAAAACGAACAAAGAAGCTCCTATGGGAATTATTGAGCAACTCGATCGATGTCTTCGCATGGAAGCACTCCGATATGCATGGGGTCCCTAGGTCTATGGCACAGCACCACCTGAACGTAAAAGAATCAATCAAACCAATAGCATAAAGAAAAAGGCATATGGCGCCAGATCGAGCCAAGGCAATTGCAAAAGATGTAAAGAGTCTCCTAGATGCCGGGATCATCCGAGAAGTACGGTATCAAACGTGGGTGTCGAATCCCGTTATGGTGCGGAAAAAGGATAACTCATGGAGAATATGCATCGACTTCACAAATCTAAACGATGCGTGCCTGAAAGATTGTTTTCCATTACCAGAGATCGATGAGAAGATTGACTCAGTCGCCACGTTCAGGTTAAAGTGTTTTTTAGACGCTTACAAGGGATACCACTAGATACAAATGGCAGTCGAAGATGAGGATAAGACAGCCTTTGTCACTAATGAAGGAGTGTACTGCTTTACTAAGATGCCGTTCGGTTTTAAAAATGCTGGTGCTACGTATCAGCGTTTAATGAGCAAAGCTTTCAAAGACCAGATCGAACGAAACGTAGAGGTATATGTTGATGATATCGTAATCAAAAGTCACGATGAAGCTGCCATGTTGAAAGACATACTCGAGACATTTACCCGACTCCGAAGCATCAACATGAAATTAAACCCCAAAAAGTGTACGTTCGGGGTAGAAGAAGGAAAATTCTTGGGAGTCATGGTCGGGTTAAAAGGCCTGCGAGCCAATCCAGACAAGATCGATGTTGTTCTTACAATGAAGCCCCCAACATCGGTAAAAGAGATCCAGTCCCTAAATGGACGATTGGCCGCCCTCCATCGATTCTTGTCGAAAGCAGCAAACATATCACTCCCGTTCATGGACGTCCTCAGAAAAAGCTTCAGATCGGAGTTTAAATGGACGGAAGAAGCTGCACGAGCTTTTGAAGAGCTCAAAACTTATCTTGGCACCTTGCCAACCCTCACCGTACCAGAAAAAGATGAGGTACTAACGGTCTATTTAGCCGCATCGCTTGGAGCTATCAGTGCAGTGCTAGTCGCTCACCGAACCGGGGCGCAAATCCCCATTTACTACGTGAGCCGAACACTAAAAGATTACGAAACAAGATACTCAAACTTGAAAAAATTGGCTCTGGCACTAGTCCATGCTTCGAGAAGACTTCGCCGATACTTTCAAGCTCACCCGATTGAGGTACGAATGGACCAAAGAATCCAGCATGTTCTCCGACGCCCCGAAGTTTCAAGTCGCATGGCAAAATGGGCGATCGAGCTGGGCGCGTTCAACATCACCTTCAAAACCAAAGGCCCGCTGAAAGGGCAGGTGATAGCCGATTTCCTGGTAGAGATGCCGGAGGAAATAGAAATAGAAAAAACCGAGAAAGCTCCAGAGAAGCCTTGGTCTCTGTATACAGACGGGGCTTCAAGCGCCGAAGGAGCAGGAGCGGGACTAATTCTCACCGATCCGGATGGTACGGATATGACATATGCGCTCCGATTAGAATTTAAGAGTTCCAATAACGAATCCGAGTACGAGGCCCTCTTAGCCGGTCTACGCCTGGCACTGAAAGTCGGAGCAAGAAATGTCATAGCCCATGTAGATTCATTGCTCGTAGCGAATTAGGTAAACGGAGAATACGAAGCGAGCGAAGCCAACATGATCGAATATCTTGAGCAAGTAAAGCAAATAATGGCGTCATTCGAGTCATGTAAAGTCGAACACGTTCCCTGTAGCAAAAACAAAAAGGCTGACGTGTTGAGCAAGTTGGCATCCGTATCATTCAGTCACCTGGCCAAGGAGGTAAGGGTGGAGGTATTAACCGCGCCCTCAATTGCCACTCCTCACGTCATGCAAGTAGAAGCTCCGTCACAAACATGGATGACACCTATAATCAAGTACCTTGTGTACGATGTCTTGCCGGTTGATAAAGCAGAAGCGAGAAAGATCCAAATTAACTCTCTCCATTACCAGATGCAAGAGGGAGGGTTATACCGAAAGACTTTCCTTGGGCCTCTGTTGAAATGCCTCGATCCAGAGCAGGCCAGCTATATCATCAGAGAAATACATTACGACATTTGCGGTATTCACGCCGGGCCGAAAATGATTGTAACAAAGGTGAAAAATGCAGGATATTATTGGCCCGGGATGCATGAGAGTGCAGTTAAGGAGCTCAAGCAATGTGATGAATGTCAAAAGCACGCACCAATAAGCCTTCGAGCTAAGAACGAGATGATCCCGGTAACCGCGGCATGGCCCTTCCAAAAGGGGCGTTGACATAGTCGGTCCTTTTCCACGATCGAGCGGAAGCGCCCAATACTTGCTGGTCGCGGTGGATTATTTCACCAAATGGGTGGAAGCTCGACTGTTTACAATCATCTCCGGCTACAATGTAACGAGATTCTTTTGGGAACAAATCGTGTGCCGTTTTGGTCTTCCACTCTATATTGTAAGCGACAATGCAAAACAATTCGCGGAAAACCTGTTCAAACGCTGGTGCGAAAACTTGAAGATTAACCAAGTCTTTTCCTCGGTTGCCCACCCCCAGGGGAACGGGCAGGTCGAGCAGATAAATCGATGAATTGTTGATGGGATAAAGAGAAGGCTTGGTTACGAGGGCAAAGGTTGGGCGGATGAACTACCGAACGTGCTATGGGCTCACCGAACGTTACAAAAGACTAGTAACGGAGAAACACCGTTCAGTCTTACATACGGCACGGAGGCCGTGATCCCCGCAGAGATCGGACTCCCGAACCAAAGGTGCAAAAATTGGGAGGAAAACGAGCGTGAGCTCCGATCCAATCTTGATCTGCTAGAAGAACGTCGGAACATCGCGGCGATCAAAGAAGCCCGATACAAAAAGAAGATCGAGAAGTACTATAACGCCCGTGCCAAGCTTTACAAATTCAAGGTTGGAGACTTTGTGCTCCGAAGCAATGATGCGAGCCGCGTCGAAACCCCGGGAAAGCTAACCCCAAAGTGGGAAGGTGTAAGGACTCTAAAAAATATCCTAATTTGACCCATAAATGAAAACCCGGACCCCTGAAACCTTACCCTACATCAAAAAATAAGAAAAACAAAACTTATAGGTTTCAGGCGGGCCGCGTAAGAGACAAGCTTGTCTTACGCGGGCCGCGTAAACCCTGAGTTTGACCGGATAAGTATCCGGGCCACGTATAACCCACCTGTCAAACCTAAGCCCATGACCATGCAAACCTATACGTAGACTGGGCGGCCACGCGGGCCGCGTAAGATATAGGTGATGGGTTACGCGGGCCGCGTGAGGCCTTAATTTCAGCTATAAATAGCTGATCGCATGCACAGTCTGTTGGTGTCGAAAACAAAGTTCAAAAATGAATTCTTGTTACTCTGAAGTCGAAAATATCAATTATATTAGCGAGGTGCTGCTCCGATACCGGGTATTAACTCGATCGCTGCTACAATTCAATGTCCGATCAATTAAAACTATCCAATAGATGTTTAAGTGCTACCCACATTAGGGTGTATGCTTTGTCATTCGTCGTTAATTCGATGGATGTTTAAGTATCACACTTTGTCATTCGTTGTGAAGGTTTAATCTCGTGAGTTATCGTAAATGCTGTATTAGTTACTAACCGAGTTCGTGTGCATGTTATTAAATTTAGGTTAAAAGGCTAATCAGTAGGCTAGGCTCTGCTCAAATAAATCTGCAATGTGAGTCATTCTCTTTTTATCAAATTACTTTCAAAATCATGTTTATTTTCAAAATTATAATTACAGGGATTAAGTCTTTGTAATCACCAAATTACAGCCGGTATGTGGGGTTTTGTATACATTACTTGATAACCTTCACCATTGGACAACGAGGCCAAGGGGTGATATGACCATAGTCACAGACACCATCGGGCTAAGAGGCTACCGATAAATGTCGAGTGACAAATAATGTGGGTAGTTGGTTGATAAATGGAAACTTTGTAATCGCTCTTAATACTGTAAATTATAACAAACGTGTCGTTTTAGTAAAAAGAATGATTCACCAGTATTTCCCGCTGACAAAACCTTTTTCAAACATGTTTCAGGTGATCTGTTGTGATTCAGGAAAAGTGTCGCGAAGCACTACAAGCTTAAGGAAGTGGCTCAGTATAAAATAAAGAAACATGTTTTGGAAAAATAAAGATTTCTCCGTGAAATCATATGATTGTAAATTACCGGGGTTTATCCCGAGTTGTGAAATAAAATAATCGGGAAATTGCAGTTTTAAAAAGATCCTATTCAAATCTCCCGCTGTTAACTCAATTAAATAAATACCACGGAATTTTCTGTCCCGCGGCTCCTGAAACGGGTCAAACCGGGTCGGGGGCCGTGATAGAAAAATGTGGTATCAGAGCCACTGATTTAAGCCAATTAAGTATTTAGAAAATACTTAATTTTTTCTGATTGCTATTCTATGATCATGTGTTTTATTATTTGAATAATTATTTACAGTATGGGTAAGCAAAAGCTTTCAAACATCTATCTTAAATTAGATAGGTCATTCAACAAGAAGGGAAGTTCATCCCAAACAAAATCCTCAAATCACTCTGTAATTCCTGATGAAGGAATATTTGTCCGTAAGGCACAATATGAGGAACCACTTTCTCCTAATAAAAGAAGTTTGATTATTAAGAAAAGTCAAGATAAACTAAAGAAATCCAAAGGAGGGAGAGTTAATTAGAAAACCCAAGAATTAGGCAGTAACCCACCATGGGAAGACAAATTAGATGAAAAATGGGCAGATCTCTATATGCTAGCCACTGTAGCAGTAAATTTAAATCTCTAAATACACCTGACTCAAAATTTTAGCACCCTTATCATCTACAAGCCAGAAACCTTATCCAGTAAATAAATAAGTTTACCGTAAACCCTAATATGTTTTATTTCAGTTGTTCTTTGTACTAAATTAGTCACACAGTATGCAATAATATTTTCTATGAAATTTTGTTATAAAATTTTAACTTATCAATTTTTGTGTATTTTGCATATGTGCTAAACAGCATGAATGACTTGTCTGACGCCCTTCAAAATCTAAATCTCTATCCGGTGAAAATAGAGATTTCTAGAGACTTTACGGGTTACATAGCCGATATAGAAGAACCTGTGGAATTCAATGCTCCACCTCCAGAGAAACCTAAGCCCGAGAAAAGGAGAAGATTTGTAGGATGGAGGCGTGTGCGCAGGAGGAAACCCACAACTAGGAGAATTCCTAAAATAGAAAATCACTTAGATAAAGGAAAGGGGATTGAAGTCGGGGAAAGTTCTAGGCAGATGGAAAAGGAGTTTGGGGAAGGTTCTAGGCAAAATCAGATGGAACTTGGGGAAAGCTCTAGACAAGTTGAGGAGTTACCATTTCAGGATTAATTAGATCGCGCATTGGCAAGCTGTGATATAGTCAGGCCTGTCAATAATAATTTCTACTCTTATCCGGTCGAAAATCAACTCCCTATAAACTTAGAACCAACAATTCCAGAACCTATAATTCACACCCAACCTCTAGGAATGGATGAGTGGTGGACTAATGACTGGCAGTTCCAAAACCTGCGCAACAGTCATTATTCCTTTCTCCCTCAGTTCGACCCAGAACCTATACCAAACCCACCGATGAGCAATGAGAATTTAGCTGAACTCCGCCACTTTGGCGAAGAGTTGGTGGATGCCGGAAATAGAATCAGGGAAGTAGGAGAACAGATCTCCTGGAAATACGACGAGAGGGAACGCCGTTACTGAAATACCAACTGACGAAGGATAGTGTGGTGTGAGAATGTAAAACTGTGGTTGTAAAATAAATAAGTAGAATATAATCTTGTAAAATAACCACAAATAAAACTTTGTAAGATAAATGGTGGGTAATGACGCATATTATAAAATATGAAAATGGGAATCAAGAAATCGATAGTTTTGACTATATATGTGTTATGAAAATTATATGATTATTTGTGTATGATTGTTATTTATTCAATACTAATAATTTATATAAATTAATTAACAGATGGAAAACGCTAATAATGAACCAGTTAATGAGGTTAACCAATCTGAGCAACATCCGGGGGATCAATTTATGACTAGGCAAGATATAGAAAATATCGTTGCTCAAGGGATAGCCAATGCTATTCCAGCAATAATTGTTGCTGCCCAGAAACCCGTTGAATCTCAACAAATCATCCCTAGCAAACGTATTTCTGAAGATAACTTCAGTAATAGTGTAAATGGAGGCGGTAATCATACTAATCATGATAATGATCTACGGCAGGCTCCGCTCCCTAAGAAAATGAAAGCTGCAACGCCTGGTTGCACTTACAAGGAATTTCTTGCTTGTAAACCCGCTGAATTTGCAGGCAATGAAGGAGTGACTGCGGCACTGCGTTGGTTAGAGAAAACCGAGGCAGTAATCACAATAAGTAAATGTGACAAAGACGACAAGGTTACGTAGGCGTTGAATCTTTTCAAGGAAGGGGCGCTCGGATGGTGGAACACGGTGTTACAAGCAAAAGGAAGGATCATGGCGTATGCCATGAACTGGGAAGAATTTAAAAGTCTTGTAGAAAGAAAATTCTGTCCCGAATATGAAAAAGATCAAATGGCAAATAAATTCCTAAATCATAGAATGATGGGTGTAGATTGTCGCGGTTATACTTCGACATTCTTTGAATATGCTAGAGTGGTACCAACACTGGCTTCGCCAGAACCGGTACTCATTTCTCGCTATATTTGGGGATTGATTAGTGAAATCCATAACATCGTTAAAGCTGCGAGACCTCGTACTATTGACGATGCGGTGGAATTAGCTAACACCCTAACTGACGAACTGGTACGCACGAGAGATGAAAATAGGAAAAAGGAACTGGCTCAGAAAATTACCCAAGGATTTCGTACGGGTAATAATAGTAGCTTCAGGAAAAGAGGAACAGGGCAATCTTCAACTCCGCCATTTTGCAGGAATTGCAAAAAGAAAAATTATGGAAGATGCAATGTAATCTGCAACTTTTGCAAAACTGTAGGACATCGCGAAGAAGACTGCAGAAAGAAAACCAGGATCTGCTATAACTGTGGAGAAAATGGGCATTTTAAAACAGAATGTCCTAAATTGGTCAAACCAGCAGACAACAAAGCCAAGCCGGCCGATGGAGCTACCAAGAAGAATGTTCGAGCCTTCCAGTTAACTACTCAGGAAACCGAGCTAATTCCTGACGTGATAGCTGGTACGTTCTTAGTCCACAACATATACGCAAAAGTATTATTTGACTCTGGTGCAAACCAAAGTTTTATAAATACTTCATTCTGCCAAGCTCTTAACTTACCTTTAACCAACCTTAAGCAGATTTTTACAGTAAAAACAGTAGATGGGAATTTTATTAAAATAGATAAGGTTTTGCAAAAAGAAAATATATAACTTTTAGGTCATAAATTTCATGCAAACCTATTACCAATGAATCTAGCTGGGTTCGATGTTGTGTTAGGAATGGATTGGTTAGTAGCCAACCATGCTCGAATCCTTCGTGATAAGAATTCTATAGAAATTCAGGCACCTACCGGAGAAGTAATCATGATTACAGGAGATAAGCCACGTAAACCCATGAAGTTCATATCAGTAATGAAAGTTGCTAATTATGAACGAAAGCAAGGAATAGTATATATGATTTCAGTAATCATTAATACTAAAAATAAAGAACTTAAGGAGATTCCTGTAGTCTCAGAATACCCAGATGTATTCCCAGAAGAATTACCAGGAGTACCACCTGATAGGGAAGTAGAATTTAGAATTCATCTAATCCCAGGAACTACACCGATAGCTAAGGCACCTTATCGGTTAGCACCTACAGAAATGTTAGAATTGAAAAAGCAATTAGATGAATTACTAAGTAAAGGTTTCATACAACCTAGTTCATCCCCTTGGGGAGCACCAGTGTTGTTTGTAAAGAAAAAGGATGGTTCGATGAGAATGTGTATTGATTATAGAGAATTGAATAAGGTTACAATTAAGAATCGATACCCATTACCTAGGATTGATGATCTTTTTGATCAACTTCAAGGAGCTAGATATTTTTCTAAGATCGATTTACGCTCCGGATACCATCAATTAAAGGTACAAGAAGAAGACATACCTAAAACTGCTTTCAGAACTAGGTATGGTCATTACGAGTTTACAGTCATGCCATTCGGATTAACGAATGCACCTGCAGCATTTATGGACATGATGAATAGAATCTGTAAACCATATTTGGATAAATTTGTAATTGTCTTCATTGACGATATACTTATTTATTCCACAAATCAGGATGAGCATTGTCAGCACTTGCATGCACTCTTAACTTTGTTAAGAAAAGAAAAACTTTATGCCAAATTCTCGAAGTGTGAATTTTGGCTACAAGAAGTGCAATTCCTAGGACACATGGTGAATCATGAAGGTATTCATGTAGATCCTGCTAAGATAGAGGCAATTACCAAATGGAGGGTTCCGCAAACCGCAATGGAAATTAGAAGTTTTATAGGTTTAGTTGGATACTATAGACGGTTTATTAAGGATTTTTCTAAGATAGTTGTACCATTAACTAAGCTAACCTGTAAAGCAGTTAAGTTTGAATGGGGACCTAAACAAGAAGAAGCCTTTAGAATCTTGAAACAGAAGTTAACAAATGCTCCAATCCTAGCTTTACCAGAAGGGACTGAAGATTTTGAAGTATATTGTGATGCTTCAAAACTAGGATTAGGATGTGTGTTAATGCAACACAAGAAGGTAATTGCGTATGCTTCAAGGCAATTAAAAAAGCACGAAGAAAACTATACGACTCATGACTTAGAATTAGGAGCCGTAATTTTTGCCCTTAAGATTTGGAGGCATTATCTATACGGAAGTAAATTTACTGTATATACAGATCATAAAAGTTTAAGGTATATATTTGGGCAAAAAGAATTAAACATGAGGCAAAGGAGATGGGTGGAAGTCCTAAGTGACTACGACTGTGATATTCAGTATCACGAAGGAAAGGCAAATGTAGTTGCAGATGCCTTAAGTCATAAATACCATGAGAAACAACGACGGGTCCGTGCTCTTAGATTAAATCTACAGTTAGATTTAATGGAACAACTGAAGCATTTTCAAGAAACAACAATTAAGGATGACGCTGAAGGAATGAAAGGAAGAATAAAAGAATTAGAACAAGGATCTGATGGAATTTGGAGATTCCACCAAAGAAGAATTTGGGTACCTAAGCAGGGAGAATTAAGAAATAAGATCTTAGAAGAAGCTCAAAAATCTAGGTATACCATGCACCCAGGAAACAATAAGATGTACCAAGATTTAAGAAACAACTTTTGGTGGATAGGAATGAAAAAGGATGTAGCTCGATATGTTTCTAAGTGTCTTACTTGTTCACAAGTTAAGGCAGAACATCAGAAACCTTCAGGTCTACTACAACAATTAGAAATGCCAGTCTGGAAATGGGAACTCATAACAATGGATTTTGTTACTAAGTTGCCCAAAACCAGAAAAGGTAATGATGCGATTTGGGTAATTGTGGATCGATTATCCAAATCAGCTCACTTTCTACCTATGAAAGAAACCTTTAGCATGGAAAGATAGGCAAAGTTGTATGTACATGAAGTTGTATCCTTACATGGAGTTCCACTCTCCATTGTTTCGGATCGGGATAGTCGTTCCACTTCCCATTTTTGGACTAGTTTCCAAGAAGTAATGGGAACTCGACTAAATTTAAGTACGACATATCATCCTCAGACAGACGGACAAAGTGAAAGGACAATCCAAACTCTGGAAGACATGCTCAGAGCATGTGTAATAGATTTTGGTGGAAACTGGGATGACCACTTGCCATTAATTGAATTCTCCTATAACAATAGTTATCATTCAAGTATTGAAACTGCCCCATTTGAAGCACTATATGGAAGAAAGTGCAGAACTCCAGTTTGTTGGGCAGAAATAGGAGAAAGTCAATTGTCAGGACAGGAGATTGTGCAAGAAACTACTGACAAAATCACACAGATTAAGGAAAGATTAAAGACGGCTCGAGATCGTCAGAAGAGTTATGCAGAAAATAGACGGAAGCCGTTAGAATTCCAAGTAGGAGACAAAGTATTATTAAAAGTTTCACCTTGGAAAGGAATAGTTCGATTCGGTAAGAAAGGAAAGCTAAGTCCAAGATACGTAGGACCATTTCCAGTGATCCAACGTATAGGACCAGTTTCTTATCGTTTACAACTACCAGAAGAGTTAGCTGAAGTACATGATGTATTTCATGTATCCAATCTCAAGAAATGTTTATCAAACGAATCTTTGGTAGTACCTCTCCAAGATATAGAGGTAAAAAAAAGTTAAATTTTGTTGAGAAATGTAACACCTCGTAAAATCACGTTCAATGAAGTCTTGACACGTGTAATGAACCCTAATGAAGCCAAACATTGAAATTTAGGGACTATTTTTTTGAAAAATCAAAAACTTTGATTAAGAAAGGACTGGAAGTGTTAGCATACCTAAAATAAGTTTCTAAATAACCTCTTACGATGTTTATATTCACAAATGTGCCACTTGATGGTTAAGTGTAGCCGTTTGCGTAATTAATTGAAGGTTTGCGTAATAAAGGGTTAAAAGCGTCAACATGTCAATTCTAACCTCTGAGTGACCTTTTAACAAACCGAGAGCTTCATGATATTTAATTATACTCTCGGGAATGCCAAATAATGGCCGTCTAAAGTTTTTATGCCTATAAGTAAAGTTACGCGCAACTTTGCAAGTTAAAGGGGCTAAAAGTGTCAATATGTTTAATTATACCTCTGAATGACCTTTTAGCGAATCCGAAGCGTCGTGATGTTTAATAATACTATCAAGAATGCCTAATATGGATTAGATGAGGCTTCAATACTATTAAATGATGAAATGCGCAAGTTTGCGCAATAGAGGGACCTAAAGCGTCAACTTTTGAATCTACGCCATTCGGTGACCATTTAAGCAAACGGAAGCGTAGTAATATTTAAATATATTCTTGGGAATGATTATTATGGGCCATGGAAGGCGTAGATATCATTAAACGGCATTTCGCGCTACTTTGCGCAATTAAGGGACTAATTGCGTCAAACTGCAAAAGGAGGTCGAATCGTATGGTAACGGACCTTCCGGAATATGTCCATAAGTTAAATATACCCTATTTATCCTTTATATAGCTTAGATATAGGCTTAGAGGTGTTTGGTGCGCAAAAATAAACTTTTATGTCATACAGGGACTAAAAGTGTCAAAAAGTGCACAAGTTTGCACTTTTGCGCATATCTCGCATTCTGAATATCCCCGGACACCCAAAAATTTATGTAAGCACTAAAATATTTTATTTTAGTGATCGCCTTGATAAAATTCCATTCGTCGCGTAATTTGGATCGTTTTTCGCGTCCGTTCGTGTTTCGTCGTAATTAGACGAACAACGTGACCATACGGCCAAACGGACCGACATCCGACATGTTTTTGAGCATGTTTCGTGTCCCCTATGTCTAAACATCATAGTGGAGCCTTGAAATGAGGTTAACGGGCCTTGAACGTGCCTAAAGTGACCATAAAAACTCACAGGGGCCATTTTTGCCATATATGAAAGTGCTGTTTGCTGCTAAACAGCTGTAAACAG
Organism: Helianthus tuberosus; assembly: GCA_030545235.1. Classification (NCBI taxonomy): domain Eukaryota; kingdom Viridiplantae; phylum Streptophyta; class Magnoliopsida; order Asterales; family Asteraceae; genus Helianthus; species Helianthus tuberosus. Next base: position 144,212,392 of record CM060431.1, on the reverse strand, counting down.
CCTGTTCCAGCAGTTTCTATCAATTGTAAATGGTTTTTTTGGAAACTAGGGGCTGCCCATTGTTTATAAAACATGGGTAATATGTGTAGGGTTCAGATTCAATCACGGTTTACGAGGAACGATCCTAACGGTCCTCAAAAACCTATAAATACCCTTCCCCACTTCCTTCATAACCCACACTTGATCTTGAATTCTCTAAGTTGGGGACTTTGCTCCTCATACCTGAGAAATTAGGATCAACCCTCCTTGCTTGGACCCTTTTGTAAGTCCCCTTTCGTGCCTAGTTTAAATTTTAGCGTTTTAAACAGAAAAGTCAAGCGTTATCGATAAACGCTTTGACTTTTAAACGGTTAAGCTATTGTTTGTAACGAACATGGCTACGTGACCGTAATTAGGTAGGTAATTAACCCTCAAAAGGGTGCCTCCTAATTACCACGTTTACTTAGTTTAATTGTCGGGTCAAATGAAAGTCAAACGGGTTAGTTTTAAATAAAATGCATAACTATTAAATTAAAAGTCATAAAATCATTTTTGCCACATTAATAACTTTGTAAATATTAGTTGAACATGTCTAAGCATGTTCAACCCGACAATTCTAAGTATAGACTCGGTTCGGAACCGAAAGTCGCAAAAGTTGACTTTTGCTTTGACTTTCAGTTCTGACCCGATTTAGCTTAGTTTAGATATGCCTTAGGATTCCATTAGGACCATATTATAAGTTAGTATAACCCTCCAAGGTTATACAACTTGGTTCCATAGAAATCCTAGTTTATGCGTGTTTCCGTTATATGCCTAAATGTTGACCGTTATGCCCTTTTGACCATGAAATGATATTTTTGAAAATGTGAAAGAATAGAAACCTTTATTACTGATATATAAACGTGTCCCTAAATTTTGACATCAGTTGGAGGTCTAGATTAGGAGTTATGCTCAATAGCGAAATTAAAAAGCTTTTTATTAATTAAACGGCGTAATTAGCATATAACCTATTTAAACCCAATTTTTATACCAAAATTTTTACCCACTGATATAAAATAATATTTTGGGATTTTTGAAGATTTTTAATTATTTTTAGGCTGAGCATAACATAGGGTTTTAAGCTTGATTCGGTAATTGCCGGTTTTGCCCTTTTGGGCTATAAAATGAGTTTTATAAATCCTTTTGACCCCAAACCTTTTTCTACTTGTCTAATATGTTAAATAAAATATTTTGAGCCTTCTGGAATATTAAAAATATCAGCTTTCTATACAAAACCCGGAAATGGCTCCAAATCGCCTTTTTAAGCGTTTTTAACGCATAGTATGTATCAAAACTAGTTTAAAGATATAAGGGTTGATGCCTACTGATTTTCTCAGTAAATTTTTATATTTTAACAGTAAGCAAAAGTTTTAAACTCAGATTTCCAGTTTTGGCCATTTTAGGCTTATGTGAAATTACCAAAATGCCCCTACGGTGCATAGTATGATTATAATTAATAAATTTTATGTATAAGTGATACCCTACTGTTATAGCTTATTAAAATGAGTATATTTACTGATTTAATCAGACCTATAACTTAGATTACTATTTAAACTCTTTTATAAACTTTAAAAGGACCAAAATGCCCTTGCGAGACATAGTTTGAGTTTAAAATCATCCTGGGCATAACGGAAGGAATCTTACTGATATCACAACATATATAAGGCATATTAACTTAGGAAACCTGTATATGACTCTTATGGTCACCCGTTACGCATTTTCGCGTTCGGTACGGTTTATGTAACTAGTTTGCATAAATTGACCGAAACGGGTCAAACCTTACCATTTTCACTTCAAAATCCAGAATGTGTTTAAGTTTACCCATATTATACAAGTCCCCAAACTTGTCGGGTCTAAATCACATTCCAATCCGGTCTGCGCTTAATCTTGCGTTTTGAACCGTAAACCTTTCCTTAAAACTAACCGGTCTAAATTTCAACTTACATAAGACCCGTTAGGAATCTAATAGGTTATTAAAAACCTTCGTTCCAGATTAAGAGCCCCGGTAGAGGTACTTGTGCTTGCTGATTAGGATATACGGCTGAGTATAAATTGCATTTTAAGCTCAGGTAAATACTCTTAACTTATTTTCCCTATACGGGCTTGGGATACGGTATTATAAAGATACCGCTTGGTCGGGTATTGAATGTTTAATCGTATTGTGATTAAATTATTGAGGTAACCCGCTTTAATCTGTCTTGTTTGAAATAAAGGCCTTTAGGGGTTAATGACCATGTCCCGGATATCCTTGGCATCATTGTATTATAAAATGGTCACGTCTTATGCACGGGGTGTAGGCGTACACCTGACAGTTGCATAAGGGAAACGGTATCTCACTCTCTTGTGGGCCTATACTTGTGGCGTGTTTGTTAATCTTGACTCGGTTTCTACATCGGGCCCTAAATGTATAACGAACATGTAAATCTGTATACAGGATTATTTTTATATAATTGTCCCAAGTTATAAAAGTTTTGTGCCATGTGCATTCAAATCAATTTTCTAAAACATTTTCAAAATGAGTCAGTTAAGTTGTATTTACCTGTGAAAACTGACGTATTTTCCGAAAAGTTTAAGTGACAGGTACTATATGTAACACCCCCAAAATACCACCTGCGAGAACTCCGCGAGGCGTGTTACTCATCAGAGTTCGAGCCACCAATCACATTGAACCAATGATAAATATTTAAATAAAACATGTCATGAATTACCAATAGAAAATATCAAACATAGAGTTACTCCCAAAGAGTTGTGTAGCGGAAGCGTATCATAAATCGTTTAACAATTGTTTCATAGTAAATGTTCAAAACCAACGTTTCACTTTTAAGTTAATCCAAGAGCCTCGATCCATGACCACTCCAGCACTCCCAGATAGCAAGTCCACGTCCCGAATTCTAGCGACCTGCAAGCATGCAGACAAGTGTGTCAGACGACGCTGGTGAGTTCAAGGTTTTGTTAATGTGTGTAGTTACCAGATATCTGTTAAGTCAAATCATCGTTTCGTTTTGGGATTTTTATTAACGTAGGAGAGTCTTATATACTGGAAGTGTGTCCAATATATACCATGGGAGTGTGCCCAATATAACCTGGGAGTGTGCCCAACCCCAATGCCCCTAACCAAGCATTGGTAATGACGTCCAGGTAACTAGATCACGCCCGTCCTTACGGCCCGGTGTGAGGGTGTCAAACCTAATAGCGCTATCAACTAGTTACCCCATTGCCTTACAGGCAACACGGTAGATGATCGATTCTGTGTTCAATAATCAACATCCCAAATAACAGTTTACCCAGTATTCCCTTTAGAAACGTTTACCAGATGTCCCAAACCACCGGGACGCATGCTTAGAAAAGTGCAGTGAACTCACCTTGGTTTGCTCGGTAAGATTAACTACTTGTTCACACTTAATCAGTCAACCCGAAATAAGAGAGATACGAATCGATCGCTAAGGATATCTTCGAGAACCTCCAACTGCCGTCACACAGGAGAGAAGGGCTCTAGGGTTTCGGTTGTTATGATAAAAGTGTGAAACTGAGGCTGTTACACGTTTTAAAACTCGAAGTAACATGTTGGGCCCGAACTGGGCTTCGGTGAAACTGGGCTCGGCGAAACAGCCTGTTTCGTCGAGATGAGGTTGACGAATCACTTGTGTTTCGTCGAGTTGTTATCTGGCGAAACACATCTTGTGTTTGGTCGAGTATTTTCATGTGTTAAACCAGTTTAGGTGATTTCTACAGGTTTCAAGTTATACAACCAAACACATAATCATGCAACACAATACATTTCATCATATCACCATGTGCATATTACAAGTCAATAAATCAAACAACTAAACAGTCAAAGTCAACGTGCATTTAATGCGAAAGTGAAAGTCGAAGACTTGAGTTGTCACATTATCCCCAACTTGAAAGAAATTTCGTCCCGAAATTTGATAAGCCATCCGCAACACGATGCGATGTTAATCAGGACAACTGTGCATTTTCCGCGGGTGTCACATCATCCCCAACTTGAATGGGAATTTCGTCCTGAAATTCACCAGTTACATGAGATCTAGAATTGCTAGGCTTGGTCTTGTCTTTGGGGAACAAATGTGGATACTTAAGTTCCATTTGGTCCTCGCGTTCCCACGTGAACTCCGGACCACGTCTTGAGTTCCAACGAACTCTCACAATAGGTATACGGCTGTGCTTACGAACTTTAACTTCTCGATCCATAATCTCAATTGGTTCTTCGACAAACTGCAACTTGTCGTCTATTTTCAGCTCTTGATATGGTACCACTAATGGGTCGTCAGCATAGCACTTCTTTAACTGTGATACATGAAATACGTCGTGAACATTGCCCAGCTCAGTGGGTAACTCCAACCTATAAGCCACCTTACCGATACGCTCAAGAACTTTAAACGGCCCAACATAACGTGGATTCAGCTTGCCACGCTTCCCAAAGCGTACAACCCCTTTCCACGGCGAGACTTTCAGCATGACGCGGTCATTCACTTCAAACACTACTTCCTTGGCACGCTCGTCAGCATAGGCCTTCTGGCGGTCACGAGCAGCTGCCATACGTTCCCTGATTTTCACAATCATATCTGAAGTTTCGAGTACCATCTCAGGACCTGTGATCTGACTATCACCCACTTCAGCCCAGCAGAGAGGTGAACGACACTTTCTCCCGTACAGTGCCTCAAATGGTGCCGCTTTGATGCTGGTGTGGTAACTGTTATTGTAGGAAAATTCTACCAACGGCAAGTGCTTCTCCCATCCTTTCCCAAAATCAATAACACATGCCCGCAGCATGTCCTCTAGTGTCTGAATAGTACGCTCACTCTGACCATCTGTCTGTGGATGATAAGCCGTGCTCATATCGAGACGTGAGCCAAACATCTTATGCATAGCCTGCCATAACTCCGAAGTAAAACGAGGATCTCGATCAAAAATAATAGAAGTCGGCACCCCGTGTCTAGAAACCACCTCCTTAAGGTACACTGCTGCGAGCTGCGAATACTTATCTGTCTCCTTGATTGCTAGGAAATGCGCTGACTTTGTGAGACGGTCGACAATCACCCATATAGTATCGTTCCCAGCCTGTGTTCTAGGTAACCCCGTAACAAAATCCATAGCGATCTGTTCCCATTTCCACATGGGTATCTCTGGCTGCTGGAGTAGACCCGAAGGCTTCTGGTACTCGGCCTTGACCCTAGCACAGGTCAAACACTTACCCACGTAGGTGGCAATAATAGCTTTCATGTTCGGCCACCAATACAAAACCTTGAGGTCCTGGTACATCTTATCAGACCCTGGATGAATAGAATATCGCGACTTGTGTGCTTCGTCCATCACCAGTTCTCGAAGATTACCAAATGAAGGAACCCATATCCGTTCCATGAAGTAGTAAATATCGTCAGACCGTTGTTCAAACTTCTTCTTGTGTAAACCTCGTAATCCTTCAGCTTCGATATTTTCTTCCTTTAACGCTTCAATCTGAGCTGAACGAATCCGGGCAGGTAAATTAGAGTGAATAGTAAGCTGTAGGGCACGAACACGCTTCTGTTTTGGTTCCTTGCGACTAAGAGCATCTGCTACCACATTAGCTTTACCCGGATGATACTTGATAGCACACTCATAATCATTAAAAAGCTCAACCTAACGCCGTTGACGCATATTCAATTCCTTCTGGTCAAAAATATGTTGAAGACTCCTGTGATCGGTATAGATGGTACACTTGGTACCGTACAGGTAATGCCTCCAAATTTTCAACGCGAATACTACGGCTCCTAACTCCAGGTCGTGTGTCGTATAGTTCTTCTCGTGTACCTTCAACTGTCGAGATGCATAAGCTATCACCTTGTCTCGCTGCATCAACACACATCCGAGACCCTGAATAGACGCGTCGCAATAAACCACAAAATCTTCAGTACCCTCTGGTAGAGATAAAATCGGTGCGCTGCACAACTTCTGCTTTAAGAGCTGAAAGGCTTCTTCCTGGTTCGATCCCCAAGAATAAACAACTTTCTTTTGAGTCAGGGCGGTGAGAGGCTGTGCAATCTTCGAAAAATCCCGAATAAAGCGACGATAATACCCCGCGAGACCAAGAAATTGACGCACCTCTGAAGGATTCTTTGGTGCCGCCCAATTTCGTATAGCATCGATCTTGGCAGGATCCACATGAATACCCATTTCGTTAACGATGTGCCCGAGGAAATGCACTTCCCGAATCCAGAAGTCACACTTAGAAAACTTTGCGTACAATTGCTCCTTCCTCAGGAGCTCCAAAATGAGACGAAGGTGGCGCTCGTGGTCTTCCTTGTTCTTGGAGTAGATCAAAATGTCGTCAATGAAAACGATAACAAAGTCGTCAAGGTAAGGTTTGCACATGCGGTTCATGAGATCCATGAAGACCGCTGGTGCGTTGGTCATCCCAAATGGCATAACCAAGAACTCATAATGGCCATACCGCGTTCGAAAAGCCGTTCGAGGCACATCCTCCTCTCTAACCCGTACCTGATGATACCCCTACCTCAAATCAATCTTGGAATAAAAACTGGATCCCTGTAACTGGTCAAACAAGTCATCGATGCGAGGCAGAGGATAACGATTCTTGATCGTCACCTTGTTGAGTTCACGATAGTCGATACACATACGAAAAGACCCGTCCTTCTTCTTTACAAATAATACAGGGGCTCCCCAAGGAGAGGAACTAGGACGAATGAAACTTCGGTCCAATAACTCCTGAAGTTGGTTCGACAGTTCTTGCAACTCTCCTGGTGCAAGACGATACGGAGCACGAGCAATCGGCGCTGCTCCTGGGTGAAGATCAATCTGAAATTCCACCTGACGATGTGGAGGTAAACCGGGAAGTTCTTCAGGAAAGACATCAGGAAACTCTCGAACAATAGGAAGGTCTTCGAGTATCCTTTCGTCAGTCTGCGAATTAGTAACTAGAGCGAGAATGGAAGGATAGCCCTTTCGTAGGAAACTTCGGGCCTTCATGGCTGAAATAATACCTACTGTAGCACCGCTACGATGACCCTGGACCGATAGAGATTCACCACTGGCAAGGGGAATACGAACGACTTTCTCCTTGCAATGAATTTTCGCCTGATATTTGGATAACCAATCCATTCCAACAACTACATCGAAGCTCCCGAGAGTGACAGGAAGTAGGTCAATGTCAAATACTTGACCTAAGAGATCTAATTTGCAACCCATGAGAACATGTGACGCTTCGATAGTTTTACCATTCGCTATCTCTACTATGTGCTTAACAACAAGAGGCGTAGGACTCAATCCTAGACGTCTACTGAATCCCAAAGACACATAACTCCAGTCGGCACCTGAATCGAATAAAATAGAAGCATAAACACCATTTACTGAAAACGTACCAGTAACCACGTTGCCGTCGTTTCGAGCTTCACCAGCTCCAATCGTAAATCCGCGACCACGTGCCACATTGCCCCCATTGTTGCCATTGTTGTTGTTCCCAGCATTATTGTTATTCGGGCGGTTGTTGTCGTTAGCATTTTGATTTAACTGAGGGCAATCCCGCTTAAAGTGACCCTCGTCACCACACTGATAGCACCCCTTTCTGAAGCCCTGATTCTGCTGGGGTGGTTGTCCCTACTGTCTCTGGTTCTGCTGGTTCTGTTGCTGCTGGTGTTTGGGCTGTGGGGCCCTACAATCTTTGGCCTCGTGGCCCGCCTTACCACACCTGTACATATCCGTCCACACTGCCCGAAATGATGATAGCCACACTTGTTGCACCGTGGCTTCCTCCCTACATACGAACCCTGACTTTGGCTACCTCCCTGGCCTTGATTGACAGAAGACGACTGGCTGATGCTGCGATTGCTATTGTTGTCGGCCCTTTTCTGGGTCTGACCCGCACTAGATGCTTTGTCGTAATCGTTCCACTTCCGCTTGTTATCATTAGCGGACGCAGTGATAGTGGGTGCAGCAGCAGTAGTGGTTGAAACACGCGGTGGTAACGAGTTACTCTCTACCTCTTGATCTACAATCTTGTGGGTCAAACGGACAATCTGTGTCAAATCATTGAGATGGGCTGCAGTGACCAAATTCTTCACACGCGGAGGCAGCCCCTTGATGAATAACTCAATCCTCCGAGACATAGGCCGGGACAAATTCGGGCACAGGTCGGCCAGTTCATACGATCGCTTCACATACGCTTCGACTTCAGATCCTACCATCTTCAAGTCATAATACTCGTTTTCCAACTTCTGGATCTCATCCCGAGGACAATACTCCTCCCTGATCAGTTCTTTGAAATCATCCCAAGTTGTGGCATTCGCTGCCTCGATGCCCAGCAACTGCACTTGGGCATTCCACCACGTTAGGGCGCCATCCGCCAAGGTACCCGCAGCATATTTCACTCTGTCCCCAGCGGGACAGTTACATATAGCAAACACGGACTCTGCTTTCTCGAACCATCTCAAGAGTCCCACAGCCCCTTCAGTCCCGGTGAAGGTCTGTGGCTTACAGTCCATGAACGTTTTAAACGTACAGACAGGCTGGTTGTTCTGGGGATGCGCTTGCTGACCTAAAGGATGAAAGGAAACACATTATAGGAGTGAAAAGACGTGTACGCGATATAAGAGTAAAGAGTACTTGGTACATTCCGTACCAGCTTGATAGGCTGCTAAAGCCTCAGCCACACGGGTGTTGATTAGGTCAGTCAACTCAGCCTGAGTCATGTTAATGTTGCCACGTCCGTGTCCTCGTCCACTCATGATTCTATATATAGAGATGAACCGATTCAGAAAATCGAAACGAGATAGAAATCAAGTATCATGTTGATATCTATGTACTACCAAGTTCACACATAATAAGGCAGAACCCTCCTCACGCTTGATAAGCCTCACTGGGACTTGCATGCACCCCACGTTATTACTAAGTGTGCACCCATAGTAATAAGGCAATTTGCATGCTTATCTCAGTGCCTCTTAGCTTGCGCTCAAAGTTTCCCCCGTTCACACAACACAACGATTGGAATCACAAGTTTACCATTCACATAAGTCGAAGAGTAGTGTCACACTATCAAGTCACCATAGTATCAAGTGTATCGTTTCATGCAAGTTATGAGTGTGTGACTACTAAGGAAGTAATGCATAAACTAAACAGAAGACGAACCTTGCGATCTGGAGCTGAGTGTCATGATCGATTCTTCGAAGGTATTCGGTTATAGTCTGGTTTTATAAAACGTTTTAAAACCTAGTTCGCTATAACCAGTGGCTCTGATACCAACTGTAACACCCCCAAAATACCACCTGCGGGAACTCCGCGAGGCGTGTTACTCATCAGAGTTCGAGCCACCAATCACATTGAACCAATGATAAATATTTAAATAAAACATGTCATGAATTACCAATAGAAAATATCAAACATAGAGTTACTCCCAAAGAGTTGTGTAGCGGAAGCGTATCATAAATCGTTTAACAATTGTTTCATAGTAAATGTTCAAAACCAACGTTTCACTTTTAAGTTAATCCAAGAGCCTCGATCCATGACCACTCCAGCACTCCCAGATAGCAAGTCCACGTCCCGAATTCTAGCGACCTGCAAGCATGCAGACAAGTGTGTCAGACGACGCTGGTGAGTTCAAGGTTTTGTTAATGTGTGTAGTTACCAGATATCTGTTAAGTCAAATCATCGTTTCGTTTTGGGATTTTTATTAACGTAGGAGAGTCTTATATACTGGAAGTGTGTCCAATATATACCATGGGAGTGTGCCCAATATAACCTGGGAGTGTGCCTAACCCCAATGCCCCTAACCAAGCATTGGTAATGATGTCCAGGTAACTAGATCACGCCCGTCCTTACGGCCCGGTGTGAGGGTGTCAAACCTAATAGCGCTATCAACTAGTTACCCCATTGCCTTACAGGCAACACGGTAGATGATCGATTCTGTGTTCAATAACCAACATCCCAAATAACAGTTTACCCAGTATTCCCTTTAGAAATGTTTACCAGATGTCCCAAACCACCGGGACGCATGCTTAGAAAAGTGCAGTGAACTCACCTTGGTTTGCTCGGTAAGATTAACTACTTGTTCACACTTAATCAGTCAACCCGAAATAAGAGAGATACGAATCGATCGCTAAGGATATCTTCGAGAACCTCCAACTGCCGTCACACAGGAGAGAAGGGCTCTAGGGTTTCGGTTGTTATGATAAAAGTGTGAAACTGAGGCTGTTACACGTTTTAAAACTCGAAGTAACATGTTGGGCCCGAACTGGGCTTCGGTGAAACTGGGCTCGGCGAAACAGCCTGTTTCGTCGAGATGAGGTTGACGAATCACTTGTGTTTCGTCGAGTTGTTATCTGGCGAAACACATCTTGTGTTTGGTCGAGTATTTTCATGTGTTAAACCAGTTTAGGTGATTTCTACAGGTTTCAAGTTATACAACCAAACACATAATCATGCAACACAATACATTTCATCATATCACCATGTGCATATTACAAGTCAATAAATCAAACAACTAAACAGTCAAAGTCAACGTGCATTTAATGCGAAAGTGAAAGTCGAAGACTTGAGTTGTCACACTATACGTAATTGGCTGAGAGCTCAGGGCGTCAATAGGGAATCTCGCAAGTTCTAGATGCCTAAAGTCTGTTGAACAATGTTATCTTTCTGTTTAAGATCCGCCTGTGGATCCAACTTACATTCCGTTGTAATAATTGATATTACTTTTGAATCGGATTGTAATGTATTTATCTTTTGCTTCCGCTGTGCATTTAAATTGTGTTGTTTGACTATGATGATATCAACTACGTCACTATACCCCCACCGGGCCCACCGGTGACACGTGGAAAATTCAGGGTGTGACAGGTTGGTATCAGAGCCAACACTGAGTGAATTAAACACTAGCCTTTCGTGTTTAATCTCAGTTACACAGTTGCACATTCTTGAGTCTAGACAAAGAACTTAGGACTACTCCTGATTCGTTTTTGTCCTTTATTTGTTTCCTTTGTTATTTTTCTGATTAGCCCCTGCATGGGCGAGTCAGTATTGTTAGAAGTCCTGTGTTAGGGCAACCATGTACCTGTTTAAATTTTAAATGGAACGGTTAGATTTAAAATAACGTTCCTATTATAAGATCTACCATTATTATAAAATGGCAAAATCTAAAAAGGGACAAGACCTAGCCCTTGTGTCATTTTAAGAACAGGGCCAAGATGGCAGTTCCTTAAGTAGATTCAGATCATTATTAACATCTCAATCTAGGAATGTTCTGCTCTTAATACTAAAAAGAATCTTAAAGTTAAAACCTAGCCTACCTGTCATTTCAGGCATGGACAAGATGGTAAAACCTATTCAAAAGATTCAAATTCTTGTCAACATCTGAAAGCATGTTAACATTTTCGACAAACTGTGATATGATAAAATCACATAGGTCATCTTTAAATTGGGATATTTCAATTTCCCTTATTTATATAACCATCCCTTAAGGATGAAGTGCCTACGGGCTATAATTAACGTCCTGTGAGACAAAAGACAGTTGTAGTCTTTGACTCTCTGTCAAGAAAAGGTAATGAAAAATGTTCAAACCTGAATGCCTCGATTCTCCGAAATCATGGCTTATAATATGTTCAAAAACTGTCTTTATGACTAGGCCTTTTGCGCCACTTTAATATCCTTAATGTTTTATAACTAGGATAAACTATAATGAAAATACTAATTAAATATAACTAACAAATTAACCAATATGGTTTATATTATCATGGTTAATGCATCGTTCAAAAATGATAATTCCATAACAATCCCTAAATAATCATTGTCAATATTTAAGCTCAGCAAACAAGCTACATGGCTGGATCATATGAGGTTAACAGCCACCCAAGGGAGAATAATGATGCTACCAGAGTTAATATAACTGGTGCGGAACTGCAGGCATTAATAGATAATGCTGTTACTCGGGCTCTTGACAGACAATATAAGGAATCAAGTGATACCCACTCTAAGACTCTATCTGTGGCTCATAGTAAAACACATGATTCAAAGGAGGACGATGTTCATAACTCGTCAAATCAGAGGAGTGTTCCGCCTAGACAGGTTGTGCTTAATCAAGAACCACATGTTAAAACCTGTTCGTATAAATATTTTGTCTCCTGCAAGCCCAGAGACTTCACATGAGAAAAAGGAGCCATCGACTGCATGACGTGGCTCGAGGAGATGGACACTGTTGTTGATATTAGCGGATGTGCAGAGCAAGACATTGTGAAGTTTGTTTCACAATCTTTTAAAGGAGAAGCTCTAGCTTGGTGGAGGTCGCTAATCCAAGCTACTGGGAAAATCCCGTTGTATAATCAAACATGGGATAAGTTTGTTGCTCTTATCAAGGAAAATTACTGTCCTCAACATGAAGTTGAGAAAATTGAAACCGATTTCTTGGCATTGGTCATGGAAGACTTAGATTGCCAGGCATATCTTACAAATTTCAATACTATGTCTCGATTGGTTCCTTACTTGATCACACCAGAACCAAAGCGTATAGCTCGCTTTATTGGGGGCCTAGCCCCGGAAGTCAAGGCAAGCGTGAAAGCATCGAGACCTACTACATTCCGGTCAGCGGCAGAATTGTCGCTATCTCTCACACTCGACGTAGCCAGAAACAAGGCTGCAAAAGCTTCGGAAGAAGGGAAGCGTAAAAAGGAGGATGAGGGTTCTCATCACTTCGATAAGAAGAAAAAGGGGAACTCTGATCATAGGAAGAGTTCCGAGTTTAATAAGGGTAACCAGCAGACGGGTGAAAAGACCAGGTGCAAAACATGTAGGAAATTCCACCTGGGGAAATGCAGATTTGAATCTCAGCCTCTTCCTTGTGGAATCTGCAAGTCCAAGGAGCATAAGACCTTGGATTGCAAAAAGTTGAAAGATGCGACCTGTTATGGTTGCAACGAGAAGGGGTACATCAAGACTAACTGCCCTAGGAATCAGAAGAAGTCTGAAGAGGCCAAGAAAGTAAACGCATGAGTCTTCCAGATGGACACCAGGAGGCGATATAGAAAGATGACATCATAAAAGGTACTTTTCCTTATCAATGATGCTTATATGGGGATTATTTCTGGCGCAGAAAAGTCTATTGAGGACAATAAATATTGTAAGCTGTTGTATCCGCCTATTAGGATCTTAGGCTTATAACACGAGGTAGAATTGGCCGATAACATTTAGAGACTGCTTCAACAACCTTAGATGGATGCTTTATATCCATTAGGAAACGCTCTTATCCAATATCCTAATGTCAAGCTTTCAAGCTATCCAAAATCATCAATATGATCAAGACAGACGTGACAACTGATCCCCTGTCAAACAGGTGATGGACTAGGTCCAAACCTTAATTGCCATTAATGGTCTTTTATGGCCTAGGCTAAGCATAATTGATATATATACATATTTAAATGACGTTCATTGAGAATGTTCGTACTATATTAACCTGTATGGTTTAACGATACCATGGTTGGTATATATTAGGGCATCAGGATGATGAGTAGCGGTTGTTGGATTACAACTAAATAATTGTTTTATTTGGTGTTAGGAATCAAATATCGAGTATGACAAACTCGGATAAGACAGCCATTGATCGTGTTATGGATAATGCGACACATACGAATGATGACCCAATTGTGAACCTTAGAATTTCCAAGGATGTTCTACAGACTATGATAGACGCAGCTGTTGGAAAAGCTGTGAAGAAGGCTGTGAAAAAGCTCAAGGAGCCCAATGCTACTTGCTCCAAATCTCAACCAATACCACCCTTCATTACTCACGAGAAGGATCTCGTTCATGCCTCCAATCTAAAGGGTGAACTAAAAAGGAAAAGGGAGAAAGATAACTCCCAGAGTTCTAAAAAGAAGAACAAACAAAAGTCCAACCAGAAACCTATATGCAAGACCTGCAAAAAGCGCCATTATGGGAAATGCAGATTAGAATCAAAATCCCAATCACAGCCCAGGGCTTGTGGGATCTGCAAATCTAGTGAGCATAAAACATTGGAATGCCAGAAGATAGGAGATGCGACTTGTTACAACTGTAACGAGAAAGGGCATATCAAATCAAATTGCCCAAGGTATACTAAGAAGCTTGAAGGAGATAAGAAGACCTACGCTAAGGTCTCCCAGATGGATGCAAAAGAGGCCATACAAGATGACAATGTTATAACCAGTACGTCCTTATCTGTGATGTATATGCAAGGATATTGTTTGATTCAGGTGCAGATAAGTCGTTGTGGAATAAATTTTGTAAGTTATTTAATCTGCCTGTTAGAACCCTAAGCATAAAATATGAAGTTGAATAAAACGCTAGGAGTTCTGCTTTATTTCGGATACCAATCAATCCTTCATAGATGGTAAGTATAGCAAACTCTTAAAGACTCCCATGAGAACCTTAGATATTAAGTATAAGGTAAAACTTACTGGCGAAAATCATAAGAACCATTTCTTCTGTTCCCATCAGAAACCTTCAGCCATAAAATTTTTGAAGTATCTTCTCTATAGAGGAAGTACGTCAGCATATATGGTTGATATCTCTTTAATCTCTATCGATTCCAAATACCAGATGGTATGATAAAAGCGTCATATGTGGTTGGTGTATCTTAATAAGTTCCATAGATTGCTTCCATGCCTGATCAGTATGGAGGTTTAATGCATGGGACCACAAAGATATCCCGATAGTCATATGGTACTAAAGTCAACTAATGGTATTCAAAGAAGATATCCAGAATGGAATTGTCCAAATAAATGTTCTCGATTAAGGAATTCGTGGACTTGTAACATAAATGTGTCACTTATTTGACACAAGCAATAATGGATGAACTGGAGCCTGAGAATTGGAAAATCTCTGTAACCTCCTTGCGTTTTGACTATCTTCTCCAAGATTACCCTGTTTACCTCCTGAGAGGTGAGTAGAGTTAAGATTAAACATCCCGCTTAGGGCTGCAGTATTATGAAATCTCCATGTTGATTAGTACCACCAATTAGGAAATAATCGAAACCTTGATTAAGTAAGTTTTAAAATAGAGGATTCATATAGCCTAACTTAGTATTCTGAGAATTCGGTATAGTTAATTAAGAAAGACGGTTCATTTTGCTTATGCACTTGATTACCGCAACCCTATTTAGGCAACAATTAAGAATCGCCATTAGCTGCCCAGGATCGTCGATTTGATCGACTAACAGGAAGGATTAGCTATTCCTTAATATTAAATTTAAGCAATGGTTGGAATAACTATCTCACCTTAAGATAAGCTCTTCTATAATAATTGATATATAAGTATCAACCTGCTTCTTTGGAGACATTGTATAGATAGAATGTTAAACAATTATCGTTAGACAGAAAACTGGTAAGTTCAATTATCATGATCTGAAAGTTGCCTTAGAAACAACGAATAAGATCATACAAATTCATAATCATCTTAGAGTTGCCAGTAATCGGCAGAAAATCAAGGATTAATAAAAATCGCACCCCTCTTAAGTCCTTAATAAGGACTAGGGTTCAATTGAAAGTATCGCTCTAAGAAGAGTGTACTGAAAATTTTATACAACAGGCTAGTTAAGCTCTGATTATATATAGGATCATTCGAGGAAAATCGAATACATCAAAGGTCAATAGCTTTTAAACTAAAACCTAGTTATGGAATGTGGTGGAACTCGCAGTGTGACCCACACTAATGATTTAAGGATGTATGTCACCAATAAGTCGAGAAGCATTATCACATAATGATAGACGTATCTATAATATTATAAGAAACCCGTATCGATTAAGGATTGTCAAGATCAGAATCTAAGGAAGAAAACATGAACCTATTATAAAGGTCATTTAGGATGCCTCTAGAGGCCCAAATAGGCTGTGGAAGTTAAGTCCGTTATGCAACAAAAAGTACTTCCATTACATTAGCAAATCTCGAGGTCGAGATTTCTTTTAAGGGGGTGAGGATGTAACACCTCGTAAAATCATGTTCAATGAAGTCTTGACACGTGTAATGAACGTTAATGAAGTCAAACATTGAAATTTAGGGACTAATTTTTCGAAAAATCAAAAACTTTGATTAAGAAAGGACTGGAAGTGTTAGCATACCTAAAATAAGTTTCTAAATAACCTCTTACGATGTTTATATTCACAAATGTGCCACTTGATGGTTAAGTGTAGCCGTTTGCGTAATTAATTGAAGGTTTGCGTAATAAAGGGTTAAAAGCGTCAACATGTCAATTCTAACCTCTGAGTGACCTTTTAACAAACCGAGAGCTTCATGATATTTAATTATACTCTCGGGAATTCCAAATAATGGCCGTCTAAAGTTTTTATGCCTATAAGTAAAGTTACGCGCAACTTTGCAAGTTAAAGGGGCTAAAAGTGTCAATATGTTTAATTATACGTCTGAATGACCTTTTAGCGAATCCGAAGCATCGTGATGTTTAATAATACTATCAAGAATGCCTAATATGGATTAGATGAGGCTTCAATACTATTAAATGATGAAATGCGCAAGTTTGCGTAATAGAGGGACCTAAAGCGTCAACTTTTGAATCTACGCCATTCAGTGACCATTTAAGCAAACGGGAGCGTAGTAATATTTAAATATATGCTTGGGAATGATTATTATGGGCCATGGAAGGCTTAGATACTATTAAATAAAAAGTCATAAAATCAGTTTTGCCAAATTAATAACTTGGTAAATATTAGTTGAACATGTCTAAGCATGTTCAACCAGACAATTCTAAGTATAGACTCGGTTCGGAACCGAAAGTCGTAAAAGTTGACTTTTGCTTTGACTTTCAGTTCTAACCCGATTTAGCTTAGTTTAGATATGCCTTAGGATTCCATTAGGACCATATTATAAGTTAGTATAACCCTCCAAGGTTATACAACTTGGTTCCATAGAAATCCTAGTTCATGAGTGTTTCCGTTATATGCCTAAATGTTGACCGTTATGCCCTTTTAACCATGAAATGATATTTTTGAAAATGTGAAAGAATAGAAACCTTTATTACTGATATATAAACGTGTCCCTAAAATTTGACATCAATTGGAGGTCTAGATTAGGAGTTATGCTCAATAGATTAACTAAAAAGCTTTTTATTAATTAAACGGCGTAATTAGCAAATAACCTATTTAAACCCAATTTTTATACCAAACTTTTTACCCAATGATATAAAATAATATTTTGGGATTTTTGAAGATTTTTAATTATTTTTAGGCTGAGCATAACATAGGGTTTTAAGCTTGATTCGGTAATTGCCGGTTTTGCCCTTTTGGGCTATTAAATGAGTTTTATAAATCCTTTTGACCCCAAACCTTTTTCTACTGATCTAATATGTTAAATAAAATATTTTGAGCCTTCTGGAATATTAAAAATATCAGCTTTCTATAAAAAACCCGGAAATGGCTCCAAATCGCCTTTTAAGCGTTTTTAACGCATAGTATGTATCAAAACTAGTTTAAAGATATAAGGGTTGATGCCTACTGATTTTCTCAGTAAATTTTTATATTTTAACAGTAAGCAAAAGTTTTAAACTCAGATTTCCAGTTTTGGCCATTTTAGGCTTATGTGAAATTACCAAAATGCCCCTACGGTGCATAGTATGATTATAATTAATAAATTTTAAGTATAAGTGATACCCTACTGTTATAACTTATTAAAATGAGTATATTTACTGATTTAATCAGACCTATAACTCAGATTACTATTTAAACTCTTTTATAAACTTTAAAAGGACCAAAATGCCCTTGCGAGACATAGTTTGAGCTTAAAATCATCCTGGGCATAACGGAAGGTATCTTACTGATATCACAACATATATAAGGCATATTAACTTAGGAAACCTGTATATGACTCTTATGGTCACCCGTTACGCATTTTCGCGTTCGGTACGGTTTATGTAACTAGTTTGCATAAATTGACCGAAACGGGTCAAACCTTACCATTTTCACTTCAAAATCCAGAATGTGTTTAAGTTTACCCATATTATACAAGTCCCCAAACTTGTCGGGTCTAAATCACATTCCAATCCGGTCTGCGCTTAATCTTGCGTTTTGAACCGTAAACCTTTCCTTAAAACTAACCGGTCTAAGTTTCAACTTACATAAGACCCGTTAGTAATCTAATAGGTTATTAAAAACCTTCGTTCCAGATTAAGAGCCCCAGTAGAGGTACTTGTGCTTGCTGATTAGGATATACGGCTGAGTATAAATTGCATTTTAAGCTCAGGTAAATACTCTTAACTTATTTTCCCTATACGGGCTTGGGATAGGGTATTATAAAGATACCGCTTGGTCGGGTATTGAATGTTTAATCATATTGTGATTAAATTATTGAGGTAACCCGCTTTAATCTGTCTTGTTTGAAATAAAGGCCTTTAGGGGTTAATGACCATGTCCCGGATATCCTTGGCATCATTGTATTATAAAATGGCCACGTCTTATGCACGGGGTGTAGGCGTACACCTGACAGTTGCATAAGGGAAACGGTATCTCACTCTCTTGTGGGCCTATACTTGTGGCGTGTCTGTTAATCTTGACTCGGTTTCTACATCGGGCCCTAAATGTATAACAAACATGTAAATTTGTATACAGGATTATTTTTATATAATTGTCCCAAGTTATAAAAGTTTTGTGCCATGTGCATTCAAATCAATTTTCTAAAACATTTTCAAAATGAGTCTGTTAAGTTGTATTTACCAGTGAAAACTGACGTATTTTCCCAAAATTTTAAGTGACAGGTACTATACGTAATTGGCTGAGAGCTCAGGGCGTCAATAGGGAATCTCGCAAGTTCTAGATGCCTAAAGTCCGTTGAACAATGTTATCTTTCTGTTTAAGATCCGCCTGTGGATCCAACTTACATTCCGTTGTAATAATTGATATTACTTTTGAATCGGACTGTAATGTATTTTTCTTTTGCTTCCGCTGTGCATTTAAATTGTGTTGTTTGACTATGATGATATCAACTACGTCACTATACCCCCACCGGTGACACGTGGATAATTCGGGGTGTGATAAGAAACCTCTTCAAATAGAAGACAGAAAGGTGAAATTTCTTAAGCATAAACGGTTAGTACTGGTCAAAGTCAAGTGGGATTCGAAGAGAGGACCTGAATACACTTGGGAGCTGGAATCAGAAATAAAGCGAAAGTATCGTCACTTATTCCAATAAATCTCGAGGACGAGATTTTAAATAAGGTAGGGAGGATTTAAGGACTCTAAAAAATATCCTAATTTGACCCATAAATGAAAACCCGGACCCCTAAAACCTTACCCTACATTAAAAAATAAGAAAAACAAAACTTAGAGGTTTCAGGCGGGCCGCGTAAGAGACAAGCTTGTCTTACGCGGGCCGCGTCAACCCTGAGTTTGACCGGATAAGTATCCGGGCCACGTATAACCCACCTGTCAAACCTAAGCCCATGACCATGCAAACCTATACGTAGACTGGGCGGCCACGTGGGCCGCGTAAGATATAGGTGATGGGTTACGCGGGCCGCGTGAGGCCTTAATTTCAGCTATAAATAGCTGATCGCATGCACAGTCTGTTGGTGTCGAAAACAAAGTTCAAAAACGAATTCTTGTTACTCTGAAGTCGAAAATATCAATTATATTAGTGAGGCGCTGCTCCGATATCGGATATTAACTCGATCGCTGCTACGATTCAATGTCCAATCGATTAAAACTATCCAATGGATGTTTAAGTGCTGCCCACACTTTGTCATTCGTCGTTAATTCAATTGATGTTTAAGTATCGCACTTTGTCATTCGTTGTGAAGGTTTAATCTCGCGAGTTATCGTAAATGCTGTATTAGTTACTAACCGAGTTCGTGTGCATGTTATTAAATTTAGGTTAAAAGGCTAATCAGTAGGCTAGGCTCTGCTCAAACAAATCTGTAATGTGAGTCATTCTCTTTTTATCAAATTACTTTCAAAATCATGTTTATTTTCAAAATTATAATTATAGGGATTAAGTCTTTGTAATCACCAAATTACAGCCGGTATGTGGGGTTTTGTATACATTACTTGATAACCTACACCATTGGACAACGGGGCCAAGGGGTGATATGACCATAGTCACAGACACCATCGGGCTAAGAGGCTACCGATGAATGTCGAGTGACAAATATTGTGGGTAGTTGGTTGATAAATGGAAACATTGTAATCGCTCTTAATACTGTAAATTATAACAAACATGTTGTTTTAGTAAAAAGAATGATTTACCAGTATTTCCTGCTGACAAAACCTTTTTCAAACATGTTTCAGGTGATTTGTTGTGATTCAGGAAAAGTGCCGCGAAGCACTACAAGCTTAAGGAAGTGGCTCAGTATAAAATAAAGAAACATGTTTTGGAAAAATAAAGATTTCTCCGTGAAATCATATGATTGTAAATTACCGGTTTTATCCCGAGTTGTGAAATAAAATAATAGGGAAATTGCAGTTTTAAAAAGATCCTGTTCAAATCTTCCGCTGTTAACTCAATTAAATAAATACCACGGAATTTTCTGTCCCGCGGCTCCTGAAACGGGTCAAACCGGGTCAGGGGCCGTGATAGAAGGACCATACCGAGTCAAAGAAGCCAGCGAAAAAGGCTCGTATGTGTTGGAAAAAATCGATGGAACCCCTGTACCCAGGACATGGAACGGGGTCCATTTGAAAAAGTGTTTCATTCAAACGGCCTGCTACGGACAAGAAAGATCGCTATTTCCTATTTTATTTTCAATTTCCATGTATGAATCGGGAGGGTAATACCCCGAACAAATTTTCGTTTTCCTTGTAACCGGGTGGGTTTTCCCCGGACCTATGATCAAATAAATCAATAAATAAAGCGATCTGAACTTTTATAAGTATAAAGCATAGCATATGTATTATAAGTTCGAACAATGTCAAAAATGTGCACAAACGGGCCTCGACCCATGCCTCGCGCCGATCGAGAAGGCTTAAATAGTTCTAAAAATAACAAAATCTATTAAGCAGAAAAGCCTGTATTTGATACGATCCGGCTATAAAAAAATCATCAAAAGGAGTCAATTATCGGAGACTCCTTGCTAAGATCCGGTCACCAAAGTTGACCGGACAAAAACCTGGTCGAACAGTAAAAGTGTAACACCCCGTGTTTTCACAAGTCAAAGTCAAAGTCAAGGTCTAAGTCAACGACCGATTTCGCGCAACTTGACTTGCAGGAATTTCTTTATTTTATTTGTATTATGTGGAGTAAGTGTTGTTAATGACAATAATTGATGCGTGTTAATCGTTATTCAATCGACCTACGACGGTGAATTATAGGCAGTAACAATGCGATAAAGTTAACTAATCAATAATCAAGCTATGTTAATCGACTCGACATCAATTCGCAACTCGAGCTACGTACTTTTACTTGTTGTTATACGTGTGTGTGTGCCTTACGTGTTACCTGTGCATGTTTATTTATGTTGTATTGTGATAATCAAGCGAACTCAATCGAAACTCGAAATCTAACTCGAAACGCAATCGAACTCGAATCGTGAACGAATTAGGATAATTGGTGGAAAATAGATTATGCGAGATATGAGTGTTTGGGACTGAAAGTAATTTGACTAGGAAACCCTCTCGAATCGAACCGCTCGCAATCGAAATCGAAATATCAAAAATCGTCACGCGAAACACTCGAAAAGTGCGACTGATCTATCAGGCTCCCAGTCGATCGAACAGCCAGCCGAATGGACTGCTGTCCGATCGGACAGGCTGTCCGATCGAGCTGCCTGGCCGATCGGCCAGCACTTTCCTCTTTTGTCATCCTATAAATACCCCTGTCATTGTCATCCTTTTCCACTTTTGGAAACCCCTGTTCGACCAGCACGCTCAGCGCACCTTTTCACAGATTTCTCTCAATTCCGGTAAGTTTTCGTCCTAAATCTTGTACTTTCTTGATCTATACACACTCCTACACCTTTCTATCTTTCAAATCTTAACTTTTAACCGTGAAATCACCAAGAATCAAGTGTTCTAGGATGATGTCATCATGGGTTCTTGAAGAACTTTGATTCTTAGTTAGGAATAAGTGGATTGTACATTGTATTTTATTTTCCGGGGTGAGATTTTGGGAAGGTTAGATGTGTCACATCCCTTGTGTGTTTTAAAACTCTAGTTCTTGCACATTGAGGACAATGTTTACCTCAAGTGTGGGGATGGGGGGAAATTTCAAAAATTTTTCAAAATTTCTTGTCTTAAAAGCGATCTTAAAAGCACAAGTAACTAAGTCAACGAGGGATGTCACAACCCATTTGGTCTTTTGTCATGGTCAAGTTCAAATTAATAAGCATAACGGGTATTTAGCGGGTGGTTATTTGGGAATAATTCGCCTAAGGAACTAGCAATTTATGCATATCACATATCATACCCTTATACGTGAGGTTTGAGCCACTTTTATATCATAGATTTACATTTACATGTTTCTTTGTTTGAGTGGACCATTAGTCGCGTATTGTAGAACTTGCAACTTTTGATACGTTTGAGACTATAGACCGAATACAAGCACGAGAATGATTAAGGCATTAGGTAAACCTTTTCTCCTAAAACCATTTATCTATCCTTACCCGAACAAATTCCCTAGTCGCCCATTTTGAGCCTAAACCTTTCGTTTGACCACCCTATAGCCCATAACCCTTTTCTTTTTAAACCCGTGTGATGAAAATTCGATTATAGGAGCTTAAGTTTATATAGTTGTTATGATTCTCAAAAAAAAAAAAGAAAAAAAAAAAAACAGAAAATGTTGCGAAAAAGATTGAAAAAGCTTTGAGAAAAACACAAAAAGAAGTGTTAGTAGTTGTTGAATAAAAGGCTTAAGTTGTCGCCTTGTAGTGATGTTTATAGTCTACTTTTGTTTAGAATAGTCTTTTGTAATAAAAATCGAATTTTCATCACTTTAGCCACTTTAAAAATATCCTATTTCCTACCCTTAGCCTAGCCCCGTTACAACCCTTCAAAGACCTTTTGACTTGTGCTTAGTATTCGTGTTCGGTGGTGGAGAATGATTGAGTTGCAAGCCTATGCGGGTACGTGTTCTAATCGGTTTTGAGCGATTAATTGTTGAAGTGCTAATACATTATACACGTTAGCCGATTTTAAGCCGAGTGGAGAGCACATTGTGAGGGATATGCATGAGTTGTTAGTATCCAAGATTCTTGCAATCGTTAATTAGTAGTTGTTACTCATTTTCATCACATTATCTAGTTTAAAATCATATCTTCCAAATAAACAAAAAAACACAAAATTATTCTAGTAAGCTTCATAATCGTGACACAATTGTTTAATTCATTCGAATCCATACACAAACCACATACTCTTCGTGGTTCGACCCCTTACTACCACTAACACATTGTTAAGGGTAATTTGGGCTATAAATATTATCTTTGACCGGAGCGCGACACTCCGATCAAATTTTGGCGCCGTTGCCGGGGAGTGCGTGCGCTTTGTGTTTGGATATTGTTTGAATTTGTGTGATTATCTGTTTAATTTGTTTAGCTTTCTTTTTGTACTTGTCTTTTTCCTTGTTACGCGGGGTGTGTTACTTGTGCAGATTACAGGTAGTGCATGCATACGCGGAACTCCGGGAGGACTTCACCTTTAGTCTACGAACCGGAAATCGAACGAGTTGCAAGAAGAAACCTAGCAAGCCGGTTAGAAGCAACACTTGCTTCTAATCAAACCAACCAAACCCCACAACATACACCATCCATTGAAACTGATTCAATGGCAAACCAAAACTCCAATCACCCAAACCTCAACCAAAACCAATTCCAATCCCGAGGAACCTTTTATCCCGCTCAAAATGTTCAACCCATGCCTCAAGAGCAACCGGGTGGTAACAACAACAATGGACCACCTACACCACCTTTCCAAAACCAAAATCCCAACAACAATCAAAGAACACCTCAACAACAAAACCTTCATAGACACAACTCCCTACCCATTAACCTAGATGACCGGAATGTCAATTCCGACCGTCGGGGAAATCGTGATCGCGGCAATCCCGCAAATGAAGACCCATTCTTCAACATCGATGACTTGAGGAATGCAATCCCCGATGATGAACCGTATAGTGTTCCCGGTTATCAATCGCCGGAACATGTGAGTGTTCATACGGAAAATTCGGATGACGGGGGATATTATGATGATAGGGCTAACGATGACGAAGATTGGGGCTACGTGAATAGGGGAAACGTCTACAACGCAAGAAGATATGATGATGAGGAATTTGGCTATCAAAATGCCAATTACGTTGGGGACGACGTATACGGTTACGGAGGTGGAAGAAATGATGGTTATGGGAACAACCGTCAACCACGAAACAATGACCAACGGAACCGGAATGATGGGTTTTATAATAACAACAACAATGCAAACCCTAACCGGATTCCTCGTTTCGTGGGAGGTGGTAACCCAAGGGATAATCGAAGAGATGATCGAAGAGGTGAAAGACGGGATAATAGAAGACCGGTTGATCAAGAAGTTAATGGTCCACATCGTCGTCAACGACCTCCACGGGGAGTGAATGATCGTTTTAGGCCGGTTGTCACCGAGAACGACTCACCAATCGTTTGTGAGAGGAGGATGTTTGATTGTAAACCACATTACATCAACATACTTCCTCATTTTAATGGAAGATCTAACGACGAACCGTATACACATTTGACGGAATTTTCTTCGGTTTGCAGCACTATCGGGGGTCATAACTTTGCTTTAGAGGAGGTCAAACTTCGACTATTCCAATTTTCACTGAAGGATAAGGCAAAGCAATGGTTCCTCACACTTCCCGCAAATAGTATTCGCACTTGGGGAGAAATGCAACAAGCGTTCCTTGATGAATACTACTCAATGGCGAAGACCGATGACGCTCGTGATGAAATTAGGTCTTTTCGCCAATTATCGGGCGAACCGTTACATGAGGCCTTTACAAGATTTAGAGAAATGATGCGAAGATGCCCTCATCATCAAATTGAGAAGTGGGAGTTGGTTAAATGCTTTGTACGGGGTCTAGATGACAATACATGGAACCGACTTGAATCCACAAGCAATGGGACCCTCCTAAGCAACCATGAAGACGATGATTGGGAGTTTTTGGAACGAATGAGCAAGCGTTCGAAAGAGAAAGAATCGGCCGACCGAGCCAAGAAGCATCCCGTTTCCCGGTCACTTCCCGATCTTGATTCTAAAGATCGGATTTCTACTTTAGAGCGGGAAATGGCTCGAATGAAGAAGAAAGAAGTGAACGCGGTTCAATTTGAAGTGTGTGAAGAGTGTGGTGATATTGGGCATAGAGCGGAACAATGTCCAACGGGGTCGGGTGATTACACCGAGGAAGTCAATCAAGTGTATGGGGACCGAAAGCAATATGACATGAACTCCAACACTTACCATCCGGGCTTGAGAAATCACCCTAATTTCCGGTATGGTAATGCTTCAAACCAAATGAACCCGAATTTTCAATCGGGTAACCAAGGAGGTCAAGGTGGGTCTTCGTACAACAATCGTCAAGGTGGTAACCAAGGGGGTTACCAAAGGAATTACAATCAAGGGGGTAACCAAGGGTATCAAAACCGTGAAGGTAATTATCAAAGAGGTTACAACCAAGGCGGAAATGGGAGTAATGCTTCAAACTCTCAAGGTGATGACTCGATCAATTCGAAATTTGATGCTATTATGAATGCTATCAATCATTCAAATCAAGAGATGAAGAAAGAGTTTGAGGTACGAGATAAATCCCATAAGGCGCTGGAGAAGCAAGTGGGCCAACTTGCGGAAGAAATGGCTCAGATGAGAGGAAGCACGGGAAGACTCCCAAGTGACACCGCGGTGAACCCTAAGCATCAAGGGTCAAACTCAAGGAACACACGTGAGGTACCAATTAATAAAATTACTTTACGTAGTGGTCGAGCCATTGATAATGGTGTCAAAACACCATCACCCCAGTTTGTTGAAGGGGTGGTGGAGGATGCTAGTGAAGATGAGAATGAGAATGGTCAAACGGGTCAAAATAAAAATGACTTGAAAAAGAACAATGATACCCCCGTTGTGACCATCCCCGTTCCCAAGGCTAAGGAAAAGGGTGTGGAGGCTAATACCGCCCCTTATCCCGAAGCATTGAAGGGACCCGTGAAAAAAGTTGTAAACAAAAGAGGTCCACAACAAGAAGAGTTGTTGGAAATTTTTAAACAAGTAAAAATAAATTTACCTCTTTTGGATGCAATCAAACAAGTACCGTCGTATGCTAAGTACTTGAAAGATTTGTGTACCCAAAAACGCACTCACAAATTTCCAAAGAAATTAGATTTAACCGAAAACGTGAGTTCGATTCTTTCGGGTGCACTTCCACCTAAGCTCCAAGATCTGGGTGCGCCTATCATTTCAATTCAAGTAGGCGATTTTAAAATCAACCGGGCACTTCTAGATCTTGGTGCTAGCGTGAGCATTCTACCAGGTAGTTTGTATGACCAATATGAGTTTGGTCCACTTCAGTCGTCTAACACCACCGTGGTGTTAGCCGATTTGACACCTAAACTACCCCGTGGAATTGTTTCGGATGTGATAGTGAAAATCGAGGATTTCTACTATCCGGTGGACTTTTTAGTGCTTGATTATGTGGCCAAGGACCCAAACAAACAACCTACGGTGATTTTGGGTCGACCGTTCTTAGCAACCGCGAATTCTCAAATTGATTTCAAAACGGGAACGATTGACATGACATTTGGAAACCGAAGGTTGAGGTTGCATGTTTTTTCCGGACTTATGAACCCTCCAGTTGATAATGAATGCTATATGGCGGACGTCGTTGACACGTGTATACCTCTTTGCGACACAGTCGTAGATGGGGAAAACACAATGCAGGATTGTTATATGTTTGACAGGTCACAGGTGGAGATGGATAAGAGCATAGACGAGGAAGTGAGAAGTTTGGAGGTGCTTGCGGTTAGAGAGGGAAAACCGACATGGACGCACCAAGTTGAGAGTTTACCGGAAAGCATCGACACCAAGTTGAAGCCGTCATTAGTAGAGCCTCCAGAGGTTGAATTGAAGGCGTTGCCTAAGCATCTCAAGTATGCTTATGTTGGTGAAGGTAACACGCTCCCGGTTATCATTGCATCAAACTTAACCGTGGAGCAAGAGGATAAATTGATGGATGTTTTGGTCACTAATCGGGTGGCGATTGGATGGACCATTGCTGATTTGAAGGGTATTAGTCCCTCGGTGGTGATGCACAAAATCATCACGGAAGAGAATGTGACTCCCGTTCGAGATGCACAACGGAGGTTAAATCCGAATATGCGGGAGGTAGTGAAGAAAGAGGTGCTGAAATGGCTCGATGCGGGTATCATTTACCCGATCTCGGATAGCCAATGGGTGAGCCCAACACAGACGATTCCCAAGAAAGCGGGCATACAAGTCGTCAAAAATGACGCAGGTGAAGAGGTAGCCACTCGGCCGGTAACCGGGTGGCGAATTTGTATTGATTATAGGAAGTTGAATACCGCAACTTCCAAATATCATTTTCCTTTACCGTTCATTGATCAAATAGTTGAGAAATTGTCGGGACAAAAATTTTATTGTTTCTTAGATGGCTTTTCTGATTATAACCAAATCGCCATCCATCCGGAAGACCAAGCAAAGACCACGTTTACTTGTCCCTATGGCACTTTCGCATTTAGGCGAATGCCGTTTGGATTATGTAACGCCCCCGCCACCTTCCAAAGGTGTATGATGAGTATCTTTTCAGATATGATGGGGAAGTCTTTGGAAATATTCATGGATGATTTCTCAATTTTTGGGTCATCTTTTGAGGCTTGTTTGGATCAACTAGATAAAGTGTTAAGAAGGTGTGTCGAAACTAGTTTGGTCTTAAGTTGGGAAAAGAGCCATTTTATGGTTCAAGAGGGAATAGTGTTGGGACACGTGGTGTCAAGTCGTGGGATAGAGGTTGATCGCGCAAAGGTACAAGTCATATCTACTTTACCGTATCCCACGTCCGTTAAAGGTGTTAGGTCATTTCTAGGTCATGCGGGTTTTTACCGGCGGTTTATTAAGGGTTTTAGTGACATAACCAAGCCTTTATGTAACTTGTTGTTAAAAGCTCAACCGTTTGATTTTAATGAAAATTGCCAAAATGCTTTTAACAATTTGAAAGAGAAGTTGGTTGAGGCCCCAATCTTGCAATCGCCAAATTGGTCTTTTCCTTTTGAAATTATGTGCGATGCGAGTGATTATGCGGTGGGGGCCGTGTTGAGACAAAGGGTTGAAAAGAAACCCGTTGCCATATACTACGCGAGTAAGACTCTTTCGGATGCACAATTAAATTACACCACTACCGAAAAAGAGCTACTTGCAGTGGTATATGCTTTGGATAAATTTCGGGCATATATATGGGGTAGTAAAGTGATTATTTATTCTGATCACACTGCAGTTAGGTACCTCATGGAGAAGAAAGATGCAAAACCGAGGTTAATCCGATGGGTGTTGTTACTCCAAGAGTTCGATTTGGAGATACGGGACAAAAAGGGTACCGAAAATGTTGTGGCGGACCATTTGTCCCGGTTGATGGTTGAAGAAGATCCTACAACTGTAGAGATCAATGAGTCCTTCCCAGATGAGCACATAATGAAATTAGATAAATTGCCATGGTATGCTAACATTGTCAATTATCTTGTTACAGGTGATATGCCGGCACATTGGGATAGACGGAAGAGACAACACTTCATGTCCCAAATCAAGTACTATCGGTTGGAAGAACCGCATTTGTGGAAGGAGTGTGTGGATCAAGTGATAAGAAGATGCATAGATGATGAAGAAATTCCAAGCGTGTTACAGCATCTACATTCGTTTGCGTGTGGTGGTCATTTTAGTGGTCACAAAACGGGTCATAAAGTGTTGAATAGTGGCCTTTATTGGCCTACTATTTTTAAAGACGCAAATGAATTTTCTAGAAATTGTGTAGAGTGCCAAAAACTATGGGGTATTTCAAAAAGGGATGAGATGCCCATGCAACCAATCCTTGTAGTTGACATTTTTGACGTATGGGGAATTGATTTCATGGGCCCATTCCCAAATTCTTATGGCAATTTGTACATCTTGGTGGCCGTTGACTATGTGTCAAAGTGGGTCGAAGCAATAGCCACCAAGACGAACGACCATTCCGTGGTGTGTAATTTTGTCCAAACCAATATTTTTTCAAGGTTTGGGATTCCTCGTGTCATCATAAGTGATGGAGGATCTCATTTTAAAAATTTTCGGTTTGGGAAACTTCTAAAACGGTTTGGTGTTGACCATAGAATTGCTACCCCCTATCACCCGCAAACGAGCGGGCAAGTCGAGGTGTCAAATAGGCAAATCAAAGAGATTTTGCAAAAGACCGTGCGGCCGGACCGTAAGGATTGGTCAATTAAATTGAACGATGCTTTATGGGCCTACCGTACGGCACATAAGACACCTATTGGCACTACACCTTACCGGTTGGTTTACGGTAAAAATTGTCATTTACCGGTTGAACTTGTGCATAAATCGTTATGGGCTATCAAAGAAGTTAATGTTCAATATGACGATGCAGGTAAGGAAAGGAAACTTAAGCTATGCGAGTTGGAGGAGCTACGGGAAATGGCATATGAATGCGCGTCCAACTACAAGGATGGAATGAAGAAAGCGCATGATGCCAAGTTGAGAAAGAAAGAGTTCGAGGTTGGCCAAAAGGTGTGGCTTTACAATTCGAAGCTCAAGTTCTTTCCCGGAAAGCTCCGGAGCAAATGGATGGGACCCTATGTGATCACCCGGGTCGGACAATTGGGTGATGTTATCATCGAGGACCCGAAGGATGGGATACGACAAACGGTAAATGGTCATCGACTAAAACCGTTTCTTGATGGTAATGAGAAGGTAGAGGAAAGCAAGGAATCGGTGAGCTTTGTGGTAAGCACCCCGGTTTATGAGGTCGAATGAAAAGGACCGGTAACAAATTTTGTAAAGTTATGTACCATCTATTTAATTGTTTGTGTGTTCTTATGTTTAATCGTTTTTGTCTCGTACTAATCCTCTTGATTGTGTGAAGTTCGGATATCACGAATAGGTTTTGAAGACAAAAAAAAAGGTATGTTTTAAGACTTACTTGTGTGTATTAGGGACAATACACGACTTTTCGGGGGGTGGTAGGGCCGTTAACGGTTTCCGCGTTTTTAAAGTTTAACTTATAAAAATTCACAAAAACATTTTTTATAATTTTTAGGATTTTTGAGTGTACATAGCCCCTTTATTAAAAACTCATAATTTTCCTCAAAAAAAAATATATATATATTTTTGGGAAGCCGTCGGCGACGGGCTACTAGCCGTCGGTGACGGGCTTTCAAAACCCCCGTCGGCACACAATCCCCATAAACAGACCATTAAGCCGTCGCCCAAAATCGAAGTTTCCCTTGCCCGTCGGCGACGGGGTTAGGCCCGTCGGCGACGGGTTGTCTTTTGCGATCCGCTGCTGGTTCGTTTTTGACACAAGGATTCGAACCAAACACTCTCTAAACTTCATAAAACATAACCTAAGCTCTTTATTGACCCCATAATCAACCCACATTCACCTTACATCATACAATCCACCTAAATCCCTACTCTTTCTCTCTCCTAACTCACCTTCCAACTTCATCTTCTCCACAAACACTCCTAGAACCCTAAACCTTCAAGCTCTCATAACTTTCTCAATTCTCCACCAAATCAACTGATTTTTGAGTCCATCTTGAGTAATTTTTCGAGAGGAACAAAACCCCCCAACACGGTTTTCATCAATTCTTGCTAGTTTGCAAGATTTCTGGGCGTGTACTTTAGGGTTTTTGAAAGGGTGTTCATCAAGTTGCTTGCTTTCCATCTTTTCTTAGTTCTTCTTGTCTAACAACATCAAAGGTATGGATTCTCCTTAAATTTATGCTTGATTATCATATGTTAGTGTTTTTCTTCCGAAATTTTAAACTTTTTTGTTTAAGAGTAGGTTGTTTAGACAATGTATGTTGTTTTAGCATGATCTTGAGTAAGATTAGTTGCTTTGGATGAAATTTGAGCATGTTATAACTTTAGTGATGTGATTACACTTGTTATGAACATGATTGAACATGAAGGTGATGTTGAATATATTGTTGAATTTATGAGAAATTGTAAGATTAACAAGAAATTGATAAGTTTATGATAAAGTGAGCGACTTTAGAAGTTTAAAGAGGCGATTTTACATTCACTTGTTAATTAAAATGTCAACATCACACATCATGTTCAAAGTTTGAGAGTTTAGTAAAGGTTTGGGTCTATATTGATGTTTTGCTTATTTGTGATTGTAGTTATGGCGGGTGGCAAGAGACAAAAGACTACAGGGCAACCTTCATCATCAGGAGTCGGTTCTTCTTCCGGTTTACTACCGAGGAAGTGGGAGCAATTAAGCTCCATTGCAGAGGGTGATGCAAGACTCTACAGACAAGATTGGGCGTGGACAAAGTTCAAGGATAGCAAAAGCGCCGAAGTTTGGGATGAGGAGAAGAGAAAACTTTTATCGGAATACCAAGATAGGAAGTTGGAGGCCAAGCTCTGGAAATGGAAAATGGTCAACAACGTGAGTACCTCAGTTCCGGAAAGGAGTTTATGTGAAAGAGTGGTGAATGTCGAAGAGTTCAAACAAATTGGAATAACACAAATGTTTGAGAGGTTGGGATGGGAAAGAGTGCTTGATTGGTGCGAGGATAACACTTCGCGGATTTATTTGTCGGAGGTATGTGAATGGTTGTCGACACTGAGGTTTGTGAATAAGGATAGTTCTCCCGCGGAATGGAATTTGGCCAGGAAGACAACTCGAGGGACAATGAAGATGTCTTTTGAAACCATCAGCCGCATTGCACGCTTTGATTCCTTGGGGGTACAAGCATATGACTATCCAACCATGCAACAATTTTTGGATAGTCATGCGAATAATGGTGATCTGGATCAGATGACCGCGATTGTTTTACCTTATCATGATGGGGGAGAGACAAAGAGAAAGCACATGACGATTGAGGGAAAGATTCTACAAGGGATTAATGTGGAGAACATTTTGGTGAGGTTTGGTGATCGTGGAAGTGTTAAAGCGGGTGACTGTAGGGTGGTGCATTCTTTGCTATATGGGACCCCGACATTGTCATGGAGACACATAGTGATGATGAACACGTGGGCTACTCGGGAGTCGTTCCAGAGGCGTTTTATTCCATACGCACGCCTCATTAGTGCCATGATTGTTCAACAAAGTTGCCTACCTTCGGAATCACTATGGGTAACTAAACCGTTGGAGGAACTTAACAAGGCCTCTATGAAGAAGAACTGGAACATAGAAGTTAAACTCTCGGGGAACAAGTATGTTGTGACCGACAAGTTGGGTAATAAGTATGAGTTCCTTACTTCAGGGGCACCACCGGAATCGGAGGAAGATGAAGAGATGGGTGATGAAGAGGAAGGAGTTGAACCCTCCGGTCCACAAAGACCACGACAAAGATACATGAGGCCACATAGAGAAATTAATGCAGATGTGGCGGGCTTTGTGACCACTAGACGGGTGCCCTCCTACAAAAATTTTGATCGGGGACAGTAGGAGATATATGACAATGTCTCTGCTTGCATAGGTGAAGGACGGGAATATAATCGAAGAAGGGAAGCTTGGGAGGGATCCCATGGATCCTCAATGCAAGAGTATTGGGCAGCTCAAGAAGCCCAGAGGGAAAGAATGAATCAGTTTATGGAAGAGCAACAACGGTTCCAAGCAATGCAGAGGTCACAAATGGAACAGTTGGCGAAGAGGCAAGAGGATGAGGAAGCCCGGAGACGGGCATGGGAAGAAGATGAGGTTAGGCGCCAAACCGCACAGAGGGAGTTAGAACAACGCCGTTGGAGTGCTTTGGCTGTCTCTCGCCAAATGGCGATTAACAACACCAAGATACTCCACGATCAGGAGCGCCATCAAAGAGACCTTCAAGCCGGTCTCCCATACGCCGAACACTCGGGGTGGACTGGTTACCCCAATCTTCCTCATCCGCTAGGTCCATCCGATCCCACCCCTCATTGGCCCGAGGCAGTCGGTTCTAGCTTTATCCCGATCCCGTACCAACCGCCGCCTCAAGGGGAGCAGAGTCCCCTCGATAACTATAGGGAGATGTTCGAGTCCCTCACTGGTTATCAATACCAGCCCAACCCGCTAGTGGATCCAAACGAGCGATATCAGCGGTTGAGGTATGGTATGTTTTTGTTGTTGTTGTTGTATATTATTTTGTTTCCGTTATTTTTATTTCATGTTATTTATTTTTGCCTAGTTAAATGAACGTTGTGGGTGTGTTCCCTATATAACCCTCACGAGACCTCTCGTCCTCCCAAGCTATTGGGGGGTTTAAAAGGGGTTGTTGCATAAGCTAAATGCAACCGTGATTCCTACGAAAGTGAGTTAGGTTTATTGTTGTTGTAAATTATTGTCCACGTAAATCGAAGTGAAATAACACATAGCTTGGTAATATATTTCATAAAAAGGGTAGAACTAGGTAACTAACAAATTTTGATGGTTGTGAGAAGCATGCTTCTACACAAGGATTAGAATTTGTAGGTACAACATGTTCGCGGGACAACCGTTTTTATGAAGAGGCGAAGGAGATATGAGTATCAAGCGACAAAAATCAGGTGCATGTGTTCCCTTTTACTTTGATTCTTAGTTAGGAATAAGTGGATTGTACATTGTATTTTATTTTCAGGGGTGAGATTTTGGGAAGGTTAGAAGTGTCACATCCCTTGTGTGTTTTAAAACTCTAGTTCTTGCACATTGAGGACAATGTTTACCTCAAGTGTGGAGATGGGGGAGTAGTAAAAGTTTTCGATTTTGACCCATTCATTTAAATTCTATACATTGAGGACAATGTTTACCTCAAGTGTGGGGATGGGGGGAAATTTCAGAAATTTTTCAAAATTTCTTGTCTTAAAAGCACAAGTAACTAAGTCAACGAGGGATGTCACAACCCATTTGGTCTTTTGTCATGGTCAAGTTCAAATTAATAAGCATAACGGGTATTTAGCGGGTGGTTATTTGGGAATAATTCGCCTAAGGAACTAGCAATTTATGCATAACACATATCATACCCTTATACGTGAGGTTTGAGCCACTTTTATATCATAGATTTACATTTACATGTTTCTTTGTTTGAGTGGACCATTAGTCGCGTATTGTAGAACTTGCAACTTTTGATACGTTTGAGACTATAGACC
This sequence comes from Helianthus tuberosus, assembly GCA_030545235.1. NCBI lineage: Eukaryota > Viridiplantae > Streptophyta > Magnoliopsida > Asterales > Asteraceae > Helianthus > Helianthus tuberosus. The sequence goes on along the minus strand of CM060431.1, from coordinate 144,178,126 downwards.
GAATACAAGCACGAGAATGATTAAGGCATTAGGTAAACCTTTTCTCTTAAAACCATTTATCTATCCTTACCCGAACAAATTCCCTAGTCGCCCATTTTGAGCCTAAACCTTTCGTTTGACCACCCTATAGCCCATAACCCTTAAACCTTTTCTTTTTAAACCCGTGTGATGAAAATTCGATTATAGGAGCTTAAGTTTGTATAGTTGTTATGATTCTCAAAAAAAAAAAAAAAAAAAAACAGAAAATGTTGCGAAAAAGATTGAAAAAGCTTTGAGAAAAACACAAAAAGAAGTGTTAGTAGTTGTTGAATAAAAGGCTTAAGTTGTTGCCTTGTAGTGATGTTTATAGTCTACTTTTGTTTAGAATAGTCTTTTGTAATAAAAATCGAATTTTCATCACTTTAGCCACTTTAAAAATATCCTATTTCCTACCCTTAGCCTAGCCCCGTTACAACCCTTCAAAGACCTTTTGACTTGTGCTTAGTATTCGTGTTCGGTGGTGGAGAATGATTGAGTTGCAAGCCTATGCGGGTACGTGTTCTAATCGGTTTTGAGCGATTAATTGTTGAAGTGCTAATACATTATACACGTTAGCCAATTTTAAGCCGAGTGGAGAGCACATTGTGAGGGATATGCATGAGTTGTTAGTTTTACGGGCAGGTTAATCTTGGATAACCATTATTATATGTGATCATTCACTTAACCGGTAAATATGTGAAATTTGTAGAGAGTTTGAACTTTTGTATGAAAATAGACCTTAACCTATGTCTCGGGAATGGGATGTGTATTCGTTGTCGACCCACGTGAAAGTGAAAAACAGATTTGCTTGAGGGCAAGCAAAAGACAAGTGTGGGGATGTGATACGTGGTTGTAAACCGGTGCTCGTTATTGTTTAACTTGACGTTTTTACGTAAGTTTTAGTTTCGAATAACCTACTTTTAATCAAGAATGTGTTTTGCAGGTTTGATGGAGTTTAAGGAGCTTTTCGGGAGCTTTACGAGTCACCGGGTCGAAAACCGGAGCACCGAAATGTGTTACGGGTCAATCGGGAGTGCGAGGAATCAAAAATGGAGAATTGGTGTTCATGAGGTCGTCGGCGACGGGGTATAGCCCGTCCCGGATGGGCTCTAGATAAGCCCGTGTGCCAAAATCAGCCGTAACCAATCACTTAGGCCGTCGGCCATATAGGTGTTTTTGGGAGCCCGTCGGCGACGGGGGTGAGCCCGTCGGCGACGGGTAGTGCTTTGCTGAAACGCGATTTGTTGTTCTTTGGGGGTTAATCTCGATGCCTATTGGTCAAGGGGCCTCCAATTCGGGGAGTTACACTTGTTTTGAGTTTGAAACTTGTTCTTGGAGCCATTATCATCAATCATTCACCTACCATCCACCTACCTTCATCTTTACAACCCGAAATCATCATCAAGAATCATCACCATCATCACAATTAATCCATCATCCACAAACCCTAATCCTTCCACCATCATCATCTTTCACCAAACCTCATCATTCACCATTCTCAAGGCTTCAAGATGACTCCATCCGCATTCCAAGCATCCGGTGATCAAGTTGCATCAACCATGAGCGGCTAATCATCTCGGTTTCACCCCGGTGTAGGTAGTTGTTAATTTTAGGGTTTCAATTTGTTCTTGTTTCATCTTAGTGACAATTTGTATTTGGTTTTTGTAACTTTTGACAATAGTATTACATTTGTTACGAATTCATGAATTGTCGAACGATGTTAAAAGTTATGACTTTGCGAAACGGTGATATGTAATTGTACGCTGTCGTTGTTAGGATTTACTTGTGTTGATTACAAAGTGTCTTTTTGTCCGTTCTTCGGGGCGTTGATAGCTAGTAGCACCTAAGTCACGGTACACTAAATCCGTTAATCGAATGCATTTGAGTTGAAACTAAAACTTGTAGAAATCCTAGGTTAACAATTACCGAAACCGGGTGTGATTCCTTTTTATTATAATTGTTCTAGTATCCAAAATTCTTGCAATCGTTAATTAGTAGTTGTTACTCATTTTCATCACATTATCTAGTTTAAAATCATATCTTCCAAATAAACAAAAAAACACAAAATTATTCTAGTAAGCTTCATAATCGTGACACAATTGTTTAATTCATTCGAATCCATACACAAACCACATACTCTTCGTGGTTCGACCCCTTACTACCACTAACACATTGTTAAGGGTAATTTGGGCTATAAATATTATCTTTGACCGGAGCGTGACACTCCGATCAATAGTCAGCCGATCGACTGGCCAGCCGATCGGCTAGCACATGGTCAAACACAATCAACTCATTTTGAAGACTTGTATTGAACGAGCTATTGTTCGATCGAACTACTGTCCGATCGGATTACTCTTCGGATCATGAGATACTATGCTTCAATACTTGATCGATTTTCAACATGTTCAATGCACCAGTAGTGCCACCCGATCGAACAGCCGTCCGATCAGGTGACACCCTGTTGTCCGATCGAACATCAGTTGGGCCTATTCGATCGATCAACTATCCGATCCACTGCACCACACTTTACATTGCATTTAAAAGTCTTTGACTTGTTGACCTGTCCGATCGAACACCTGTCCGATCCAAAGACTAAACTTTGCAATTCATTTGAATGCCTAACCGATCGAGTTGCCGGCCGATCGAACAGTCGTCCGATCGACCGACCTGAAAGGTAAAGGTACTTCAATGTTTTCAAATGCTACAACGAAAACTTCAAAAGTCAAACCATCATACACAAACACATCTTTTTCAAATGAAGAAACAATCTTCTCGAACAACCATCCGATCGGCCTACCGACCGACCGGACAGCGGACCAAACGGGTTGTCAACCGAACGGTCAGCCGTCCGATCGACCAGCTGTCCGAATCTCCAACGCTTGTTTCCTGTTTTACGTTTTACTTATCGTTATGCTATCGAATCTATTCAGGCTAACCGTACTCGCTAAGCGCTCCCTTCAATCCATTAATCGCTGTGAGTATACTCGATCCCTTTTTGCTTTAAGCACTTTTGGGTGTAACATACGTTACGAATATTCAAACTACAACTATCACACTACTCAAACTATTTGAACGCTAACCGTTAATGCATGTTATACGTAGCTTATGAATGCTTGTTTGTTATGTTTACACATGGAATGCTGTCTACCTGCCTTAGCAACGGTAGTACTATAGTTTGGACTCAGCACCCGTTCACACGGGGGTTGTTAAGGATCTTTTACTTGCATGAATTACAGTGGTAATCATGTATTGCGAACTGCCTCGGGCAGTCAACCCGCAGTCATTGGTATCGATGGATCTATGTTGATAACTAACGTGCTTCATTTCACTATGTGTACGTGCTGGTTATGCGTAAACGAATTCGAACTCTATATGCTATTATCAAACTTGTATGCTCACCTTTACATTTTATGTATTGACTTTATTTTAACGTATGTGACAGATGCTAAGGAAGTTTACATGCTTTCTGTGCTGTGATGAAATTGAAGCTAGGAACGGAGGTCCTAGAAACCAATAAATAAACTATTTATGTTTAAATCTGAGTTGTCAGAACAGAATATTTGCCGGGATTTTATTTGTAATAATTTATTTACTATTTGAGACATGGTATGGGACATGTTGACTTAAATTGAATGGTAATGATAGTTGTTATGGAAACTTCTGGACAATCTGTTTCGCTCAGTGCCATGCCCCGATGATTCCGCCATCGGTTGAGGTGTGACAGATTGGTATCAGAGCCATAACTATAGGGAATTAGGCAAGACTCGACCTAGTCCGGGTCGAAGTCTTAGAAACCTAGACTATAGTTAAGAACTAGCAGACCGACTTCTCCATAACCAGTAGGGGCTATGTACGAGCTTACTTCTCGCTATCCTTGCTTATACTACACTATCATTGCACTCGAATTTTTAACTATGAATGGGCAATAATGTCGAGAATAGGTGTGAAAACCGCAAACTCTCGACTAAAGTTGCTTAATCGACCCGCATTTTAACTACAAACGAGGAGAATTATGCCAAATCAGGAGTGAAATCCGTATTTTGATGAATAATCTCCTAAATTTTATTAAAAACAGGGATGAAGTTGTTAAGCCAGGGGTGAAACCCTAACCTTGACGACTTGTTCCGCTTTTATACAAAACTCTCACCAAAGTCTCGACGGACTCCAACGACCTGAAGTCACAATACGACCAACGGGATGTGTGCCAAAAGCCCAAGAATCGAGGCAAGGGCATAGTCCTGAAGGTTAAATGTCCACAACGGATCCTTGTGAATAGTTGAAGTACTTTGGTTAGTCGAAGTCTACTAGCCGCAGACAATCTATTTCTCGATTTTTAAGTATTTTAGATTCAGAGCCCGCAACTGCCGATCCTGATGATTCGTTGATTTTATGTGTTTGTATGTTTAATGTTTATTTGTTAGCGTTTTGAGATATACTGGTTTCGATCTAACGCCTTTTGCTTCTGCTACTCACACAACACACTACACATCGCTAACAAATCGCGAAACTTTGAACGACTTCATGCTACGATATACGCTTGTACCACGCTACTCTCGAGCAATCGTCGACTTTGAATAATAGGTTTCTGTTTTCTAACTGCCTCTAGTGATTAAGTGCGCATGTGTTTCCCGGATTCCTTACTCTACATACTTAGGAATTATGTGAATATGTGCTCTACGTGCTTACGTGATTTATGCTCTAAGTATTATTGTGGTTATGTGATTAAATGGTTTTATGTCTTGCGTGGCTATAGGTCTATGTGTTTACACGGTACGTGTTACTGAGCTTTAGTAGTAGTAGACGTGTGAGGTGAGATTCGAATACAATGTGTTGAGTTCCGTGGCGATGTCTATTGCAGGCAATGTCGTCTGGATCCCGTCACGCACTTTCTCGTCAAGAAAAGAGAGACAAACGCCTTGCTTCCATTATCGCTAAAAGTGTGGAAAAGGCCGTGAGTGATGTTTATGAGAATGCCAGCAAATCGTCTGAGGAATCGAGAACCGAAGCTCCCAAAGCTACCGCAAGGCCTTTCAGTTTCAAGCAATTCAAGTCGTGTGGGCCAAAAGAATTCACTGGCGAAGGAGGTCCCACTGCACTATTTCACTGGTTTGATTCCATTGAGGTTACTCTGCGACAGAGTGGTTGCCCTGATGACCTCCGTACTCTGAATGCTACCGGCGTTTTCCAGTCCCGAGCACTAGACTGGTGGACGGCCGAGAGGAACAAGCGAGGGAACGATGCAGCCTACGGCCTCTCGTGGAACGAGCTCAAGGAAGTTATGCTAGAGGAATTCTGCCCTCCTCACGAACGTCAAAAGCTAGAAGATGAATTTTGGCACATACAGCAAAAGGATGGTGACAATGCTGGTCTCACTGCTCGTTTCAAACAGCTCAGCATTATCTGTCCCGATCAAGTCAAGACTCCGGACATGACTATCAAGAAGTACATCTGAGCCCTGCCCGACTGCGTTGCTGATTTCGTACAAGCGGCTAAGACTACAACGATCGAGGAAACTTATCTACTGGCCGCTGAAATCAACGATAAGCGGGTTAAGGCTGGTGTCTGGGATAAGACTTCCAAGCATCTGCATCAAGCTACCACTACCGCACCAACTGCTGAACCCACCTCATCGAGCAACAAGAGGAAGAACAAGAGAAAGAACAGCTCCAGCAACAAGAACTGTGCGATCACTGCTGCACCAGTTCAATCAGTACCAGCCCAACAGCGTCAAGTAGCGGCGCCTGTGGCTAATGCACCGCCTGCAAAGCGTGCATACACTGGGCCAAACCCGCTCTGCCCTACTTGCACCTACCATCACCCGACTGCAATTCCTTGCCGCTTTTGTGCTCATTGCAATGTATACGACCATTTTACTGCCAACTGCCGTATTCGTCAAGCTCTACTCACTGCCCCACAGGGTCAACAAGCTCTTCCGGCACCCGCAGTCAAAGCCAGAGTCTGCTTCGCGTGTGGCGACCCGAACCATTTCGCCAACATGTGCCCAAACATGGTAGTGAAACAAGAATCCCAACAGCAGCAGCCACAGCAGCAGCAGCAACAATAGGCCACACGCGCCAGAACTTTCAACCTCAACGTGCGTCAAGCCCAGGCCGACAACAACGTGGTCAATGGTACGTTCCTTGTGAATGGTATTTATGCATCATGTTTGTTTGATACTGGAGCCGATAATTGCTTTGTGTCGTTCGAATTTGAGAAACTCCTTAGTCGTAAACGTTCCCAACTCTCCTCGACATACGATGTTGAAGTCGCTACCGGAAGAACCGTCGCCGTTAATTCCGTTATCCGTGATTGTACTCTTGAGCTCAACAATCACATCTTCCCAATTGACCTTATTCCGATGCAACTCGGAAGCTTCGACGTCATAGTAGGCATGGAATTTCTTCGAAAAAACCATGCTGAAGTTGTGTGCTTCGACAAGATGATTCGATTTTTGCTCGCAAATGGTGACTTATTGTGTGTAGATGGCGATACTACTTCAAAGGGGCTCAAGCTTATGTCATGCGTGCAAGCCAGCAAATATCTCCGTAAGGAATACAGAGCTTTCTTGGCTAACATTGTAGTAGCGGAGAATGAAGAGAAAGAGAAGAAGAAAGTGAAAGACGTTCCTGTGGTCCGAGAATTTCCTAATGTTTTTCCAGAGGATCTTCCCGGACTACCGCCCAGTCGTGATATCGATTTTCGTATCGACCTCATTCCTGGAGCCAACCCTATCGCCAATGCTCCTTATCGACTCACGCCGTCCGAAATGCGCGAACTCTCAACCCAACTCCAGGAATTACATGAGAAAGGCTTCATTCGCCCGAGCACCTATCCTTGGGGCGCGCCAGTCCTTTTCGTCAAAAAGAAGGATGGGTCGTTCCGGATGTGCATCGACTATCGGGAATTGAATAAGCTAACTATCAAGAACCATTATCCCCTACCTCGAATCGACGATTTGTTTGATCAACTATAAGGCGCCACGTGTTTCTCGAAGATCGATATGTGTTCAGGTTACCATCAGCTACGTATACAAGAGGAGGATATACCCAAAACCGTGTTTCGTACTCGTTACGGCCACTATGAATTCGTTGTCATGCCTTTTGGCCTAACCAACGCACCAGCGGTTTTCATGGATCTGATGAATCGCGTGTGTAAACCATATCTCGACCGTTTCGTCATCGTGTTCATCGACGACGTCTTGATCTATTCCAAATCGAAAGCCGAACACGCGCAACATCTACGTTTGGTTCTCGAGTTACTCCAGGGGAACCAACTCTATGCCAAGTTCTCCAAGTGCGAATTCTGGTTGGAGAAAGTTCAATTTCTGGGTCACATTGTTAATAGTCAAGGCATTCACGTCGATCCTGCGAAGATTGAAGCTGTCAAGAGCTGGGTTACGCCTAAGAACTCGTCCGAAGTCCGCTCTTTTCTCGGACTAGCGGGCTATTATCGATGATTTATCGAAGGATTCTCAAAGATCGCTGTACCACTTACCTCTCTCACGCATAAAGATAAGCCTTTTGTTTGGGGAACTAAACAAGAGTCTGCCTTTCGAACCCTCAAACACATGCTTTGCAATGCTACTGTTCTCACATTGCCCGACGGAAACAATGATTTCATTGTCTACTGTGATGCTTCCAACCTTGGTCTTGGTTGTGTTCTCATGAAACGGGACAAGGTAATAGCTTACGCATCTCGTCAGCTCAAAATCCACGAGAAGAACTATACAACCCATGATCTCGAGCTAGGCGCGGTTGTTTTTGCATTAAAGATTTGGCGACACTACCTGTATGGTACCAAGTGTACGATCTTCACCGATCATAGGAGCCTACAACATATCTTTAATCAGAAGGAACTTAATATGCGTCAACGCCGATGGGTAGAACTTCTCAACAATTACAACTGTGAGATTCATTATCACCCAGGCAAGGCGAATGTTGTTGCTGACGCACTTAGCAGACGGAGCTATCTGCTTAGCACTCGTAATGTTCAAGCCCAACACAACCTCGAAACTCTCATCCGCGACGCCCAGCATGCATGTTTTAACGAACGCACCATGAAGAGAGAAAGAATCTACCACGATGGAGCCCAGCTTGTGAGCAAATCAAATGGGATATTCCACTTTTTAGACCGAATTTGGATTCCCAAGCGAACCAATTTGCGGCAAATTCTGATGGACGAAGCCCATAAATCTCGGTATTCTATTCACCCCGGTGCCGACAAAATGTACCAGGATCTTCGTTATAAGTACTGGTGGCCGGGTATGAAAAGGGATATCGCTCTCTACGTCGGAAAATTCCTAACTTGTGCTAGAATCAAGGCCGAACATCAAAGACCCTCTGGCTTACTTGAACAACCACCAATTCCCATGTGGAAGTGGGAAAGTATAGCTATGGACTTTATAACCAAGCTACCGCACACGTCATCAGGTCACGACAGCATATGGGTTGTTGTTGACCGTTTGACTAAATCAGCTCATTTTCTGCCGATACGAGAAGACTACAAGGTAGAACGATTAGCCCGAATCTACACCGACGAGATCATTTGCAATCATGAGACGCCTCGTGACATCATCTCTGATCGTGATGCTCGGTTCACCTCGCGACTGTGGGAAACGTTTCAAACGGCACTCGGTACATCACTTAATCTAAGTACCGCTTTCCATCCACAAACCAACGGTCAGATTGAAAGAACGATTCGTACTCTTGAAGACATGCTCCGTTCGTGTGTTTTAGACTTCGGTGGTAATTGGGATAAATACCTGCCGCTAGTTGAATTCTCGTATAACAACAGTTATCATTCCAACATCCAAATGGCACCATTCGAGGCATTATACAGAAGAAGATGTCGATCGCCTATTGTGTGGCACGAGATCGGTCACTCGCAACTAACCGGTCCGGAGCTACTGCAAGAAACGACACACAAAATTTTCCAAATTCGAGACAACCTAGTGAAAGCTCGGGATCGACAGAAAAGTTACGCCGATAAGAAGCGCAAGCCCCGTGAATTTGGCGTTGGTGACCACGTACTCCTAAAGGTATCACCTTGGAAGGGTGTGGTCCGATTCGGCAAGAAGGGAAAACTCGCGCCTCGATATGTTGGACCTTTTAAGATTCTGGAAAGGATCGAAAAAGTCGCCTACAGACTCGAACTACCGGAGGAACTTAGTAACGTCCACCCGACTTTCCACGTGTTAAACCTCCGAAAGTGCATAGCTGACCATGACTTACATGTTTCTCTCGACGATCTGCAAGTGAACGAAACATTACACTTCGTGGAAAAGCCTGTCGAAATCATGGATCGCCAAACCAAGCAGCTCAGGCACTCACGCATTCCTATCGTGAAAGTCCGATGGGAAGGCAAACGAGGCGCAGAGTTCACTTGGGAACTCGAAAGCGACATGAAGGCAAAGTACCCACAGTTATTTGAAGAGAAAGTCTAGATAGAGAAAGTTCTTAAACGTGAATCATGGCGGTTGTAACAGCTTTCAGCTTAATTTCGGGACGAAATTCCCTAAACAAGGGGAGGCTGTAACACCCCGTGTTTTCACAAGTCAAAGTCTAAGTCAACGACCGATTTCGCGCAACTTTACTTGCAGGAATTTCTTTATTTTATTTGTATTATGTGGAGTAAGTGTTGTTAATGACAATAATCGATGCGTGTTAATCGTTATTCAATCGACCTACGACGGTGAATTATAGGCAGTAACAATGTGATAAAGTTAACTAATCAATAATCAAGCTATGTTAATCGAATCGACATCAATTCGTAACTCGAGCTACGTACTTTTACTTGTTGTTATACGTGTGTGTGTGCCTTACGTGTTACTTGTGCATGTTTATTTATGTTGTATTGTGATAATCAAGGGAACTCAATCGAAACTCGAAATCTAACTCGAAACGCAATCGAACTCGAATCGTGAACGAATTAGGATAATTGGTGGAAAATAGATTATGCGAGATATGAGTGTTTAGGACTGAAAGTAATTTGACTAGGAAACCCTCTCGAATCGAACCGCTCGCAATCGAAATCAAAATATCAAAAATCGTCGCGCGAAACACTCGAAAAGTGCGACTGATCGATCAGGCTCCCAGCCGATCGAACAGCCAGCTGAACGGACTGCTGTCCGATCGGACAGGCTATCCGATCGAGCTGCCTGGCCGATCGGCCAACACTTTCCTCTTTTGTCATCCTATAAATACCCCTGTCATTGTCATCCTTTTCCACTTTTGGAAACCCCTGTTCGACCAGCACGCTCAGCGCACCTTTTCACAGATTTCTCTCGATTCCGGTAAGTTTTCGTCCTAAATCTTGTACTTTCTTGATCTATACACACTCCTACACCTTACTATCTTTCAAATCTTAACTTTTAACCGTGAATTCACCAAGAATCAAGTGTTCTAGGATGATGTCATCATGGGTTCTTGAAGAACTTTATGTTTTGGCCTCAATCCACCAAGAATGACTTGGATCTAGCCGATTTCCACATAAACAAACGAAGATCTTTCATAGATCTGAACATATATACGGTGACAAGGATTGGAAGACGGATTTTCCAACTTTCCTTCAACTCTTTGTCACTCAATAACTTCGAACCGGTAGAAACGGAGCCTGAGTCGGTTTACAAATCACTTCGGTGGTTGTATGGCTCAAGATCCGGATTCTATCCACATGGTTAACCGACTTCGGGTTAAATGTTAAACTTCGTTCCGAACAGACCACCGACCGGATTTGGGTGATTCCTGTCCGACCCGGGAAACCAAGTAAGGACGAGGCATCTATGGTTTTACTCGCTGTCGAAATACCTCGATAAAATGACAAACAAACAGAACAACCAAGTGTTAGACGAAAGGGTTGATCAGGTCAGGATGTTGACCGATCGGACTGCTGTCCGAACGGACAGCCAGCCGATCGGATAGTCAGCCGATCGACTAGCCAGCCGATCGGCTAGCACATAGTCACACACAATCAACTCATTTTGAAGACTAGTATTGAATGAGTTGTTGTTTGATCGAACTGCTGTCCGATCGGATTACTCTTCGGATCATGAGATAGTATGCTTCAATACTTAATTGATTTTCAACATGTTCAATGCACCAGTAGTGCCACCCGATCGAACAGCCGTCCGATCAGGTGACACCCTGTTGTCCGATCGAACAGCAGTTGTGCCTATTCGATCGATCAACTATCCGATCCACTCCACCACACTTTACATTGCATTTAAAAGTCTTTGACTTGTTGACCTGTCCGATCGAACACCTGTCCGATCCAAAGACTAAACTTTGCAATTCATTTGAATGCCTAACCGATCGAGTTGCCGGCCGATCGAACAGCCGTCCGATCGACCGACCTGAAAGGTAAAGGTACTTCAATGTTTTCAAATGCTACAACGAAAACTTCAAAAGTCAAACCATCATACACAAACACATCCTTTTCAAAGGAAGAAACAATCCACTCGGACAGCCATCCGATCGGCCTTCCGACCGACCGGACAGCGGACCAAATGGGCTGTCAACCGAACGGTCAGCCGTCCGATCGACCAGCTGTCCGACTCTCCAACGCTTGTTTCCTGTTTTATGTTTTACTTATCGTTATGCTATCGAATCTATTTAGGCTAACCGTACTCGCTAAGCGCTCCCTTCAATCCATTACTCGCTGTGAGTATACTCGATCCCTTTTTGCTTTAAGCACTTTTGGGTGTTACATACGTTACGAATATTCAAACTACAACTATCACACTACTCAAACTATTTGAACGCTAACCGTTAATGCATGTTATACGTGGCTTATGAATGCTTGTTTGTTACGTTTACACATGGAATGCTGTCTACCTGCCTTAGCAACGATAGTACTATAGTTTGGACTCAGCACCCGTTCACACGGGGGTTGTTAAGGATCTTTTACTTGCATGAATTACAGTGGTAATCATGTATTGCGAACTGCCTCGGGCAGTCAACCCGCAGTCATTGGTATCGATGGATCTATGTCGATAACTAACGTGCTTCATTTCACTATGTGTACGTGCTGGTTATGCGTAAACGAATTCGAACTCTATATGCTATTATCAAACTTGTATGCTCACCTTTACATTTTATGTATTGACTGTATTTTAACGTATGTGACAGATGCTTAGGAAGTTTACATGCTTTCTGTGCTGTGATGAAATTGAAGCTAGGAACGGAGGTCCTAGAAACCAATAAATAAACTATTTATGTTTGAATCTGAGTTGTCGGAACAGAATATTTGCATGGATTTTATCTGTAATAATTTATTTACTATTTGAGACATGGTATGGGACATGTTGACTTAAATTGAATGGTAATGATAGTTGTTATGGAAACTTCTGGACAATCTGTTTCGCTAAGTGCCATGCCCCGATGATTCCGCCATCGGTTGGGGTTTGACAAAAAGTTTGGACGCAAACTAAAAAACTAAGTAAGCCAGGAATGAATATTTGATATCAAAGTCATGACTTCAAACGAAGCTAAAGAAACATAAACTGCAAATGGAAATGTAAACTGTGCGAATACATGCCAAAAGAAAAAGTTTAAATTGTGCGATTACAATACCACAATAAAAGTCAAATACTGTGCGACGATAAAAACCAAACTTCAAGACTCAGAATCTTCTTTCACGATGGGGAGTTCACTTTTCTGCTTAATGACGGATAAGGGTTTATCCACCAAATCCGCAACCTGGGCAAGCACGGAGATGTGGAAATCATCAAAAGCCTTTATCGCAACATTCAGTACGTCCTGGGCCCCCACGTCATAACCAGGAACTTCTTCGGCAGAACGTACCGAATCGTGGGCGGCTTTGAAGCCCTGCTTAATACCCTCGTTCACTCCCACCGCGTTAACGCTGTTGACTAGGTCCGCAACGACCTTCTCCAACTCCGGGCTTTGATGCACCAGCTTGACCACCCACGCGATCCCATCCGTCAAAAACCACTGCTTGGTTAACATAAGCTCCGATACCTGGGCATATAACTCGACCATCTCACCATCACAACGTGTCAGCATACCTTTTGCCTCATCGATCGTTGCCGTGTGTGATGCGATCGCCCTGTCACGGGCCCTTTCAAGTGCGTCCCTATCTGAAGAAAGATAAGATTTAATTAGCAAGAAAAGTAAGCATTGAAAAATAAATTACGAACGCACCGCTTATCAGACGGTGGTGATAGGCCAGAAGCTGGTCATAAGATGTTTGCATTTCGTTCAGTTCAGCCGCGTGCCTCTTCTCCGCACCAGATAACTTCTTCTCCAGATCACCAAATTTCAACTTGAAAGCTTCCAAGTCTTGAAGGGCTTTGTCTCGAGCTTCATAAGCGGCCGCAGCCGAAGCCTGGGAAGATTTATTAACTTCTTTCGCCTCCAGGACTTGCTCTTTCAAACGGTCAATTTGAGATCGGAGAGAAGATAGCTCCTGTTTTGTTTTCGACCGAACATTGTCTTCACTTTTCAAGTTAGCAACTTCACGCTCAAGCTTGCGACAGTTTGATTCCGACTCGATCCAACATTTGTAAGTCTCCACCACCAGAGAATTCGACTGAGCTTGATTCAGCATTAGGGTATTCCCAAGCTCCGGACCGCTCATCTTCCGATAATGCGCATGCTCGGCCGGAGTCCCCAAATGAAATAATGCCATCTTCGTTGACAAAGCATCTACAACCCTGTCTTTGTTCGCCAACGACCATTCGGGCACATACTTCTCCAAAGTATGAGCAGAATCCATATCCGCAACATCACCAGAACCTAGCTCCAGGCACAAGAAAACAACTTCAGTTTCATACCATAAAGGGGAAGAAGAGGCACCATCCCCACCATCAACTGGTTGGGGGATTGGCCTTGAGACGTTAGAAGCAACCCTCTTTGTAGGCTTACCCGAAGGAGAAGGTTTGATTTTCTTGAAGGACAGGGGATCGGGCATATGAATATCTTCGATAACCTTGGTAGTAGCCCCGCCGAAAGATAATGGGCTTGTTGGAATATTAACTGGGCGATCCCTAGGGGTGCGACCGCCATGAAGATGGGCATCAAGATTTGCCAATAAACCTCCAGCAGCAGAAAACTCAGTGGCTTGGTCATCCTCCTCATCATCCAAAGTAATGGTTTTGAAATCCATCTTCTTTTTCTTCACCTGTTTGGGTTTCGGATCAGACTTAGAAGAAGTAGTTCGTCTTCTTTTCAAACTAATTTGAGGACGCTCTTCATCATCACCATCATCACCCTCTTCTCCCCCTTCGGCATGCACTCCTTCGTCCTCGATAGAAACATGTACTCCCTCATCTTCAATAATAAACTTGGAACCAGACCCTTTCGCTCCGCTTGAGCTGGTTTTCTTGCCTTTATCACCACTAACTACCACCGCTGCCTGAACCGAAGAAATATTCAACACTTGCGCCGCGGGAGCTGAACCCGAACCTCCCTGGCCACCTGAACCACCCTAGCCAGCCGAACCTCCTTGGTCAGCCGGAGCTACCGGTTCCCGTGTCGAATAAAGGTTCTCCTGCACGACGCTTAGATACAGGGGATCACCCTTCGGTGTCTTGGTGGCCTGGACATCAAGCTCCTTGGAATCAAAGGACTTCAGCCTTAAAGCATCTTTTAAACCCATAGCTGCACAAAAAGCAAACAAAAAATAATATCCATAGTCCGGCATGATATAAAGTATACAAACAAGTAAAATAATCAAACATAAACTCAAGGAACACCGTATCAAATTAAAAGCACGACTAACCCTTTCTGTTCCACCTAAGGGTGGGATACCACTCCGGTTCAGCCCACATCGTGCTGATCCGTCCCATGACAAGAATGTGTTCCGGTAACTTTTGTACGCGCCCTGCTTCCTTGATCAGAGTCGCATACAGATCTCTGTTGAATTCAAAGTCTTCAGGAAGAGGGGGTGGGAGGCGCGACCTTTACAATCTCCACGTCATCTCGGCCGGAACGCATCAGTCGTCGATCCAAAAGAAACGATCCTTCCAATCTTTTATACTGGTGGTAATCCATGAATAACAACAAGAATTCTTGTTCCTAACTTCGAAAGTATACCAACTTCCGGACCGATTCAACTTGTAAAAAGCCCGGAACACATCCAAATCCGGGTCGGAGCCCAAACCACGACAGGACAACTCGAAATGACACACCTTGGCAAGGCCGAAAGGGTTCATTTGAGAAAGATGAACCTCGTGAAATAGCAGAACGTCGATCAAAAACTTCGTCAGAGGGAGATGATAATTACAGTAATCAAACAAACGAGTATAAACCCTTATCTTCCCCGGGGGAAAAGGATAAATAGGCGTACCCTTTTCAGGGAGAACGGGGTGTAAAGAAGCAGGAATTGCATATTTATCGACGTACCATGCTAAGCCATTTCTATTCAGAATATTAAAGCAACCGGACAAGTTACCTTTATTCGCCATTGTATAAGAAAGGTACTAACCTGCTTGTATAAGTCGTTTCGCCTCGGAGGGAATAAAGAAGAAGATGAAGTAGAAAAGTGAAAACAAAAGTTACTTTTTACCCCCCCTTTTATAGGGATAATACACCGTCTCAAAGGCAACCAATCAAAGGGGGACACGTCATGATAACTGACGCATATCAAACGTCACGTCAGAGGGAAAGATAAAGCGATTGTCGGTTACCCAGCAAAAGTCACCGCCTAAAAATTTAAAATTCAAAAATTCAAAAAATCAACAAACGACAAATCAGGGGATCAGCCTGCCAAAATTATGCCGTTATAGTTCGAAGCTTTTACCTAGGAAAACGCTACGAACTAGGGGGACTTGATGAGGGTACGTCCTTGGTCGGACCGAATCATTAGCAAATATAGAACCGAATTATAACACTTAAAGGTCGGATCGTACCTCATGCTGTAGACGGAACAACGGAACACGTTGGTACGCTATAACTAACTGGGGACCCACAACTTTAACTGCCCTGACTATGACCGGTCCGACCCTAACTAACCCGCCACGTCAGCACACCCAAAAACTATAAATACCCCACCAAGACTCCAAGCAAAGGGTAATCGCTACTTTCTCTCTCTGAACTCTCCTCTCTCTCTTCCTGACCTATTTCCTCCTCACAAATACTTATTCTCACACCCGAGCTTGGTCACAGAGAGGCCCCCCTCCCTGTGACGAGGCTAACGGTGTGCTTGTTTCCTTGTGATCTTGCAGGTTCTTGCTAGGTCATCTGAGGCTCTGCTATGACCAGGTCGGACCAACTGGTTTTGAGTCTTCATTTAAAGACCCGCGTAACGGCGGAACCGTAAAACCGAAAAAATAGACGTGAAACTTTGATGGATGATAGAAAGATGCCATTACAATAACACAATTGTATACAGTTTTTGGTAGAAAAATATAGAAAATAATATGTAACGCCAAATGGTAGATAAATAACAATTATATGAATTGAAATTACATGAGAGAAGCCATATGATGATTAATAAAAATCATATGAATTCAAATTACATGAAAAAATATAAAAACAAAAAGAAAATTCAAATATGCTTTACACGTTAGTATATAAAGCTATGGAGACTTGAACAAAGTTGATCAATAGTAAAACTTACACACAAAACCATTTTGTAAATTAATAGATGAATAATAAATAAATAAAATATGTCATATTTATAGATTGAGGACATGCCAACCTGCATACATGGAAGATGCACCGTTGTTCTTTGACAAAGGTTTTGGCTGGTTTTCATGTTTCCGGAGATAGTACGAGGGGCTTAGTGTAACATGGAGATATTTTTGGTATATAAAAGAAGCTTCAGTCTCTTCTCTTGTAACTCAGTTATCACCCCCAATAATTTCACCCCAAAATTTCTTTCATAATGCTCTCCTGTTCGTTCAAGGCAGTAGATCTATTGCAGTGATGGTATGATCGAGATTCAGTATGAATATTATTCAAGTGTTGATCGGTCAAAATGGTATGATCGATCGATATAAAACACAAATAACAACATAAAACACAAGAGAAGCGACAAAACATGACGTAAAACTTTATTATTTAACCCAAACCGAAAAACACCCCCCAAACCCTAGATCTTACTTATGTAAGATCTAATACAAAAATAAAGAAATACAAGTGATGATCATCCTCTGATGATCATCATACTCAGAAACTCAATCTCTCTTTAACAGATGAGAGATGAAACAACACATGAATGAACAACAACTGGATAATCATCCACTGATGATTATCTCAACTTGAAGACGATCTCTCACAATATACAACCGAGAGACTACTTTCAATCTTCAACAACAACAAATAAATAACCCTAAAATTCTCACAAGATGCAGACAGAATCAAAGTGAAAGAACCAGAGAAATAATCGTCAACCTGCACACATGGAAGATGCAGCGTTGTTCTTTGACAAAGGTTTGCGTGAGGCGATTGAGGAATTGGTGGTTTGTGGAGGTCCTTTCTTTGGAGACCTCCAGTGGCGACTTGCCTCTTTACCTATTAGGTTTGGGGGTTTGGGGTTGTATTCGGCTGTAGAGGCTTCATCCTATGCTTTTGTGGCCTCGAGGGCCCAATCATGGGTGCTACATGACCACATCTTAAGAGACAGTGGCATATGTGGTATGGATTCTGATTATGTTTGTGCTTTGGCTTGTCTTCGTGATACGATTCCAAGCTTTGACTTCAGCGGTTTCACTAATAAGGACACCGCCCCCCTAAAGCCCAACATGCATTGGCGAGTGCTCTTTTTAGTAAAATTGTCCATGAAATCGAAGTACAGTTTGACTTGACCGTTAGACAAAAAACCGTTTTTGAGTGTCTCCGAGCACCACATGCACAAGATTTCCTTCTTGCTATACCTATAGATGGGTTAGGCCAGCATATGTCGCCGGTGGAGTATCGTACTATCCTTAAGTATCGCTTCATGATTCCTTTATTCCCAGTTGATGAGGCATGCCCTGTCTGTCATAAGGCGTGTTTGGATTCCTTTGGGGAGCATGCAGTTCATTGTAGAGAGCTCCCGGGGTTCAAATACCGACATGATTTGGTTAGGGATGTCCTTTTTGATATATTCAGGTGCGCTGGTATTTCTGCTAAGAAAGAGGCACCTGCTAATTTTTTAACAGACCCGTTGGAAGGGAGATCTACCATTCGACCAGCCGACATTCTGGTCTTTGGATGGGTAGGAGGAAAACATGCCTGTGTGGATCTAACAGGGGTTTCCCCGCTTGTGGGCTTAGGTGGTAGTGCTTTCACGGTGGGTCAGACTGCTTTAAAGGCTGCTTCGGGTAAAGTGACCAAACATGAGAAAGCGTGCCTTGACAACCAACACCTGTTTATCCCATTTGCTTTTGATACTTTTGGTTTTCTGGCGCCAGAGGCTGTGGACCTACTTAGTCGAGTTCAAAGGGTCACGCATAGTAATGTTATGACCCCGAGATCTATGGACGTAGTTTTTAAAAGGCTTAGTTTTGCTATTAAAACAGGGGTAGCGGCGCAGCTTGTTGCTCGTTTACCAACTATCTCGATGTAAATTCATAATACAAAAAGTGATCTATTGAATTGAATAAGTTTAAAAATCTTGGGTGTCGACACTCACAACCTCAGAAGCCGGTAATCGTAATATAGGTCACATACATAAAAAGATGTTGAATCATATACGTACTAGGTTTAACACTCTGGATTATGATATGGATTTTGATCATTAGGTAGTGTCTAAGATACCCTTCAGTTAAGTTGTTATGGTACCGGTTGAGACAAATATTTATTCAAAATATCACAATAATTTTTAAATGTTTCCATTAAATTATGACACTTGTTTCTAAAAAGGTTTTTGCGGTACACTTTTAGTGAAAAAAGGGTCTCAATTAAACATTATAAACACCGATGGTACTGTTGGCTCTATATACACCACCCAATTAATATTTTTTAACATAGTCTAAAAAACATAATATAATCAAAAAGTCCAATATTATTCACTAATCCAACTTTATCTATAGTTTGTCTGACACTCAAAAAACATTAATAGTAGCATAATCTGTTTGCCGACATTTTGATTCTATATTTTGGAGCGTAATTATTGTTAATTTGCCGACAAAGATTACTGTTGAGATGATGAGCTAAAAAGAAGCATAGAAAAGACCTCAGGTAATGGATATGTCTGTGTTTTGTGTCACATTTACATGCATGAACCTTTTCTCTTTTTGTATTGCATGCATCCACCGTTTCTTAATTTGTACTTAAACTAACTAAATCTTTAATTTGTTAAGTCATAAAACATGTAACAGATAACATGTTTGCCTTTTTAACCATTCGAAAGAAGGTTCTCATCACGATCTGGTTTGGAACCAAATCAAATCAGTCAAGTTTGATCGTCAGTTTCATTACTAGTAATTGTTTAGCTTGTCGGTATAATGAATACCCCTAAACTCGAAACGGTATCATGTGTGTGTATATACATATCTTTACAAAATAAATGTGTTAAATACAGAGGTGGTATTGAGAATTTAAGTGCATTGTATGAGCCGAAAAAAAGACCCTGAGGCCGTTGATAGCTAACCGATGATTCATGTGTGCGTAATGAGTTATATAAAGTTATAAACTTTTTTTAAATAACGATTAACGTTAGCAATAAACATGACAAAATCATAATTTTAGAATGACACACGTTGATAGCTAACCGATGATTCATGAGGCTCTCCTACCATTTTTTACAGCAAATTGTTTGAGCACCTCTTCACAATTTGTACTCTATAAGATTTGGTTATCGATAGTAGTCATCACCAATCTTGTCTTTCTTGGGACGTTGTGGATCGTAAGTAAAATTTTAATAACTTCTATTTTGAAAAACTCCTTTTTGCAGATGCCACCATGTAGTCAATAATTTTCTATATGCAATCATTGCATTTATGAAATAATCGTGATCTTTCAAATGCCTTAAAACATCTATAGGTCTGGTAAATTCATCAGTTTCTAATGTGTAAAATAACTTTAACTCCATATAAAATTTATCAACATCAATATCCAATTTTCCTTCACACTTGAGTGCATTTTCTAGAAGATGGCAAAACTTAAGATTTTTATCTTCAATTCCTCTCAGGTTATGTGAAACCAAAAAAAAAAAAACAAAACAAAAAAATTCTCATAGTTTTTGAATTGATCAAATCATTATCTTCAACTCACTTAAGTTTTTCGGCTTCATATTTTACATAGATATGTGTGTATATATAAATTTAGGGCTCCGAGAAATCGGGCCTCGGTTAGGGGTACGACTCCCTCACCCCTAGAGCCGGCCCTGGTTAAATATCTTTAAATTACAATGTATCGATTTTTTTTAACGGCAAAGTCACACACTCTTATACTACTTCTAAATTACACAATTTGTCCACGATAAGATTTGAACCCTCACTACTTTTGATAGTATTTTTTATTATAACATTTGTTTTTCCCTTGGCCACTTTAACTATAAGGCAAAATTATCACTATTTTCAACTTTTTTAAGTATTTATTTTTATATATATTTGTGGATAGTGTGAGATCTATGTATTAGTTAAAACCAAATGTTAATCTTATATAAAATTATTATAAAAGATTACAAGCGTAAAACTAATAATGCATATGTAGTGTGAATAGAGATCTCAAACTACATTAATATACCTGTCATTTGCCCGAACTAGATTAAAAAAAATCCACCTTTCGGCCGCCATTCCACACTAATCTTTGGATATCTAGATATTGTCATGTGTGCATGACGATGACACACATGATCAAAGGTGTTATAAAAGATTACAAGTGTGTATAAAATATTTCTTTAAACTAATCATGATGCATATATATTATATAGTGTGATAAAGATCTCAAACCACATAATATATATGTCACTGACTGGAAACTAGATTAAAAAATCCACCTTTAGACCATTCCACAACCATCTTTTGATATCTACATTTTGTCATGTGCATGATGATGACGACACGTGATAAGGTGGTATGTAAACTTAATTTGTTGCCGACGTTAGGTAGATTTAAACATTATTATCTAGAGTTATCTTTTATACCAAATTCTAGTACCATAAAACGACAATGCTCGAACCATTATCTACAATATTCGAAGCTTTTACCGACTCTTGAATTTTTCTTATTCTACAACGACCGAAATCTCATCCAAACACCTAAAATTGGCAGCAATAGAGAACCTACGATGTTGTTAAAGTTGTATAATCCAAAACCCTACGAGATCTTCTCGAGTGCCCTCTCTAAGTCTATAGGGTGTGGTCATGACCCTACAGTTTATCTATTTTGAACCATTACTCAACCCGTCTATTTTGTCACCACTATCATCAAAGCCATTGTTTGTAAATGTATAGGAGGTCTCAAGTTACCCTCATTACTAAATAATAAATATCATTAATTAGGCTCAGATAGCATATATAGATCAGAGTAAACATTAAGAAAATCCAATTTTACATCACTTTCTTTGTAAAGGATTGTCTTCGGTCATGAAACATGGCGTTTAGGGAAATGTGCAAGATCGATTCGGCTGGGTGTTATGAGGAGCGTGGAAGGTAGGTGGAGATGCCACGTGGGCAGTAGAGGATCAAGTCACCACGCCCCACGGGGCTGGTGCGTGACATCTGTGGAAGAGACCACGTCTCCCACGAGCCTCTCTCTTTTCTTTCTATCTTCATTTAATAGTTAAAAAAAAGGAGTGGTACTGTTCGATCACCACCTCGCCATAATTTGGTGATGGAGATGAGTGATTGAGGAGATGGTGATAGGAGAAATTATTTTAACTAGTTTTATGAATAATTAGTTTCGAGTAGGGTGACAAAAAACAAAAGAAAGGAAAAAAGATACCGTATTGTTACATTTTGAGTTCTTATATCAACAATCATAAATATATTACATAATATCAAATACAAATACTCTTATCATATAAAATGTATAGATATGATGGAAAAGTAAAAAAAAAAACGCGTTGCCATTTTCGTAATCATTTACTCGTAGAGTAATTATCAAAATTACTTTACAAAAAGTACCCTACAAATGATCTTGTAAGGTAATTTTGTAAAATACTTTTGTAGGGTAATTTTGATCTTGTGGAGTATCATAATTACTCTACAAATGATCTTGCATATAAGTGTATCAAAATTACTCTGCAAGTTTCAAAATTATCCTACAAGAACATTTTACAAAATTACTCTACCAGAACATTTTACAAATTACCCTACAAAATCAAAATTACCCTATAAGATCATTTGTAGAGTAATTTTGATAATTATCCTACAAGCAAATAATTACGAAAATGCTATACTATTTTTTTGTTTTTTCATGTCTTTCGTACGTTTTTACGATAAGGTTGTACGTCATCTTAGAGTAAATTGCCATTTTAGTCCCTGAGTTTTGTCCAAATTTGCCATTTTGATCCAAATAGTTTTTTTTTTGCATCTGGGTCCCTGACTTTTCACTTTTATTGCCATTTTGATCCAAACCACTAAAAATGTTTGGATCAAAATGGCAAATTTGGACAAAACTCAGGGACTAAAATGGCAATTTGGACAAAACTCAGGGACTAAAATGGCAGTAAAGTGAAAAGTCAGGGACCCAGATGCAAAAAAAAAACTATTTGGATCAAAATGGCAAATTTGGACAAAACTCAGGGACTAAAATGGCAATTTACTCCGTCATCTTATGATGAATTACAAGTGATGAAAATAAACTTAATTAAAAAGACAAAAGTAACATAGATGAATTACAAGTGATGAAAATAAACTTAATTAAAAAGGCAAAGGTAAATAAATTTGTTAGGTTAGTTAAGTATTTGGATGATGAAATAGAAGTGAAAAATAAAGTTATATAAATTGGTTAGTTGACAAAAATAAACTTTAAATAGACATAATAACCCAAGGAATATTTAACATTCAAGACTTTAGATTTAGGTGTTGGTGTTGGTGTTGGTGTTGGAGTACAACTAGAATTAAGGACTCGCGTTTTACGGCTGGACCGTTAAACCAAAAAAAAAAGTCAAAGCGAAAGTGTTGAAGGTGTGTTAACTCGTAAAAATTAGATCAAAACTTAAAACATGAAAAAGAATAACTAAGTCGGTTTAGCACTCGCGAGTTGTGACGGTACCGTTAAACCACAAAAAATAGACATAAAAACGTTGAACCACACACACATGTTGCTGCGTATTTACTCGCAAGACTTAGACCGAAATGTAAAATGACAAATTTGTAAAAGATGAAAAGTATAAAGGATTAAAGTTGAAAGTGGAAAATTATCGGGGTTAGAGTAAAAACAAAAGGGGTTGAAAAACTAAAACTAAATGATGAAACTAAATGGTTTAAAAGTAAAAAAAAAAAAAAAAAAAGAAAGAAATAGCATGGATATAAGAAATAGAGAAAATTACAAAATTAGCCAAGAAAAAAGTCAAATTACCAATCTAGCCACCTCATGCGTTATTGGAAGGCCACTCACAGATCCCAAGTCTTCTGATGCGTCTGCATGGCCAAGTATTGCGTCCGCCAATCCCCAACTGACACGTAGAAAGACTCATCCCATCCCACACATGAAAGACTCATCCCATGCGTCCGCGGACTCATCCCATGCGTCCGCGGACTCATCCCATGCTTGAAAGACTCATCCCATGTTTGAAAGACTCGTCCCATGCGTCCGCGGCCATGCGTCCGCAGACTCATCCCATGCGTCTGTGGCCACGTGTCTATTTTTTATTGGGTTTCTCCCCAAGGACTCATCCCATGCTTGAAAGACTCATCCCATACATGTGAGTGGCCTTCCAAGGAGGCATGAGGTGGCTAGATTGGTAATTTGATTAAAGTCTTGGCTAGATTGATAATTTTCTCTAAGAAATACATGTTGAATATGTAGCAAGAAAATAATTGTTTGTAAAAAACTGAATAGTAGTTTTGCCTCAGAAACCAAATTTAATGATTAATATAGGGTAAATATAGGGTAAATGTGTCACTGGATTGATCATATTATTAAAAAGAGTTATCACATCAGTTGTCCTCTAATCCATGGCTTGGAGTCGTGGTGTGTCTATGAAAGCTATAAATAGTGTTGGAGTAGCAGCCAAAAGAAAGATGGTGAAACCGATGATGACTCGATGGAGTAGCATAAAATTTACATGGTTTCAACTCACATATCCCCTTCGTCGTCATACCACACTGTATGGTCACTATCAATCATTAATTAATAAAGACATCAACGATGACACACACATATATCTTTTGAATTTGAAGTGGAACCAATCACGAAGAATACCTAGGACTTCAACAAAAGTCACTGAGTAATAAAGACATCAACAATGACACACACACACATGAAAAATAAAGGAACAACTCCACGTATTCTATATATTATTATCTATATAACAATTTACGTAGCTTGTTGGCTACAGTAAATAACGCCGTTAGAAAACGTCGTTGACAAAAGAGAAACCACGTGCGACCCTAATCCAGTTCCACCGCATCCCTCTCGTCTTCGCCTTCCTCCCTCTTCTCTTTGTTGAGAAACGTCACTCCATTCAATATCGATTCTAGCGAACTCTCCATTGGAATCCATGTTTGATGCATGTCGTCTAAAAAATTAGGGCTCTGACAGGTATGTTTTGGGTAAGTCTTCGGTTTTGCTTCTAAAATTAGGGCTCCGATTTTAATTACTTTGGGTAAATCTTTACAATTTGTTAATTAACATTTTAAGTAGGTTCTTGCCTACAGTAGCCAAAGAACCCATTTTTTCAACATAACTACAAAAATGCCATTTCTTTAATTTGAGTCAAATTTTCTCATCAAACATTCAGGATAATGCGATGTATTTATTTATTTTTTTTATTTTTTTCTGTATTTTACATTTTTGTTATTTCATGTAGTGTGTTTTATATGCCTGGTCCCTCATGTTTGTAACATTTAGGGCAGGTGGGGTGGAGGACTTAGTCCCCGTGATGGCAATTTATAATGCGTGGAAACAAAGAACACACGGCCGCCACCTCATTTCTTCACGCGTAAACTTTTCAACGCATGGTATTTTTCACGGCTTGATGTTTTGATTATTTGAGGGAAATTGTTGGGTTGAGAAGGAAAATTGTTGGGTGTGGTGAGTGATGTCCATTTCCACTAAAACAGGTTGTGAGTGATGAAATAATGGTTGATGACATGACGTAACTTGATTGGATGTTGTGAGTGATGAGTGATCACCACCCCCACCCCCCTTATGTTTAGACTTGTAAGTTTTGTCTTTTTTTTTTCTTTTCGGTTTTTAGATTAACCTTTCTCGATAAATTTGAGTTTGTATACACTTTACATCAACTTGGGGTATGACTTTGTTTTTTTACCTACATTTTACGTCACGTGACGGTATAAAATCAAGTTTTTATTTTACGACTTTTGTCGTTGTTTACTTACTACATAGCATGATTTTACGACCCAACCCCGTAATGCGGGGATTAAACTAATAGGTTTTTATCTTGTAGTGAATAAAATTTACATGTTAAGTACCTCAAAAATTTGTATGTTTTTCTTTGCCCCTTTAAATTTTGTCTTTAGGTTGAAGCTTTGTCGGTAAAAATTCGGGGTTGTTTATATTTTACGCTAACTCATGGTATAAGTTTGCGTTTGTATTTGCTTACGTTTTAGTCACATGGCACTATAAATTCGTATTTTTGTTTTATGATTTTTTACGGTAGTGTGAATATTTTTTTTTTTTCGATTTTATACAAAGGACACTCCTAAACAACTACGAAGACACACCTAAAAAAATTGTAAGCCCAAATTGCAGTTGTAAATAATAAGCCCAAATCAGTTTATTAAAGCCCAATTATGAAGAGTAAGCGTTCATTAATGAAGATTGTATATAATAAGTCCAACCAATTGTTATTAAAGCCCAGTTATAATGTTAATGTTAGCCCAACCAATTCAGTTATGCTATGAAAAAAAGAAGAGAACAAATCTATTAGGTATTTGTTTACTTTATTTATTTATTGTTGTTTTTTTTAAATATTGTATGATTTCACGATGAATTTTTTTTTTTTTTGAATACCACCGGGTTAATGTTCTAATTCCGCCACTGCTTATAACCATAAACATAGATATGAAGTAAATACAAGTTGTTAAAAGGAAGAAAAAAAAAACTATGAACAATTTAATATTTTCTTTCCAAAATTTTTATTATATTAATTTGGTATAATCCAGCGAATGTGATGATAAAATGCATTTGTGCTAAATGGAGTTCAATACCGGATGTGGTTCGATCAGGTAATCAATGGCCAAAAGCAAGAAGCTAGAAAGAATTAGAAGGGAAATATTGACGAATCTATCCCTTACCATATGCATATTCCAACTTTAAATACTTCAAATGGATAATGCATGCATGGACCTAACTTAAAGGAACTAGCATGATAAGAAAATGGAAACGTGAATCGGTTTAACTCCTAAATGCATTAAGGGGTAGGGGTGTTTTACTTTCCATCACTTATTACACCCAATCATTGTTGTCACTTCATTGAGCTTGATTCCATCACTAGTGATAGATTTTAGTAGGGGTGTCCATCACTCACCACATGTGAAGGAGAGAAGGAAGTAGGAGTGAAGGAGAACGAATCAGGAGAAATCTTCACGCGTCATGAAGAGCACGAGTTATCTAGTCCACGCCGCCGGCTCTATAGGCTTGGTAACCTAGGCACGGGCCTAGGGCCACCAAAAAATTAGGGCCTCCGAATTTTTAGAAAGTTTTTATATATAGTTATATGTATTAGGCCCAAATAAATATGTTTATTTCAAAACTAAACATGTTTTTCATTGAAGGAGTCCAAAATAAACTTTGTTTGGCAAAAAAGGTCAAGTTTCAAAGCTCATTTCGCCTTGATGTCCAGCTATTACAACACAACCACCATCGACCTAATCATCATTATTTAGCGGCCTAAAGCCCAAAATACAGCCGCAATCATCGTTTCTATTTCCCATAGCAACCTGTTTTCAATTTCTAGGCTACCGGCTATCACTAGCCGAGAAAAGCAAGGGTAATCACCCATGGCATCGGGATTGGAGGAGAGTTTGTCGGCGAAATTAGGGCCCCCACTTTATAGTTCGCTTAGGGTCTCCAAAAACGTAGGAACTGCCCTAGACCACGCGTTTTGAATATTGGCGGCGGCGGTGTATCACGGACCATCACGCGTGGTCAGAGCTTCATAACGGGGTGCCCCGTCTCCCCTAATGGGAGAGTGGTATCCGTAAGTAAGACCTGTCTTCCATCCAAGTAGCGGGTCTAGTTCATGCGGGTTGCCCCGGTGATACGTATCATTATATTATACTATTATGTAAATGTGATACCCACTCTTTCCGAAGATTATTTAAGTAGTGCTTATGTGTGTTAGTGTGTATTGGTGTGCCCATGTATGCATTGCATGCGACTTACAGGAACAACAAGGTGTATTTGAAGAAGATAATTGGATAGGAAAAAGCATATGTGACTACTCAATATGATATGAATACACATTGAACGAGAAAGTGACCCAATCAATTCACAAAATCCTACCGAAACTAATTTACTTTTTTTTTTACATTTTACATTGATAATAAAGAAATAAATACATGAATCTATATCATATTCGGTGGATATAAGAAAAACAAAGGTAAATATATTTAAAATAAGATTTTGTTGCATCAAATGTATTTTATATGGTGATTTTAATCAAGGGAAAAGAAGCACATTAAACATGTTGATTTTAAAAACTAACAAAACACATATGGAAATTGAGTAGGCAAATAAGCATTGCCAGAGTTAAGACCACTAGAATTAGTCTGGCATGGAAACCTCTCATAAAGTACATTGAGCCATCAAGAACCACAAGCTAACCAATCAAAGGAACACACATGTAAAAGATGGGTTAACCGACGGAAATTGCTAACATTTACATGTGTACTTGTTTGATTGGTTGTTTTTGTGGGCTAAACCTTAGCCGACGGCTAAAATTTAGGACGCGGTGCTTACTTAGTGTTGTCTGATTGATCAATTTTGAATGTATATTTTTAAAATATTTAAAAGTCAATGTCTATTTTATAATTATATAGATAATTTGTATTTTACACTTTATTGAACAAGCCATCAACTTTAATTATAATTAGAAATTAATGTTTTTTTATCATAAATTATGAGACGTGTCCCCAAATATAATTTAGTGTATCCCAATCTTTGAGCTTCAACTACGAGTGTAAGAGTTCGATCAAAGCAACTTCAAAATGTCGAGTAGCAAAATCAAATCTTATTTTTAATCCGGTTTGGCATGTAAACCGAAGAAGAAACCACTAATTGAATTCAAATTTGGTTTTATTCAACTTTGGCATTTTTCATTTGTATTCTATAACTAAACAAGGTCGTATGTGGGGTGATGAATCGATAATTCGATTTTCATGTCTCACGGGCTGGGTTTTAAGAGTAGACACTTGTTTGTTGGAATACTAACAAACATGGGCACACTTTGTGTTTTATTTTTCTTCACATTACCACGTGACCTAGTGCTTCGAGTCCTTTATTTATGAACCCGATCTTTTATATTAACACTCTTTATAATATATATATATATATATATATATATATATATATATATATATATATAGGGGGCCGCTAGAATGAGAACCACCTCGAGTTATGAGAACCACGAGAACCACACCGTACGGGGCGAGGTGGACCAAATTTTTTTTTTCAAAAACGTAGATGCATGTATTATAAACACATTCGTAAAAAAAATTAAAAAAAAAACGCCGTGTGGGTAGTTTTTTACACCACAAAGTTGTGGTTTACGAGTTCCGTAAATTACGGAACTCGTAAACCACAACTTTGTGGTGTAAAAAACTACCCACACGGCGTTTTTTTTTTTAATTTTTTTTTTTACGAATGTGTCCCCTATACATACATCTACGTTTTTAAAAAAAAAAATTGGTCCACCTCGCCCCGGATCAAGTAGTTCTCGCGGTTCTCATAACTCGAGGTGGTTCTCATTCTAGCGGTCCCCTATATATATATATAGGGTAATGCTTCATAGAAAACCTTAGATTTTTAGAAAACTTTGCAAACCCATCTAATGGCCTACATGTTGCCACGTGTCTCATCCACCTTCATATCCTTTTTAGCTTTTGAGGGCACATTGGTAAATTTACATATTCATACCCCACTCCCAAGATATTTTGACCAACCTGATTTGACACTATCACCCATCACATCATTCTCACCCATCATCCTCCATTTTGTTTACTTTATTTCAAATTAACCAGTCTTTTTTTTTTCAAAATATGTTAATCTTCTTAAACCACTCATTTTACACTAGATCCGCCATTAATGCACTATGAAGCATCCATCAACAATGGTAGATCTAAAGGAAAATGGAGGATACTCTGATGCGCTCGACCATGAAATCCCAAAACATCTTCATTGACAACGATGATGTGTTCTACAATGAAGATAATGTTCCAGGTTTGCTCTACAATCTTCATCATGTTTATCAAGAACACCAAGAACACATAGAGAGAAGTAAGTTTGAAGATCTTCATCGTGTTCATCGCATGGTTCTAGATCCGGTAAGTGTTTTAGAGAGAGAAAGTTGTTGTTTTAGAGAGAGAAACAACAATCTCTTGAGTATTTTATTTTAAAAAATCATTTCACACTTGATGTTTTTGTTAAAATGGTTGTTAATAGGTTTTTGTGTAATGGCTGTTTTAGAGATGAAACATGATTTTTTTTTGTTAAAATGGTTCTTAAAAGAGGTAAATGTTTATGTAATTTGCAGGTTTTTATTTTTGTGTTAAAAAAGTTGTGCTTGGTTTGGTTGCTTGTTTGGGCTTTTGATCTGAATAGTAACTGTTTTTTGTTGGTTTGGTTGCTTTGTTTTGGGCTTTTGATTTGAATAGTAACTGTTTTTGTGATGTTATTTGAGAAAAAAAGATTTTCTGGCTATGAATGTGTTAATATTTATGTTTGGTTAACGACTTAACGGTTATCTTATCTTTTTGTTATTAGGACGGTGATGGATACAAGGGAAATAAGATCCAATTCTCGGGACCGTTGGTTTCGTCAAATGTGGATCAGATGCTCAAGGATCATGACCATGTTTATGTTACAGCACAACACAACTAACACGTGTTATAGCTTGAACTTCTCAGACATGCATGTGTTACACGTGACATGAAACCCATGTATAACATAACACGTGTTACGTGTGACATGAAAACACATTTTTATAACTTCCCTGGCATACACACACCCACATGTTTACAAACCGTTTCAAGACCGACCCAAACAAGCAAGGGTAACCGCCAAAAAGCTAAGGCAACAAAGGTAGCCGCTGAAAAGCTAAGGCAGACTGTCAAAGGAAGCTCCACCATTTTCTTAATGCTATGTATTTTCGTTTTCTAGTAATATGTAATGTGAGACTCTTATTGTTTTGTCTAGTACATGATGTTAAAACGGTATGGACTTAACACATTCTGGAAGTCTTAACACACGTTATAAAAGAGGCTTAACACACGTTATATCAGGTATACTATGTTGTTATTAAGTTACTATTGGAGTTTATGCATCCATTCTGGAAGTCTTAACACACATTATAATAGAGGCTTAACACACGTTACACATGTTACAGTATGTATATACAAATCATGGTGTTTTGAAAACCACTAGCTTATACATGACACCATGTTGGGTTAAACCAAGATTATAACAGAGGCTTAACACATGTTATCCCAGGTATACGGTGTTACAATATTAACTTGTATGTTCCATATTAACTTGTACACGTGTTACGATCAGTATATGCACATCATGGTGTTTTGCAAACCACTTTCATATACATGAATACAAGTCGGGTTATAATGGATGCTTACATGTTATCATATGTATACAAGTGGGGTTACAACAAGATTACGATATTGTACAAGTGGGGTTACAACAAGATTACGATATTAACTAAGCTCACCATTAAACTCATCGCCCTCGTCGACTGTTTTCACCCTTGTCACATGTTAAGCAATTACATGTTCCGAACAGACAAATTGTAACACATGTTAGATCAGTATATACACATCATGGTGTTCTGTAAACCACTAGTTTATACATGAATACATGTCAGGTTACAAAAAGATTATAACAGAGGCTTAACACATGTTATACATTCCAAAATGTGCAAAACAAATGACCCGTTTCATATTATATATTCCAAAATTACCGGTACATGTGTTACCATAAATGGCTCGTTTCATATTACACGTTACATACTAACTTGTACATTTTTTACTTGTACAAGTTTTACGCTCAGTATCCACATTATCGGATATTTTAAACATCAACAAAAATAAAATAGATATTACTTGTTTTTTTAATTAACAAAAGGTTAACACACGTTATATATCATTCTAACAGGGGCTTAACACATATGTTATACATGAACACATGTCAGGTTACATCATGGTGTTCTGTTACAGCATGAACCACCAACACATGTTATAAATGAACGAAGACTTCTTTTCCGAAGGATGTGACTTATTCAATGTCCTCGCATTAACGTCGCCTACATCCATCCAGCTTGTCAATTGAATATCTTTTATGGATCTGTTTCTGTAAATCAACACACGTTATATATCATTCTAATAGGTGCTTAACACATGTTATGGGTCTGTCTCTGTAAATCAAGCAACCCAACAAAAAAACAATTATTGTTAAGATCAAAAGCCCCAAACAAGCAACCAAACCAACAAAAAAACCCGTTCAAAATCTCATCCTAAAGTTTTGGATTAATTTAAAATACATGAACATGAACATTAACCATTACTAGAAGACGCATTAACTTCGCCTACATCCATCCAGCTTGTCAATTGAATGTCTTTATGGGTTTGTTTCTGTAAATCAACACACGTTATATAACATTCTAACAGGGGGCTTAACACATGTTATGGGCCTGAGTCTGTGAATCAAGCAACCAAACAAAAAAACACTTACTGTTCAGATAAAAAACCCAAACAAGCAACCCAAACCAACAAAAAAACAGCTACTGTTAAGATCAAAAGCCCCTAACAAGCAACCAAACCAACAAAAAAACCCGTTCAAAATCTCATCCTAAAGTTTTTGATTTATTTAAAATACAAAATCATATTAACAACCATTACTAAAACACTTTCAGCACACAAAAACATATTAATAATCATTTCAACAAAAAATCAAGTGTGAAATGATATTTCAAGAACACTTACCGGATCTATAACCGTCCGATGAACACGAAGAAGATCTTCAAACCTTCTTCTCACACACACACTCGTGCGTGTGTCATCGTTCTCTCTCTAAAACAACATACTTCAAACTTCTTCTCTCTCACACACTTGTATGTGTGTTCTTGGTGTTATAGATGAACATGATGAAGATTGTTGTTTCTCTCTCTAAAACAAAAAATTCATCTCTCTAAAAACCTTCATCCTGTCGTCGTTCTCTCTCTAAAACAACAATCTTCAAACATTTTCTCTTTCACACGATTTAGATCTGAACTTAAAGATCGAAACTTGTGTTTGGTGTTCATCATGATCTTGATTGAAGAGAGAGGAGAGAGGAGAGAGAGATAACATGTGTGTGTAAGAGAAATAAAGTTGATGTGTGTGAGAGAAAAGTCATATTTTCAATACCTTAAATGCCCTTCTCCTTTACTTTTTTATAATTTATGGTTTTATTTAAATGTAAAAGACCCCAAAAAAAGCTCAACCATTGATCTACTTGGATGAAACAAAATCAATGGATGAGGTTGGGTTTCTAAAGTTTTCTAAAAAAGATGGGGTTTTCCATATAACCCAACCCTATATATATATATATATATATATATATATAGGGGGAGGTTCATTTGAGAAGAATCTTCTTAAAAGAAGAAAAAATGAATTAATCTAGACCGTATATTTTTTTGATCAATGGTTGTGAATCAAGATATCATTTTTTGTCAACTTTTAATTAATGCTTTAAATACTAAGGGTAGTATAGACATTTTGATGTGGAATATTAATAAATATTTTAAAGAGTTACTCAATTCTTATTAATGCAACCATTAATTTCTCCTTCACCGTCATTAATGTATTGGCTGCTACACAAATTTTATTAGAAGTCACATAATTATTTAAAAATTTTGTGTCCTACACATATTTTATTATGAATCATAAAATTATTTAAAAGTGTTTGAGTCCTACACATTCTGTATCCTACACCAAAATATTGTTTTAATGGTGTAGGAAACATTAAAAATGTAAGATCATGTGAATGATTGTTTTTATTGTGTAAGGTGCACAACTATTTTATAAGATAGGCTCATTAAATGATTAGAGTTCATTAATTTGAATAACAAAAATAAATAATATACTCATTAAATGATTTGTTCAAATTACCTTTGTATCCTTTATTATTTTTATTCTTAATTTTTAATTCTTCTCACTTGAACTCTCCACTATATATATATATATATATAGTGGGAGTTGGCTAGAAAGTCTAAGTTTCCTAGAAAGTCTAGGAAGCAATAGAGAGGTGACATGTGGCTTTTAGTTTTTTATTCAGAATGGCATGATGGTAATTTGCTTATTAATTTAATTTTGGAATATTATATATCCTAAACTAACTATCCAGATATTTATGGAAATGTATATCTCTTTGACAATTTCAAATCATTAAGATTTCAAAAGGGCAGTTACTTTAAATTACGAAGTTCAAATCACTAACAATTTCTTCACGTTGTTTTTTATCAGTTACTGGGTTCATCACAATGTGTTTTAGCAGTTACTCGTTTCAGTTAATGTTTCATCACAATGTGTTTTATCAGTTACTGGTTGATATGATTTTTGGCATTTTTGATGTTGTGTTTTATCAGTTACTGGTTCACGTTGTGTTTTATCAGGTACTGGTTTCATCACAATGTCTTTTATCAGTTACTGGCTTCAGTTACTGTTTCATCACAATGTGTTCTATCATTTACTGGTTGATGTGATTTTGGCATTCTTGATGTTGTGTTTTATCAGTTACTTGTTTCATCACAATGTGTTTTATCAGTTAATGGTTGATATGATTTTTGGCATTCTTGATGTTGTGTTTTATCAATTACCGGTTTCATCAAAATGTGTTATACCAGTTATGATTCATGAATGGCATGTTCTTTTGTATTTTATCTACTGTTTCATCAAAATGTGTTTTATCAGTTACTAGTTGATGTGATTTTGGCATTCTTGATGTTGTGTTTTATCAGTTACTGGTTTCATCACAATGTGTTTTATCAGTTACTGGTTGATATGATTTTGGCATTATTGATGTTGTGTTTTATCAGTTACTGGTTCACGTTGTGTTTTATCAGTTGGCATTCTTAATGTTATGTTTTAGCAGTCAGTCACTAGTTCGTCACGTTGTGTTTTATCGCTAAAACACACTACTATGAACGCATCTAGATCTGATTTATGGTTATTTTTTGTATGATTTGGTGTTTACAAATGTGAGAGATTAGACAGAGAGAGAAAAAATTGCGACATTTTTTGAGGTGGTTTTATGATTGGTAGTTATTTCTTTATTTAAAACAACTGAAATGACACATTTACCCCCCCAATCAATTAAATTAGCCTATTTTAAAGACACATATATTACCAAAATGCCACCAAAAGATCTCAACCATTAAACACACTCATCTGATGACCCAGATCGTTTCCTACACTTTCTAGGAAAAACACACTTTCCACAGGATCCCCACTATATATATATATGTGTGTGTGTGTGTGTGTGTGTGTGTGTGTGTGTGTGTGTGTGTGTATGTATGTATGTATATATTCATGTTGCATAAGTTTAAAACATGTTTGTAACTTTGTACTGAATAATGAGATGTGTGCAAAACTATTTAAAAATTATAACTTTCTACGTTATATGTTGCATAAAACACCTATAGTTTCAGGGGAAAAAAAACTTAAACCCTCTCACATAAGGAATTATATACCTCTAGATATGTTGTAGAAAAGACACACATGTAGTGCTTTTGATACTCGATTAGCTTGTGTAAAAGTTCATTCCTGATAAATAGGCTCTAGTCTTCACCAAATTCGAGAGCTACACTAACAACCCGAAATCTACAATTTCCATTAAGTTGAACATTTTGTACGTGTGACACGTACGGATGAAACATTGATGGAATTTAAGACACGTGGAGATGAAAACATTTACTTTCTAGAGAGTTCACGAATGAACTATGCCTAGAAGAGTCTATGTTTCCGCCCATGAAGTCATAGCTTTTTGTTTTTTAAGAAGTTGAATAACTAAATTTGAGAGTCTTAAGAGTTCATAAATGAACTACATATAAGTGGTTGTTAATAGTTCCCAGATGAACTATGCCTCACATGCTCTTATTTACTATGTTGCTTTACCTTTAAAGTTGGACGTCTACAAGTATTTGTTTGAATAGTGGTCTCTTCATGGTTTGATGTGCTTAGATATATAATTGATTTTAGCTTGCTCAACCAACTTTATTTCACATGTTTGGACATGATGTTAAACAATTGTATAAAATGTTCAACTTTTTTCATTACAGTCAATATATCTGAGTCGACTAATGATGGTAATAAATCTAGTTTCTTCCAGATGATGTCCAATGAATCCAATGGAATCAACTAACATGCAATCAAATACCTTGAACACAAACAAGCATATGGAACACCACAACTTGCACGAAGATGACAATCACACGGTTCAGCTAAATCTATCAGCTCATTTAACCATTTAACCCCTCCATTCAGTAGATTTAGAACTTCGATGGAAATATAACCTCATAAGACTAAAGAGTGGAAGGTTGTGTGGATATATAAAAATGATTAGATTTCGTAGCTTTCCTTTATGCTTATCCCTTGCATTCTCACGATCAGATCTACAATCCCTACAAATTTATCTAACATACATTTAGCAGCTTTGAGGTGTTTCTTTACACGTGAATGCTGGCTTATTGCTCTGTTGGTTGTACGGTTTTCAAAATTAAGATTTCATCAATCCATGTAAACACAAACATTTCTTTATACCTTTCCAACTAGTTTAAATTCAAGTAAATAAGAACTCCTGGAAAGGTAAATAAAGATAGTTAAATCTCACTTAAAAATAGGCAAAAACCAATGGATTTAAGAAGTCAGAAAATTACTTGGACAACTAGCAAGTATGATTTGAAGTCACCGGTAATTGTACCCGTATATCTCCGTCATGGGAGACTCAATTACTCTTATTCCACATAAGCACAAAAGCGTCCGAGTTGTACTGCAAAGCTGATTGACGGGTTCTTTTATGGTGTCCAACGTGTTTAATATCGTGCTTTCAAGTAATTTATATATGGAACATGTTTACTTTGAGATGGTTTGTTTTTGTAGGTGGAAACACATTAAAGACATGTTTTGGAGGTATTTGAAAGAAAGTATGAGGCCTGAAAGCCTCAAAGCATAAAACAATTAAACCGTAGTTCCCTTATAACTTCCAAAGAGCATATCTAAGGCTAGGAAAGGAGTTACATGAGCCACAATATATGAAACTGGGGTGTTTCGGTGAGGTAAAAAAGGAAATCGGGCAAGTTTGGAGTATGGGCATTCGAGACGTTGGGTTATGGTGTCTAGGACATTGACAGCGTCCAAATCGGTGTTTACAGTGGATTTTCAGAGTCCAAAAAAAGGTTTAGACATCCAGGACACCAACGACGCAAAATTTAGGGTTTTGGGTTGGTTTAACATGCCTATGTAACTCATTATCATAGTGTTTTGAAGGGGGAGCCAACCATAGGGGCTAAAGGATGACTTCGGACGATTTTGGGTGATCCTAATGCTACAATTCATTATTCCAAACCTAAAATCACTCCCGAAAACATTAAGATTAATGATGATGATGAAGCAAGGCTAAATCATCTACGATCTTCTCTAGGTGTAGGGTTTGTGTAAGTAGTTTTTAATTCTAGTTTTTACATAGGTTTTAAGATTAAATTTGTTAACTCTTTAATTGAATTCAATTGTGGTTCTTTTATATTTAAAAGGTTTAGTTATGTTCAAAACACTGAATCATTATTCATTCAATTTTGGTTTCTTTATATCATTAGCAGTTTGATATTGGTTTGTGGTTTACACAATTAAATTGGTGGTTGTGTGAAAAAAAAATCCATTAAATTTGGTTCCATAACCATAACGAATTAAATCACGCACATAGTAACCTTTAATGACTCCCCACTAGGTTAATTGTTCTTAACTAAACCTAAAACCCAGAGTCGGTCACTCTTTCTCATATTATTTTCAAATCAATAAAAGTATGTTTGCTATTGCAACCCTTTTCAAAATCAAATCATAGCTTAGTTTTACTTTTTAATGTCTAGTTTAATTAATGTTTAGTTTAAGTAGCCAAACAAAACATGTAATACTGACAACATGCTGCTCATGGATATAATACTCTGCTTACTCTAGTTGTTTAGTTAATTTAGGTTATTGATTAACCTTCCGACATCTATTAGAAGCGAAACTATGCTTGCAATTCTTACTAATATTCTCTAATATATCTGTCATCTACATGGTAACCGAGCAGCATCTGAGAATATAAGTTGGTAAGCATTCATCAAAGTAAGGTCTCCATGACGTGACAACATACATTTGTCTAATGACACTTTTAGTCGCCTTAACACCCAAATAAATTTATCATGACGTTGTTTAGTTAAAACAACCAAAACTAAGCAAAAATTCTTGTTGGTCAACATGTTGTACTTGTTTGTTTTACATGTTGTGTCAATTAGTAAGACATGCAATGATGCACACCATATCTTAAACGAGGTTTGATGAAGAAAGAATAACTCTTCCAAGGCATTGGTAGATTCATTTACCCGATACTCATGAGGAAAGTCATTAGTATACAAGAGGTTGAAAAGAACCTACATTGGAGTTGTTGCAACTTCGTTGTCTTTTTGTATCTTTAGGCATGCATTGTAGATAGTTCTAAGCGAAGACACCTTTTTGTCGTTTTAATCCTTTAGCATTGATATAATTTTCAATGGTTCCATATTTTGATTTGTCATTAATGCCAGCAATTGTTTATCATTTTGTATTAATCGCATTAGATATGCATGCCCCGTCCAAATGTTAGTATGGTGGATGGTTATGGTCACCATATGCCAAGCGTAACATTCAACTACCATGCTTCTTCATGCATTTTCCTACCTACTGAAATGGACAATTTGTTTTTTTTTTCGGTACCAAAACGCCTAGTTGTTGCTACTCCCTTGTATTTGCCACCAGGGGCGGACTGGGTGGGTGGGCGCACCCCTTGAAAAAATATTTTTTACTGTTAAATTTCGCTTAAAATCTCGACCACACCCCTTAGAAAAAAAATCGTATGAATTTATAAAAAAAAAACGTAAACACTGATTTTATTAAAATATAACCTAGTTTATATAGCTCTTTCACTTAACAATTTAGCCCAATTAAGAATCCAATGTAACCCAAGCCCAATTAACCCAACCCAACCAAATTTGAAGCAAAATAAAATAACCCAACCGCCCCTTCCAATTCCTTTATCCCACTCTCACATTCTGATCGCCCAACGTCTAGGTATTCAGTGACGTAAAAAACAATCAATGGCAACCGATTTCACGCCGGAAAAGTTTGATTCCAGCCACCAAACCACCTGGAATCCGAAATTTTATGAGGTACCTTCGTTTATGTTTTTTGTTGTTTTATGTGGTTTTTTAGGAGAAATAGAGTTATAGAGATGTTAAAAGGGTTTGAAATTTTATGTATTTTATGTTTTTTTGTTGTTCTAGACTTTAGTAGGGTGATTTTGTTGTTTTTATGTTTTTTTAGTTGTTACAAGTAATCAACAATTGAAACTAGGAAGTTAGGAACTAGGGTTTGAAGTTTGATGGGTTTTTTTTTTTTTTTTGTTATTTTACTTACTTATGATGGATTTTTATGATGTTTACTTGAAAATTTGTTTGTTAATGTGATAGGAACTTGGGAAATAAGGTTTGCTTGTTTGAAAATTAAAATTGACCCAACCCGGCCCGATCTGGTCGGACCACCTATGAAACTTTGTTTGTTTATGTTTACTTGTTTTACATGATCCGGCCCGATCCAACCCGCTATGAACCAAACCTTTTTTTAGAGAGTTAGGTGTCTAAAATCTTTAAAAAATTTCCTCACCCCCGGGAAAAAAATCCTGGGTCCGCCACTGTTTGCCACCACGATCACATTTGAGAAAAACTTTGATCACATCGCCACTTGGCTACTTGTGTCTTTCTTCAATCGTTAGGTGAGTATGAATTAACCAATGTCACGTCTTGTCTTTTGGGCCCAATTCATCAAGTATTCAAGAGACCTGAACACTAGCTAATGTTAATTTCCGTCAAAACTGAACATATCTTCAAAACTCAACATATCGTTGACTAGTTTTTGATTGAAACTGAAAATATGTGTAATAGAAATGAATCAGACGTTAATAGAATTGAACAAATAAATAAAGGAAAATATATAGTAGTTTTTATGAAAATTGTGTCTTATAAAAAAATTAATAGAATTTTGTGTCCTATCACATAATTCATAGGTTGTTCATTTTCGGGGAAACATATGGCTCATGTAGCTTTATACTAGTTGTATAGATGTCACAATTTGTCTATCAAGAAAGAAGTAGATTCATAGGTTTTTCTTTTTCTATGAGACAAATACAACTCATATACATCCTTATGAGTCATATAGATGATGTGTCATACAACTCGTACGTCACTATACGAGTCATATAGAGTACAAGAATAAGGTGTGTCAAGGCTAATTGTTTTTAGAAAATGTGGGTTTTCTACAAGTCATACAACCATCTACAACTCGTATAAATAACAGATAATCGGTTTTGAAAGATAAGGGTGGTATTTGATTACAACCCCCATCCTTCTGAATTTTAACGTCTCTTTAAATTGGGTAAAATTTGATTGATGTATCATTATTTTAGAGAAAAAGTTAGAGTATTTAATAGTTGTTAATGGAAAGGCAACACTCCATTGTTAGGATTTGAAAACATGTTATGGTAAGGCAACACTCCGTTGTTAGGATTTGAAAACATGTTCCCCGTAGTCATTGTCGACAACTTCTCGGCTTATCCAATTAGAATCACGTGACGCGCATATGGCTGAGTTGATTTGTTCCCGTTGATTATAATCTCAAAACATCAACAATTTATCTTTGATATTAAGAAAATAATAACCAAACGAAGTTTTTTTAACAGCAAAATTTATTAACAAACCAGAAACGGGGAAGTATTACATAGATAGTACATAGGATGTGCTATATATAAAACAAATTATACTAAAGAGTTAAACTAGAGAGCCTTTTTAGCCCTATTTTTAACCGAACCAAAAGCACTCATCTTTATGCCTTCAAGAATTAATGTTGACTTTGTATTGTTATTGAAGATCTTATCATTTTGAGTTTTAGAAGGAAAAAAAATCATAATGTAGTAAGAATAATATTATGAATACCTTTTTTATACTCCTTAGCCGTACGAAAGGACTGAGTATTCCAAAACTTCCACAATTGAGTCGTGGGCGAACTAGGAGGCCGCACCGGTTCAATTATATAAAGTTAATGCAAACGGTTGTAACTTATGAGTTAAGATACGGTACAAACCATGCTAATTATAAAAACTATGAAAACAAATCTGGACCATTTAAATATTTAATCAATGGATGTCATTGATTATGCATCAACCCTTGCTATTAGTTGTGTCAATGAATAGTTTTTAAGGGTATTTTAGTAATTGTATTAATTTTATTAAATAAAAAAAAAGAATAACACTAACATTTTGTTATGTTGACTTTTTCAACTAGTTCCACCAATATCTTTAAACATAAAATAACTTTTATATACTTTAATATTTTCCTAAAAAGACACACCATAAAATTAAGCATTTTTTATCTTTAATATGAGTATAATATTGATATTTATACTTTCGATAAAAGGAGAAATCCCAATGACATAAGAAAAGCTTATGTGTCAGCAGGAGAGGCTGTCCAACAATGTTTTTTCTTATTTCATTATTACATCATAAAGCCTAATCTATAAATCACTTTAAAATAGATTTAATTTAATATCAAACCACTACCTTGTGTATTCAAATGTTAAAGGTCTGGCCCACATAAGAAAAAGGCAAACCACTGCCCATCTACGAGAAAGTAGCAGATGGTTCCTTTGGCAAACGTATACCCCGCAGCAGATGTTTTGAAATTGCGGGTAATTTGAAATTCAAAATGCATGGGGATATGTAATTTTCAATTAATGCATATCACTCACTCACTTCTGTCAATCATCTTCTTATATAAACTGATTTGTATTCTCATTTCACTCTTCATATTTACATTCTCGTGTTCTCTTCTTTTGTATTTTCAAAACACATTTCTAATGTATCTCTCCCTCAAATCCCTTCTTCTCAATACTCGACTTTTGTTCATAAAAGATAAGAGAAAACTGAAGCTCTCTCTGACCCACTTTCAGAACAAATTTTGGGGATATGTGGTTTGCCTTGATCATGGTAATGTGATATATATGATTATGTTTGTTTTTCTTTTTTATTTTTACTAAAGTTTTGTTATCTGAGTTATGACTAAATGATGATTGTGAATGATTCGCTGCAGTTGATGATGATGATTGTTCTACGGTTGTTTCCAGCATCACTGTTCCAACATCGTTTAAAGTATGTTTTTTTTGCTACTCCAATTTTGAAATTTTTAGTTTTGAAGTGATATACTCTAATTCTCGCTTTATATTTCAGTCTAATCACAGTTGTTTGAAATTCATACAATCTGTTGCGGGTTATTATAGGTTTGTATTAAAAGAAGCATAAAATTAAATTAAACACAAAGAAAGATTATTAAATGTACATTTAAAATAATTTTTGATTATGACTAAATGATGATTATATATGACTTTGGGCAGATGATGATGATGATGTAGAACCCGCAGTAGTTCCTACTAAACGCAAGAAAGGATCTGCTACTGCTGAAGACAACATTTTATCTTACTAGAGTAATGGTCTTTCCTGCCTTTTTTGTATTAAAAGAAGCATAACGTTTGGTTTAAAACAGTTCTTTATGAAGCAAGTTAAGGATTAAGTATATGAGGACAGGGCTACTCTTCAACAGCTGAAGAAGTGTTTTCATGTACTGCATCTTGGTCTATTCACGAGAGATCAGGTTTCTAGAAACCTGATGTTGATGCATTCAGTACTTCCGTGGAGTTCATGGCGATTGTCGAAGATATACATTGATGGAGTTTAAAGCTAAAAACACTAAATTTTAAGCTAAAACCACTAAATTTTTGCTGTTAGGTTCGTAAATTTCTTGGTGTTGTTGTTAGGTTTTAAAGTTTCGTTGTAATTTTAAGCTGAATAAGTATTATTATGTAATTTTTAATATCATCTG
Organism: Helianthus tuberosus; assembly: GCA_030545235.1. Lineage (NCBI taxonomy): Eukaryota > Viridiplantae > Streptophyta > Magnoliopsida > Asterales > Asteraceae > Helianthus > Helianthus tuberosus. Next base: position 144,135,665 of record CM060431.1, on the reverse strand, counting down.
ATTATTGCAGATCGGTACTTTTGACGTAGAAGTGAAATTGTCTCTGAGTTTAATTAGATTATGTTGATGTTGTATCAATTTCTGTTAGTGTATAGATCTGTCAAAGTTAAAGTTTGCTAAAAGAGAACATCTGCTCTAAATCACCATCTGCTGATCTAACGGTTGTTTAACTTGCTACTGTTGCCAACATCTGTTGTTGCCTAATAGAGCTTTTCAAAGAATTTCCTCCTCTCAATTGCCAACATCTGTTGTTGCCAACATCTGTTTGACTTGCTACTGTTGCGAACATCTCCTACTTTAACAGATGTTCGCAATATCTTTGTATTGCAAATGAATAGATTTTTTATCTGATTTATGACTAAATAATGATTGCTGATGTGTCAATTTTTTATCTGAGTTTTTTTATCTGAGTTAAAATACATTTAATTTCAAACTACTGCTCTATATTTAAATGTCAAAGGTCTGGCCCACATTCAAGAGTGGAAACTACTGCCCATCGCCAAGAAAGTATAACTTAGCAGATGTTTCCTTTGGCAAACATATACCTTAGCAGTGGTTTTGAAATTGCCGGTAATTTCAAATTCAAAATGCCTGGGGATATGTACTTTGCAATTAATGCACGTCACTCAATCAGTTCTGTCTTATGGTAAAGGCGTCTTATGGTATATGAAGAGGTTAATTATAATTATAATAATGTGTTTAATTTTATATTTTTCCCATGGAAGTGCATTAAAAGCGAGTGTCGCATCATATTCTTTCGCCTGACGATGTATTTAGTCATACCGCCTTCATTGGGTGTATAAAATACATTGGGCAGAGGTTTTGATCATTACTGTTTTCATCCATCTACTCAATCATCTTCAAAAGTTTTGAGTTTATCAATATCATTACAATTTCTTTTACTTTCAAAGACGTATTGGTTCACTGCAAGATGGAAAAATTTGGGTTTCAAGTGATTGTTGACGAGATTTTCACAAGGCTCTCTGCAGAAGATATTGGTCGTTTCAAATGTCTTTCCAAGAATTTTTATAGGGAATTGTCAAGTCATGGATTTCAGATGATGCATGCTCTCCGAAGTGGAGATTCAGTACAAAAAAAAATACTCTTCTTTAAAGACACGTCAATTGTCGTTGACGACGTAGTTGCTGGTAATTTGGATGTTGTTAGAAGCAAAACCTTAAGTTTTCCTAACAATGTCCACCCTAGCTTCTTACGTATTCTATCGTCATTTAATGGTTTGTTGTTAGTTTGCAATGAAGGGATTTGTTGTGAGCTGATTCTTTGGAATCCAACTACCAGGCGCTATAAGGTTTTGTCTGATGACTACTTCAATTACAATCATGATCGCAACTCTGATGCTGGTGGAATTTATTTTGATCAATTCAATGATCTGAAAGTGTTGAACATCAGATGTTACCGTAATGTAGCTGCTGCTCGTGTTTACTCATGATGTCGTGAGTCATGGAGAACAATAAATTTTGGTAACGTAAACAATTATGGTTCAAGTGGTTATTCATGGTCTACAGGAGTTTATGCTGATAAAACCATATATTTTATGGTTTCAAATTATTGGTATCCACTTGGTGAGAGGAACATAGTTTCTTTTGATGTTCTGAGTGAGACTTTCAGAATGCTTCGTTTTCCAGAGAGTATTGTAGTCAATCCTTGCCAAGGGCATTTTTTGACCATCGCAAAGAAGCTGCATTTGATTGTTATTGGAAAGTCTGCTGAGCTAACTGCTGATTTGCTCAGATATGAAGAAGAAGGCTGGATGAAGGTGTTTGTTTTCAATAATCCTCGTGTAGTTGATTATGTAGATAGGCGCCGAAGGACTAATATAATTGAAGACAACAAGTGGCTGATAACAAGCATCTGGGGTGATATGGTTGAAGTTGATCTGAGAAACGAACTTCTGAAATACCTCCAACATGTTGACAACTACAATGGTCCGAAAGGAGCTTTACTTATCGAGACTACTGTTTCACCAATTGATTAGGAATTAGTATGCTGTATTTTATTAAATGTTGTTTGTTGTTTTGACAATTGTAGTTTTTATATAATTAGTTGTGTTAAAATTATTAACCATGTTTCTTATTTAAATTAAGTAAATGAATATTTATGTTTGAGAGTGTAAAAGCTTGTAATATTGACAAAGGTCTGTTTAAATGATCAAAGCTCTGTTATTGGGAACAGATGTTCGAAAATAAAACAGTGGTTGATACATCTGTTGACTTGGGTCAACAGATGGATAAACTTTGTATGTTGTTCCGTCCATTGATTTGGAATTAGTATGCTGTATTCTATTGATTGATGTTTGCTGTTTTGAACTTTGTTTATTATATAGTTAACTCTGTTTGACACTTGTAGTTTTTATATAATTAGTTGTGTTAAAATTATTAACCATGTTTGTTATTTAAATTAAGTAAATAAATATTTAGGTTTGAAAGTGTAAAAGCTTGTAATATTGGCAAAGGTCTGTTTAAATGATCAAAGCTCTGTTATTTGGAACAGATGTTTGAAAATAAAACAGTGGTTGTTACATCTGTTGACTTTGGTCAACAAATGGATGAAAAGAGATGTTTGGAACTACTGTTGAGATAAAGCAGAGTGTTGTGGAGAAAACTGTGGTTGAAACCGTTGTTTGGTTAAAACGGTGGTTTAAAACCACTGTTGTGTTAAATAGTGTTTTATGGAGGTTTAAGGGGATTGAAACGACTGTTGGGTTAAAATATTGTTTTTTGGAGAAGGAACATGCTTGAAAATAAAACAGTAGTTGATACATATGTTAACTTTGGTCAACAGATGGAGGAAAAAGATGTTTGAAACCACAGTTGGGTTAAATGTATTTGTTGTGGAGAAAATATGGTTGAAACTGCTGTTGGGTTAAAACGGTGGTTTAAAACCACTGTTGGAATAACAGGCAAAATCCTGTTTTTCTATGAATAAAAGCATTAAAATGTTTTCAGAAAATAAAAAATTCATCCTTAAAAATAGCTAAAAATGAAAATTTTCATTAAATCCTTAAAAGTCTGTCATAACCACTGTTTGTTTCAAACATTTGTTCTGCTGAATATTATCCACTGCTGAAAGTCAACCTCTGTTCTCTCATTTTCTTTGTTAATGACTGTTGTTAAACCTCAGTGTTTTAATCCATTGATAGGCTATCCACTGATAGTTATAGTCAGCCACTGTTTTCATTTTCAGCACTGTAAACCACTGATATTGATTCATCAGTGGTTTCCTAACAACTGTCATCCATTCTTAATCAGAGGTTGTCACGTGGACAGTACTTAGCAGATGATCTTTTGTAACTGCTGCCACGTCAGCATTCATTTTTTCCACCTATAAAACCCTGATCAAAACCCCAAACATGGTTTTCACTATCGAGTCGAATTCAAAATTCCTTTCAAAAGCAGTTTTCACCAAATACTCTCAAATCACTCATCTTCTTCCTTCGTTCTTAACCACCTTCGATTCATCATGGATCTTCCATTCAAAACCCGTCATAACTGCCTGTGTACACTTGCAAAAACAAGTCAAAACACAGATTTCATTCCGTGATTGATGCACTTTCATCTTCAAAGTACAAAACTTTGTTGACCTACTGTAACACCCCGAAAATGGGTTTGGTAATCAAACTCCGTTAATACTAAAAGACGGGTAAAGTTCCGTTAGTAGTAAAAAAAATAATAATAAATAACCCGGTAAATATTTGGAATTTAATAAGAAATCCTAATATTAAATACAAGCAAAGCAAAGTTTTAAGGAATTGAGTTTATAAGAGCCTGAGTTAACGGGACTTAGAATAAAACGGATTATAACTCCCGGGACCCACCAAGTAACTAGGAATATTAACCTAGTTAGTTAATGTGTTGACATAATAGAACAAATGTGGTTAAGATACCCTTTAAATAACTTGTGTAAAGTGGAGGGACTAGACATGGGCAAATGAATTAAAGTTTCAATTAAATCAAATAATAAACACAAAACACACACATACGCAGTGTGTTCTGCGATTTCAACCAGACCAAGGAGGAGGTCTCAAGCTTCAACCCTAAAACACAGAAATTCATCAAATTGAAGGGGCAAATCAAGCCCGAATCGAAATCCAAGCATAGATTAGTGATCACCTCAGTAAAGGGATCATGAGGTATGCGAAATTTTACTATGTGATTCTATCTTAAATTTTAGATGAACTTGTGAGATTCGAATCTGAGCTTGCATGTTCATTGTTTGGATGAAATTAGGGATGAAACTATGTCTAGGAGTAAACCCTAGTCATATATTTGTTGAATTGATGTTCATGGTTGTGAATTCATGATCATACACTCATGTGTCAAGTGGGTTTTGTAGAATTAGGTTAAACACTAGGATTATCTTTGTTAACTTAGTGTACTTGAGCTCTATGAAGCAAATCCAGATTTGTTGATATGAATATTTGTCATGAATATGTGAAATGATGTTTAAATCTTGGTTAAATAGTTAGTCAAGAACGTGATTTTTAAATTGTATGGAATCATGCCCACAAGGTGTTTGCTAAAATGTCTAAACGAACACTAATATGTTGAAATTTTGAAAGAAACGTGTAATTGAATAATATGACAAATTGTGCGAAGTATGAACCGATAAGGGTTCAAAGCATAAAGTTAATCTAGACTTAATTGTGTAAATCATGTGATCAAAAGTAGTTAACTTTTGATAAGTTGAATTAATAAACAATAAGGTCGAACGGTAGTTTCGATATAGAAATGCGTAAGGTGGAATAATCGTATTAAGTCATGATTAAACTAACCACCTTGTGAATGATGAATAATAGTTGGCGCTTAACAAGCTAGGTGAAGCTTGGGGAGAAAGCGGGTCAAACGAATCAAGAAGGAAAAGAAAAGTGTAGCTTGGATACGAGGTAAGTAAAACTTACACCCTTTTTGTAGAATACGTGTTTATTTTATAAACTATGAATGCGAATAATGTAATATCCGAAATAAGGGTTTCGACACGATTGACACAAGTCGAAACGAGTATAAATGATAAAAACCATGGTTTATGGTAAATGGGGCAAATGGGTGAATTTGGAAATTCAAAATCATGCTTTTATTCTAAATTATGCAAATGTTTGGTCTTATAGTCCAAACGGGTCAAATGGTGATGATAATACCATTTGACAATATTGACTAATGAGGTTGTCAAGTCGTATGTTAACAGGAGTGAATAGCAAATTGGATAATTGCGACGCCATAGTATATTGGTTAATTAACGCGAGGTATAAAACGGGTCTATATGTTGACTCGAGCCAGGTACGTATATATATAAATTCATGGTTAAAAATGCAATGTTGGTCAAATACCTTAGCAAAGGGACCTATGTCGTAAAAGGATGAATTAAGTTGACGAAAATGCCCTTGATAGGTAAATCGGGCAAACGACCCTTAGAGGTCGTTTAGATACTAGTTTTATCCTTATGTAACTCATAGACACATGTAAGAATTGTAGGCATCAACTTTGGGGGTCAAATGCCTATGAACGGGTAAATCACGTAAAATGACTATCCTAAGGGTAAAAATTTGGAATGTGGTTCATTATGTTAAATCCACCACAAAAATAGTTGTGGTAGAATATAAGAGGCTATTTAGAAGTAAGAATACGAAGTGTAGAAAGAGAAGAGAGAGTTTGATGCTTAAATGTACATAATTCGCTCTAAACGGGTCAAAATAAGAACTTGAGCGTAAACGGGTTTTTATTATGTAAGAATCCCGTGGTTTGAAATTAATATGATAGGAGATATGGAAATTATGAATTTCATGAGTTTAAGGGTCAAATAAACACGTTTGGTTGATATAAATCGAACGGGTCAAAATTTGGTAAAAAGGGTAATAAGCCGAAGACTTAAAAGTCTGAAATTTTGTTAAAACGGATGTTGGATTTTGACTCCATAATGTGGAGAATCAAATTACAATCACGTAGGAAGAAACGGTAGGTCAAACGGACAAACGGATTGAAAGATACGAAAGTTTTCGTGTCAAAAATGGCAAAAAGGAAGGGGCTGATACAGGGGCCACCGTAACTTACGGTGCCTACCGTAAGTTACGGTGGGGGCTGAAATCATTACGCCAGTTCTCTACTGATTTACAGTGGGGACATATTAAATCAGGGGCCACCGTAACTTACGGTGGAGGCTGGATTTGAATCCTTGTTTCTAGGACCAAGAGATTAATATTTGGATTTCCTGATTTTTCTTTAATTCGATGTTTCAACCCGTATATATGTGATTATCAAAACTAACTTTTAAGTCGGTTTTGAACACAGGTGAATGTCGAGAGCCCCGGATGAAGATCAAGCGTCGAGCAAGAACCGAACACGCGTTAAATGAAGCTTCCGCAAGTTGTTTCGTCGTTATTCTAAAACGGCGAATTTAACCACATTATGTGGTATCACTTTAATTTGTAAAAGTTTTTAATAATCCCGTATTTCCGATGTATATGTAATCATTAATTACATGATTGTTTTCGCAAAATATACGTTAAACCTTGATTTATAAGAACGGGTGTTACACCTACAATGAAACCATCTACCTAGATACCCAACGAGAGAGGTCTGGAAAAATGCAAAGCTTGAAACTAAGGACAAAAAGACCTTAGCTATTACTTCATCAATAAGGGGAATTCCAGTTACCATCACACCTCAAACCATTTCAGAGGTTTTTAAAATCAATGATCTTACAGGTAAAAGCTCTTTCCCAAAAATAGAGTACCAAACTAATTTCATTGAGAGAGGGTATGCAGAAGAAATGAAAATTGATACTTTACAAAAGGGCAGTTTTCCATCTACCATGAGATTTTTATTCCATACCCTTCTTGTAACAACCCGAAATTTATAAAACTCTAAATCAGAATTCTAGAGCGCTAATTAAACATGAACCAGCTAACTAGGAAATTATAACCCAGTCAGCTACGAGCCTTGTAGTGGCATTTAATAAGGTTAAGACACTTAGTTTATAAATTAAACAAAGCTAAGGGACCAAACTTGCAAAGATTGAAAGCGGAAAGTTGAAATAAGAAATTAACATACCAAACACCCACATACGTGAGTGTCTGATCGAACAGAACAAGAAGGGGGGCGACCAGGGTTTCTTTTGAAACCCAAATCCTCACAAAAGCTCAAAATCAGAAGCCTAAATCAAGTCTAAATCAATTTTTGAGCACAAATTCATGATCACCTAGTTGAAAGGATCATAAGGTATGTAAAATTGTGATGTTTTGATTCACCATAAATTCTAGGTTAATTGTGAGAAACTGAAATTGAGCTTCAATATGTCATGCATAGAGGAATCTTGAAAGTGTTATGAGGTTTAGGGACAAACCCTAGATGATTCCTTGTCAAAATCTTGCATGATACTTGTAAGGTTCATAATCACCATAGTGGGTGATTAATAAGTTAGTAGAACTTGATAAACACTAGGGTTAAGATTCTTGTTCTAGTGTAATCTGAATTTATGAGATAATTTCTGAAATATTGATGTTGAAATATATGTATAATTGTCCAATTAAAGTTGATTTAGATAAGATAACAAGTCATGAACTTGATATTGATTATGTGAAAATCTGACCCGCTAGGTGTTTGTTGAAATGCCTAAGTGGGGATTTATATGTTAAAAATCGGATGAAAATGCATAATTGACTACTATGGCAAATTATGTGTTTTAATTACAAAAAGGGTTCTAAATTGAAGTTGAATTGAACTCCTTAGGCAAAGAATCCGGATGGTCGAGCGGACAAGCCGGAGGAGGAGATACGCGCTTGAAGGGTACACTTTGAAGGTACGCGACCTATGGTTTCGTTATGTCATGTTATTTATTTATTCTAGTCCGTTGTGTTGAAAAATAGCTAAACAAGAAAACCTGTTAAGTCACGGAAGTGACGAAATGCTTTAGATGATTAAAACAGGTCAATACATGTGATAGAAATAGATTTTTGAATGTCTTGAATGGTGGTCTTCATTTCGGCATCCAAACGGGTCAAAACAAGTTGAGCAGTAAACTTTGAAGTTAGTTACCATCACTTGATGAATGGTTATAAACAAAGCGTAAGCCGTGTAGCGGACACGCTAAACTAGTTGTGAAATTTAGCCCTTAATACGGGAATTAAAATTCGAAAATTTAAGCATGTCAAGTAGTATTAAAAAGCAAGTTTGAAACCTTGGAAACAAGCTTGAAGGTTATTGCGTAAGCAATCCCTCGAGAGGGAAGCGAAGCGCCATAGTTGGTAAAATCTAGAAATGTGTAATTAGCCTTAGTCATGTTGATAAACGTGTTCGTAATTAAATTACGGTTACGTAGGAAAAGAATCGACAAAACTGCAAAACAAGAAAGAATGTGCAACAACTACCGTAAGTTACGGTAGCTACCGTAACTTACGGTAGCGAGTAAAATGATACGGTGGCTTTCTACTGTCCTACGGCAGACCACTGTTACCCAGTTGCCACCGTAACTTACGGTGGATACCGTAAGTTACGGTAGCGCCCAGTCATAAATGCTGAGTTTTGTATTTCTTAGTTACTCGAATTCGTTTTGAACATAGTTTCGATTATGTTAATTTCCAAGGACTCTAATACTAATGTTTACCAAAATTTTCAGTTTCTAGGTAATGCAAGTACGTGAATGATGATCAAGCAAATGCCACCGAACCGAACTCACAAAACGAAGCTTCCGCACTTGATCTATTTTGTTTTAAAAATATGTAAACACTTGTAGTTGTGTTATGAATATTTGATTAGTAAGGTTATAACTTGAATATTATGATCATGTATGGTCTTAAAATCATGAAAGTCTATTGTAAACTCCTAATTTCAGTTTTAGATGCAAGTTTCTGTATCATTAAACTACTTTTATTAAGTCGGGTCTTACAAGTTGGTAATCAGAGCTAAGGGTTGTCAATAAAGTGTGTTCGGTTCAAGCTTGATCAAGCATTCGGTAAGAGTTAATTGTTTAAGTAGATTTAGAGAATATAGAAATGAAACATGAACAAATATGCATGAAAAGAGTGTGTAAGTTCACTCAAACACAAGAAATGCATGAAACAAGAATGGTCAAATCAAGTTACTAACTTGATTAAACCAAAACAAGTAAATCATATGTTATAAATGAAATGTTTAACGGTCAATGTAAACATTTCAGTATTAAAGATGGCGGATGCAAGTAACAATGATGCGGTGTCGAGAGTCACCGAGCAAACAAGAGAAGTGATTGCCTAGGAGGTTGGAAAGGCAATCGAAAATAGTTTGTCTGGTTTCATCGATAAGATCAAGAATATGGTACTATCAGTGGTTGAGGAAAGAATCAAGAAATTGAAAGATAATGCCAATCTAGCAAAGGAAATGTCCGGAGGACGAAAGCCTTGTACATACAAGGAGTTCATGGCGTGCAAACCGCCAGTCTATAATGGGGAGGTTGACCCAATCGTATGCCAGCGATGGCTAAGCGATATTGAAGGGGTATTCGAGAGGACCCATTGTGATGAAGATGATTACGTAGCTTATGGTACGGGTCAATTAAGGGGCCAAGCGAAAGACTGGTGGGATAACAAAAAGAAAGAAATTGGAAGTGAAGCAGCCAAGGCTATGACATGGGAGGAGTTTAAGACGCCGTTTCTTAAACATCATAGTCCCAAGGCGGTCATCAATAGAATCAAGGAAGAGTTCATGCAACTTAGACACAAGGGTGAATCCATAGACAAGATCACGGGAATGTTTATGGATAAGATGAAGTTTTGCGATGAATTGGTGACGAATGAAGAACAGAAGATATACTATTACTATAACATGTTGAGCGCCGAATATAGGGAGTTTATGACTCCTTCAAAATATGAGACCCTTACCGAGATCATAAACGTTGCTCGGGAACGGGAGATCGAATTGAAAAAGCAGTTGGAACGGGGCAAAAGAAGGGCATATGTTGTTAATCCAAGCCCTACCAAGAAAGCATGAAGGAATGAAACCGGGAAGAAATCTGATGTAAAAGACGGGTCGCCTGGTTGCAAGATTTGTGGAAAAAGTCATAAGGGTGAGTGTCGCTTCAAGGACAAACCTTGTCCCATATGTCGGAAGACGGGACACATGGCTACATCATGCCCGGAAAAAGTGACGGTCTGCTACAATTGCTATCGATCGGGTCATAAGAAGTCAGAATGCCCGGTGCTAATTGGAAAGAAAGACGGGCAAGACACGAAAGGTGAAGCCCCAAAGGCAAAGGCAAGATCTTTCCATTTGACTGCCGCAGAAGTAAAAGTTGAACCCGAAGTGGTTTCAGGTATATTTGCTGTAAACTCGATTCCTGCGTGTATATTATTTGATACGGGTGCGAATAAATCCTTTATTTCATATGGGTTTATTCGACATCCTTCGTTTGTTCTAACAAAATTACCTATGCCTTTAGAAGTAGAGATAGGTAATAACAAGAGTTTTATCGTCTCGGATGTATGTGAAAATTGTAAATTGAGCATTGATGACGAAGAATACACAATAGACTAGATTTCGATGTCGATGGGAGAATTTCAAGTGATCGTGGGTATGGATTGGTTGTCCCGATATCACGCAAAAGTGGCATATTTCCGAAAGGAAATAAAACTGACGTCTCCTAGCGGGAAGCACGTTACGATATACGGTGAAAAAGGCAGGAACCCGGTAGTATGCACAATGCTAGAAGCTCACAGACTTATGAAACATGGATGCAAGGCCTTTATGGTGTACGCAAGTGAGTCGGAAAATAAATCACTAAAAATAGGAGATGTGCCGGTGGTACGGGATTATGGGGATGTGTTCCCGGAGGATTTACCATGAATACCACCAGAACGGGAGGTAGAGTTCGGAATCAAATTGATTCAGGGCGCAAAACCTGTAGCCAAGGCGCCGTATCGGCTAGCGCCGTCAGAGCTGCAAGAATTGATGTCTCAGATCCAAGAACTACTCGACAAGGGGTTTATCCAACCGAGTGTATCCCCGTGGGGCGCGCCGGTATTATTTGTGAAAAAGAAAGATGGCAGTATGCGCATGTGTATCGACTACCGAGAGTTAAACAAACTTACGGTGAAGAGTCGATACCCAATTCCAAGAATTGATAACTTGTTTGACCAGCTACAAGGAGCAAGTTGGTTCTCAAAGATTGATCTCAGATCGGGTTATCACCAGTTGAAAGTCAAGGAGGAAGATGTACCGAAGACGGCCTTTCGTACGCGGTACGGGCATTATGAGTTCCTCGTGATGCCCTTTGGGTTGACTAATGCACCCACGGCTTTCATGGATCTCATGAACCGGGTTTGCAAACCTATGCTGGATAAGTCGGTAATCATATTTATCGACGACATTTTAGTGTATTCGAAGAATGAAGACGAGCATGTTTACCATTTGCAAGAAGTGTTAGAGATACTCAGACGAGAAAAGTTGTATGCAAAATTTTCAAAGTGGACTTTCTGGTTACGAGAGGTGCAGTTTCTCGGGCATATCATTAGTGTCGATGGGGTACTAGTGGATCCGTCAAAAGTAGAAGCCGTGTCAAAATGGAACACTCCAAGGAATCCTTCGGAAATCCGAAGCTTTTTAGGGCTTGCGGGATATTATCGGAGATTCATACAAGATTTCTCCAAAATTGCCTTACCATTGACCAAATTGACTCGCAAGGAGGAAAAGTTTGTATGGGGCATCGAACAAGAGGAAGCCTTCCAAACACTCAAAGAAAAGTTAACTCACGCTCCGGTGCTAACGTTACGAGAAGGAGTTGATGACATGGTGGTTTACTCGGATGCGTCGCAGTCGGGGCACAGATGTGTATTAATGCAACGAGGCAAGGTCATAGCCTACGCCTCGAGACAACTGAAGATCCATGAAAAGAAATACCCGACTCATGATTTGGAGCTGGCAGCAGTAGTGTTCACCTTAAAAATATGGAGACATTATTTGTATGGGGTAAAATGTACAATATTTACTGACCATAAGAGTTTGAAATATTTCTTCGATCAAAAGGAATTAAACATGAGGCAAAGGCGGTGGTTAGAAACGGTCAAGGATTACGATTGTGAAATACATTACCACCCCGGGAAAGCCAATGTAGTAGCAGATGCATTAAGTCGAAAGATGGATTATACCCCTATACAAGTACAATCAATGCAGCTAATTTTGACATCGGGCCTACTAGAACGGATCCGAGAAGCACAAGTTGAAGCAGTGAAGGTAGAAAACTGGAAGAAGCAAAGAATCGCCGGTCAATTTAAAGATCTTGAAGAAGGCAATCATGGTTTGAAAACACGTTTCAACAGAATCTGGGTTCCTAACACATGTGGAGTTAAAAAGCTTCTACTAGATGAAGCTCACAAATCCCGTTATTCCATCCATCCAGGAGCGACCAAGATGTATAATGACTTGAAACAAAACTATTGGTGGCCCGGAATGAAAAGAGATGTAGTGAAATACGTAGAGAAGTGCCTGACATGTCTACAAGTCAAGGCAGAACACCAAAAACCATACGGTAAACTTCAACCGTTGGAAATTCCAGTTTGGAAATGGGAACATATTACAATGGACCTGTTAACCAAACTACCGAGGACGAACCGCGGATTTGATGCTATATGGGTAGTTGTTGATAGATTGACAAAAAGTGCTCACTTTATTCCAATACGTGAGACTTATACGTCAGAAAAGATGTCGGAGCTTTACACTAATGAGATAGTGGCACGCCACGGAGTACCGGTATCCATCGTGTCCGATAGGGATACCTGGTTCACTTCAAATTTCTGGCGAGATTTCCAAGAGCAAATGGGAACCAAATTGTTCATCAGTACTGCGTACCATCCTCAGACGGATGGACAGAGTGAAAGAACAATACAAACATTGGAGGACATGCTACGAGCATGTATAATTGACTTCGGAGGTAGTTGGGACGTTTATCTACCTTTGGTCGAATTTTCATATAACAACAGCTACCATACTAGTATCGGTATGGCACCGTATGAAATGCTTTACGGTAGGAAGTGCCAGACCCCGGTATGTTGGGGTGAGGTGGTTCCACGCGAACTCACTCACAAAGATATAGTTCAAGATACTAATGAAAAGATCGAGGTGGTTCGGGCACACTTAAAAGCGGCACAAGATAGACAAAAGTCGTATGCAGACAAAAGGCGAAGACCAATCAAGTTTCAAGTTGGCGACAAAGTCATGCTCAAGGTATCCCCATGGAAGGGGGTTATCCGATTTAGAAAGAGGGGAAAATTAAGCCCAAGATTTATTGGGCTGTTTACAATTGTCGAACGAGTAGGGAAGGTAGCATACCGCCTTGAACTACCGGAAGAATTAAGCGGAATTCATAGCACGTTTCATGTGTCACATCTTCGGAAATGTGTAGCGGATGAAACAACCTATATCCACTACGATGACATCGAGGTGGATGATATACTTAACTATGTGGTGAAGCCCATTGTGATTTTGGATCGTAAGGTAAAAATCTTAAGAAATAAAGAAATCAATCAAGTAAAGGTCAAATGGGAACACCGGAAGGGTTCGGATACCACATGGGAATCCGAGGAGGAGATGCAACGACTCTACCCTACACTATTCGGTACGTAATTAGGTTTCGGGGACGTAACCCTTTTTAAGGGCGGTGGACTTGTAACAACCCGAAATATATAATACTCTAAATCAGAATTCTAGAGCGCTAATTAAACAGGAACCAGCTAACTAGGAAATTATAACCCAGTCAGCTACGAGCCTTGTAGTGGCATTTAATAAGGTTAAAACACTTAGATTATAAATTAAACAAAGCTAAGGGACCAAACTTGCAAAGATTGAAAGTGGAAAGTTGAAATAAGAAATTAACATACCAAACGCCCACATACGTGAGTGTCTGGTCGAACAGAACAAGAAGGGGGCGACCAGGGTTTCTTTTGAAACCCAAATCCTCACAAAAGCTCAAAATCAGAAGCCTAAATCAAGTCTAAATCAATTTTTGAGCACAAATTCATGATCACCTAGTTGAAAGGATCATAAGGTATGTAAAATTGTGATGTTTTGATTCACCATAAATTCTAGGTTAATTGTGAGAAACTGAAATTGAGCTTCAATATGTCATGCATAGAGGAATCTTGAAAGTGTTATGAGGTTTAGGGACAAACCCTAGATGATTCCTTGTCAAAATCTTGCATGATACTTGTAAGGTTCATAATCACCATAGTGGGTGATTAATAAATTAGTAGAACTTGATAAACACTAGGGTTAAGATTCTTGTTCTAGTGTAATCTGAATTTATGAGATAATTTCTGAAATATTGATGTTGAAATATATATATAATTATCCGATTAAAGTTGATTTAGATAAGATAACAAGTCATGAACTTGATATTGATTATGTGAAAATCTGACCCGCTAGGTGTTTGTTGAAATGCCTAAGTGGGGATTTATATGTTAAAAATCGGATGAAAATGCATAATTGACTACTATGGCAAATTATGTGTTTTAATTACAAAAAGGGTTCTAAATTGAAGTTGAATTGAACTCCTTAGGCAAAGAATCTGGATCGTCGAGCGGACAAGCCGGAGGAGGAGATACGCGCTTGAAGGGTACACTTTGAAGGTACGCGACCTATGGTTTCGTTATGTCATGTTATTTATTTATTCTAGTCCGTTGTGTTGAAAAATAGCTAAACAAGAAAACCCGTTAAGTCACGGAAGTGACGAAATGCTTTAGATGATTAAAACAGGTCAATACATGTGATAGAAATAGATTTTTGAATGTCTTGAATGGTGGTCTTCATTTCGGCATCCAAACGGGTCAAAACAAGTTGAGCAATAAACTTTGAAGTTAGGGATCATGGCAGCAGGCGCGACACGCGGGCGGGTCCAATTTGGGCTATAAAGCCAGGGGCTTGGGACTTGAACTGTTTGATTGTTTCGACGTTAAAATTCACAAGGTACGTTCAAATATCCGCTATTTCGTTCAAAAACACACACAAGCACGACGCTCTGCTGCGAAAACAGGGTATTAACTCGATCACTGCTACGATACAATGTCCGATCGATTGAAACCGGTCCGATGGATGTTTAAGTGATGCCCGAATCCGGGCTATACTTTGTCATTCATCGTGAGGGTTTTGATTTCGTGAGTTTATCATAAAAGTTGTATTAAGTTGCTAACCTAGTTTCGTGTGCATTCTTATTTGACTAGGTTACGAGGCTAAATCAGTAGGCAAAGTTCTGTCCAACTAAACTTGCAATGTGAGTCATTCCCTTTTTGTTAAAAGTATTTTACAAATACCTAAGTGTTTTCCAGTTATATGTTACAGGGATTAAGTCTTGGTTATCTTAAATTACTGGCAAGTGGGGTATTGTGCACGTTACTATTATTTCTCACTTTTAACAGTGATAATCATCACTATTGGGTGAAAGGACCCAATGGTGGTATGATCATCGTCACCAGGGTGAGACACGGGGCCAGATAATTATAAGATAGGGGCCATTGTAATCGCTCTTATGCTGTAATCTATAACGAATGTGTCATATTATAACTTGAGTGACTCGCCAGTATTTCCCCGCTGATAAAATCTTTTTAAACATGTTTCAGGTAATTTACTGTGAACCAGGAAAGGTGTCACGTAGCACACCAGCTTGAAGAATGTGGCTCAGTAAATAAAATAAATAAACATGTTTTTGTATAAATAGGGAATTTCCCCGTGAAATTTCCTTGATTGTAAATTATGGGGTTTGTCCCAAGACATGAAATAAAATAATTGGGCATTTTCAGTTTTAAAAAGATCCTATTAAAATTTCCGCTGCCAAAATAAACAATACCACGGGTTTTCTGCCTCGCAGCTCCTGAAACGGGTAAAACCGGGTCGGGGGCCGTGACACCCTGGAAGGCAATTTCTTCTTTGGGAACCATAGTGTCCACTGGTATGTTTCCATTATACACTGGTGACCTTAAAATGGTAAGCTCTACATAAGAAAGAAGTCCCCAGTACCGAGAACAAGGGGCATCAGTGGATGATTTTTTGGAAACTTTTCCTAAGTCAACCACTGATACAACCACCACTGGTGGGAAATCAGATGATCTCATTAACTTGGGTGATGGTTTAAAATACAAAGAATTGACGGAGAGGGTTGATAAGCTTGACACATCTGTTGCAGAAATCAAAACTATGCTGCAACAGTTGTTACAAGCTCAAATGGCTACACCCACTACTGCACCATCTGCAACATCTGCTCCATCCCCTGCTGAGCTATGGCATCTGTTTCACAAACAAAGACAATATATGCAGATCAACAGCATGAAGTTCAACTTCAAATGGTCAGAAATGTCATGGAAGCTAGGTACAAAGATACTCAAGCAGATATCAAAGCCATTAAAGCTCATCTGCTTCAAACCACTGGCACTGCTCCTCCTTCAATCATCTATGTTGAAAATCCCGATGATGTCAAAAAGGGGGAGAAAACTAAAGGGAAGAAGGGAAAAG
The DNA here is from genome assembly GCA_030545235.1 of Helianthus tuberosus. Classification (NCBI taxonomy): domain Eukaryota; kingdom Viridiplantae; phylum Streptophyta; class Magnoliopsida; order Asterales; family Asteraceae; genus Helianthus; species Helianthus tuberosus. The sequence goes on along the minus strand of CM060431.1, from coordinate 144,119,184 downwards.
AAGATGGTTTATACATGCCACCAGAACGAATGTCCAAACTTGTGGTAGAAATCCAAAGGCCAGATGGTTCCAAAAAGGTTGATGAGACTCAAAATGCATTTGCTGCATTAAAGGCAAACATGAAAGAGTCAATGGAAATAAAAGGGTCTAAAAGGTTTGAGGAGGAGAAGAGAGTTTTGATGGAAAAAAAAGAGCAGGGTACTTCTAAACATAAAAGAAGACAGTCTACCAGAAAAGTAAGCCAACCCAAAACCACACCTTCCAAAACCACCAAACAAACTCCTCAAATCCCCAAAAGTTCCTCTTATCAAACCTCCAAACCAATAGATGTTAAAACACCTGTTGTATCAACAGTTGTTGGTACTTCAGTTGTTTCAACAGATGTTATCTCAACAACTGCCATCACTACTACATCAACCCACAGTCAATCCACTGCCATACCAAAAACAATGTCACCACCACAAAAACCACCTGCCAAAAAGCAGAAAACAACAGTTGATACATCAACTGTTGTAGTGACAACAGTGGATGAAACACCAGTTGTTTCAACAGCTGTTAGTCAGATACCCACTACTTCAATCACTGCCACTCAACCCACAAATACACCACCAACTTCTCCAAAGCACAAAAGGATAAGGATAACAAACATTGTACTGGAAGATGACACTTCCCCAACTCTAACATCTACACAACCAATGTCCCTTGTCACTATTCCAAACCCTGTTCCATTATCTTTAGTTCAACCCTTCAATCAAAACATTGCCATTGTCCCTGCAGGAGTACAATATCCTCTAGATCTTCCAGCAGTCAGGGAGGAAATCAAATCCTTCTACTCTGAAGATGATCCTGAAAAGAGGAAACTCCCATCTGTTCAAGGTTATCCTTTGCCAAGAAATATAGAAGAATATCTCAAAATAAAGGCCCAACAAGCAGAGGATATATCTAAAAGAGACACAGAGGGAAAGTCTGACAAAGAGATTCAAAGAAATTATCAATACCTGCTCACCAAAGTTAGAACTTTAGAGCAGTTCTCAAAAGTCCTTTGTCAGAAATTATCAGAAAAAGATGATGAAAGCATGAGAAATGACTATCTTGAATACATCATGGCGTATGATGTATTGCAAAATACATCCTTTATCCGTGTATAGTTTGTACAATTTTCCGATATTTCTAGTTTAGTTTACGTTAGAATGTGCTTACTATTGATTAGATTGTGTTTTTCCAGGTCTTGGTACTAAAAGTTGATGAAAATGGAGTGAAAATGAGCTACAATGCTAAAACACCAAGTCCCGGAACAAGCTTAAAAGAGTTAGAATTATTTGTGAAGTTTTTGGAGAGTTTATGCTGGAAAAGTTGAACAACATTCTGTGAAAAAAGTGCCATGGCGTCGCGCCACGGCTAAACTGGAGTCTCGTCGCGTAGCGCCACCAAATAAACAAAGAATTTTTGGATGTATACATGGTGGTGTCGCGCCACCACAATTGTTCTCACCCGTCGCGCGACGTGACGGTGATGTCCGACGGCCAAAATTCGTTATGAATTAGGGTTTGGTATTTAAACTCAAGATAATCATTCATTAACCGGAACTTACGAACTCAAGAAACCCTAGGCGATTTTCAGAACAGATTTTACGGTTTTCGAAGTATTTTGGCTTGCAAGAATCATCCGGTTGAAGCTCGGAGCATAGGAAAGAAGATTGTTCGGGTCTTATCTCCCGGTTTTCGTTATTTTCTTGTTTCAATACTTTGATGATGAATTCTTGTTTTGAGCTTATTATGTTGATTTTAGACATCATGTTTTCAGGCTAAAACCTTCGTTTCTACCTAGGTTAGATGATAGTTTAATAAAGTTTGGATCTTTAATGGTTTTCTATTGTTTGGTTATGGATTGATCTTTGAAAGTAAATAATTCTAGAACCTTTAATTTGGTGCGTGTGCGTATTTAATTTTGATTGTTGATTATTTGTTGTTTCACATAAATTTTGGTGGATGTCTTTCATATAATGAATTTGTTGATTATTCGTATCTTTGCGGGTTCGGTGATCTTTGGGTAAATCGGCCGATAGCCTTAGAAACAGTAATTAAAATTCAATTAGAATTAAGTATTCTGCTTAACTTGTCGCTGAGAGGCTCGAATTAGTTAGTAGGTCTCGGTGCAATATAAAACTAAGATAGGTTTCGAGAGAAGTCGATCCTAGTTCCCTAATTGCACTTGTGTCTATTAAACCAAGTTAGAATCTAGGATTGCCTTAGACTTTCGCGCTGAGAGGTAGATAGTCGTATTAGGGCACTTTTAGAGTCGTTAGAGGACTGAGAGGAAGTCTAACAATCAGTGTTCATAACAGCCTTGTAGGGTTTCCTGGGTTTCTTCCTGAGAAGGGTCGGGAGGTCTTAGCATGAGACGCCTTAGGGTTTATTACTTTACGATCCCGGTTCCATACCACAATAGTACCGTTATAAATCCATCCCTAGTTAAACCGGATTCAAGCCTAGGTAGTCGTTAATCTATATTGAAGTAAACCTTAGTTCTTATTCGTGTCATAGTCTAGTTTTATTTCAATTCCAATTTTAGGATTTTAGTAAACCCCCCCCTTTAAAACACAAAAATAGTTAAGTCGTGTCAGTGTTAGTCTAAATAAAGTCGTTAACGTAGTTAATTAGAGTCCTTGTGGGTTCGACATCCGGACTTGCTTTTCTTTGCTAGAGTCGACCGGTTCACTTGCCTGTGAGTAGTTTAGTCAAGTTGGAGAGTCTAGATTATTATTACTTGAGTCTAAATTTAGGTTTATTTTAGTTTATTTATTTAAACTACTTCAAGCACATCAGCGTACAAGAAGTACAGGGCAGAAAAGTGTAACATTCCTATTTTTATATAAGAATTATAGGTTTGGTTAAATTTATTAACCACTAGTAACTAGTTACTTTTAATATAAATATTCAACCCAAATAGTTTTAAACACTATTTTATATAGTTGGTCGAAATATTATATTAATTAATTGGTCTGTATATGGGTGACCTTTCTAATAAAATAAAAGTCTATAAAAACTTATATTATTAGACAGGTATATTACGGGTAAGGCGACTGTTCGAAATATGAAGTAACTAGACGGGCCCAGGAACCGTTTAATAATTAAACTATAAAAATACATTATATTTGAACCTACTCTATTTTTAATGAAACTTGGTTCAAAATGTAGACAAAAATATACTCGTTCTAATGACATATTTATTATTTTGTAAAACGTTATATTTTAGAAGTTATAAGCACCAATAAGTAAAGCAGTTAATTATAATATATAAAATAAATAAAAATAATAATATTAACTTATAAATATAACTTTGTTAGTGCACTTTGGGTGATAAGTGCATGCTTTCCAATTGTGAGGGTCTTTATTGTACAAGTCTTGAAACTTAGTCCCAAGTTTATCCTAGGGACATTTTGTCCAAGTTTTATGTCTAGGAAAAAGGTCAGGGGTTTATTTTAGGGACAAAAGTCAGGGTTTTGGTGTAGATTGTTTGTCCGAGTATAGTCCTAGTCTATATATATATGTGTTGTATAGGATTAGGGCATCATCCGACGAACCAAGAAAAACCCTTGAAGCTTTGTGCACCTCTCTAGAGAGACTATGTGTTAGTGAGAGAAAGCTAGGGTTTAGATCTTTGTGATCTAAATCCAGCTTGTAGATGATGTATACTCATTTGGTTTGTGTAATCTGTGATGACTGATTCATAATAAAGGATTCATCTTCTACATATTTCTATCTTGTTCATCTTATGTTTGTTCTTCATGTCTTGAATCAAGTGCAATGTTTGATGTTCGTCATCGATCCGGTGCTTTAACAGTGGTATCAGAGCATGGTTACCGATTCGGAATGGTCTAACCGCCATCCGAATCACCATTGCTCTTGATTTGATGTTTGTTTCCGCCAAACATCTTGAAGACGTGAAGATTTTGCAGAAAAGTTGAAGAAAATGAAGCTGTTCGTGGTTGTTTTGTTCTCCAAGTTGTTGCAGATATGAGGTTTGATCCAAAAATTGCTCTGTCCGAGTTTTTCTTAGTGTTAAACTTGTCTGAGTTTTTAAAACTCTGTGTTTGTGTTTCCGGGGTTTTGGTGAACTAGTGTGAAGTCACACTATGGAGAAGGTCCGGAGACTTGTTTCTTCTGAACTTCAGCATGTCCGAGTTTCTATACTCTTTTATTGTCCGAGTTTTATGTCTCTCACTGATCCGAGTTTTAAAAGGTTCCCTTACTAATTCAGAGTTTTAAACTGTGTTTTAGTGAGTCCGAGGTTTGGCTTTTAAATCAGTTGACTCCGAGTTTTACAATGCTCCGAGTCTTAACCTTTGTTTGATTCCGAGTTTGTACAGCCATCTGTTAAAAGTCTTGCAGTATCCGAGTTTTTTTTTTTTACCAAACAATATCTGAGTTCTTGTTATCTCCGAGTTTTGAAATACAAGTGTCCGAGCTTTACACTGTGCATATGTCTGAGTTTTGAGAGCTTATTCAAGCCTCCGAGTTTTAACAGTCTCCGAGTTTCTGAATTCCGATTGTTAAACCGTCTCTGATTCCGATTTTTGATTACCTTTGTGTCTCCGAGTTTGATTCCGAGTTTTAAACATACAGTTCATCTTGTTATATCCGAGTTTCTTTACGGCATTTTGAGTTTAAACAGTCGCACTCTGGTGACCTATCGGAAATTGGTGGTGAATCGAGATGTCAAGATAGAGGGTGTCGGCCTTGATGATGACTGGAATTCGTTTCCAATTCGTTGAAGTTATACAGTGGTTCAGGTGGTTGTTCAGAGGCGCCTAGGTATGGGTATTTATCAGTGATTTACGGTTGTGCGGTTCGGTTAAGTTTTATAGCAGATGATGTTGGCGGCTGTAAAGTGTCGGCTAGGGTTTTGGCAGGTTTGTGTTTGCATGGGCTAGGGTTGAGATGCATACATGATTGGGCCGATGGTGCATTGTCCACATAAATTCCACATTCATGTGTACATGATTGTGTAATCATTCTCTTGGGCCCACTTGCTAAATATGGGTGATAGGTGCGAAGATTTTTTATTGGTCCTTGATTACGTTTTCATCTGGTGTCAAGGTATGGGGATTATTTTGTGATCTGTGTTGCATTGTTATAAAAAAAAAAATATATCGAATTTATGGGTTTTTCGGATTTCTTTGCTTGTTCTGAATCTCTTTGTACTCTAAGTACTATTCCGATGATCTGATTCGAGGTTTCAAGAGCTTTCGGGTTTTACGAGTTCCGAATTTTCTAGAATTCCGGGTTACCTGGGGTACCGGATTTATAGCTAAATTTAGAAGTTTGTGTTGTTCGGAAGTTTCGAGTTGTGCATGTTCCGAGTTTTTCTAGTTATTCCGGGTTACCTGGGGTACCAGATAACTAACTAAGAGTCAGAATTATGTGTAGTTTGGAAACTTGAAGTCGGTTTCGGATTATCGAAAAGTTTTATGGTACTTATGTTGTCCAGATCAAGTGAGGAGGTGAAAAGAATAAGACTTGCTTGGATTTTTGTATTGTTTACAAAGAAAAAGGGGGAGTAAAAATTTTGAATTTTGAAATTCCTGTTTTCTTTGTAAACCAAAATCTCGTGGTGCTACATCGAAACAAGTTCATGTTTACTATCTTTGAGATTAACTTAGTGTTAATCTTACCGGTGGCGAAGTGTTTATAACATGAAGCAAGTAAGAGCTAGTGTATGATTGAGTTTTGTCAAGTTTGTTCGAGGTTTAATCAAGTGTTAACGTGATGAAGCAAATTATTCGTTTGGCAACTAGTTGAAGGTCATGCCTTTATCGTATGCCGGTTAGAGTAGAGAAGATTAGTCTTCTTGGTACCTCTTCCAAGTTGGTGACTGATCGGATTCTCGAAATAGGGGTTCTTACATTGAGGGGGAGATCAGAGACGAAAGTCAACGGGTAATTGGTGGAATTTGTGAAGATACGAGATTGGATCTTGAAGATTCGAGATGAAATGATTTCAGACACTCGGTTGAAGACTCTGATCAAGATGGTGGATGTACTTTTACAAAGTTCAATTTGTTATTAACTTATCGAACTGAGCTTCATGTCTTTGTGAAGTTTGAAGTGTTCAAGGTTGGGCATTGGAAATCCAATGTTTCTTTCTGCTACCGGTTAGGTTTGAAGATTAATGTATCGAGCGATATTCCTACATGTGGTTGTAGGTCGGTTCGCGTTAACTTGATTTGGGAGTAGTTTGAGGGGGAGGATCTACAGTGTTTGATGTTGGATTCTTCGGGTTTCTCAAAGCGGCCTTAAGTGATCGTCAGCAAGTCTTTAATTAGAAGGGTTGAAGATCGTTGTGCTCTACCTAAAAGATCAAGTCTCAGCCAAAGTTGAAAGCTGACATGATATCTTCAGTTAAAGGGGAGTCTCTAAGTGTAGTATCCGGTGATTGAAGATTATCGATGCCACACAGAACTGATGCAACAGTTAAGGGGGAGACTGTAAGTGCAGTTCCTGCCGGGTAACTGTCGCTTATCAGTTCTGGTCAACCAAAACAGAAGTTCAAGTTAAAGTCAACGATAATGAAGAATTCAAGACCACATAAAGACCATGCACTGATCAAGGGGGAGTTTGTTAGTGCACTTTGGGTGATAAGTGCATGCTTTCCAATTGTGAGGGTCTTTATTGTACAAGTCTTGAAACTTAGTCCCAAGTTTATCCTAGGGACATTTTGTCCAAGTTTTATGTCTAGGAAAAAGGTCAGGGGTTTATGTTAGGGACAAAAGTCAGGGTTTTGGTGTAGATTGTTTGTCCGAGTATAGTCCTAGTCTATATATATGTGTTGTATAGGATTAGGGCATCATCCGACGAACCAAGAAAAACACTTGAAGCTTTGTGCACCTCTCTAGAGAGACTATGTGTTAGTGAGAGAAAGCTAGGGTTTAGATCTTTGTGATCTAAATCCAGCTTGTAGATGATGTATACTCCTTTGGTTTGTGTAATCTGTGATGACTGATTCATAATAAAGGATTCATCTTCTACATATTTCTATCTTGTTCATCTTATGTTTGTTCTTCATGTCTTGAATCAAGTGCAATGTTTGATGTTCGTCATCGATCCGGTGCTTTAACAAACTTGATGTATGTAGTTGGCTCTCAAACGAAAACCAAAGAAGAAATAAAATAATTTAAATCCTAAATTCAAATATGCAAAGGAAAGGTGTTATATTGGCTGGTATATGTGTCAATTGAAAATAATACTTCTACAAATTGAAATATGAAGTGGTGTACGTGTTGAGCATGCACAACTTACATGCCTTGCTACGTGTAGCCTCCAAACACTTTGGAGGAAGTATAAATAGAAAGCAGACTCCTTCAGCTTTCTTGAACTCTCTCATCTATATTCTTTTTCCCCTATAATAATAATAATAAGGCTCTGCCCCGTTTTAAGTGTTTTAACTCCCGATCACCGCTACCCTTTCCGATTGTTCTGAGCCTCATAACGTATGTCAGGGCTCTGCCCGACTAAGTTGTTGGGATTCGGTCTCGGGACATCGGGATAAGGTTGAATGAGGAGTACTATACTTAAAACGAGTGCATTATATATTTTTAAATAGCCCAGGAGTTATACCCAAAATTTATACCATGAGGTTTTCTAGTTGAACCCTAAAATTACAAAGTGAGTCTATTTTCTTTTCTCACCATTTTATTTCCTTTTTGTCCCAAACCATAACAACTCTCACCAAAACTATTATTTATTATTATATTTTGTTCACAAGGAAAACTTAGTTAAGACCCAAGTGATTCTACACAAACCCTAAAATTTTCATAACAATCAGAATCAGGATCAGGGCCCGTAAAACTCAAGGGAGGATATTCCCACTTGACAATTATCTTCATATCTCGCTGTAGAAATCGAATTTTCTCGAACGGTCGACTCAGCTAGGCTACCAAGACACGTGGCAACCCTATGTTAAAAAGCAACCCATCGCGCCACGCGACGCAACCGCATGGACCCCTCGCGCCACGCGAGGGGGTCAATTTCTCAGTATAAATAGAGGGGTGTGGGACTTGAATTCCTGCGTTGGAGCGACGAACAAATTCGTTTTACGCTTCGAGATATAGTCCGTTTACTACCAAACACACACATAGCACGAAACGCTGCTACGATACAGGGTATTAACTTGATCGCTGCTACGATTCAATGTCCGATCGATTTAAACTATCCGACCGGATGTTTAAGCGCTATCCTTTGTCATTAGTCGTGATTCCGACAGGATGTTTGAGTACCTCCCGAACTCGGGGAATACTCTGTCATTCGTTGTGAATCCGATGGATGTTTAAGTGATTGCACTTTGTCATTCGTTGTGAGGGTTTTAATCTTGTGAGTTATCGTAAATGTTGTATTAGTTACTTACCTAGTTCATGTGCACTAGGTTACAAGACTAATCAATAGGCTAAGCTCTGCCTGTATAAATCTGCAATATATCAAGGCTTATCTGTAGACTAAACTTTGGCCGTATGAATCTGCATACTTATAAAGTGAGTCGTTCTCTTTTTATCAAATTACTTGCAAAAGCATGTTTATTTTCAAAGTTATAATTACAGTGATTAAGTTTATGTAATCACCAAATTACAGCCGGTATGTGGGGTATTGTGCACATTACTACTGTTTTTATCACTTTAGGTGGGCGAACCTAATTAGTGATATTCGTTACTAATGGGTGAACGGACTCAATAGTAATATGACCACAGTCACCGAAACGAGTCGATGACAAATACTGTGGGTAGTTGGTTGATATCTGAAACATTGTAATCTCTCTTAATATTGTAAATTATAACAAACGTGTCATTTTAGTAAATAGAATGATTCACCAGTATTTCCTGCTGACAAAACCTTTTTAAAACGCGTTTCAGGTAATTACAGTAAATTGGAGTAAGAGATGGATACGGCACTGAAAGGCTTCAAGAAGTGGCTTATTTTATTAATTAAATCAAATTAAGAAATATTGTTTTATGTAATTAAATTTACCCTTATTAAAGCTACCATTGTAAAACATGGGTTTATCCCATCTATTTAATAAATAAAATCCGGTGTTTTCTAAACTCTGATATTTTCCTAACTCACGGTCCTGATGAAATTTCCGCTGCAATATTTTTCAAAATAATCACCGGTACCACTTGGCTGTTCGCGACTTCTGATTCCGTCCAGGGTGGGTCGGGGGTCGTGACAAAAAGTATCAATACAAAGAATGGACCATCAGTGAACTGCAAGAGGAGACAACCAGAATTCAAAAGATGATTCAAGACAAGGTAAAGCAAACTCCTACAGTTTGGGCCAATTACAAGAAAAATGTACCAGAAAGGACCTTGAAACTGAAAAGAATGAAAGAAGAGCTGATAACTGCTGATTATGGGTCAATGAACCAGGTTACAAGGTGGACAGAACAAAAGGTGTTAGCTACCTACAAAAGTTTGGAAGAGTTAAGGAAGAGAGATCCCACTGCTCCTAAAAAGCCTGATTATCCGGAAGCAGTGGTTCCAGTCAAACAACAAAAATTACCAATCAGGAGACCCACTGCTCCACATGCTACCATCCTTTATCAAAGAAAGAAACAAAAGCAGATGGATGAATTAACAAAAGAAGACAAGGCTCAAGAAGAATACATCATCAAAATGGTTCTTCAGACACTTATGGAAGAAAAACAAGACTTAGCACAATCTAAACTTTAAGTTTTTATACTCTAAACTTTAAGTATTTACCGGCTGACTTATTTATTTATTTTATAAGTCTATATAAATATAACTATACTCGTCATTTATATTTGTTATGCATGGTTTTCTAATAAACGACCCGTGTTTGCACACGGGTCTTACCGCTAGCATATATTAAAATGTCATTTTTAAAATAGTGAATTTCAAGGATTGTCCTTTATCTTTATATCCATTTTCAGGAGCCGTCCTTTATGTTCAAAATTGACGAGTTTTGTCCTTTATGTTTTCATATCATACACGTTTTGTCCTGTTGGCCTAACCCAGTTAGTTTTTCAGTTAAATTTGGTCATGTGTTTTGCATATGAGGGCATTTTTGTCAATTCAAAGGTTGCAGAAGCTTTGAGTTGTAAATCTGCCATTGAACTTACCTTTGAATTAACAAAAATGCCCTCATATGCAAAGCATATGACCAAATTTAACAGAAAAAAACTAATTGGGTTAGGCCTAAAGGACAAAACGTGTATGATATGAAAACATAAAGGACAAAACTCGTCAATTTTGAACATAAAGGACAGCGCCTAAAAATGGTATAAAGATAAAGGACAATCCTTGAAATTCACTCCTTTTAAAAAGTACTAAAAAGCACTCAAAACTATTTGTGTTGGTTTTGATGGTGTTAGTTATGTTAGTGCTACTTTCAAACTTGTTTTGTGTTGATTTTGTCTGTGCTAATTTCGAAACTGTATTTTTTATTTCAATATTGTTTGTGTCAGTTTCGAACATGTTTGTGTCGGTTCAGTTTGTTCTAATCAACATAATCAACTAAAATTGATGATTATGTTTGATAGCATAAACTATAAATATACATGTATATTCAGCATATTAATTAAAAAAACAAATATATTTTCCTAGTTAGCACAACTATGTATATGTAATCAACACATCAACTATATTCGTATTCTCATTTAAACTTAATATTATTTTAATGAAACCTAAATGTTTTTTTATTAATCTGGATTTCATAAAACGATTTTAGAGGATGATATTGTAATTTGTTTCATTGATTTAAAAAAAGGTATAATGAAAGGTTTGAAATAAGGAATTTAAAATTATTTTCGTTGAAATTGATGATTGCAAAGGCATATTTGATTTCAATTTGGTGATGATCATTTATTTTTTTAAACAAATGTATATGATCCTATTTCTATAACTTGTAACTTATAAATTTAGCTTTATTTTATTTCTTGTTCCATGATGTATATGATCCTATTTCTATAACTTGTAACTTAGTTTTATTTTATTTCATGTTCCATGATATTGTTTTAAATTTAAATAACATGTATTTCTTGTAAGATTAAATATATTATGTATTAATATTTAATCTATAGCCATTATAATCATTTACATAATATAGATCAAAATATATAATAACCTATTAAATAATTAGTTGGTAATTGTTGATGGACCATATTACCCTTATTAACTAATTAGGTTTCCTCCTGGGTGCTTATATAAGGAGAATTATGGGGAGGTTAATGGGTTACACAGTTACACAATTAGACATAACCCTAATTATAACATCATCGACCTCCATCTCCATAACCGATTCCCTTATTCGGTTTCTTAGCCGCCACCATCATCAGTCAGCACCCTAAGGAGGAACCAGATCAAGCTGACAATCATGTCAAACACTATTACTGCATCTCCATCTGGATTCTCTGTTGGCTTGTGCTGATGCAATCAAAGGTATGTTTTCATGTTTTCCTTTATGTTTAAACAGAACTGAACCAACATGTGGTATCAGAGCATATGTTGATTAGTCAGTTCTGTTTTGTATCCATAAATCTGGAATAAAACTGGAAAACGGAATTAGAAAACCCTAAATAAATTTCGGTTTTTTCATCCGAAACCCCATCTCGGATCTGTTCAAACTATATCGGATCATATGTTTTCATCAAATATTACTGTTCCGAAATCATAATGTTCTAGAATTGATTAAATGATTGATAAATTTTCCAGATTTCGGATATAAGGTTAAGGTTAAATTTTAGGGTTCATCATGTTCTTAGTTGAAATTCGAAATTTCCTTTATGTTTTGGAATGTGATTTGAATTGTGGAATGTTTTCCTGATTTTGATCTTATTTTATCTAATAAGTTTTTTTCGAAATCTGTTAATAAGATAAACAGATTATGATTTTCGAAATTTTATGATAAAATTAGATCAATGTTATAATAGGAAACTCTATCACAATTCTTAATTTTCGAATTTTCAGTTATGTTATCACAATAAACAGCAACTGAATCGCACAAGATCAGATCACATAAGAGATGATCTGATCGCATAAGATAATCGCACAAGATCAGATCACATAAGAGATGATATGATCGCACAAGACAGTCGCACAAGATTTGTACAACTAATTAAGCACATTGTACAAGTTAAGACTGCATAATCGCACAAGATTTGTGGATCGCACAAGACTTGTGGATCGCACAAGACTTGTGGATCGCACAAGACTTTTGGATCGCACAAGGCATTACTGATCGCACAAGTTTTTGGGCATTACTGATCGCACAAGTTTTGGGCCTTACTGATCGCACAAGACTTTTTTAGCTGTTTAATGTGAACTAAAATGATTGGTTTGCTATTAAATGATTGGTTTTGTAAATACTTGGTTAATTAGTAAGGATCAAATAGTGTTTTACAAAACCAAAAATAGCTTTACTTGAATGAGCTTCTGATGTATCACTTCTGGCCAAAGCTGATTTGATGCATCTACTTATCGTTCAAGTATTACGAAAGCTATGTTAAGTGTGCATCATAAACATGAATGTCTTAATATCTGGCCAAAGCTGATTTAATTCATTCATAGATGGCATACTTAACGAGTGCATAACTAAAGTGATTGTTTCAATTCTGGCCAAAGCTGATTTATCACAAATACTTTGCACACATGCTTAAATGATTACACTTCTGGCCAAAGCTGATTTGTTTTCGTTTAAGTAGAACTTTAAATAGTCTATTATTTTGATGTTAGTAATAGACATATCACAACCTCTTCACATAATGATCCTTATATTAATGATCCTTAATTAAGTTTTATGATCATTTCGTCTGCCTTATTCTTAGTACCCATAATTTTACTCACTATAATTTTCTTCTATAAGTCTATATCTCATCCACTCTAATTCCTAAATCTAATATGTTTTGCTTAAAGTTTCTAGAAGAATTAGCTCTTAAATTAAATCATTGATTATCTCTTAAGACACGATAATCCTATTGCTCTCTTCTGATAAAACACTACAGAAGAAAAGTAGAGCATGACGATTAGGATAAATCGAACATGATGTCTCTTATGATGATCAAGAATAAGTGCTGTCACTAAAGTTATTCCAGATTAAATCTTTCCTAAGACTAATCTATAATTGTGGAATAATCATACGAATTCCTAATATGCATGCCTTCATTTGAAATTCTAAACTATAAAGCTAAGTGGTATATGTGAATACATAATAATGTACAATACCATGACCCATAAAGTTAAGGGCTTACGCGTGGAAATAAGTACATTTTTTCAGTACATTACATACTAAGATTTTCACTTGTACAATTTGATGCATTATAAATCAACTATAACACTCAAAAGTACCAAAGTATAATGAGTGTGTTGCTAAGCAACATATGTACAAAGAAATAAATGTTTGAAACTAGAAAATAAGATGTTATTCACCTTACAACCACTAATAGTTTAAAAGAGGATTGTTCTAAGGTCCATAGACAAAATGCAAGTACAAAATCCCAACTTTAAGGTTCTTCAAGGGAAAATCTCACTGCATAATTATGCCATTAGACTAGGCATAAGCAACGAGACTATCCATTATTATAAAGAACGGTTGGATAAATTAATTAGGTAGTCACTTACTAATGATATTTAAGTCTGCTAATTTTAATATTCCTATTAACACATGATTAGTTGACTCTAGTTCTAAACTTTTCCTTACCAGAAGTCAAACATATAATTAACATGAGAGTTAGTGACAAAATTAAATGTTAAGGCTATAAGAACCATAATAAGAAGTCTTCTAACAAAGCTTTTTGATACCTTATATATTATGAAGATTAATCAGAATATAGTATCATAATTAAGCAAAGTTATGAACGTTGTGAGGTTTGCATAGTCAACATAAAGTCACACTTACCTTAAACTCTCATCTTATTTGTTCTAAATATCTGGATTGAAACATTACTAAGATGGAACTAGATGATACCTTACATTTTCACAACTTTTGTCATCATGAAAATGAGAATTTGACAAAAGGAAAATGAGACTTATAAATTTCATCCATTATAACCAAAATTCATGAGAAATCATGACATGGTTAATGAGGATGATTTTTTCATTTAATCTCATTCTAAGTGATTTTAAATCATGACGTTATAGCCCTAAATATTACTTGGCTTAAGGAATAAGTATGGGTCCATCATAAGTCATTCATTGACATTCGTGGAACTTATTCCAAATGGAATATTCAGACATAATTCATTTATCATTTAAAAGACTATCAACTTGTATCTAAATTTTGCCGCATATGGCCCATGGTCTTAAAGAAATCTATTCATATATGTGCTTAACATGATTTCTATTAAATATGTCCCTAAAGTTTCTTGTGATGTCTGGACATTAAAGAAATCAAATAAAGTCTAACGTATATGTGATAGGTTCCCACGTCACGTAGCTCATTGAAACTTCTCTTGTAGCATTCTAGAGATATTAAAAGATCAGTGGGAGCATTAAGTGTTTTAATACAACTTGCAATAGTTGCAAGAGGTGGGGGAGTGAAAATTTCACATTACCTCAATTTACACCTCTTGTACAAGACACCGCTCCATCACAACACTGTTCTATCAAAACTTGTCTCCTTAAATCTAAAATGCTACTCTTACAAAAGTTTCATTGTTGCTTAATTGTGGGCACACTTAGATTTCTTACCTAAACTAACATAATCCTCAACAAGAGAAACTACAACGACTAACGTCATTAACTTGTTTCTCTATTAGAATTTGTTGGTTGTTACATATTGACCCTAAGCATGCTGAGTTCCTAAAGATTTCTAAGGTTAGTGGGAGCAGTCAAAGTCCTTATCATGATTTGCAAGGAATACAAGAGGCGGGGGGAAGAGTGTCATTAAATTTCACTCTGAATTTAACTCCGATTACACCTCTTGTACACCATACTGCATCAACTCTTAAAAACTTAGAATCCTGAAAATGATAGCAACCTAACCAAGAGCTAATCCATAAAATTGAAACTTCTAATGAACCCAATAATCAACTCAGGAGGTCATCTAGGTTTAAAAGCCTACTAACTTTGATGATTACATAACCTCCCTAACTGAAGTTGAAATGGATTTTGGAAAAGTTTACTGGTCCTGTCTCTTCAAATTAAGCCATTAGTGTCAATCAATATTCTTTTAAATGGAATAAAACAGTTTTCTAGTAAAACTGATTTTATGTGTTCGTATAACGTTTGGGATTTGATTGAATTGCCTAAGAGTGTTCATAACTAAACAAAATCCTGATATAAATGTTAAGACACAAAGAAGCATGATTGATTGTCAAAGGTTATACTTAGGAAGAGATAAATTATCAAAGATTTCTTTTAGGATCATCACTGTTCTAGTAGCTTATAATAGTTTTGAGCTACATTAGATGAACATTATAAACAATTTTCCATAACAAATGGCTGACACATTTACATGTTCATTAGATAACAACCTAAAGTTTTAAACTGAAGGTTAAAGAACACTTTATTTGTAAGCCAATAATATCCATGTATGGGTTAATGCAAACATCATAATGTGATTATCAAGAATCAAGTGGATTAATGTACCTACCTCAAAATGAGTGGGAGCAACTAAGATAAACTTGTCTATATAGATAATATTCTTTTGACAAGTATATGTTACATAAGTCAAAGCATTGTTAACACAAACTTTGATATAATAAATCTCAGAGATATCTCTTACATGATTGATATCATAACATACTGAGATAGACCCAATGGGATATTAGTTCAGTTCCATAAGTTTAACATTAAATGGGTCCTTACGTATGTAACAATCAATACTGCTCTCCTTCAGAGGATAATATGGTAAATGAGATTATTTTTACGCTTCATTAATCAGAAGCCTTATGTAAGTTCAAGTCTATACTCGTTTAGATATTACTCACATTGCAACACACTAGATATGTCTAGATTAATGTGAAGCATCTAATGAAGTATTGCAATATCTTTAAAAGGAAACGAGAGACTATACCTTAAAGAAGAAGTGAGAATTAAAACCGGTTTATTACTCTAACTTTGAGATATTCAAAGATGACAAAATGTAATTTCGGGTATATCCTTATGTCAGCAGACAAAACCTATCTCATTGAGGAGTCATAATGCACTGATATTAACAACCTAAGTTATAACGACATAATATAGTCACTAAATGTTGTTGGAAATTTATCGGTGGACTCATAAGTTTATTAACTCCATATAATTAATGATTTGAAGAATTAGTGTGATAAAGTCAGCTACCATGACTCCTTGAACAGTAACAGTTCAAGAGGTGCTGCATTAAATTTCGATACGCAATTAATTATTCGTTTATGAACGAATTGAGGAAACTAAGTTTTATATCGAATACATTCATGATATGCTTAAGGATCCTATAACTGAAGGGCTATTACCCATAAGTCTTATTAAGAGAGCTCATAGACGGGTATTAATTAATGGTCGTGCGCAACTGCATATCGTACTATGAATGACTAAGTATTAGTTAATTTTCCTCATCAGTTTGATTTTGTATGTCTCTAAGAATATGTCAAGCTAGCATAATGGCATATAGACAAATGTAGTTACAAATCAAACAAAGGGCTTATGCGTATTTTGATCATAACGATTAGGTTTTAAATTAAGGCTATAGTATGATTAATGGGGGTCCTGAGTCGTATAATGATTCAACGGCTGTATTTCTCTGCTATAGTACTTGTTTAAGGCTAAAATGAGTGTTAACTCCTGATCAGGCTTATCTAATACTCATAGTAAATGATTACTCGGCTAAGTGGGAGAATGTAAGATTAAATATATTTTGTATTAATATTTAATCTATAGCCATTATAATCATTTACATAATATAGATCAAAATATATAATAACATATTAAATAATTAGTTGGTAATTGTTGATGGACCATATTACCCTTATTAACTAATTAGGTTTCCTCATGGGTGCTTATATAAGGAGAATTATGGGGAGGTTAATGGGTTACACAGTTACACAATTAGACATAACCCTAATTATAACATCATCGACCTCCATCTCCATAACCGATTCCCTTATTAGATTTCTTAGCCACCATCATCAGTCAGCACCCTAAGGAGGAACCAGATCAACCTGACAATCATGTCAAACACTATTACTGCATCTCCATCTGGATTCTCTGTTGGCTTGTGCTGATGCAATCAAAGGTATGTTTTCATGTTTTCCTTTATGTTTAAACAGAACTAAACCAACATTTCTTTCAAAGTCTACTCAACTATTACGAAGGCCTAAAGTAAAATATAAAATTTTGTCAATTTATTGGAAATTAATTAATTAACACTTTTTGTTATCCAATTATAGCTTCTAGTCTTATATTTTCTTTTTTTCCTTTTTGGATGATTGTATTCATATATTTGATTTCAGTTTTATAACATTTTATCCAGGGCCGGTCCTAATGGTGAACGGAGTGGGGAAAGTTCACCGAGCGGCAAACGATTTTATTGAACGGTAAACCACTGCCAATGTGGTTACCGATCTCACTTTACCGAAAAGGGAGGAAATCAGTGATGGCTTACCGATTCGGGGAGAAGGGAGGGAAGGCTATATAGCCGTTTGAAACACCATGATGCTGAACTTGGCTACACATCATCATCAACATCTTTGGGTTTTTCCGGTGGTCCAACGGCGGCAGCTGGCGGTGGGTTGTCATGTGCTACGGCGAAGAGGGTCACCGGAAAATCATTGAGATCTGGGTTTGGAGGGTATCGCAGGGAGGAAGATCTTGTGGAAAATGAAGCTGAGTTGAGGGTTTGTGTTGAATTTGTTTGATTGTTTTAGGATGAAGTTATCTTATCAATACTTGTACATTATGCAATGAAGTTTAATACAATGGTTTTTTTTATTTAAAAAAATATAAAAAATAGTTACCTAATCCAAATGTCTAACCATCGCCAACGTTTTTGAGCAATAGGTAAACAAAATAGGTAAAATGACGTGACACTATTTGATTTGGTGATTTGGGAGTTTACCTATTTCAAGTGTCTAATCACTCCCTTCACCCTAAGAATTTAGATGCACACTCTAGGTCTAGAAAAATATGTCCCTTAGATCTTAACGAAATCGATAATATAAACTATTTTTTGGCGCTCATTATTATTATTATTATTATTATTATTATTATTATTATTATTATTATTATTATTATTATTATTATTATTATTGTTTAGTTCACTTTTTAAGGGCTAGCCCTATCATTCTATTGGAATAAAAAATGGGTACTAATATTTTAAAAGGTCTAAAGCACTTGCAGATAGCCCAGTAGAACTTGATTATTTATGCTATTTGATGTTGGTAAAGTCATGCATGCAAACCACTATTTTTCTTTATTTATTCTTGTACTTTTGTCTTATTTTGTAAAAGGAGGATAATAAATAATTTGAGTAATCACAATCTGATTTTGATGTCTATGGGCATTCAATAAGTTTAATGAATGGATGTAAAGAGGTGAGATTAGCTCCATAAAGGTTTAAGTTCGGTTAAATTTATATGAGCTCGAGAGCCTAGTTTGTAGCCCAGGTAATAAACTGATAGAGATTGAATCTAAAAGAGCTAATGAAAACAAAGTTGTAACTATATTGATAGAATGAAGAAGACGATACATAATAATACCCACCGAAGTGGTCCAGGGCTAAGCCCTTCTCATGCACAAGGCAATGAGCCTAATCACTAACTAATTCTCTTCCTATCCTTCACTAATGACTAATGACTAATGCCTTATTTATAGAAAAGTAATTACACTAATACCCCTTACACTATTACAATATACTAATACGTATGCGATCTCTACCAATACTCCCCCTTTCAAAACAGTCTTGTCCTCAAGACTGGAATCCGATAACGAGCTCCAAAAGCAAACTGAGATCTCCTTAGTTGAGTCTTCGGGAGGCCGACACTGCCCGTGCACCACCCATTGGTGTATGACGGTCAGGTGGTTCTGGATCAGGATCCAGATCAAACAACTTAGGCGGTAAGTCGGCTAGTCGAATGTTGAAAATACCAAGGCCCGATACAACATCTGAGCCCAATACCACAGTCCTGAAGCCCAAATTTCCCTGAGAACGGCCCGATATCACCCCAATTTCATGAGATTTTGATCGGACGCCAACAATTTGTGCTCGTGGAGACTGAAATTGCACAATTGGAGCCGCCGATGTAGAATTAGAGCCTAAAAAAATGGAATCCGAATGACTATGCAGCATCAAATATCCATGGTCGGCAGACGTTTCTTCAAATCGGTATATGATCGCCTTCAATTGATCTGTATCAGACATCGAGTTGGTTGTTGAGGAGCCATGGACAAACTCAGTTTCAGCAGTCGATAAGGCCCAATTAGCACTATCCGACCTTGATTTGGAGCCACGTCCATTGTGCAGCAGCGATTTACCCAGGCGTTCTTCAGATCTGTAAACAAGCGCCTCCAATTGAGCTAATACCGATCCCGATCGACAACTAGATCCCAGCGACTCTTCTTCCCCTTTCTTCTCATGTTGTCGCATCCAGTTGAGCAGAGTTTTACGAAATTCAGCCGACTCAGCACGTTCCTCTTCCAGCGAGTCTTCCAAGGAGTTCAACATGGATTTGAGTTTGGTAATATCGCTCTGTAATTGATTGATTTGAATGTCCTGAGCATCGATTCTAGCACTTGTACCGGTTTCCATGGTGCAATCGAAACAGAACAGAACAGAGAAATCGAAATTGAAGCGATAACAGAGAAATTGAAACGAAGACTGAAGTGGAAACAGAACAGAGAAATTGAGGAGTACACAGATCTGAAATCGAATTGGATCTGAGATCCGAATGTGACACAGATCTGGAAATTGAAGATAGAGCTCAAATAGAGATGTAATCGATTGAATTGATGATCGAGCGATGGTAGAGCAGAAGCGGCAGGTCGGACCAATGATAGAGATTGAATCTAAAAGAGCTGATGAAAACAAAGCTGTAACTATATTGATAGAATGAAGAAGACGATACACAATAATACCCACCAAAGTGGTCCAGGGCTAAGCCCTTCTCATGCACAAGGCAATGAGCCTAATCACTAACTAATTCTCTTCCTATCCTTCACTAATGACTAATGCCTTATTTATAGAAAAGTAATTACGCTAATACCCCTTACACTATTACAATATACTAATACGTATGCGATCTCTATCATAAACCATATTAAGTCCGAGCTTCATATACCAAATTTCAGTTACTTTATATATGAAACTTACGAGGCTTAATAAGCTTGTTATTTATATACCTTTTATATTTTTATTTTACATAGACGGAAAACTACACAAGGAAGATTAACATACAATAGCTCCTTAACGTGCGACGGTACGCGACTTAATTAAGCATTTTCATTTGTAAATTACGTGCGTTTTAAATTTCAGACACATGAAGAAGAAATCACGTATGACCAAAACCAGTGGCGAAGCTTGAGATTTCCGACCGGAGAGGCGGAAGTCACTTGACCTAAAAATTTCTATAAAACCGGGGGGTTCGAAAACGTATATACCCAAAAATTTCTATACGAAAACTACATACTCTCCACTACTGAGCGAAAAGGTCGGGGGGTCGGCCGCCCCCTCCCGCCACTTAAAAGCTTCGCCCATGACCAAAACACAAAATCATGCATGGGTTTGTTTTTGCCCTAATTACGCGTATTATTATGTTGGTTGCATACCGTCGCACATTAAGAGACTTTTGTATTTTAAACTCTCTCTATATATATGTAGAGAGAGAGAGAGGGAGACGTAGACGTCTGAACCAATAATAAATAATATTTAAGGTTTTATATAAAATTATATCATAACATAGGTAAAAATAATCAAACACATTCGCATATAAAGAACAAGGCATGATAAACCAATACTGGGTTGGGTACCAGGCAACCATGAGTTTGAAACCTTTGTTATTGATTCCTTGATTACTAATTATTACTAGTATTCTACCAAAAGAAATCATAAATCACGTTATTCTCGTTTTCCTCTCACTACAAAATATATTCTTATAATCAAATCATCGATCAGTTTCGTCGTTAAAATGCCAATAAGTGTTTCCTTAACGGCTTTTCACGGTTATTAATTATGAAAGATTGTCATGACTCATGACCTGTAACTAGAATTAACACAACGCAACGAAATTGGCTCAAAAATACGGTTGAATCAAAACCAAGTTTACCTAAAGTCATATGGTGGGGCAAGCCATGACCCTACATGGCTCCATTCCTGCACACACATATACGAAACATGATCTGGCCAGGATGTTTTCTCTTCTAAGCATCTCACACATATTACATATCTACCACCTTCCTTCAATGCATATATATAAACCCCCTAGCAACCTCCACTTGTATGCAATATTCTAACTCACCCTACTCCATCAACTGCTTTCTTACATACCAAATATAAATATCTTATTTAACATTTGATTCAATTGTAATTATAATGTCTAGCCGAAGGTCTCGAGGAACTACAAGGATCACAGACGAGCAGATCGCTGAACTCGTCTCCAAGTTGCAACAACTTCTTCCTGAGCTTCGGAACCATCGTTCCAATAAGGTATGTATCATGCCACGTCTCTGCTTGTCCAGTGACGCGTCATGATGTCAGTTTTTTATAAGATATGTTTAACCCTTTTTTGTAGCGGACTAAAATTAAAATCCACATATTGCCCACTTTGTTGCACTTGAACCTGCACCACTTTGGTGGGGATAAACACGTGGTGTCACTTCGCCAAGAGGCAATCAGCATATTTGTTTAACCTAGTCAAATTTATGACATTTGGTTTATTTAAAATGGGTTGGACTGGCTATGGCTTTCCATATCACTCAATAGTTTTATGTTTCTAAATTTAATTTAAGATGTCCCTACTCCTAATGATGTGTTTCATATTGGTCATACATACACAGGACAATAAACTTTTTTGTACATCAATTATATCGTAATATTAATATATGATTTTTGTGTAGGCGTCGGCCTCAAAGGTTTTACAGGAGACCTGCAACTACGTGAGAAGCTTGCATAAGGAGGTTGATGACCTTAGTGATCGTCTCTCG
This sequence comes from Helianthus tuberosus, assembly GCA_030545235.1. Lineage (NCBI taxonomy): Eukaryota > Viridiplantae > Streptophyta > Magnoliopsida > Asterales > Asteraceae > Helianthus > Helianthus tuberosus. The sequence continues at coordinate 144,097,068 of CM060431.1, read as the reverse complement.
CGGTTATTGTCCACCATTGATGACGATAGCCCTCAAGCTTCCATCATAAGGAGTTTAATTAATTAGTTAAGAACAAATATATATTTAAGTACTTTGAACAATTTCTTAGTAATTTATATGGATTTTTAGTGCTTTGTGGTGTAATCCTACCTTTGTATTTGATTGGTTAAATTACAGTCTCCGATAAAAATATGATTATGTTTATAACATTTGCTTATGCGTTCATGTATATGTTATATTCGAGTTAATTTCACCTATCTATTCTATATTTCTATTCACTTGTGTTTGTTTCAAGATTCTATATCACATCATGCATGTTAAAAATAAACAAGCAACTAAAAGATTCATATTCGTGGCATAAGTTCAGACAGTTTCATCTTTAGTTAGCGTGTGGACGAGAATCCCGAAAATCTCATATGACCTAATAAAGATAAGAATTATGGGTTCAGCCCGTGTGAATCTTAAGACCAATCTATCAATCGACCAATGACCCTTAAAACCCCTAATTCGACTATCTCAAATAGACAACTTACATTGACTTATCTTTGACAACTTGTAACGTAACACTCCTTGATATATAAATCTTATCTATTAAAATATTATGGTGAATCATTTAGGGGTTGTTTGGTAGCCTCTTAATGACCATTCAGATGCTACCTCTTAATGGTTTAAAACCTCTGAATGAATAAGAGGTAACCTCAAGTCTGAATGGTTAAGAGGTTATCTCTGAATGGTAAATCATCACATGTTACATTCTTCTACCTTCTCATTGGTAAAATTCTTAATGGTTCCATTAAGAGGTAGCCTCTTAATGACCATTCAGATGCTACCAAACAGCCCCTTAGACAAATGACAAGCTTCACTTTTTTTAGATACGATTTTATGATATGATTAAAAATAGTTTACAAAGAAAAGGGTAGAAGTTGTTTGTGCGATAATTTAAATGAAATGGGCCCAAAAGGAAGCAAGATGTATAAAGGGATGGGCCCAAGGATTTTGTTGGACAGTCAAACGTCACAATCCAACTTCAACATGTAGATACTGGAAGTGAGGTGGTCATTCAGTATTATTAACAGGACACTGTACCCATGAATGTGATGTACGTTAACTCACTTTTCCCATCACATAATTAATTACCAAATTTATAATATTAATTTTATGTACTTTCATATTGCAAACATATAATCAAATATATTCACATGATTCATGAAGCCATGACCAAACTTGGGCATGAAGCAATACTTATGTTCCAATAAAACCAAATACTTGTAGGCCCATATTAGATGGAATCTGCATGTGCCCATTAACTAAGTACCAATGTGGGCTTCATAAATGGAGATCAATTAATTAAGATCCAAGGAACATTTTAGGCCCAATTGAAGCTTTCAATTAAATCATATAATATAATAATAATAATAATAATAATAATAATAATAATAATAATAATAATAATAATAATAATAATAATAATAATATATCTATGTACCTGCTTATCAGCTTATGTACCCGATTGATTCATGCTAAAGTAAAAAGTATTTTGTCATAATAGTTATCTAAGTATTTGTTATATTATGAAAGAAAGGAAATGTATAGATGTTGGGGAAAATAGCAAACAACGGATGATCCTAGAGGCGTGTGATCGCTTTCGGATCAAATTATTTCGGTGGTTCTTCCCAGGGCCGGTCTAACGTTTTTAGAGGTCCTAAGCAAATTACAAAGCTGGGGCCTTTTTGAATTGTTAAAAAGAAAAATCGGTTTTGCGTTTGGCCTTCAAGTCTCAATCAGAAATTCACAAGCACGCCTCAATCGCAAGCACAATATCAAAATTTAAATATTCGAATTAGTGATTTAAGAAGGAAAACAGTGATATAGTATATCACAATATATGAAGATTACTCAAAAAGTAGTCGTTAACTACCTGGATTATCCTTGAAACACCATTAATTTGCCCTAATTTTGCCTCTAATTTCTCCTAATTCGCGACGCCATTGAGTGAAATGAGCAGGCATGGCGTTACAATTAGCAAGAAGACGATGGCGGCCTAAATTAAAAGCGAACCACATATTGTTTGGAATTGGAATTAGGTCCTTTTTATTCTAAAATTGGTTCTTTAATTGGGTCTTGCAGTAAATATAGTTTTTGTTTAGCTTACTTGGACCTGATACATTAATACACATATTCTATATAAAAGAAAATTTTAAAATTGGTAGCCCCTATTTTGTGGTGACCCAAGGCGCTTGCCTAACCTTGAAAGCCTATAGGTCCGGCCCTGGTTCTCCCGAATAATTCAATCGGATGCAACTCCGAATCAAGAACAAAACTTAGTATGTGTGTTGTGAGAATTCGTATGAACCAGATTAAGTAACTAAGAACACAGATTTCAAATAATGGAATTAACCTGTTAATTGCCTCGATGGAATTATTTTATTTCAAAATTAATATCGCCTTCTAAAAATGCATTAATTTTGCATCTCGAAAATAAGAGTAGTTTTAAGAAAATTAATCTTCTAATGCATTTTCCATAAACCAATTGTCTAAGGCATTTGCAGCTTCACCCCAGCTAGGAGCTCTACCCCTTGGACCCTCCTCCCAGGGCGTTGCCCCCGGACCCCCGCCACCCCGTTGGAACCCCCATTGATTAGAGGCTCCGCCCAAAACAATTATAATTTTAACAACTCAAACAAGCGTGCACTCTTGCGCCTCCTGACTTGCGTGATGTGTAACCCATAAAATCCCGATTACACTAAAATAATCAACAATAGATAGATACATCCTCCCGTAACCCATAAAATCAATAACGTGTCTTAATCAGTTATTTCTTGCATAGGTATAGGTGTTTTCAAGTTAACACCATGGTAAAATAATATTTCATAACAACTCCGGTCATAATTAAAAACAAATCATCAGTTTTACGAGTTGATAGTTTAAATATGTTGTCTTAATGTCCCATCAAAGTCTCATCAAGCTAAATGATATTGGTTAACTTAGTAGTGTGTAACTACGTAAGTAAATCCTACACCTATAGTGAAAAGTATATATGTTGCGGCTCAAAATAAAAATTCCCAGTCTCAAATATGTTCGGGTCGGGTCAAACAATAATAATTCCAAATAAAACTACATAATCTTTATTCATTTAAATGACGCAGTCTTACACATAAAACTAAAAAAAAACTAAATATTGTTTAACAAAAATAATGACCAATATATTTATAATGATGCTATATAAGTGGTGAGTATCTAGACGAAGAATTACGACTCAGCCCGATGACCTTTAAGATAAATGGTAAGCACCTTTAAAAAACTTTTAAGATAAAAAAGAACCCTCAACTTTGATTTATATATAAAGTAGTAACGAAATTTACTTAAAGTTTATAAACAGTTATAAAAACTTACTAGTAGCTCATTCTTCACATTTTTTAAACTCAATATGAAAATACATATAAATATTTTGGATAATAAACTTGGTAGGGGCAGGGGATTTTTAGGCAAAATAATTGGCGGGGGCGGACCTATATAATTTTATGTTTTTCAGACGAAAAACCGAAAATATTACACTTCTAACCGAAACATTCGAGGGGGCGAGTGCACCCCTCGGTCCCTTAAAAGCTACGTCCCTGGTCTAGACGAGCTGAACTTGAGCTCGAGCTCAAACACGTTCAAGCACAGCTCATTTAACTTAAGAGAACTTGAGCTTGGTCCATGAGTAGTTTTCAAGCTCGGCTTCGGCTTGTTTATTATTTAGGGTAAACTACAATTTGAGTCCTTGTGCTATGGTCCACATTGTTCCCGGGAACCCTCAAGCTTGAAATTTTCACTTTGAGTCACTCACCATCACATTTTGTATCCAATCGAGTCCATGCCCCTAACGACATTAGTTTAATCTGTTAAGTAACATAAATTAACCGTTGGGGTGGGGGGTATAAATGTCATTTCACCCAAACCCCCACCCTAATATAAGCTGACATCCCAATTTATCTAAATCACAACTGAAATTGTCCATATGATTAACCCCCCCTCCCCCTCCTACACGCGCGGTAACATTCGACCTAAGATAACAAATATGGTGACTACGATCTGTCCCTAAGTTTATTCCCCACCACCAATTTCAATAGTATCTACAATTTCGTTGGAGGCTAGCATGGATAAACTATGCTTCAGAGGTAATGCATGTTTATGTTTCTTGATATAACTTGAAAATGTTAGTTAGATGTAGGGTCAATGCTCGCCGTCGCATGACCTGCCTTGTATTGCATATCAAGGTGGTGAAATTATGGAACAACCTGAACTTTGATTTCAGGTTTGAACGTCGCAGGGATAGGATGGAGTAGGTTTTTAAATGACATGGTAATGGATTTGTATATTGTTGATGCCTAGTTATGTTAAAATAGGGATTGTTCTAACGGTTAATCAATGGGTTTTCTTATGATCATTTTTTGTGGATTGGGGGTTTTTGGATGTTCAAGGTTTTTGCTCATAAGGGTTTTTGTAATGATTAATTATACCCCCCTATATGTAATGATCTATTTATAATGCATTAATGTGATAAATTTATATGTAATGAACAATGTGGTTTCTAAAGCATCTTAATAACAATGTGCTGCTAGTAACAACAATGTGATTCTTTAGTAAATGCAAGTTCAATGTTGGTAAAGTTCATATCAATGAGCCTGCTAGTAATATTCATGTTAATGAACAATGTGGTTTGGTATTCTGGTGCTAATCTGCTACTAGTAAAGTTCATGTCAATGTTGTTGCTGTCAGTTTGGTATTAATCATGTCAATATACTCCTAATCATTCTAATGTGTTGCACATGTTGTTAATCTACTGCTAATCAATTCCTCCTCATAATTTTGAATTGCACCTCTTGTTAATGTGCTGCTAATCTGCTTATACTCATAGTTATGATCCTAAATGAAATTTAGTGCATCTGCCCATTAATGTTTTGTTGTAGTTTTGGTTAAGTAAATTTGGTTCTGGTGAACTGAATCTACAAATTGTTGTTTGGTTGAAATAACAATTGTATGGTGCAACAATTGTATGGTTTTGGTTTATTGACGCATCAATCTTCATTCAATATGAATTTGGAGGGGAAAATATAGAGAGAAAAAACCTGCAAACTACAGGGACAGATATTGTAAAGAAAACATAAGGGTATCATGGTTTTTACAGAAAAATTGGTTCTGTTAGAGCGGGGGACTTGATTGACTACACAATGTGATGGTGAGGGGCTCAAAACAAAAATTGAAAATTTGAGAGATCCATAGAGTAAATTGGAGTATAGCATAGAGACACGAATTGCAGTTTACTATATTATTTAAGGTAAATTACACTTTTCGTCGTTTATGTTTGCATCAGATTGCAGTGGATACCCTTTAACTTTAATAAATACAGTCACAATCCTTTATTTGGAAAACCCATTACACCTTACGTCCTTTAGCACTAACCTGATTAAAATTTTCAGTTAAGTTAGACATGTGCCTTGCACATAAGGGTGAGTTGGTAATTTTACTCAATTTATTTATTTGAAATATATAAATGAAAACACATTGTCAGGGCCATCTCCGAAAATCACAAAAAAAAAAAATTGCCCTGTTCAAGATAAAAAATTTGGGCCTTATTCGCAAATCTTCATATAATATAAACTCATCAATCATTCAATCAAATATATCAATACTAAAAACACATAATACTACGATAATTGTTATGAAATGGATAAAACAAATTAACAAAAATAGTGTAGCAAAAATGATCAAATTATCGAACCTACTTGCTAAGCGAACAGTGTGGTTCTTCTAGCTTTGTTTGAAGCAAAGCTCTCGATCAACTCCTTGTAATTCATAGTATCTAATATTTCACTTTCAATAGAAATTGTCGCCAACCCGTTTAGCCTTTCTTGTGACATTGTAGAACGTAAATAGGTATTCAACAACTTCAACTCTGAGAAACTTCTTTCTGCCGATGCCACGGTTACCGGAATTGTCAACAACACTTTATATGCATTTATAACATTAGGATAAGTAATACTGCGTTGGAAGATATAGTCTAAAACATCAAAAGGTTTGTCAATGTGTCTCGGTAAAAATGTATTAATCAACTTCAACTCCGTATACATGCCCTTATTTTTGTTTAGACTAGTCACTTGGACTTGTTAATTGGACCATTTTTTAAAAACTTTTAAACAGACCCTTATTTAAAAAACTTTGGGTCTTTTAGCAGGCCCTTATTTATACAAACATCCAGATTATATATATATATATATATATATATAATTCTTAAAAAATTTCGGGCCCTGTATTGATTTGGGCCCTGATCGCAAGCACCTCCTGCACCCCCTGATAGACGGCCCTGCACACTGTCATCTCTCTTTCTCTCTCTCAACTCTCATCTCCCTCTCTCTAAGTTCAATCTCGCTCTAGCTTTTCTCCACCATCATCTGCACACAACCACCAGCCCACCCAGTGGTCCTACCTTATCAACTTTGATTTCGGGAACAATGTTCTGTTCACGCAAGCAGTCAACCATTTTCTTTCTATCTGTAGTTGACTGAAATAGAGTTTCCGCAAAGAGGATGGAACCAGAGTTGTATTGACCCAAGCTGGGTGTGGTCAACAGAAGTTCTCTGTAAGCTTGTCGGTTGGCTTCAGTGTTGTCTAATCCGATCGATGTTAATCTCTTACCGCAAGTTGCATTTGATTCGTCAATTGCAAGAATACCACGACCAGGTGATGCAATTGTTTTCTAATCCAAGAAAAAAAAACAAAGAGTAGTTTATTATTTACCAAGAAAAAAGTATATTAATGGTCACTAAAGTAATTTATTATGCTAGAACGAGATGTCAGTTCTGATTCAATCTAGGGTTCCGGAATAGTTTTGAGATCTTAGGTATTTTGTTACAGGGGTGTTAAGTTGGTTAATCACTTATTGTTTCAGATCGAGTGGGGTTATTGTGGTGGTGGTGGCTGGGATTCAATGGTGGTGACAGATCTGGTGGTGGTGGTGGTTGTCACTGTGGTGGTGTGGGTGGAGGTTGGATGGAGAGAGGGGACAGAGAAATGAGATAGAGAGATTGAGTATTTTTTATATATAATTATATATATTGTTTTATCTTTTTAAATCTGGTTTTGTTTATTTGTTTGTATAAAATCACCAACTTACCCATATGTGCAACACACATGCTTAACTTAACTAAAAATTTTAACAAGGTTAGTGTTAAAGAACCTAGGGTGTAATAAGTTTTACAAGTAAAGGATTGTGACTGTAATTATTGAAGTCAAAGGTCATCCATTGCAAACTGATACAAACATAAAGAACAAAAAGTGTAATTTACCCTATTATTTATTTATTAGTTACTTTTCATTTAATAAAAAATCTAGCAAATTAGATAAAAGTGTAGGCTGATACATTGAACGACTTCTTTAGTTACTTTTCATTTAATAAAAGTTTTGACCATCTAAAAAGTTTCATCTGCTCATATTAGATATGTGGTAAAGTTTCATCTCCTCATATTAGATATGGGGTTATTTTTTAAACATGAATATAAAAAAGATTATTGACTAATATTATATTCCCTTGTAAAGGATGGGAAAACAAACGCGTGATTGGTAAAACACGAAAAAAGAATTTGTGTTGGTCGGACGACAATAATCTTTACGTGCGTTTACCGGAGCATTAAGGGCTGCCACTCCTGTTATCATATTATTTAATAATTGTTGATTTAACTTTTTTTCCCAAAACAAAGGAGAAATACTTTTTAATTAAGTTATTTATCTTAACAAATGCTTTATTTTAAGAAATTAACCAACTCTTTGTCAGAAAAAAGAACTACTTCAACTACAATTCAAGAAAAAACTAAGCTGATTATTGCAACTAGTTCATATAAAGTGGATAAATCAATTCTTTGTTTAAAAGAAAAATAATTAACCTTTTAAAAAGTGAAAATAGATATGCTAGAACTTATAAAACCTGTTTAAAACCCAACCTAAAAATGCATAAAACCTTTTAACATTATTTGTTATTTTAATAATACATGGTTTAAAAATATGGTATATGAGATTATTAATTATTCAGTTAAAGTTACTAAAGCTCTTTTTAATTAAAAAAACCAATGAAACTGCAATATTGTTTTATTAGTATTTTTCTTTATAAATGGTTAAAAGGATTTACTTAAATAGAAAATTGTAAATCAGTGTTATTATTTAGTGATTTCATCAGTGTTATTATTTAGTGATTTCTTTTTCTCACATCACTAAGATGTTTAAATTAAAAAAACAATAATAACTAAATAGTAATTCTATGATCTATTTGTCTAGTAATATGGTATTTCTCCTTACGAATGTGAGGTTATCGGTTCAAATCCTTACAAGTACAAGGCAAAGATAGAATTAAAGTGTTAAAAAGTTTGTTATTAAAAAAATAATAATAACTAAATAGTAATCAAGGTTCCTAATTATTTATTTAGGGTATTTATTTTCATCATTTATAAAAAAAAAAATCTTACAAACTAAACACTATTTAACCTGAATAACCTAAGAAAAAAAAAACTAAATGAGTTTCGTGTAGGGGTGTTCAGAATAAATCAAAACCAAATAAAAACCAAACCATAACCGAAAAACCGATACGAATAACGAAACCGGCGTTTGGTTTGGTTTTTAATGAATTTGGTTTGGTTCGCATATTCCTAATTTGGTTTGGTTTGGTTAGATTTGGTTTTTGGTTTTTGGTTTGGGGTACAAAATCTTGAAAACCGAACGGTATAAATCGTAAACTGAACCAATGAACACCCTTAGTTTCGTGGGAAAATATGGACTATTTTATGATTTTAACTCTATATTTATTTATAACAAATTGAAAAATTATAACGATGAACCCCAACTAAATTTGAGCCGCACTTCAAATTACTTATTTTCGTACATTTCAACATTGTTTAAGAAATGTAGTAGCGTTACATGTTATAAACATTGTTTAAGAAATGTAATAGCGTCACATGTTATAAAAAGATAAACATCATAATTTTTTTTTTTAAATAGAAGAATCTCTAATTGATTTTTATTATTAAGAGAGAGATTTTTATTATACAAAAAAACCCGTGGTGTGCGGGGAGGACCCCCGCACAAGGCCCGTAATTTCGAGGGGCACGCGATTTAAAAAAAATCCGATATATATATGTTATTTTTTTTTGGAATAGCTCAATGGTGTTGGTGATTTAGATAAGGTATAGAATAGGTGGAGGTCATGGGTTGAATCCCCATGGCATGCAAGTTTAGCCATTAAAAAAAATATATATTATTTTTTTAAATACTAATACCAATTCCAGTATAGGCCCATTTACAAATCATTCTTTATGGTTTAGAATTTAGCTCATTTGGCATTAAGTTTATTGAGCTCAATAGTAAATAAAACATTATGGAAGGGCACATTTTTTTCGAGCTCGGACAAGGTACGTGAATTCTCAGAGACGCCTCTGAACTAAACCACCCAAATCGGAATTTAATCTTGACTTTTTGAAGCTTCTTTTTTCCTTTCTTTTTAATAAAACAAATGAATCACAGCCTGTGCCCACCTATTACTTGTTCAAAGTTTTCATCTTTTCATTTTATAATTGAAGTGCCCGTTTTTCAGCCATTTCTAATTATTTCATTCAAAACAATATTATTAAATTGTATTTATTTCAACCTAATAAATTATTTGCCTTGAAGTTATTGTGACCAACAACTTCTCTTTTTAGGGTTGGTAGCTAGTAATATGTTATCATTATTCTGATGAAAAGATTAGTAGGTGTAGAGTTAAAGACATATTGATTAACATATGATATTTCAACTTTATCTAACAAGTGTATGGTTCATATCAAGAGAAGAGACATAAACAATCGACTCTGGTGTATAGACGAGTTGGTTGTACAATTTTCCGTTCAAAAATTTATCTACATTTAATCTTCTGAATTGGTTTGATTGGATCGGTCAGTATGCCTGATTTACTTATTGCGTGTTAAGTCTAAGATTGCTTGATGTAAGCCGGTTGGGGTTGCCAAAATTCTATATATTGAGAGAGAGAAAATCACGATTCATGTTGATGAGTTGAGTCATAGCTACTTGAAAGGCCAAATGTGAAATTAATTTGCTAAAATGCACATTAACTTCTACTATTCAAAAGCAATCATATTTTCTTTTTGTTTTGTTTTGGTTTAACCTTACTGATATTTGTATTGTGTCACAATCTACTCATACAATAATTGAATGCCTTAAAAGTTTAAGACCATCTTAAGGAGACATAGAAACCCACAAATATAATCAATCAATTACATACATGCATAAGGTGTAATGCTCCTTGTAAAATTATAAACTATATTGATTATTTACACAATGTTAAAAAGCTTTTTAACATGTTTAACAAGGTATAGAAATCATACAACTCACAACTCCAAAATTGAAAAGGCAAAATAACAAGTCACTAGAGAGCAATTTGAACATATTACTCAAAATCAATCAATTGTTCAAAAAAAATATATAAAGAAAACTCGACTATACAATAAAAAAGAAAATCCACGAAAACTAGTCACAACAAATCGGACACCTTACTAGTCCATTTTCGTTGCAGTCGGGGCATCTTTGAAACCCATAATCACTTTCTTCCTGTTCTTCTTCGTAGTCAGTATCATCACACTCATCTTCGTAATAAATCTTACAGCTACCCGAACACGTCTCACACGGTATAAACCTTATATCACCACACGCCTCACAACCAACACCTCCACCACAACCACCACCGCCGCCCACCATTTCACAACCTTCTACCGCCTTCTCAAGCTCCCCATCTTCATGCATCCGCCGGATCTCCATCGCACCACCAATACATTTCTTCCCAATAAACACTTTAGGCAATCCACCAATAAACCCACCTAACAACTCTTTCAACTCCTCTTTGAAACCCGAATGCATCGATACATCACGCTCGTCGACTCGAACGCCGGTCGCCTTTAAAAGATGTCTCACATGACAACAATCCTCATATGTCTTTCTAACTCCCCTTAAACTTGTGAAGTACAACACCAATTTCTCTTTGACACGTGGCGGGCTGTTTTTACAGTTTTTACCATCATTAGCATCATCAAAACCGTTTTGTAATGATTTTTTGGAATCTGTTACATCCATTGGATCATCAATGCTAACGTCCATTGGCTTTAAATAAAACGGGTTCTCCGGCGGTAGTAACTCTAATGATTTTTTGAATTCAGATGACACTTGTTTGTTGTCGGTTGAGCCGAAAACCGAATCCATGTCATTCTGGTGATTATTTTCTGGTAATTCTGGTGCGGGTTCTTCAAACGAACTGGGGTTAACATGAAACGAGAAGCTGCGGATGTGATTCGTTGCGAATTTAGGTCGGAGAGGACTTGTGTCATCTAAACCTTCCATCAACTCCCACGCATTGATTGTTTCGGGTTCACCTGGAGGGGTGGTGATGGGGGTTCTAGGGACGAGTTTTGGGATCTTTTCTTCGATCATTTTCGACCATGTTTTGGCGTCAATAATCCCAACGGATAATTCGGTGTTTTCTTTCTCTGTGGCATTTTGTCGAACAGGTTCTGGGCAGACCTGAATGAGGTCTTGATGGTTCTTGATACAACAGGAATTGTTGGAGTTTGATGGATCAAGCTGAAGGTAACCCAGAGTGGAGGATTTGAGTGCCACGAGATGGTAGCTATCGCCTTCGGTTTGAGGTGGGTGGTGCACGTGCATTGAGTAGCTTCGTGTCATCGGAGCTCGACAGTTCCGGCACACCGGTTTTTGTTTAGATGATGCACAGCCCATTTGGAGAAAAACCCAGTAACAAGATTGGAAATTGGATTAAACCCAGATGCGATTACTGCTTGATTGGTTATATGACAATCAAATTGATTGAATTATGAGATCAGGAAAAGAACATTCCCCAATATGAATGAAATCAGAAGATTCTAATAATAAATCAGAATCTTGTATTGATCGGCATGGAAAAGATAAAAAGCGATCGATGGGGTGATTGAGTAAACTAAATCATGAATGATTTGATATAATGAAATGGAAGGTAGAGATGAGAAATTGAAGAAAGATTATGGAGATGAAACCGGCAAGAAGGTGTGAAAGAATGAGTGGTGATGATAACAACACTCCAACACCGGCTTCAGCCTTCAAGTCGTGAAGGACATATCAACTATAAAATATATAAATATATATTATATAATATTATATATTATAGAAAAAGAAAAAGAGACACACAGAAATTACACGGTGAGTGTGTGAAAGAGGAAATGTGTGAAGCGGGAATTATTCCATAAATGACTCTTTCCTTCCTTCCCCGCTAAAAGGGTCGATGAGAAAGGGTGTATCATGTATGTATGAACTCATTATTATTTCAACTCCATTGTTTTCTTTAATTTTTTTTAAGAAAGAAAAAGGTTTGGTAAAAAGATGGATTTATACATTATTAGAGTTATAATAAATATATGGTTATATAGGGTTGTAATTGTATCATGTGATTTGTATATGTTGTATAATTAGATTTAGATATAAGGGTTAGGGGGGAAGGGGTGGTCGCTAGTGATAGAATTCTATCACTCACAATATCCAATAATGTTCCGCCATGTCATCAACCATTTTTCCATAACTCACAACCTTTTTTGGTGGCAATGATCATCACTTACCACCACACCCAACAATTTCCCCCCAACCAACAATTACCCTCACAATAAAACCCATCACGGCGTTGAAAAAATCACGGAATCGGAAACCGTGATTGTATCACGCGTTATAGCAAGTGGTGGCGGTGGGAAAATGCATTCTTCAACGCGTTATATTTGCTTTTCGTGATTATATCACGGTACCCCCCTGTGGCCTTAGGTAAATTAGAAAATCATTAAAAACTTCAAAATCAAGAAAACCACTACCAAATTATTAATATTTTTTTTCATCTCTTATTTCATCTTTTTGTATGAAAATTATAATTTATAAAAGTTAATTAAAGAAAAAAAGCAATAGTAATAAAGCATAATATAATAAATATTTATTACTAATTATTTAATATCAACTAAATGGGATTTGATCTATTGATATCAAGATGTTGCATGAGGTTTTATCTTTTTAATTAATGAAAATTCAATTCCGATGGTGGAAAAAAATTATATTAATAGTTAAATTATTGTATGTGTAAGTTGTTGTTCATGATAGTTTTTAATATTAGTAATAATTTTTATTTTATTTAAACTGTGAAATACACAAGTTTCTAATATAATAAATTTTATTTCATCGGTTGCACGCTAAACGTTTTAAAAGATGAAATGGTCATTTGATTTTTATTTTTAATATAAACTTTAAATGAATTTATTGAATAAAACAATTCAGAATATTGTATCACTTCTCAAAACAAACAAAAATTAACACATCACTCGCGCCTAGGGACGGCTCTATAGTCTTTTTGTTAAACTAGTCTTCTTATTAAACTAGAAATATTTTCCAAAACTTGGAAAAGGAAGCATTGGCCGAGTTATTTGTAAAGTTAGAGCAAAAAGGGTTTTTATTAAGAGAAATTCTTCAACGTAACTTTTTTAAAATGATGTGAGATGAAACTCTCAGTTTTATAAATAACGCTTTCTCTAATATTCACCAATATTCTAAATTTTTCACCCTTGCCTACGATTGAACCTGAGACTTCTTCAGTGACGGATCTAGAAGAAAAAATCAGAGGTATTTTAATTTTTTTTGGAACTTTGGGGTATCCTAATATTTGTTAAGGGGTATACGATATATAAAATGGAAAAGAAAATGAAGTTTTTGCACTAATTTTGCACTTCGCTGACAAAGTTAAGGGGTTGCCTGAGCTACCTCTACCAAGTGAACAATCACCACTTTTTCCTCTTGTTAATACAAGATGATATATATATATATAGGGAGAAGATCATGCGAGAACCACCTCTTATTGCGAGAACCGCGAGAACCAATGTGAACACAACCAAAAATGCCTAAAAATAGCTAAAAATCACACAATTTTTTTTTAATATTTTTTATATAAAAATCGCTATTTTTCGAAGCAAAAAAAAAATTTGTTTTTTTTTTTTTTTTTTAATTTTGCCACTAAAAGTAGCGATTTGAGCATAAAAAATATAAAAAAAAAATTTAGATTTTTTAGGTTTTTTGGGGGTTTAGTTTTTTGCATTTTAGCTTTGGGGGGGGGGGTTAGGTTTTTTTTTAGGTTTTTTGGGGGTTTTAGTTTTTAGCATTTAGCTTGGGGGGGGGGGGGTTAGGTTTTTTTTGGGGTGGGGGTTACGTTTTTTTAGCTATTTTAGGTTGTGTTTACATTGGTTCTCGCAATAAATGGAGTTCTCGCATGAGCCCCTCCCTATATATATATATATATATATATAGGGCCAGGATCATTTCAGAACCATAAATATTTACAGAACTCGCAGAACTCCTAATAAACAATCTTTTTATTTATATATTTTTATGTTTAGGATAATTTTATCATTTATTATGTTGTATTTTTACGATTACATACATGTTAAGAGTAATTTTATCATTTTTTATATGTAATTTTATAATTACACATATGTAAACTAGTTTTTTTACATATATGTAATTACTTATGACACATATATATAATTTTGGCAATTAAACATATGTAAACTACTTTTAACATGTATGTAATCAAAGAAATACATACAATAGATGATAAAAAGATCGTAAATACAAAAACTTATATATAAAATGATTGTTTATTAGGAGTTCTGAAAGTTCTGTAGTTATTTAGAGTTCTGAAATGAACTCAACCCTATATATATGTATTTAGATTCTTTAAGGATTACATTTTTTTTATTCGTTGGTATGAAATGATAATATATAGATTTGTTGAGTTGAAATGTATTAATTACAAAACAAATTAAATAAATATCGAAAAAACCTAAAATTATAATTTTAATAGATTGAATATCTCAGCCCCAACCATGATTTTCGCTAATTTGACCATCCAACATTCCCACGTATTGACTTCGTCTTTTAGAAGCTTAGAAAAAGAAATGATGTCATGTCATAGCGACCAAAGACCCAGTTATACTTATATGTTTATTCATATTCATTGATCAAGGCAAGTTATATGTTAATTCATTGATCTGGAAGAGTAAGGTTGTTAATTCAAATATACTTTTTCAAGTTACATAAACCTCCGGATGTTTCTATTCTAGACCCCCCCCCCCCCCCCCCACACACACACACACATTTCGCCCGTTGCTACTAGTATGGGAATCACTTTTGCTTTCTTTTCCTAATGCTATTAAGATGTTTCAATTCGTCATGTTGTCTCTTCAAAAATATGTATAAATATTTTTGACAATAAACTTAATAGGGGCAGGGGATTTTTAGGCAAAATAATTGGCGGGGACGAATATATATAATTTTAAAATTTTCAGACGAAAAATCAGAAATAATACATTTCTAACCGAAACATTTGAGGGGTGGGTGGACACCCCGATCATTTAAAAGCTACGCCACTGCTTACCTGCCAATGGATTCAGCCCCCGCAGACTAAATCCTTTTTAAGTATAATTATTTGATCATCTATTCGTTTGTATAAGGGTGTCCGGAGTGGGGGCGGCAAACCCACCCGGCACCGATCTTTCATCAATCGGCAACCAATGCCGAGCCCCTTGCTGCATGAAGGTTTGACGAAATGGGGTTTGATTCGGTGGGTGCATGCCGACGCGGGGAAGGGAGGAAGGAGAGAGAGAGGGTAGTGTGGGGTGGGGTACATTCCAATCTTTACCAATCACACCTTTTTTTTTTAAGTTTAGCACTTCACCAAATGTCTAAACCATTACCAACACTTTTCACCAAAGTTTAAACACGTTTCACTGATTGACGTGGCGCACTCTGAGTGGTCGATTTTTTAGTTTGTCATTCTCAAGTGTTTAACCACTCTTAACACCCTAAGCATTTATATCTTCAAATTTAAAATTGTTAATTTACGGTAAGAATCATCCTAGATTCTTTAAGGGATGATTTTAAAGTGAAGGTCTTTTTTTGCTTTATCCATCCAGGATTTTTCCTTATCATCATCATCATCATCTAAAATCAAAATACTAAGACCAGGAATTTTGATTGAAATATGATAGGCTTGTGATTTATTATTTTGTTTGTAATAACGTGGTGGGCCGTGCCACGACTAGTTGTAGAGGGTGACCGTGACCGGGAGCGGTTCTGATTACTAAAAGTCTAAAAGGCCTCCGACGGTTCTTCGAAAATGATGCTTCATTTAAAAAAAAAAAAAATCTTTAACTATGTGCTTATACTAGGATTTTGACCCGCCGCGCGTTGCGGCGGCGTCGAAAGTTAAAGTAACTCGTATTTATACTGTATATTTGACCCGACTCTTTACTTAAAAAAATTACATCGCCATCGAATGAAAACGTATTATATTTGACCCGACTTGCTTCAAATACAGTTTACGAACGTACACAAAATAAGTATAAAACATATTATTTTTTACCAGACTCGCTTGAGAAAAAAATTTATGTCAAAACGTGAGTCATTTACGTTGAAACGTAAATTTTAAAACGACATGTAAATTAAAATTGCGATACATAGCGCGTTACGTCGGCGACACCTTAGTTGTTTATAGCTGACGACACGTTATGTGCTGCGTTAATTATATGAAAACGCGTGTTTCGACGTATCCGATCTAACTCAGTGTAACCTATATAAGCATTGTGGTTACAAAAGAAACGAAATCGAACCCAGGGTGGTTTATTTAATGAGAGTTCCACTTAACCACTACATCACCCTTATCTTTGTATCAAGACCTAGCACCGTCAAAATGTACACTAACTCGAATTTATACCGTCGAATGAAAACATATTTTATTTGACCCCGCTCGTTTCCGAGAACAATTTAAGTAAAAAAAACGTAGGCCAACCGAAAGGTACACAAAAATAAGTACGAAAACGTATTATATTTGACCAAACTCGTTTAAAAAAAATTATATCGAAACGTGAATTTATATCGTTTACGTTGAAACGTTAATTTACACCCACACATAATAATAAACATAAAAACATATTATATTTGACTTGACTTGTTTTCGTAAAAAAAATTATGTCGAAACGTTAAAATGTACACTAACTCGAATTTATACCATCGAATGAAAACGTATTTTATTTGGCCCCGCTCGTTTCCTATCATAAAATAGATTTACGGCTTATACACGAAATAAAAGAAAACAAAAAGGTAAAAAACACGAAAAAATAGGGAAGGAAAAGAGAAATAAGAGAAACCAAAAAGAGGGAAACACGAAAAAAAAGGAAAAAACAAAAAACAAATAAATATGACACAAACATGAAAATAAAATAGAAAAAGAAAAAGCTTGAAAGCGTCTATTAAATGGAATAATAATTTGAAGGAGAAGAGAAAGGTCTCCTCACCGACTTTTTCTTTAATATATATATATATATATAATATATATAGGGTGTATCTATTGGCACACTCAAATTCCTATATGCACACCAAAAATGGCTTTTTTGTCCTATATGCAAACCCTGCAGTGTCGAGTTATGGCCAAAGCGTGGCGTTTTTGTCCGGTCAACCAGACAAAAGACTGACGGGTGTCTGACGGGTCTGTTGACCGGACCAAAACGCCGAGCTTTGGCCACGTTTTGGTCCTGTCAACCAGACAAAAGATTGACCCGTCAGACACCCGTCAGTCTTTGTCTGGTTGACCGGACCAAAAGTTGGTTTAGTGAAACCATAGCTAACCATTTGTTCTATAATAATAATAAATGGAATAATAATTTGAAGTAGAAGAGAAAGGTCATCCCACCGACCTTTCTCTTTAATATATATATAATGTTAATTATAACTAGTGGTTTTCCCCCACGCTATACGGCGGGAACTCAGTTGGTATCTGTTCGGTTCGGTTCGTTCTGGTACCGACACTCGCTATAGTAGCTGAAAGAGAAAACTATAAAATAAATCGGATTATGCCCAAAAGAATACGTGCTTTATATCACTCGAAAACCATAGAAAGGAATACCGGTTCCGATACTACCGACATTATTTTACCGATGTTGTTCGGTTGAAATCGGTTCAATTAGTCCCGTATAAACACTCGTATAGTGTACAATAAAAAAAATTGTTTTTTCTATATCTTTAATGGCACTCGTATATTTTACAGTTTTCGATAAAAAAATATCAATCGAAAACCATAAAAAAGGAATATTGGTTTCCATACTGCCGATATTGGTACCGATGTTATTCGGTTGAAATTGGTTCGGTAAGTGCCATATCAACACTCGTACAGTTTAAGATACAAAAAAATGTGTTTCTTATATTTTTATTGGCACTTGTAAAGTTTATGATAGAAAAGAAAACAAATTAAATATCATTGTCGGTTCATGTTCGCTTTGGTACAATAGCGTCATGGTATCCATTTTAAATATCATTGTTGGTTTCGGTTTAATTTGGTACAATAACGTCATGGTATCCATCTTAAATATCATTATCGGTTTCGATTCGAGTTGATACTATAGCAATACAGTATCCATTTTCAATAAAAAAACAAGTTAGAAAAAAAATAAATTAAAATAAATATTATATTTTATTATTAACCTATAAATAAGCAAGTTATATGTGCATAAATGGTTGTATATTTAGCTTTGGGAGTCTTTCAAAAAACAATAGAAATTTTTCTTTTTAACCCTAAAGTTTTAGTGTTTGACAATTTAAGTTTAAACTTCTAATCTTATTTCCTTTTTAACCCTAAAGTTTTAATCTTTGACAATTTACCTTAAAATTTTAATCTTTGACAATTTAAGTTTAAAACTTTTAATCTTTCTTTCCTTTTTAACCCTAAAGTTTTAATCTTTGGTAATTTAACCCCTTTGATTAATTTGATTTTTTACTTCTAATTCAAAAGTTTCCATCTTTTGCGATTTAACCACTTTGATTTTTTTTACTTATGTGTTGTAATCTTGGCTTTTGGGGTTTTTCAAAGAAAAAATGGTTATGCATATGGTTGTTGTAACCTTGGCTTTTGGGGTTTTTCAAAAAAAAATTTGATTTTTTTTTACTTTTCACCCAAAATTATTTCATAAATTACCTTTAACCCAAAACTATTTGTTTTTCTTTTACTTTTAACACAAAACTTTTTATCTTTTGCAATCTATCCTTACAACTTTTTTTACTTTCAACTTTGGTCTTTTATAGTTTTTATTTTCCGCAAACTTTTCGTTTTATGCTTCGTTCTAAATTTTGTGACTTAAAACATCGCAACGTGCGTCTTTGGTTTAGCGTTTTCACGTTTCGTTCTAAATTTTGTGAGGTAACACGACGCAACATGCATGTGTGGGTGAACGTTTTTACATCGGCTATTTTTTCCCGTTTGACAGGTTCAACATAACGTGCGCGTCCTAAATCGACTTAGTTATAACTAAAGAATCCCCGCCGCATTGCGGCGGGTCGTAATTCTAGTTACTATAAAGAAGCAACAAACATAGGCATCAAGAGTTGTAACTTGTGCTTAGGGTTTTTTTCAAAAAAAAACTTGATTTTTTACTTTTAAACCAAAAGGTTTTTATCTTTTTGCAATTTTAACCCTATATAATTTGTTTTTTTAACTTTAACCCAAAACATTTCATTATTTGCAATTTAACTTCACAACTTTTGTCACTTATATTTTTCATCTTTCGCAAATTTTTGTTTTAATTATAGTTCTAAATTTTTCGAGTTAATACGACGCAACGTGCATGTGTGGTTCAACGTTTTTACCTCTATTTTCCATGTTTGACAGGTTCGTCGCAACACGCATATCCTAGGTCGAGTCAGTGTTGGTGGTCGATGACGGTTGTGTGACATTAGTACTATCTGACACCGTTTTACGCCCCGCCGCAACGCGGGGTGTGCTTTGGGGTTTTTTCAAAGAAAAAATGGTTATGCATATGGTTGTCGTAACGTTGGCTTTGGGGGTTTTCAAAAAAAATTGTTTTTTTTTACTTTTTACCCAAAAGTATTTCATAAATTACTTTTAACCCAAAACTATTTGTTTGTTTACTTTTAATCCAAAACTTTTTATCTTTTGCAATCTATTCTCATAACTTTTTTTACTTTCAACTTTGGTCCTTTATAGTTTTCATTTTACGCAAATTTTTCGCTTTATGCTTGGTTCTAAATTTTGTGACTTAACACATTGCAACGTGCGTCTTTGGTTTAACGTTTTTACGTTTCGTTCTAAATTTTGCGAGTTAACACGACAACGTGCGTGTGTAGGCGAACATTTATACATCGTCTATTTTTTCCCGTTTGACAGGTTTAACATAACGTGCGGGTCCTAGATCGACTTAATTATAACTAAAGAATCCCCGCCGCGTTGCGGGGGTCTCAATCCTAGTTAAAACATAAATTTTACTATTCATCACCAGTTTAAAATAATATGTATATAATAAGGTAATAAAAAACATAAATCTACTGTACATTCTCTTCCTTATTTATTAACTTCGTGACACGCAAATCTCATTTGTTTTGTTGTTTAACTAGTGGGATTCCTCCGTGCTTCGCGACGGGCTTTCGATCAATATCATTTCGATTCATTACAACACCGATATCATCATAGTAATCGACACGTGTGTTACATTGATTAAAAACACGGTACCTGTGTTGTTCGGTTGGTATTGATTCGTTAAGGTACCCGTATGGTACCTCCACTCGATGTGGCTTACGATACCAATAAAATATTTTATTGCGAATACAACTCTGCGTTCAACGAAATTTATACTGGCACGTTGAGAAAACCAATAAAAACAAACATGGTATCGGTACCAATGCTAACGCGAGGGTTGTAAAACCGTGCTAAGCAGTAAGCAAACGACGACTAAAATCGGGAAAATCGTAAAACAAAAATGCTATCTTATAAGTCTTTTGGTGCGCTCATACTGGTCTTTTGGTATAGTCAGAATTACCGTATAAGTCTTTGTGACTTTTTTGTTTTTTTTTCTCGTGTTGCTTCTAAATTTCTAATGTTAACAAAGTTACAACTCATGCTTCTATATCTGCTTGCCTCTCGATTACAGACCAATTTGTCAATGATACATGTAATTAAGAGCAATGATCTCACACTCTTCCATTAGCAATATCAATTGAGAAATTAAGAAGCATCTCACCCCATTTGACATAACCCATAATATAATAGGATAACAGAAAACATATTAAACACTTCAATTTTATTCTTCCATACATTCTCTATAATCAGCAAAATAATTATTTCATCAGCAATGAAAATTAAAGATTTAACTAAGAAAACCGAACACAGTCGTACTCCATGGACATAAAAGCTATGAATTCTTGTGTGATTAAGAGAGAGACCAAAAGAAAGTAGCAATAGAGAAGCAAAAGCAAAAGCAAAAACAAAAGTTAATGTAAATGTTTGCTTACAATTTCTCCAGAACGAAGGCTTCACCCATAACGAAAGCTGCAATTTCTCATAATGAAGGCTTCAAAATCAATTAAATCTTACACCGGCTGCAATTTGTATCCAAGCTTCTAGTCGATATTTGTTGTTACTATACTGATGGATTAAACCCTAGAAAACACCCACTTCAACTCCAAATATTGAATAGGAGATGACCTACAGATGTAGGTGATGTTTAACTTAGAAACCGTTACTGTTGTTAAGGGCCTTCAAGATTTGTTAATATATAAAATAGTTTAACTAGGTGATGAAATGAGGAATGATAAATACAAGGAAAAAAAATACATTCCTTAAAGCTAAATTTTTTTTATAATGGCACCTGTCATTTCTTCTTCAAGATTGATACATCCTTTAAATGAATCATACAGCCAAGAGAATCTATGAGTCATGACTATAGAATTTTTCCCTGTGGTAAATATTTCATAGTCGCATCATTAAGTCGTACATCTTTCTTTGTATATTGTAACACCCCGATCGCGTATACAACCCGTGACAGAATCGTTGGAGAGTCACGTTACAAATTATTCACAACACATGGTACTAAAGTTTCATTATGCTTACATTGTTTTACAAACACAAAGGAGGACTTGTCATTGTTTTTAAATTTAAAAGCAATCTAAGGCCCAAATGCATTCCTATGTGTAGCATGCTTGAAATGTTAATACATGAAACATATGTGAAAATAGACGGTTAACAATAAAGTTGGTGAGTGACATAGGTTTTCTGGCTTAGTATATGGCAAAAGTTTGTTATTGCAAATTATTGTTCAACTACACGAATTGATGCTTAAAAGTGGATATCTTGTAGCCAAGTATGTGGCAAAAGTTTAGTATTGCAATACCTTGTTTTTTATAGTAAAAGTTTGTGTCAAAAGTGTATTATAAATGACAATATGTATAAAACTAAGTAATTTTTGTGTTAACAAAAATTGTACATTGTTATTTGTTTCACTTGTACTTTGTCTCATTATAGCATAGAAGCATCAAGTGATTTTGACTAACGTTACAATGGGTAATACGATAAGAGCACTTATATATAGGAAATACCAGCAGTGTATCCACCATACCCTTATCGTATTGCACTCATCTCGTTATCCTAGATCACTCTAGATACTATATTATAACACCACACAAATTTACACATAATCACATGTACTTTGTTTCACCACATAAGTTGCACATAAACACATTGTATAGAAACCAACCAAGAACTTGTGAAAGTACTTTTAGAAATCCAATCAAGAATTTAAAATAGTACTTTGAGTATCCAATAAGGAACTAACTATATGTATAGAAAGATCCAACAATGATTTGGAATTTGTAATTTGTTTCACCAAATCATAGAATCTTAAAGTCATTTGGATAACGCTACGATGAGTAATACAATAAGAACACTTATATATAGGAAGTACCAACGGCGTATCCACAATGCCCTTATCGTATTACACTCGTCACGTTATCTAAATCACTTTAGATTCTATGCTACAACACCACAAAACTTTACAAATGACCACTTGTACTTTGTTTCGTCACAAACTTGTGAAAGTACTCTTATTTACACATGACCACTTGTACTTTGTTTCGTCACAAACTTGTGAAAGTACTCTTATAATTCTAATCAAGGATCTATAATAGTACTTTGAGTATCCATTAAGGATCTAACTATTTGTATAGAAAGATCCAACAAGAATTTGGGATTTGTACTTTGTTTCACCAAATCATAGAATCTTTAAGTGATTTCGATATCGCTACTATGAGTAATACAATAAGAGCACTTATATATATGAAGTACTGTAACACCCCAAATTTTGTTATATTTATTTAATGCAATCATGATTGTATAAGCTTGTACTGTCATATTATTGATTTGATGAATAACCTTACTATTAGTTTTATGTCCAGTGATCCCTAAAAGGTTAATGATCATTTGTTATGATTACGAATTAAAAAATGTGGCATTTATAGTTAATTGAATGTATGATAGTTTTTTTAAGATGTGGTTAGTTAGCTTATCTAACTTGTTTAAAAGAAAATGAGTAAACTGTCAAAATGGTTCATGAGGTTTGTCGCTTTTGCCACTTTACTTCAAAACTCAAACTTTTTGAATCTGGGTCCTTGTGGTTTCAATTTTGTTGTCATTTTCATCTAAAATCAAAATTTGATAAGATTTTTCAGTTAACAACCAGTTTTTTTTTTTTTTGTCTTTTTTCTCCCTTTTAATGAAGGGCAAAATGGTCTTTTAACGTTTTATTATAACAAATTAAAAAAATCTGACCATTTTGCCCTTCATTAAAAGGGAGGAAAAAGACAAAAAAATGTTGAATGTTAACTGAAAAATCTGACCAGATTTTGATTTTGGATGAAAATGGCAAGAAAATTAAAACCACAGGGACCCAGATTCAAAAGGTTTGAGTTTTGAACTAAAGTCTTATGTTAATACAGGGAGAAACTCAAGTGCACACATGTAGATATGCGCTAAAAGATGAGGTTTGGCTACTTAATGGAACTGTGGCCGACGCTATCTATAAATGTACGATTAAAACTGAATAGAAGTCAGTGATCAAGTGCTCGTGGTGATGCTTGAACAATATATTTTAAAATTGATTAAAAAGTTCTTGTATAAGTTTTAACTGTTGATTTTTTTGGATCAAATTTCCGTGCTATTTTGTTAAATTACCATTTTTGATTTATGGTGTTTCAAGTACCAGTGGCGTATCCACCATGCCCTTATCATATTACACGCTTCTCGTTATCTAAATCACTCTAGATTCTATGTTACAATACCACACAAATGTTTCGTCACATAAGTTATACACAGAGCACTTAGTAAACATATATGTCATACATGTTATTTGAGAAAATGGTTAGCACATATAAATCACTCCAAAACAATTTAATAACAAAAAAATGGGGACTATGTACTCACATGTTGCTTAGATGTTGTTCCTAAATGTGCTCGCAAAGCTCAAGTGTTTTCTTGTGTTTGGAGGGGAGATTGAACTCAGAAAAGGAGGCTTCAAACGGCTAGAGCAAGCTTCAAGTGAGATTTAAGAAGTGAAGAATGAAAGGTGTCAATAAAACTCAAGGCGTGTTTTAAATCATGCTGGAGAGGTTTTTTTTTCAAAAATAACGTCCAAACACGCCCCGGGGGTGGGGGAACCGACGTTATTGGGCGTGATTGGTGGCAAATTTTGAAAAATCTACGCCCACTACGGATGGTCTTATAAGCAAGTTTTTTTCTATAAGTTATGGGTTTTATGATGATAAATCTTGATACAATATAGTTTTTTATAATGATGAAATTATCATTCTTGAAACTTGAAAATAAATAATTTTTTATTTGTTGAAAATAAAGGAAATAAGAAAAAAAAAAGGAGGAAAAGAAGACGCTATGAATTACCGAGAGAAGCTGTCTGGT